>JALPQD010000087.1:628966-1241569 GCA_023101885.1 Typhlomys cinereus | reverse complement strand
GTATGCCACCTGCGCACATTACATATAACGACAGGCAACAGATAGTGCGTTGAATAAAAAACTAATCGAGTCATAAGATAAGATCAATATATTAAAAAGATGTAGAGGAGATGATGGGCTGCGGCGCAAAGAATACAACTAACCATAGACTCCTATTTAGAGCTGAGGCATTAAAACGCTGGGTGTCCAAGTCTTTATTCTGCTCACTCGCCGCGTTTCCTGCGCTTCCGCCCATACAAAAAATTGATCTATAATTTGCCTCTTCTTATGCATTCCCTTCGGCAACAGAAACCGACCGCGTAATTGCGACGGATGTCCGCAATCAAGGCTAAACGATACGCACGTACGCCGTCTCGCCCGGACGGATATCAGTGAGGCTGCGGGGGCATCGATACGACGTCGGCACTACAAGTCGACCCCCCTCATATTACTCCACTTTTCTGGGTCTCTTTCCTGTGCAACGTGGTTTGAATTGTCTTAGACATCAGCTCTCTCAAAAGTTCCTTCTCGTGTTCTTGATGTGTGTTTATATTAATTACCCACACATTTCATGGATTGCCGGACTATGTTCCCGACCAAATTTTCCTTTTTCGATGCAAGTGTCTTGTTCCGATCAGTCTTGAATTCAAACGCGACGTCGTACATACATAAATATGGAGAAGTAGTTCTGAAATTACGCTGTCCGGGCCTATCGTACGCAAGTAACCATGGGTTGATCGATGAGGCACACATGTCCTATTGTTGCGTGCTTCTGAGTGAAAGAACCTGAAAAACGCTTGAGTTATGAATAAAATCATTATGCTTATTGAGCGCTCGGCCTTCGAGAGCAACCCACTATGCTTGTTGATTTGCGACGGCCTCGGTATCGTGACTGTGTCGCCGAGTAGGCCAGTGATTTCTTGAAGTGCGCAGAGTCATTGGATCTCCTCGTTTGCTTTGAAACTGCGCCTGATTGCAGCATATACGGTCTCATCTCACTGCTCTCTTTGTTAGCTGGTGATTTCCCAGACGTGACTTTATTACTATAAAATTTGATAGGGTCATGCACGGCCTACCCCAGCTTTCGTGCGCGCCCGTAAGCGACCCCCCTAATTTATCTCTCCCTCCTCAATCTGATTCCCCTTATTTCTCATCCTTAAAAAACTCACCATATAACATAATATGGATCTATATAAACAATATTTTTTTCCAGATAATACATAAAATACTTTTCCAGTTTAATTTCCTTATTACATCAACATGATTAAAGTAGATCGTGGTAACGGGATGCTTGTGGTCACTTTGTATACAATACCCCTCCCTAGGGATTCCATTCTGCATCAAGGGTCTAAGAGACCACGGGGCCAGGAAACTGGCACACGGAATTTTGACATAACCTACTGGGACTCAAGGCGACGGCCTCATGGTTATAGTCGTTGACCTCCTTAGCAAACGAATCTGAGTTCCAGATCCCAATATCTCACATACAAATGGCTTGGTGGGAGTGTGGTACAACCTATAACTCTAGCCCTATAAGGGATCCCCAGAGCAAGAGCTTGGCGCTGCCAAGACCAGCCTAATGATATGTTCTGGGTTTAATATAAGAATAAACCGCAGGCCTCGACAGTAGGTGGTAAAGCTGGAGGATACTACCTTGGGCCATCATAGCAAACAAATGCAGAAAAGCGCACAGCGCAAGCAAGGGAGAGGAAAAAAAAAGGCGGTCGCGAGGCACAGGACGAGACAAACGGGAAAAGGAACACACAAGACGCACACACGGAAACGACGAACGAAGCAGAACAGGGGGGGAAAAAAGATGGAAGGAGAGAGCAACAAACAAATAGAGAGGAAATGATGAAGTATGGCTTTATAAGAAATAGTATTTAAACGCACTTGGAGCGGTCGCCATTACAAGCGAAATGGCATATCGTCGTTGTGTTCGATGCTATCCTCCATTATTATTCTATCCCCAAAAGTACCAGTCTATCATACATTTACCGTGATAATTCCTCACCGCCTCACTGTCACCCTCAGTCATGCATTACGCTAACTCCTATATACCCAGCATTCGTACAGGAATTACAGCAGGCTATCCTCAGACTTCAACTCTTCGAATAATACTTGGATAAGAGCTCCTTTCCAAAGTAATTGCTGGGTGTGTGCATGTAGAACCATGGGCGAATTCGGGAACCACCATGGACTGCCTCCACCTCCTCCTTGTTTACTCCGCCCTACCAGGACCAGAAACCAGGCCACCCCCGCTTCTGCCCGGCATGTATACATGGGGTCTAGGATCTGAACTCAGAACCTTCCTCTTGCAAGGCAGAGGCTTAACCTTCGAGCCACCTTTCCAGCCCCACCTTGTGTCTTTTAGATGAGAAGTCATTTAATGAATTCACCTAGGGAGTTGGTGATTTAAAAAAAAAAAAATCTCTTCTCCTAAAAAACTGATGCACTTTCAATTGGTGATCTAAAGCATAAAAGCATCCCTTGAGTGGCACCCCTGTGACGTCAGCGCTTGGGAACCGAGGCAGGAGAGCTGGAATTCTAGGCTGACGGACTACCTAGCACAACAGCACCTCACAGAAGCACACAGCGACTGTAGCAGCAACAAAACTAAAGTAGTTTTAGCCTCACAATTTCCATAACACCGCTGTGTGTCTCAACTGCAGGCCCGCGTATGCGAGGTAGCTGGGCGTCCTTCTGATTCGCCCGGAGTGATGTTTGGGCTCTCTTTCCCTGTGGCCGCATTACCCTGATTGAACAGGACCCAAGTGTGGAGGGGGAATAAGGGGGTGATTCTCTTTGCTTTGCATGGCAATACTGTCTGTTTCGCATTTATTCAGAGAGAGAGAGAGAGACATGCCCCCCCCCGTGGGCTTGTGGAGATCAAACCCAGGTCAACAGGCTTGTGAGCCTTACCCCTGAGCTCTCTATATGAGCTATAGATTGGCCCCTGCATTATTAAAACATTAGCATGACTGGAAGCCACTGATGTGTCCCTCAGCAGGCACGTGGCTAAATCGTCCCTGATCTGTCCCCACACTGTAATTCTGCCTAGCGCCGTGTCTTATAAAAGAAACTGGTCTCACGGACAATACCTATGGCTTGGCTTTATTCACTTGAGGCCCTGGAGCAGAAAACTATACAGTAAGAGAAAAGGTGGACAGAAGCTGGTGAGGAGAAGCCCAATGGGGAGTGTAACAGAATTCTCTAGGGTCCATTGGATGTTCAAGGTCACAGTGAGATTTGTTATCATTCCCTTTTTGTTCTGTTTGGCTCTTTCTGGATGTGTTCCAGGACAACCTGTCAATCATTGTGCTGCATGCATGGCCTCCAATATCCTTGCCTCCTGCCTCTACCTCGCGTTGCTAAGGTTATAAAGCGGCTCTGCCACACAGTTTCTCTGTCACGTTTGCATAAGCATCTATGCATGTGTTAAAGAATGTGTACATGTGTTTAAATTTTATACCTTTGTGAACTTTGATCTTTGCACATTTAAAAAAGGCCCATTCACAGAGTAGGGGGGGAAGTACGTATAAGGTTTGCATTTGATATAGGGCATGTATCCAGGATATAGAAGGAAGTCTCAAAATTTAAGAACAGGAAAATGAAAAATCAGAGTAGGCACAGCAAGAGAGCGATCCAAGTTGGCACTTTATCAGGGAGCATGCGCAGGGCTCAAAGGGAGAAGGCTCGCCTATCATTTGTGAGGTGCTGGGTTCCAGTCCTGCAGGCAACGTCCTTAGGTGAATGCACAGTAAAGCCTGATGCCATCCTAGAACTGAACAGCATAGTGAAGTCGGTTGACACTGCTGGTCGCTGATGGGGTTACTCTGGTGGGACCTGGTGGGACTGTTGGTGGCTGTGGGAAGCGGTGGTGGCTGCCACATTGGCAAACGGCGTGGCCTCCCACGTGACCAGTAATTTCACGTCCACATTTTCAGCTACGGAATATGGAAACCTGGACGCGAAGGGCCGTTATATTTTTAGTCAGAAATTGCCTCAAATGGGAAACAAGTCCCAAGTCCTCCGGCTGTCCAGTGGGCAGCAGCAAGGCGACTCTTCATTTGCACAGCGCTGAGTGACAGCGCCCAGATGTTCACACAGATGAGCCCATCGTGAGCTTCGGAGAAGGAAAACCCGCGGGAACAGAAAGCAGGTCAGTGATTGGTGGAGGCGCGAGGAGGCGTTGACTCCAGAGACAGCGCTTTGGTATCTTGCCGGGGTGGCGGTCACATGACCCTGTGCTTGTGTCAAGACTCGCAGATAGACACATGGTAAGTAGGAAATCTTGCTGCATGTAAATTATACTTTTTTTAAAAAAAAACCAACACAGGCTTTAGAACTAGGGGGAACGTCAATATAGGGTTCAGTTTTTCTTTTCTTTCAACTTTATTTTCAAATCCATTCAGCATGGATTGAGAGTTTATAGGGGTCCTACATCAAGCACTTGGGGACTCTAAGAGAGGTTAAAGGCAGTCCCAAGTTGTTGGTAATCACAAGGGCAAGCATTGCAATTGCAACTTTACCTGCCAAGTTATAAATGGCCGTGGCACGCCCTGGCATACAGACATGACTGGCAGATGCCACATAGGTCAATGATAGGGTTCTGGGCCGCTTAGATGATGGCTAGGAGGGAGCAATGGGGGAGACGCTGACCAGTCGGTGAGTGACAGGTGATAAAAAGCAGGTGGAGGCAGGGAGGATGGTTTGGGGGCCTTGCTGGCTGATTAAGGACACACTCCAAGACAAATCATGGGCACTTAAAGTGAGAACCTCTCAGAACTTTAGAGATGTTTGCTACTTACAAAGAAAGACACCCTAGCTATCAGCCTTGGAGTCAAGTCTTATTTAGTCTCTACATCACGGCAGAGGAGATAGGAAGAAAAGAATGAATCCTAAACCCACAGAGAGAAGGGGCAGGGCTATCTGTCCTGTGCATTACAGCAGCCCAAGCTAACGTGCCCAATATGAATGTGAAATGGGAGGGACTGTGGGTGGGGCCCAGTGATTGTTGAAGTGATGGCTTCAGAAGAATTTCACATCAATAAAAAGGGAAAAAACCCACAGTTATCTTGGCACCAGAAGGTATTGGTTTGGGCCTTGTGTAGCTTGATGTGCAAACTGACCATCCAGTTGGGAGACACCCTCTTTCCTCTGCTGCCCTGGGTGGCCTTGCAGATCCTAGAAGGAGCCAAGTGTTTCTCTGGTACTGATGTAACTGAATTCTGCCAACCCTTTGACATGAATCGCTCTTCCCTGTATGACACAGTTAGCCTGCATAGTTGCTCATAAATCACCATTAAATGGCTTAAGGGAATGAGGGGATTGTCCGGTTACAGTTCTTAGGCCAGCTTGACAGGAGAGCTCATACCAACACCAGGGCCAAGAGAACTGGCCACACCATCACCACACAACGGCTGAGAGGGACGATCCTTACTTGCCAGACTAGCATGTCTGGCCAAGTATACACAAGGATGCTAACTTCCCCAACCAGCTCTCTGTATTTTATTCACCTGCCTGGGGACTAGTTCCACCCACCATGGGCTGGGCCTTCCCCATCAGGTAGACAATCTCCTGCAGGTTTGCTGGGCTTAACTCAACCACTAATTCTCCACAAATGTGCCCAGAGTTCAAACCCTCAACTGTCAAGTTGACATCTGTGCCTATCACACTATAGAACTTCCAAGCAGGCCTGTCTGTACTGCACAGGAGTCCCATCTTATGCACCAGGCTGGCCCAAGCTCCTGCTTACAGAAGCGATGAGCCCCTGCCAGCCTCCATTACCCACCACCGCTTTCTTTCTCACCACACTTACATCATCTTCTTTCTAGATACTTTATTCACTTATATTGCTTGCTGGCCACTGTGAGTCTCTCCTCACCAGAAGGCAAGCCCACGGTGGTAGGGGATATTACTTGCTGCATTCAGGGTACCCCCCAAGCACTTGCACCCAACATTCCTTAGATGCTTGATAAGTATTTGTGGAGAAATGAATGCTAATGTTGCACCTAACCAGTGTTTCCTAAGCAGGACCCCTGCCTACAAGCTTTGCTGGGTGCCTTACACATCAGCTGATGTGTTAGATCCTTAGATCTCCAGGGGCTCATGTGTTGAATTCTTCGCTGGTGTTAATGTTTGGGAGGGTTGTTGCACCTTTAAGAGGCAGAGCCTCGTTGGAGCCCGCAAATCACAGGAGGCGGGGCTTGGAGTCTTGGTGGTCTGACCCTTCTTTCTCCATGCTTGCTTGCTGTATCCTGAGACTGCAGTAACCCGAAGCAGCCTCCTTCCTCTGTCTCTAAGTCGCCTAAGTGATTCTCCCCATGGATGGAATGCCCCCCTCCTGGCACTGTAAACCAATAGATAACCCTTTCTCCCTGAAGCTGCCTGTATCAGAGCGCCGTCTCACAGCACCAGAAAATACAAATGTGACTACAACCCCATACAGTCACTTCATGGGGCAAGAACGAATCCGAATCCCATTTGGTGAAGTCAAGAAAACTGATAGGAGACCATAGTCGCCCAGGTCACGTGAACCCTGTAAGACGTGGAGCCCGGTGGAGACTCACATGCTTTCAACACAGAAACCCCCATCCCAGAACATGGGAACACACACACACACACACACATGCACACACATGCATACACACACACACACACACACACACACTGGTGATTGGCGGAACCCTGGAAGCCCAGAGAATTCCTGGGTGACAGGTAGATTTAAGCTTGCCAATGAAAGCCATTTGGAGGAACAGAATACCATGAAAATCGGTCTAGAAGAGGCAGCCAGGTCAGGAAAGCAACCCTGCACCCCAGAACTTTTGCTAAGTAGTGAGAGTGGAATCAGAACCCAGATTTTCACTTCCCAAAAATCAGATCTAGAGCTTAAATCACCTGTTGTTTGAAAAGGAAAAATGCAAACTGTATTTCCTTTATTCTCCATTTTTTTGATAAAATATACCTAAAATAAAGATCCACCAAATGCTAGCCATGACTGAAGTTGCTTCACGTGGGCAATTAATTTGGTTTCTGTTTCACTGTGCTGTGTGGGACCATTCATTATTCTTAATATAAAATCTCTGAGAATTCATTATGGAGATGGGATTAACTATACAAAAATAGGCTGGGAAGAAAAAAGTCTTAATTTGGATCATGTTTTCCTAATTCAGCAGCTCCTGATTATAACAATAGCCCCCCCCCCCACTACCCTTAACCCTTACTCCCCTCCCCTATCCCCATCCCCTTCCTCTGGGTGGGATTGACTCTTCCGGGGTGTCTGCAGGCGGGCTGACCTTCCACTCGCTTTGGATGACCGCCCTCTGGTGGCCGGAGCCAAGGATGCAGGCGTCTCCATCTTGCTCCAGGGCTGTGTGAAGGCGACCCGGCTTTGTCTTGAGCAGTGCCGAGAGATGCCTGACCTGTTCCATTTCACTTCCTGGGAAGTCTCCGAAGGGCCTTACACACGGGCACCGTTGTTATTTCTAGGCTGAATTTTCCGCCAACTGCTGTTAACTGTGACCAATTAGAGTTATGATTGTTTTTCTTTCCCTGTTTTTACAGAGGTAATTAGTAAATTAGCGGAGACCCAAAGGAAGCAGGTTAAGAGGATTTACATCTAAACTAACTCCACCGCCTCCCCAAACAGCTGTAATTTTGGTTGTTGATGTTGCTAAAGTATAATGCAAATACAGAAACAAAAAACTAATAATAGCCACCACAAGCCAAACACTTCCCCCGCAAGTTGGGAACCCGGCAGGACTCTGAGTACTGGGGATGCAGAGGCAGGAGGATGACCGAGAGTTCAAGCACAACCTGGCATCAGACCACTTCTGGGTCAGGCAGGCATGCACAGCAAGGGTTCATCGCGAAAACAAGCAAAACTACAGAGGGTATCGTCTGTGGGTGGAGAGCCCGCAGCAGGTCTTGGGGGCCTGAGTTCATCTCCCAGGCGTCTTAAGACCAGGCAGAAAGCTGTGTGACTTGTGGCTGAGGAATGAGACATTTGCGCCAACTCTTCCCAAGGTGTCTCCTCGTGTGGACATTTCGTAGTGTGCCTCCTGGAAAAGGCAAACAGGCAGGATGACAGCTGATACATTGAGAAGTTCTTGGGAAGCTGGGGATGGCTCAGTGGGCAAAGTACTTGCCTCAAAGCCTGAGGATCTGAGTTCGATCCCTAGCACCTGGAGCAAGCTGGCTGGTTCGACTGGCCAAATGGTTGAGTTCTGCGTTCAAGCGACAGATCCTGCCTCAGCATATAGGATGGAAGGCAATGGAGGAAATATGCCTGATGTCAGCCTCTGGATTCTATACACACGCACATGCACGCACACATGCATGTCCACATGTACGTGAGCATGTGAGCATATATGCACACATGCATGAACAACACACACCAAGATGGTTGTGCCACACACATTGTGAATAAGTATACACATGCATGCACAGCAACATCTGGATGTATGTGCCTACACGCATGTGAACACCTACATACAAATGTATCAACATCATATACACAATACATAGATACATAGGCCCCTATACATGTGAACACATATGCACACATGTATGAACAATAAAACACAGATGCATGCGCCCGCATACAAGTATATGCACATACATCACCACCAGCAACACCAATACACACACATACATGCACACACACATGCATATATACCCACATGCACATGTGCACACACACATGCACACAGAGTCTTGGATCTCTGGGGTCAAATGGAACTGAGTGCTGGGCGCGCTCTGATACTTAGCAGTGTGGCTTCTGGCACATTCTTTGCTTCTCTTGCTGCAACCAGAAGTTGACATCCTCTGCTTTCTCCTAGAATCATGCAGTTCAGAGGCAGTCTGAAGGGACCTGTATGAAACATCCAACTGTCCTTTATACCCACTCGCTGTCCTTGTATCATGAGACATTGAAATACCGAGCAGGAGACAGTCACGCAGTGGATGTATTTGCTGCGCTCACCAGATTTCCCTGTTGCTCTATCCTTGTACCTCCACACGGGTGGAGCTGCCGTAACAGCAGTATAAAAGGTTCCACTTGCTACATCATCCAGGTCCGTGGAGGCTGCTACAGATGCATGGCATGTTGTTGGCTCCAGAACCTGTTCTAGGTGGTATTACCACATTATCAGCCGTCCTTGGCTGATGTGGTTTGCCCGGTACCAGTCTGTAATTCCCTATCTGCAATTCTGAAATCAAAGAGTCCTGCAGACAAAAAGTTATTTTTATCATTCTGGCGGCAAGCCCGATCTGTACCAGTGTGAGGCTATTTATAGTCTTTATTTATTCTACTACATGTGAATATTTGTGTTCTTTTTTCCGAAATATTACCAGGTTCAATTACAGGGTGCTTCCTCAAATCTCACTGCGATTTAATGTGATATGTGCTCTATTAACTGTTCATGAAAATTGATCTCCCTTCAGTGTATTTGTGTTTAATGTTTGAACTAAGAGCTTGTGGCAGTCTATATGAGGTGTCTGTATTTTTATGATTCTATTTGCATCTTTGAGAAACACTTAGCTAGATGTGCTGGTTAGATATAGGTTTTAACTTGACCAGCGAAGGCTGAGTTTAGGGAACACTTGTGCGGGATTGGTAGTTAAGACAATCGCTGAGCAAGCGTGCGTTAGAGTATTTAATTGATGCAGGAAGGAGCAGCCCATAGTGGGTGGGCTCAGTCCCTGGGCAGGTGGATAAGGCAGAGGAAGTTGGCTGAATGGTTTGGCAGACGTTGGTGTACTTGGAGAGATCTGCGATCTAACAAGAGAGGTTTGTCCCTCTCTCAGCAACTCCTGTGGATATGGTGTGGCCAGTTCCCAGTATTGGTACAAACTCTCCTGCCAAGTTGGAATAAGGACTGTACAGGAGAATTGTAAGCCAGACTAGCCCCCTGTTCTCCTGAGCTGTTTGGGTGAATGTGTCTGCAACAAACAGACAAAGTGCAACGCAGGGAATGCTGTGTCATATGAAACTAGTGTTCGTTGGTTTGCTTGTTTGTCTTGAGACAGGGTCTTGCTCTGTGACCCTCGTGGACCACACACTTTTACTCCTCAGTCTCCAGAGGCCGAGGGTCACAGGTGTGTGCTCCCACACCCATCAGAGATGCTGCTACCTATGAAATGGAGGATTCGAATCTGTCTATTCAGGATGCATTTTATTTTTCTGCTCTTCAATTTTGCTTTCCATCTTTTCTCTACTGTCCCTTTTCCAGTCTACCAGTGGACAGACTGGACTCCTCCCCCTCCCCTCCCCCACCTCAATGCTTTGCTAGTTTGCTGGGAAGTCAGGGCTTCTTGATTATTTTGACATTCACTTTAGAACCCCTTCTACTCACTGGGAAACATTTCACTCAGAGGGAAACATCGGGGACACAAATACTATTTTCTCCTGAACTGCAAGAGTTGATTCTTCCAAGCTTCCCAGGCGCGGTTATTTCTGAGACTGGCACAGTTGGGTGCCATGTGGATCAGTTTCACCTCTGTAGGATTAGCCCATGTCTCAGACGTCCCAGCCATCCCCTTGCTCTAACTCTGATCAGACTACTTAGCCGACTATCCTTGGAAATTAAATTTTTACTTATGAAAAAAATTTATGAACTTTATTTGTGGGTGTGGGGGGGGGCACTATGTCTCCCTGTGAAGGACCAAGGGTAACTTTAGGAATCATCCTGGATTACTTCTACCTCCCTTTTGCTTCACTTTGGGATTTCCTAGGCTCCACCCACCAGGGCCAGAAGTGCAGACCGCCATTTCCATCTGGCATTTTCTTATGTGGGACTTGGATCGGAACTCAGGACCTTCTGCTTGTGAGGCAGAGTCTTAACACCTGAGCCATCTCTCCAACACCCTCTCCAAAAAAGTTAAAAGACAGTGTCTCACTGTGTAACCCTGAAAGTTCCTGTGTAGCTGACTGGCCTGAACTCAGCCTCCCAAGTGGCTGGGGTTACAGATAAGTGCCTCCACGCCTAGCATGCATCTCTTCCATTAAATGTATTCCTGTTTATTCATTTTTGATGCTATTTAAATAGACCCTTTGTTGGTTGCACATCAGACTTTTCATTGAAAGAGGGAGTGTATGGATACATCAATTTTTGCATGTGACTCATGCTTGCAATTTGGTGGATTCTTTTATTAGTGTTTTCATCAAATCATTATGATTTTCCACCATTTCATGCCGTCTCTAGAGAGGTGGAGTTCTGATTCTCTGTCTCCCATGTAAACGGCTTGGCTTTCTTGTCTACCTGTCAGAACATGTCTAGGTTGGCGGGAAGCGGTGAGAACAGACTTCTTCTTCATCGTGGGAGCAAAGTGTTCGTCTCTCATCACCAAATGGGATTTTAGCTGTGTGCTTCGTAGCTATCTTTTGTCTGGCCAAGTTCTTTTTCTCTTCATAGTTTCCAGTCATGAAGAAAGAATGCTTCATTTGGACAAACGCGTTTCTGCATCTGAGATGATCTCACGGGTATTCGCTTTTGATCTGTTGGTATGGTATTTTATCAGTGATCAGATGTCATCCTGATGCTGATTCCTGTGACAAATCATTCTGGGTCACTGTATTCACCCAAGCTCTAGAGGAACAGAGATGAATAAATAGACATCAAAGGGGGGTTCATTAGACTGGCTTACACCAGGCAGTCTGGGGAGGCCAGCAATGGCTGGCTGCACTCTGAAGAGGCTGAGAACTGAGGAGACCCTCAGCCCATAAGACCGGGTGCCTTCACCAGCCCAGCCTGGTGCTCTAGGCCTGGAGGGTCCCCCCCCAGAGCGCGGGTCCTCAGTTCAAGCTGACAGAAGCCCACCCAGAGAACAAATAAACCAGTCTTTCGGCAGACTGCTTTTACCCGGTTGCCACTAGGAGGCGCTGTCCACACTTAGGATGGGCTTCCCATTTCCACCAACTCGATGGAGATGTGCCCCGCAGGTTGTCGGTGAGTTGATCCCAGATCCCAGCAAGTTGGACAATTATTACAGCTATTTTTTCTCCTCACTGGGATGAAACAAGACAGGAAATGCTAAAGGAAGGAGAAGTTTATTTGGGTTTAATGGACAGGGAGCGGGGGGAGGGGGGAGACACGGAGGGGGCAGAGGAGATGTGGGGGACTAAGGGAGATGTGGTGGGGGCTCCACAGGGAGAACTCAGAGCTTGGCTCCTACCCTCACCCCTGACCCAGGCACCCTCTGCTACACCTCCAAAGGTTCCACAGCCTCATGGAATGGCACCACCATCCAGGGACCAGGCAATCCAATGCATGAGCCTGTGTACGTGTGGGGAGAGGGGGAGTCTTCCATTCCTTTTCTGCAGCACTGAATGGTTGCTGATATCACTTCCACACTTGTGTGCATGTGTGCACACTTGCGTGCAAACACACATATACAGAGGCATGTGCCACATACACACATTCACCTGAAAACTGAGGGAAGAAAAGAAGGAAAGAAGAAGAAGAAGCAAAGCTCAACTGTGGAGAGAACGAGCTGTCACGAAGAAAGGAAGGAAGAGAGCAGATGGAGGTCTCCCAGCTTTGGAACTTTCCTTGGCGTTCAGGAGCATGTGATGATGCCTTTGTCCATGTCTCCCTATGTCTCCTTCTCCCAGAGGCCTGAAAATGACTCCTCACGGATGCTTCTTGATTGACAGCTTAAGTCATCGCCAGAGGCTTTGTCCTGCCCACCCGGGAAAGTGAATATTCTATCTAGATTGCTTTGCAGAATGAGCTCCCACCAAGCTTTCCCAGAGGAGGAGAGCAGGGACTCTGGCCGCTGACCACAGGAGAAGGGGTGCATGAGAAGTGAGGTGCATTGAGGTGAGTCAGGTACAGTCACCCAAGGCCCAGGCAGAGCCAGCAAGACAGGGTTCAGCTGGAATCTGGGGTGAGAAGAAATAACATGAGTAGATTTAATCTCAACTTTCCCAGGTGGTCGCCTTTAATTTAATATCCTCCATTCACCAGCTGGTGATTTCAGATACTTTGGGTTTTGTGTGTGTGTTTAGAGCCTGTGATGTCTAGTAGGAAAGGGAGAGAGAGAGAGAGAGAGAGAGAGAGAGAGAAAGAGAAGAGACAGATAAAGAGGAGAGAGAGAAAGAGAGGAGAGAGAGATAAAAGGGGGGGAGAGAGAGAGGCTTGTTTATATTTGCCGTACCTCAGGCTTTGGTCATCCTATGTCTTTAACATGGTCATGATAAAATATTTAAATCATAAAACTCCAAGGAAGAGGGAATAGCTGCATTTTCTCCTTCTCTCTCTTCCTCTCCTCCCACTTCTCTCTCTCTTCTTTCTTCTGTTCCACTTAACCTTCCTTTTCTGTTAATAAAGACAGATGTTCTCTGTCTATCAGGAACAGAGGCCTTCAGAGAATGTCAAAGAAACATCCTGAAAGGTCCGTCACCAGACATGAAAGATGCTTCTGTCAGGGTCAGTTGGAAAGATCTGAGGGGGGCCCACACCTCCCAGACTGGAGTGAGTGTGTGTGTGTGTGTGTGTGTGTGTGTGTGTGAGTGTGTGTGTGTGTGTGTGAGTGTGTGTGTGAGTGTGTGTGTGTGGTATTAGGGACCGGATTCACAGCCTTGTGTAAGTTAAGCAAACAGCCCACCTCTGAGTTATCTCTTCAGCTCTCTCTGCTTTTATTTTGAGACAGAGCTTCACTTAGTTGTCCATGCTGGTCTCGAACTTGCAAGCTTCCTCCCTCAGCTCCCGAGTGGCTGGTGCTGCAGACCACAACTGCAGGGCCCAGGTCAGACTGTTGTCTTGCGCCAGTTACTTAGACTGTAACCGGTAGCTGAGTCCCTACTAAAATATTGAGTGTGGCCGGTTATTCTGTCTGAAGCACACCACCTTGGCCAGGCCTGGTGACTCATCTGTAACACCAGCGCTTGGGAGACAGAGACAAGAGGATTAGAAGTTCAGGGCCCACCTGGGCTATGAGTTCAAGGCCAGATCCCTACTGAGAACTTTTCTCAAAAACCAAATTTATACGTATGGTGGATTTACCCTGGTCATTTGTAGAATTCTATCCAGGAGGAGGAGGAAAAATGGACTCCCCACACTGGAAGTGTGTGTGATGTATATGTTGTGTGTGTGTGTGTGTGTGTGATGTATGCATATCTCTGTGTGATTGTGTATGTGGTGTGTGTATATGCAGGTTTATATGTAAGTATGTGAGCATATGATGTGTGTGTATATGTGGTGTGTATGTATGTCATCAGATTGATTGTGTTTAAATTGCTGCTCTATTGTGTTTTAACTGGTTATTCATATTCCCTATCAATTGTGTGCATCTGTGTGTGTGTGTGTGTGTGTGTGTGTGTGTGTGTGTGTGTGTTCGTTAAGAATGGCTGTGTCCAAATTGCTACTCTATCACATTAGCTAGGCACTCAGGTTTATCATTGGGTATGTGCATGTGTGTATGCATGCATGTGCACACACATGTGTGTGTTGATGTGTATGTATGTGTGTGCACGATATGTGGATCCTCACGGTTGACACTGGGTATCTTCTTTGACTGCTCTGTGCATAGGTATTGGAGCAGCATCTCTTACCAAACTTGGAGCTCACCCAGTCAGCTGGTCTAGCTACCCAGCTTGCTCTCCCTCCAGAGAGATAGGCTCCCAGGCAGGGGCCTGTCTGACTTTAACGTGGTTCTGATTCAAGTTCACATGATTGTGTGGTGAGAACTTTATCCATCTTCCCAGCTCTCATGGTCCCTGTTTCTAACATGAAAATCACATTACTGACCAAGGCCAAGAAGAAGATTAGAAGTGCTGGGTGTAAATTGTTAGAAAGAGCCTGGACAATGGAAGATTAGTTTTAACCATCACTAACATGCACGTCACTAAGATAACAACATAATGACAGCACACTAAACAAAGACAGGCTTCCTACTGTCTTGCATGCATTGTATATTACATGTCACTTTCCACTCTACGTCCTTTGTGCAGGAGAAGCTGTCTGGCTCAGTGGGACTGATACCCACTCTCATTTTGGGCCTCTACCCAAAATGAGGCATCTTTTCTCCTTTCGTGATGCAAAGCAAAGGTTCCTCATACTGATTCTCTTTCCACTCTAAGAAGAACTTAAGGAAAAGAGGATTTATCTGGGTTCAGGCTAGATACAGTCCATCATGTGCAGAAGGCACAGTGCAGTTCACAGTGGCTTGTGGCTGCGGAGCGCGAGGCTGCTTGTTCACAGTTCAGTGGAGCAAGAGGCAGAGCTTGGGAGGAGGAGCCAGTCTGTGGCACATCTGCATGTCTATTGCCCAGTGCTTCCTTCCTGCAGTTAGGCTCCACCTC
Organism: Typhlomys cinereus; assembly: GCA_023101885.1. Classification (NCBI taxonomy): domain Eukaryota; kingdom Metazoa; phylum Chordata; class Mammalia; order Rodentia; family Platacanthomyidae; genus Typhlomys; species Typhlomys cinereus. Next base: position 1,226,283 of record JALPQD010000087.1, on the reverse strand, counting down.
CTCAAGGCTCTGTGACCTCCCAAAACAGCAGCACCAGCTGGGACCCAAGTGGTCAAAGGCCTGGGCTAGAGGGCAACAATTCACGTCCAAACCTAATCATTCTTCCAAGCTGGGGTTTCTCAGGGCCCCCAGAGTACCACTTGAATGCTTGCAGCTGACCAAGGGAGGATGAGTCTGATTTCTGAGTAGTTTCTCTCTCTCTGCACAGCCCCCTCCCCTAATTAGGGCTCAGGTCAGACCTTCTCTACCTTTCCCCCTGTTCTCTCATTCATTTCTTTTCTCTTTCCTTCATTATGCCCATCAATGCTTGAATCAATCTAGTTCGAGTCAACAAATAATGATTTGAGATTCTACACTATCTCAAATATTCTGCTCAATGTCATTCATTTGACTTCCTTTTTCAGTGTCCTGAATCTTCCACAGAAGGAGTCACAAAATTTTGAAATGAAATTCTCTTATTGAAAGTACAATTGAAATGAAATTCTCTTGTCGAAAATGCACCCATAAAGCAAGTCTTTTTATTTCATGAGTGTAAACATCAGTTGGGACGGGGGTGGGGGGTGGGGGGGAGGGTATGGGGGGCACCAGACCCTCTGTGTCTGTAGTTGGTAATGTTGACCCTGTTCATCTCACAGTGTGAATTCATTCTTCCTGATTGATCTTTGTGTTGAATTTATAAAGTCCTGGAATTTGAAAACATACCTTTCAGTATTTTTAATGAGCGGTAAATTGAATTAGATCAATCTGTCAGCATTCATGATCTTTGTCTAGTTGCCAAAGATGGCGAAATCCACCAAGAAGAGACAAATGACTCAAAGAGGATCTATTGCCATCCAAATGTGACATTTGTAACTTCAATGCATCTTATTAAAGTGAGGATGATCATCCCTGAGTTTGGAAGTTAACAGGTGAATCAGATGCTAGGAGACCTCTCTAAATATGTTGCTATGTAACTAAAGAAAGGCATGATCCTTAAGCAACTTATCACCTGAACACAGTCAACAGGAAAACAAAGGCCACAGATAGACACTGTGTTGCGGAAATAGGCCTGACTCTCTTGCCCCACGTTTACCATTCATGCCGTTCACGCACTCACTCGTTCATCAAACCTCTGCTATGGATACAGATGTCCTTACAGCACTTGTAGGCAAGTAAAGGGACACCGGCAGTATTATTATGGTATTCAGTATTACAAATGCTGAAAGAGTATCTTGGAGGAGTCACTATCTCACCCTACTAATCAGAAGAAATGGACGGAAATGGACAGGTGGAACACAGTGCCGCTTTGAGCTGAGCTCAGTCACAGCATGACCTCAAGGGGGGGGAGGCAGGTCCACTGGCTTCTCTGAGAAGTGAATGCTGGAAATAGTTGGCTGACATCCGTGATGGTGGCCGACGAGGGCCAAGGGGGAGGGGCTGGGGGCCCTGTGCAGGTGTACTCACATGCACAGAAGAAGTCGCGTGGAGGAGAACCTGTTGACTCCTTGCGGAGTCTGTGGATTGGACTGTGGACACTTAGCACCAAAACCGAAGGATGCCGATTGGCTGAGACTCATCTGGAAAGTGGATGAATGCTGCGCCATCAGAATATTTTCACTTTTAATATTTTACCGTTTCACACGTGAATACAGTGAATTTATGATATTGTCACACTTTCACCCCTAATTCCATCCCCCTTCCTTTTTTCTTCCTCCTGGTCTCCCTCCTATTCTCACTCTTGTTTAAATGTGTGGCCCGTTGAGTTTCATCTGACACGTGCCTGAATACTAGAACATGACTCATGTATCAGTAGGGACCCAGTGAGGAAAAATATCTTCCTTTTTCCACCAGGATTAACTCGCAACAGGGAGGGGCGGGGCCTCTTGAGATCCCCTCCATGGTGAAATGTTGATAGGACAAATCCCACGCAGGTCTTGTGGAAATACACCTAACTGCAAGGAATTCACGGAGGCAAGAACCCTGTCATGTCCAGACCATAATATCTGTCCACATCCTTGCCTCCTCAGAGTCTTTGCAATCTTATCACCCCTTCTTCCACAATGTTCCCTAAACCTTGGGGCAGGGGGCTGACTTAGATGTCCTGTTTAGAGCGAAGCAGTAGAAATTATTTTGAACAGCCAATATAAATATACTGTTGTGTGGTCAACAATCAAGTACACTGTCTGTTTGAATGAAGAAAATCTAATGTTTCTGATGTAATATGTCTTTCTCTGGAGTGTTAGATTGCAGGCATGCACAGCCGCATGTGGTTTATGCAGTGGTAAGACTCAAACCCAAGGCCTCCTGTGTGTTATAAGCACTCTTCCCATCGAGCTACATCCCCAGCCCTATCCTGCTGCCCCTTTTAAGCAAAGACCCTTGACACATTTCTATCCATAGCAGCGGGCTATGCTCCGTGATTACCATCCGGACCAAAGCACGGGACTTGGGTGACGGGAATCCCATCAACGGAGTTTAAATCAGATTTCACAACGAATTCTGTACAGAGTCTGGGCGCATTTAACAAGACTTCAGTGTCAGTTGGTATTCCGACGAGTTGTAGAACAGTAAGACGAGAGAGCTTAGCAGCCCAGGGCAGTTGCCATGGTAACGGCTGGTGTATATGTTGAGATCCATTAAAATATTTTTAGAATTAAAGTTGTTTAAATATTTTGATAGTTCTCTGTCTAAAATAAACCAAAATACAGAAAATTCATTAATGCACTGGATATCGAACCTCCCAAAGTCCTTTGTGGAAGATGCACAGAAAGAGCATTCTAGAAATTTAAATGGAATGTCACTACACAGACTTTCTTAAGCCATGATCAAAAACTATCGCCCCCTTTTTGGTATTGCTGTAAGTTATTGGCACCCAGGTTAAATTTTGCTCTCAGAGACGTAGCATAACAATCTGTTTGACAGGCTGAAAAACTGTCACATGGCAAAGAAGCAGTTTTCTACTGCTGACAGAACTCGAATCAGCTGGTTCCAGGAAAAGCAATGAGCAGCCTATGCTGGGTGGGAAAACGAGGTGTACCCTTCCCCTCCCTCCTTTATTAGGGGTCCAGACAGAGTAAGAATGGAGATTCGCATGGCGTAGGTGTAAAAGCCATCAGCCAAGCTAGCAACTTGTTAAATAAAAGAGAGATGGGGGTTAGGAGACGACTTAGGGATTAAAAGCCTTTGCCTCAAAAACAAAAGGACCCGAGTTCAGATTCCCATGTAAAAATGCCAGGTGGATATAGCAGCAGCCTGTAATTCCGGCCCTGGAAGAAGGAGTCTGGGAAATCCCAGAGCAAAGCAAAGTAATATGGAGGTGGAGCAATCAAGGATAATGCCTGATGTCACCTTTGGGATTCCATAGATACACACTCAAGTGCCTTCAGATAGAGAGAGAGAGAGAGACCCTCTTCTAGTGACATAAATACTTTCATGACACTTGGAAGGTAAGATCTGGAGTAGCATTATGGGATGCTTAATGTCGTACATGGCCCTGAGGCCATGCAGGGAGAGATGGTCTAATTCCCACCCCTGCCAACCCTCCTCTCACAGTGAACTGCCCTCCAGAGGCCTTGCAACACGTGTAAGAGGCCGGTTCCTACCTACCAACTAAAGCATTCCCCACCTGCCCACAGCTGTTGGTAGCTGCGGTGTCCCCCCCTCCCCACACATCTGGGTACTCTGTTCACTTTGTCTGCCAAAACTAGAGGCGATACTAGCGCGAGACTTGAAGAGAACCCGGTACCATTTGGAATCCCAGAAGCCTGGAACAAGATCTAGAAATGTGAGGGTCAGCGTGTGCTCTGGAAGCAGCCAGCCCGGGGTGGGACCTTTTACCCACAGCACAGGGTGGGGACAGGGAACTCCTTGTGCTAATACTCAGGGCGGGGACCGCCCTCCTGTCTGAGCTGTGCATCCTTTCCGGGTCTGTCTTAGTTCCTGGACTGATGGTTTTTATGACTGGTGGGCGTATTGACGGGCACACCTTCATCCATGGCAAAGAAGCTCAGACGGAGGTGAGCAGTTTCCTAGCAGATGTGGTCAGGGACACGGAGGTGAGCAGTTTCCTAGCAGATGTGGTCAGGGACTCGTGTGGCAGAGAGGATGTTGAAATCAACACCCCCAAACCCTCCTTCAAACAGAACCAGCCTCCTTAGCCACTTCAACCCTCCTCCCACAGTACCCAGCGACTGACTGGGGGCTCTTTGCCATGTCTCCCTGACCTTTGAAGGTCTCCAGGCAGGGCAGGCTGAGTTGGCTGCCTGTCTGCTCAGTGCCAGCCATTTCTTTGCTTTTCCATCTCTGTCTCCATGTGGCAGCAATGATTCTATGTATGGGTGCGTGTGGGGGTTAAGACCTGACCCGGATCCCTTGAAACCTGGTCTGTACCGTTTGTCGCCCACAGAGTGTCAATCTGCCTTCCTCTGCTTACCCCTTGGCGAGTGACTCATCTGGGGGTGGCGTGGGGAGGCCATTCACCCCTGGGAAATGTTCCTTTTGGATCTGGAGGATAATTGCTCTGTACCTGGCATTCGATTCAGCCATTTCAACTGACATAATTAGGGTCAAGAGAATAGAACCCCTTGTTGATGTTTGCTCATTTTATACCGGGAAGTGGAAAATGAATCGAATAATTTATTTTTTTATTTATTGGATACAGAGCCCTTCCCTTTCACTTGGTCTGTGCTCCCAGGCTCTTTTCTCGCCAGGATAATTTCAGGTTCAACCTGTTTTTTAGAGTTATGAATCATATCGGTGACTCAGTGCCAGTTTTGATAGGAAAAAAAAAAAGTGCAGAGCTAGCTGTCTGTCACGAATCAAACCTGGAAAGGAATGTGAATTATTATTCTTGGAACTTTTGGCAAGCATTATTCATTATTCATTCAACCAAAATGTGTCGAAGACCTAGAAGGCATCATAGAGAATGGCATTAAATACCTTTATCTGAATGGTGCATAGATTTTATTTTAAGTCAGATCTCTTTTTCTTATGGATTCAACTATAGTTAAAAGTTGTGCGCACTGCAAACTTATCACCCATGTGACTTGTAAGAGGCAGAAATAATGGAGTTCTTCTGCCTGGATATTGCATGATGGAAATTGATATGTTAAAAGCATTTATTTTCTAAATCATAGAACTGACAGAGATCTCAGAGGTAATAGATAAGACTGTACTGAAGAGAGGAAGATCCAGACAGCTGACTTGCCCAGAGTTACACGATAGGCCAGCGTGACCCGGAACTAATCCTGGGCGGAGGCCTCCATCTTTTTATTATTGGGCACCATCCTTTAAAAATATTCTTACATCTTGTAAAGGTCATGACACTTTCTTTTATGCTACTTTCCCTAATGTTCACACACCCTTAAAGATAGATAATAAAGCATCTTTTCTTTAGAGGAAAGGTTAGTTGACTGAATAGTTTCTGGCTGGTTTGTGACCCAAGCAACAAAGGCAACAATCCAGTCTTGGAGGGTCGTTCCTTGAGTGCCTCCACTAACTTTGTTTAATACCAGGAATTCAGAGTGTTTGCCATTGGTTTTTTTTCTTAAACTAGGACCAATTGAGGATGGATGAGAGTCTCCCCAAGTTAATGATCCATTGTCATTCTGCCATCCTTTCTTTCCTTCTTTCTCCTCTGTGCATTAAATACACATTTGAAATACAGATTTGAAAAGAAGTGGGAGCCAACTCCCAGTCTTTGCCTAACAAGCAAAAGGACCTGGGGTCAGATCCTGGATACCATGTAAAAATATCAAGTGGAAATGGCAGTAGCCTGCAATTCCAGCCCTGGAAGACAAAATATGGGAAACCCCAGAGCAAAATAAGGAGGTAGAACAATCCAGGGCATTTCTTGATGTCACCTTGGGGTCTCAACAGGCACTCACACTCAAATGCCCTCATGTACACATATTCTTGTGCACACACACAACACACACACGCGCACATGCACAAGCACACGTGTAAAGAACAAGAAAACAATGGAGAGCTGTGCAAGGGTGGGGTGGAATGTGAGAAACTGACCTGCCCATCTGAAAGGGGCTGTAAGACTTTTTCATTTGCAAATTAGATGCATGTTTAAAAATACAGTCACAAACTCAGACAATGAAGTGTCACAGAGATACTGGTGTCAGGAAAACAGGATCTGTCTGTAGAGTTTGGAGGGTTAGGGACCGGGGTCAGGAAATATATTGGAAAAATTAAAAGCTATTTTTTTCTTCAACATTTAGAGGAAAGACCACAAGGGTTTGTCAAACAATAATTTGTTTTCAAAAAACTTGTTATACGTTGATAGAATATAATTATACATCTGAAGGGGTGAGAAGTGATATTATGACACATGTATACAATGTGGAATGACTAACTCGAGCTAATTAGCATATCTGTCACCCAAAGTACTTATCATTTGAAATTGTTGGCAATTTTGAGACATAAACTGCAGTATCATTAACAAAATCACCGCTGCTCTATCTGAGATTTCCTGCTCTTTGACTGGCATCTCCCAACTCCCCTCATCTCAAGCCAAGGGTAACTATCTTTCTACTAGTTTTAGATTTAATGTGTAAGAGAGACCACATGGTACTTGTTTTTTGTGTGTGTACGTGTGTGTGTGCATGTGTGCGTGCCTAGCTTTTCCCCTTAACTCTTAGCATGACGCTTTCCACGTTCACCTATGTTGTTACAAATAGTGAAATTTCCTTCCATTTTAAGACTATGTAGTATTCTGTCATGTAAGTGTGCATTTCCTCTATCTGTCCATTCACCGATGAGCTGGAGCTAGGCCTTGAGATGTGACTATGATAAATAACTTCGTGAGGAATGTGAAGTTTGAATCTCTCTCTGGGAAACAAGTCATGATTGGGGTGTATATGCCTGAAAGTGAGATTGCAGGCTCCTAGCACTTCTGTGGTTTGATACCTTTGGTTTATTTTTTCCTTTCTTTGTTTTTTGGGGTTGGGGACTTAACCTGAACCCAGAACTCATGAATCCACAGCACATGCTCCATTCACTCTGCCCTGTGGCCTCCTCTGGTATTTGGAGTTTGCGGAGAAGGCTTCTCATGGTCGTCCACAGAGGGTGGACTGACCACACCCGAGTGCCCAGGTTCCTTCCCAGAGTGAAGCAAAAAGGAGATAGAAATAATCCAGCCTTACCAGCCTTACCAACACTTGCTGTCTTTCCCTCCCTCCCTCTCTCCCTCCTTCCCTCCTTCTCTCCCTCCCTCACTCTCTCCCTCCCTCCCTCCTCTCTCCATCACTCCCTCCTTCTCTTCCTCCCTCCCTCCCTCCCTCCCTCCCTTCCTCCCTCCCTCTCTTCCTCCTTCCCTCTTTCCCTCCTTCTCTCCCTCCTCCTCCCTCCCTCCCTCCTTCCTTCCCTTTCTCTCAAATAAATAAGTAAATAAATAAATTAAATTTTAATTCCTGCATAGGGGCTGGAGAGATGGCCCAATGGTTAAGATTCTATCTCTCAAGCAATAGGACCTGAGTTCAGATCCTGGGTCCCACATAAAAATGCCAGGCAGAAATGGCAGCAGCCTGCACTTACTCCTGTGGAAGGCAGAACCTGGGAAATCCCAGAGTGAAGCAAAAAGGAGGTAGAAGCAATCCAGATTGATTTCCCAAGTTGCTCTTGGTCCTCCACAAGCACACAGTATCCTCTCATACACACACACACAAACGCACATACAGGCACTCATGCAAAAACAAAAATTCCAGCTCAATTAACCTTTGCTTTGAAGCTGCACAGGCAGAGATAATGTTCCTGTCACATGGCTTTTCAAGTTAGACGGTTCAAACATCAAAGAATCAAACTGCAGGCCTGAGTGGATATGGCTGTCCTCCTTCTTTGTTCTTGTTCTGGAATGTTCTAGACCTCTCCCAGGAAGGCCCCCTAGGGGATCAGTGAAAATCTTGTCTTAAGCCTGCCATGCAACCCTGCTCTATCACATCACACCCAAGACCCCTTCAGAGCCATTTTATAACTTCATGCATCAAAGGTCGGGGGGTGGGGGGCTGGAGAGATGGCTCAGGGGTTAAGACTTTGCCTTGCAAGCAGAAGGTCCCGAGTTAGGATCCAGGTCCCATGTAAAAACACCAGGCAGACCCAGCGGCCATCTGCACTTGATTCCCAAAGTCACCACAGGGACACACAGTACCCTCGATTCCCAAAGTTACCACAGGGACACACAGTATCCTCTGAAACTCTCTCTCTCTCTCTCTCTAAAGTAAAAAAAAAAGTGTTTTGAAAAAGGTGGGGGGACAAGCAGATAAAGGATGGGCCCTTAGAAACTCTTGGAGCAACAACGTACTCTCATGAAAGACGCTGGGATCCTATGTCCAGGCACTTTGAGGCACTTGAAGGCCGTTCTCTCTCTTGAGGGCCCAACACCCACACTTGGGCCACTCTTTCCTTTTTACCAAGAGCTGCTCTTTCTAGCAACTCCATGATGTCTAGTACCCCATGATGTGTAGCAACCCCATGATGTCTAGTACCCCATGATGTTTAGTACCCCATGATGTCTAGTACCCATGATGTCTAGTACCCAATGATGTTTAGTACCCCATGATGTCTAGTACCCATGATGTCTAGTACCCCGTGATGTCTAGTACCCATGATGTCTAGTACCCCGTGATGTCTAGTACCCCGTGATGTCTAGTACCCCGTGATGTCTAGTACCCCGTGATGTCTAGTACCCATGATGTCTAGTACCCATGATGTCTAGTACCCCATGATGTCTAGTACCCATGATGTCTAGTACTCATGATGTCTAGTACCCCATGATGTCTAGTACCCCATGATGTCTAGTACCCCGTGATGTCTAGTACCCCGTGATGTCTAGTACCCCATGATGTCTAGTACCCCGTGATGTCTAGTACCCCGTGATGTCTAGTACCCCATGATGTCTAGTACTCATGATGTCTAGTGCCACATACTTTATGCTAAGTATCTCCATCAGCAGCTGTTATTCTGGCTTTGTGTTTTTCTTCTTTCTGGCCCAGCCCATCATACTGGCTTGAGCCTCTGAGCAGGGGTGTCTGAAATGTGGAGGGGACCATTGTGGAGCCCGTGTCTCTGGCCCACATGCCACCGTCACCTTGTGAGACTGAGGGGAATGTTGTTATGGTTGCAGACATGAAACAGATTCACATGCTTACAAGGTCAGACCTGGTGGGTGGATCTTCTGAAGGTCACAGACTTTCTTTGATGTCGGCTCAGTCCTCTGAGATCTTAAGATGAATGGCTCCGCTCTCCACATGAGAAAAAGGCCCACGTGGTACCTGCTCCACTCATCCACATTTGCACTGTAAGTGATTCCCATGCTCCAGGCTCCTATGTGCTTCTGAACATGCCAAGCTGTGTTGCTAAGGTATGCTTTGAATAAGTGGACAGTGGGCATCCTGAGAGATTTAACAGGCTGCACGGGTTACTCTTCTCTTCCCAGACACAAAATGACCCCAGAGGATCCAGTAACAAAGAGAATATGTGTTTCTGCCGAGGACTCAAAGAGGGACATACAATCCGTCGTAGTGGAAAGACATGGTGGCCAGAGCAGATCTGTTCATGGTACTGGGAGTGTGACAGGCTGGCCATCTAGTGGTGGGAGACTGTAAGTGGAGAGGGCGGGGCTTCCGGAAAGAGGTCCTACTACAACCCTCAAAATTCTGTCTGGCCCAGTGACCCATGTCTGCCAGCCATGCTTCCGGCCTCGAGGGTTCCCCTAAATGGTTTCACCAGACGAAGTGTACAAACATAAGAATCCATGGGCATATTTCACACTCATGTTAGTACACGCACGCATGTGCATGCATGTGCTTGGGCTCCCTGGCTTCATACCTTACGATCTTGAAAAAAAAACAAAACCACAAGATCCTCCAATGAGGTCTTTATGTTTCTTCCCCTTTTCAGTGATCTCATGAATAAGAATTCTCACGTGTGTGTGTGTGTGTGTGTGTGTGTGTGTGTGTGTGTGTGTGTGTGTGTGTGTACTTTAGTGTCTGTGCCTGTGGAAGCCCAAGAGTGACTCTGGGAATCATCCTGGTTTGTTCTTCTCCTTATTGCTTTGCTCGGGGATTTCCCAGGCTCCACCTTTTAAGGCCGGAAGTGCAGGTCACTGCCATATCTATTTGGTGTTTTTACCTGGAATCTGGGATCTGAACTTTGCAAGGCAAAAGATTAATCCCTGAGCCACCTCTGCAGCCCAGAGTTTTCTCTGGAAAGCATCCCGAGAACTTCTCCCATGAGAACACCCGCTCACTTGCAGATCATGGGGACCCGCTGGACGTTGCCAGAATTTAAATAGAGGGTTTCAGGGAGCTGGGGGCCCTTGCTAAACCTTTCAGCCACAGGGATTTTAATTTTCTCGTTGCTGTCAATGGAGACTAGCTTTGAACCTCATCTCCTTCCCTCACTCACTTAGCTTGTGAATCACATGTGAGAGGATTGAATGGAAATAGCTTTAGTGGTTAGTCCGCCTTCTTTATGCCTTCATTTTACAGTGTGCAAATTAAAAGGTAGCTCTTTTAACAAAAATAACACACACACACACACAAAGAGGAAAGCAGATGTGTGTGGGTGTGTACATGTGTGTGTGTGTGTGTGTGTGTGTGTATGTGTGTGTGACAGTGTGGAGGCCAGAGAACAACTTTCAAAAGCCAGTTCATTCTTCTACCACGTGGGGCTCTGGTGTCTGTCCCTCAGTACCAGCTAAACCATCTCTCTGCTTCAGCTTATTGGTGTTTTGGACATGTGACGGGGCAGAGTGTGTAAAAAGCAGCTTGGCAAACTTCTCCGCAGGGAGACGTCAACACACGCTCAAACACCAGGTCCGAGTTAAAATATAAGGAGATGGAGAGTGGACTACAGAGCATCCATCACCCTCAGCTCTGGGGGCGATGTCTGAATTGCTCAGTATGAGAAGATGGTAGTCATGGCGCCGGGCTGAGTGTTTGCCATCATCTGGATCAGCTCTCAGTGATTAGCCAGATCTCCACGCCAACAGTTTCTGCTGCTTTCCTGAAGGTGGATTCCCAGGAAAACAGAAAGATTTCCAGAGAGCTCAGAACGAAGGTGGAATGTTCAGGTTAACTTTCTGCTTTGCTGCCACCAGCTGGAGAGAGAGAGGAGAGAGGAGAGAGGAGAGAGGAGAGAGAGAGAGAGAGAGAGAGAGAGAGAGAGAGAGAGAGAGAGAGAGAGAGAGAGAGTGTCTCGCTGTCGCCCAGGCTGGTCTAGAACTCATGATTCCTTGTGTCAGCCTCCTGAGAGCTGGGATTTAGTCTCCCGCCTGGTGGGTGTAGCTCAGGCTTGGACTTCAAATCTCCTCTCCTCTCAAGTGCCGGGATCGACAGGCCGGAGCCTCATACCTGTTTCGCTCTCTGTGGTTCAGTGTTGGCCTCGTGCATGGTAAGCAAGCTCTCTGGCCAGCTGAGCTGCACTGACCCCCCCAACTGTAGTTTTGACATAAGGTCACTGCTGTGGTCGCTCTCTCTTTCTCTCAATCTCTCCCTCTCTCCCCCTCTCTCTCTCTGCTGCCGTGAGACAACACTCAGATTCAAGCAACTTAAGGGAGAAAAGAGGGATTTATGATTCCAGAGGGGTGATGCGGAGGGCATGGCAGGCAGCAGAAGCTGGAGGCAGCTTAAGTCACTCTGTCACGGAGGGTCAGAGAAGCTGGGTTCTGATGGTGGCGGAAGGGGAGATGATTTGCCAGCCCAGGGCAGGAGAATCTCAGAGCTCTTCTTCCTTGTCTTGTGATTCCTTTTATCTGGTCCCCTACTGGGAGGTTCCATCCGGATTTAGGCTTGATCTTTATGTTGCAAATATCTTAATTCAGATCATTTCTGCAGATGGTCTGGTAGCTGATCTGTTGACCGAGGTGTGGTCAAGTTGACAACCAAGATTAATGATCACAGTCACCAGACTGGTGAGTCTCAGTTGTCATTAGATGAGACCTAGAATCTAGGGTGAGCGGAACCTTTAGACCGTCCAATAGGAGTTACCTTGCTGAGAATTAGTTCAGGTGGGGAGCCCTACACACTGAGCTGCACTATCTGGGGAGGGCCAGGGCCAGGGATCTTGGGATGAATAGAAAGTATCCAACAGTAACATGCATTCATCTATTGGTTTCCACTTTGTTACCATGTAACAAATTGTTTCCTGTGATTTCCCCTGCCAGGATGGACCCTCACCTTGAGCTGTGAGCCATGAGAATACTTTTTTCACTAAAGTTGCTTTTGCAGAAGAGAAACCAAGACAGTCACACAGTCTTCCTGCCTGGCCTCTTGTTTTTTTTTTTTTTTTCTTCCCCAAGACCTTTCACAGTGCATCTCCGGAGAGCGTTCCTTGCAGCGTGGTTTCTTTAGTGGGGTATAAAGGCCAAGGGTGATTGTCAAGCCTTATTCCAGTGCAAGGAGGAAGTGGAAAGACCACAGGCCTGCGTCCTCACCCCTCTGGACGCCTCTGTCAATATAAGGTGTGAACGGAAAGGACAACCCTGCTTCAGGTGCGTTCCTGATAGAAGACTTTGTTTGGAACCCTTACTGGAGAAAAGCGATGTTTTGCAGGATACATATATAATGAACAAAAGCCCGGGCTTTGGAATCAGATCTACACAGTTTATCTTACTCTCCTGAACAATGCCAAGTTTTTTAGATCTCACCCCCGCCTTCTCATCTGCAGGAGAGAGGTGATTATAATCGTCACGGGGATTACCATCAGATGAAACAACTTTTATAAAGTTACATGGACATATTACAATCACTATTGTGCATTCACAATTATGGATATGAACATGGATGCAGATGAAGGAAAAGAGAGAAGGGTACATGGCGGGGAGGGGGCTGTCACATAGCTTAGGATGATTCACTGGGTTTGTGAACCTGATCATCTACAATGCAACTGATCCCCTCTCTTGGTGCTTGGTAATCGAAAAGATCATTCAGCATTGATTGTACTAGGCCAGTCAATGAGACTACTATCTTTTAAATCTCCAGGAACTTCTGTTTATAAGATCTAAGCATGGTATAGCATTTTGAAAGGAAAATTACATTGGATTATAAAACATACGTAGAGCAAATGTTTCATCTTTGAGAGAGACACATGTGTCTCGATCATCTATGTATGTATATTTATCAATCATCTAACATACACACATATATATCATCATATACGTTGTCTATATCTATCAATCATCTATCTCTATTTATCATCTATCATCTGTGTATCTATCATCTATGTGTCTTTTTTTTTCATCTATGTGTCTTTTTATCATCTATGTATTTATGCATCTATTACCTACCTATATATCTGTCTCTTACCTATCATTTATCTCCCTCATTGAAGCTGCCATCTAATAAGGTGAGCATTACTTTGACTTTGGTTGTCTTCCTGTGGGATACTTAGGTCTGTCGTCCTAGTTTGCACCAAGTATGATTGTGTGTGCAGGTGTATCTCTGTGTGCATGTGTGTCTCTCTCTATGTATATCTGTGTATATGTTTATATCTCTATGTCTCTGTGTGTGTGTATCTCTGTGTCTATGTATCTGTGTGTATGTGTGTCTCTGTGTGTTTATCTGTGTCTATGTATCTATGTGTGTGTCTCTGTGCGTGTGTCTCTCACTCTGTGTATCTGTGTGTGTCCTGCGGGCTTGAGAATAGCCTACCTGAGGCTCTCCCTCTCCAGCTCCTTGGTGGAGACACTAGAAACGGTGGCCTGAGACTTTCATGTTGGCTGCAGCCCTCCAGGGGAGGAAGTTCTGGAAAAGTCTGTCAGCCATCTGCGTCAGGGGCAGGAAGTTGCCTGGTGAGTGTTTGACAGACTCCATTTCATTTGAAACCAGAGGCCACATTTATAACCATGCCCCCAAGCCGCCGATTGAGTGTTTAGTGGGATACCCATCCAATCCTTGACAGCTTCCAGATGCTTCCCCCTGTAGTTGGGGGCACCCGGGAGCTCCTCCCTTTGTTTTTTAGGGTCTTATGTTCCTAAAAGCCATCTTCATTAGCTAACATCTAGTAGTGCCTCAAAGGACGGTTATAGTTTTGCTTGTTTGTTGGCCTGTTGAGCTAGATATTTTCACTGTTGCCCAGGCTGGCTACCAGCTTCTGGGAGCCAGAGAGCCTGGACCCTGGGCCTCTCAAGCAGGTGAGACTACAGGCATGTAGCATCCCGTGGGACTGCATATGTCTGTGCTTAGTATGTGTCAATAAAATGGGAACCTCCACAGGTGTTCGATCAGAGAGAACACCTCAGGTCAGGCTTGAGGCCCAGCAATTTTGCCCACCAAGCCATCCTGCTAACCTTCAAATAGTTTTGATCTGAAGAGGCAGAAGTCACCAGAAGCCTTTGGTCTCCTGTGCTGCTTATGGGCACAGGGTGGGTTGGGTTATGGGTTAGGACGCTGGAAGCGGTGGCTTGGCCAGAGAAGACATAGAACTTGTTTAGCTACCACCGGGGAGGTGCAGACGGGGGTGGGGGGGTGAGGGGGTGGGAGTTGTGCTTAAGCAGCGAGCTTGAGGCTATTTGGGACTATGTGAGACTGTCCTGTCTATTTCAAAAAATAAAAAAAGAAAAAGGAAGAAAGGAAGAAAGAAGGAAAGGAAGAGAAGAAAAGGAAGAAGGAAAGAAGGAGGGAAGAAAGAAAAAAGAAAAGAAAGACAACACAAAGCGGCAAGCAAGCAAGCTGAAGTCAGGTCTGTAATTCACAGAAGACTGTTTTGACATCGACGCCAGCCGGGCCACAGTGAGTGCCAGTCTGGGGGCTCATGAGATGCTGTCTCACGTAAGAAATAAAAAGAAGGAAAAGAAGGAAGAGAAGACAAAATAAAAGAAAAGGAAAAGAAAAAAGGAGGGACGAGTCTGGAGCGGGCAAGGGCCAGCCAGGGTCGGCAGGGAACTGCCCCGCAGGAGCATCCATGATGCCCGGGAAGCTGCAGCCAAGTGGGTCGCCCTCTGGGGCGGAAGGCGTGCAAGGGGGCGTCTGATCGCTCCGTGGGGACCCTGCCAAGCTGGGGAACAGGGCGTGACCGCCTCCGAGGGTCCGATCGCCCCGCGGGGCCCCCGCCAGGCTGGGGAGAAGGGCGTGACCGCCCGGGTCCCGGCCCGGGGCGCAGCACGCCTCCCCGGTGCGCCCGGGGCTGGGCCGCGTGCGCTCCGCCCCGCTCGTCCCGCCGCGGTGCCCGGCCTCCCGGCCAATGGGCGGCGGGCAAGCCGAGCGGGAAGCGCCGCGCGGGCCCAGCCCTCTATCGGCGCCCGGAGCTGCGCCCGGGAGTCAGCGCCGGGTCGCGCCCCGCGGTGAAGCCATTCTCCCGCGGCCCACCAGGGTGCGCCGAACCGGACAGCGCCCCCCGAAGATGCAGGATGGCAGCGCCGCCGCCCGCCAGCCTGTCCCCCCGCACCACCGGCTCCACCTGCCTGCACCCGCTCAGCGCGCTCCTGGGCATCCCGCTGGACCAGGTAACCCGCGCCCACAGCCCTGGCCCGGCCGGGACGCGCCCCGGGGCGCCCGGGGCGCACTTGGCAGTCCGCAGGTGGGAGGGAGGTTTTTTTGGCTTTTGTTTTCTAAGTGTGAAAGATACTCGTTCATCTACGCGGCAAGTTGCACCAGTTTCTTTCTTTCTTTTTTTTTAAAGTTTTGATTTCTGTTGAATTCTAGGGTTGTGGGAAAACACAAATTCACTATTTTTTTTCCATCTTTGTAGTTAAGTCTGTGGAACTTTAAGTGTAAGTGATCCTGTTTTAAAAACAAGTCTGGATTGATCCGAGCTCTTACATGTACTTCCCACTTCAGCGGTTGGGGGGTCGGAGACGGTGAGGCAGAAGGACTGCTGTAAGTTCCGGACAACCATGAATTACAGAATCAGACCATGGTAAAAAAAGAAAAGCCTGACTGACACACACACACACACACGCACACACGTGCACACACATACATGCACACATGTGTACACACATACCACACGCACACGTGCGCGTGCACAAACACGTTTGTCGAGTCAGCGTCTTACCATTCATCCAGCCCAGACTGCTGGGAGCTCATTCAGTAGCCCTGGCTGTCGTGGACTCACCCTCCTGCCCAGATTGGCTTCAAATTCATGGCATTCTTCCCGCCTCCCCCGCAGGCGCGGAGGGGGGAAAGGGGGATTGAGGGTGTGTGCCGCCACGCCCCATTCCACCCAGGAACGAGATCTGCGTCTCACACTTCAGCAGTGGGGCTTGGTCTGGGTCAAGATGATAGATACCTTGTGCCCAGTAAGATGTCCCTCAGACCAAGAGGGCTGTGGAGGTGGGGCACACACGAAGCAAAAAAAGGGTGGGCGGCTAGAGGGGAGTCATTTGACCTGTTCAGGAATAGGTTGCTCCCAGACCAGTAAAAAAAAAAAAAAAAAAAAAGGGTCAACAGTCTAGTAGGAAGTGTTGCTGAAGACTGTCCCAAAGGTGGCCTGGAGCTGGATTTGCCCAGGATGGTGGCCCGGGGCTGGACTGAGGTGGGGGGAATACAGCTACTCGATCTTGCTTACTTTGTGGATACATCTTTCTCAGCCACTGTCTTGCTCTCTTCGTGGATACATGTACCTGGATGATTGTTTCTTTGTTTCTTTCCTGGCCTCAGCCTGGAGCCTGCCCAGAGATGCCCGCTGGATTTCAGGGGAGCTGCATCTGGAGAAGGCGCCCCAGCTCTGGGGACTATTTTGTGTCCTTTTACTTTTCCCTTCCTTTATTTCAGTCCCTTCTCCTTTGGGGTGTGGTGTGTGCTGCACACTTTTTAATCTCAGTACTTGGGGGAGGGAGGCAGGAGGATTGCTTCAAAAGTTGGAGGCTACCCTGGGAGAATACCAGGGCAGCCAGGGGGACACAGGAAGACCCTGTCTCAGAAGACCAAGCAAAGCGTTCTCCAGGCTTCTTCACACCAGAGCTTACCTGCCCTCGCTTTCACATTCCCCAGCTATGAGGAAGTGGAGCTGCCCTGGGCGGTGGCCTTGACTCACTGGCTTACGGAGCCTCCCTGGCCCTCTAGAGAGGCCTGATGGCTTCTCATCCGTTGCAAAATCCCCCAAAGCAGGAACTCACGGGAGCATATGGGAGGCTGTTGTAGTGGGTCTTCAGTGTATAGCGGAGGTGGGTGTGAACCAGGGGCCGAAGGAGAGGTAAAAATGCTTTCATGCAGAAATTTAAGCCTACCTGGGTGATAGGTTCCCACGAGGCACTTTATATTGCCTGACCCCTCTAGCTTCTGTTTTCTCTGAATCTTCTTTTTTAAGTTCTTCTGCCCAGCCAGAGAGAAGAGTCCAGATCGTCCCGAGGGGGGAAAGAGAAAGATTGATGGAAGACCCTGGCAAGCTCAGGGAGAGGTGTGAGTGCGTTACTCGAAGCGTCTCGCTGCCTCTGCATACATTCCTAACCTCCTGGATTCCTGTGTAAGATGTGAGAGATGGCTCAGGGCTTAAGACTCTGCCTTGCAAGCAGAAGGTTCTGAGTTCAGATTCCAGGTCCCAAGTAAACATACCAGGCCGAAATGGGTGCATCCTGAACTTCTGGTCCTGGTGGCGGAGCCTGGGAAACTCAAAAATGAAGCAAAAAAGAGGTAGAAACAATCTAGGATGATTCCTGAAGTCACCTTTGGGCTTCCACAGTGCCCCTGATACACACACACACAGACACACACACACACACACACACACACACACACACACACACACACAAGAAAAGAAAGACTTGAGCAATTTTACTTTATCTCAGAAATGATCTTGGGTGACCAAAGGAAAGGCGTGGCATTTCTTAGATCTTAGGTCACCACATCTTCCTCTACCCCCCGAAAAGGGTCATTCTGACTTGATGGGGGCTCTTGTTTTCATCCCAGGAAAAAACCCAACTATAAGCAGCATGACAGAGGCCAAGCGTGGTGGTGCGTGTGTCTCTGTACCGTCTCCCTGACACCGCAACATTGTGTGAGCCTGTTCATAACTTGTGACCAACTGTGTTTCTGTGAATACCTTTAGTATGAAGGTTTCCCTCTATCAAGGGGTTTATAATCCGTCAGCTTACTATCCACACTGAAATAGCCTGACTTTTGAGAACTCTTTGGTGTTTTCCTTTTTCAATTTTCACATGTATATGTATGTGGTGTGCATGTGTATGGGCTCACATGAATGGATGTGGGTCTTCACGCATGTGGAGGTCTTGGGTTGATATCAGGTATCATCCTTCATCGCTCTTCTCTTTTATTCTTTTTAGACAGGGTCTCTAATCAAACCCAGAGATAGCTGATAGGCTACTTTGGGCTACTCAATTTCCAATTTCTGAGGCTGGACAGGTGGACGAATAGAATTTTATGTGGGTTCTGGGGATCAGAACTCAGGTCTTTTTTCATATAGCAAGCGCTTTGACCACTGAGTCTCCTCCTTAGCCCTCTTCGCTCCTTCCTCTGTTGCTTGTACGCACAGTGTGCGCGTCTGGGAGCCGTTTATAGGGTGCGCAGCTATCCCTATAAAGATGGAAGGTTCTGGCTTTTGTGTCTACGGTCTGACGCATTTCTCATATTGCTAAAGGTCTAATGTTTAGTGAGAGACAAATAGAACCTAACAACAGCTCAGACAGAGAGTAGGGGGTGGAGGATGACCAGGGGCATCCACAGGAGTGACAGATTAAGCTCGCCGCAGACAGCGACTTGAGATGAATCTCTGTCCAGTGAGCAGGCATGGATTTCCCATAGAACTGTAAGTTGCTAGTAGGAAACTTCGCTTAGGACAAACTAGCAGTTGCCTTTTCTATTTATGAGCAATGAGGAATGGAGGATAAATTTTTTTTTGCATTTGTGTACATGTGTATCTGTGTGTGTGTGTGTGTGTGTGTGTATGTGTGTGTGTATGTGTGTGTTTGTGTGTGTGTGTGTGTATGTGTGTGTGTGTGTGTATGTGTGTGTGTGTGTGTATGTGTGTGTGTGTGTATGTGTGTGTGTGTGTGTGTGTATGTGTGTGTGTATGTGTGTGTGTGTGTGTGTGTGTTTGTGTGTACAAGAGGGCACTTGAGTGCGGTGCCTGTGGAGCTCCAAAGTGACATCAGGAATCATCCTGAATTGCTCTACCTCCTTATTCCTTTGCTCTGGAGTTTCTCAGCTCTTCCTCAAGGGCTGGAAATGCAGGCTCTATCATCATATCCACCTAGAACTTTATACTTGGGATCTGGGGATCTGAACTCAGGTCCTTTTGCTTGCAAGGCAAAGGCTTGAACCCTTGAGCCATCTCCTCAGCTCTTTGGTTCTTTCGATTAACTGCTCATGGAGTCTGTGCTTTGGTTTGGTTGTGCAGTGTGGTGTGACAAGCTTTAAAGTGACTTCTGAATTCTCAAGGTCCACTCAGAGTCCCGAATGGACCCTGGGCACTGGCATAGCTATTTGCGTGATGTGTGGTGTTGTCTTGGGGCTAGGAAACGGGAGGAGGGAACTCTTCCCTGGCTTTGAGGAACTTCCGGTGGGTGGCGGTGAATTCTACTGATCGTCCAGAATGTCTTCACCTGCTGGTGTCCCCAAAAAACTTCTTGTGTTCCTGTGAACTATTCATCATCTTACAACGTGATTCTTTGTCTCTGGGTTTCATGGTCTTCTCTTCCATTTTACACCTGCAGAAAAGGGGGCAAGAGGGGAGAAAAAGAAAATGGGCAGGGAATCAGGACCCAGGAAGTAATTTAGAGATTCAAGTAACCAAGGTTCAGTGCTATGAATGCAAGTTCGTGTTACAGTTCGGAAAGTCCCTGTGAGTAAAGAGACTGGCATTCTGGGCTGGGGGTCAGTCACATCAGCAGTGGGTTTTGCTTATTCTGCTGTGACATGTGACTTCAGGTTTCTCCACCTGCCCGGAACCTTCAGACACCTGGTTGGCGCCCTTGGTCATGCTGGGAAATGTCAGCCTTCTGTCCTGTTCTTATCGGTCTTGCTGAAAGCCTTGCTTACATTTCAAGGACATTATTAAGTCAATGAAGCATTTCCTTAGACCTGTTGGTACCAGGTACTTGGTGCTGCAGTGCTGGGAAGAAAATCAAGGTGCCATTCTGGAAAGTTTCTTAAGTCCTCCGCGTGGAAGAGAGCCCTCCCCTTGCCCCGATACCCCCCTCTTCCACTGACCCCCAGCAAGCTGGAGATTGGAAGTTGGGGCCTCAGGGGACAGAAGGGAAGGGAGGTGTTCTGAATACACGGGAGAATTCAGTGTGCACACAGGGCACTGAGTAAAGGGTGCCTGATATTGTGGATCTTGCCGGGGTTCATAAGTTAGCCTGGGATTCGGGCTAACTTACAGTCTCCTGCTGGTTTAGGCCTTTGTCTCTCGCCACATTCCCTGGAAGTTTTAGATGCTGAGGGTAATGCCTGTCATTAGTCACCGCATGTGCCGATGCTCTAAGATGAAGATGGGACGGAGAACCTGTTTTAGATTTTGGTCCTGGGGATTGAACCCAGGGCTGTGTACATACTAGCACAAGCCTTGGAGGTCTATCCATCTCCCAATCCACAAACCTCGTGTGTGTGTGTGTGTGTGTGTGTGTGTGTGTGTGTGTGTGTGTGTGTGTGTGTTTTGCATGGGTGGTATACGTGTGTGTGCAGATATGTGTACAAGAGGCCACCTGAGTGTCTGACCCTGTGAAGCCCAAGAGTGACATCAGGAATCATCTTGGATCGTCCACCTCCTTATACTTTGCTCTGGGGTTTCCCAGGCTCTGTCTTCCAGGGCCGGGGTTCCAGGCTGCCACCATATCCACCTAGCATTTTCATGTGGAATCTGGGGATCCAAACTTAGGTCCTTTGGCTTGAAAGGCAAAGGCTTTAACCCCTGAGCTCTCCCCAGCCTGAACTTGGTTTTTAAAGTGTCCCGCTGATCTGTCTTTAGGAAGAAACCTGCTTGTCTATTATTGCTGTTGTCTGCGCTGCTTCCAGACTGCTGTTGTGCCTTCATACGGGGTTCAGCCCAGCTCAGGAGGGGGTGAAGGTGTCAGCCACAGGCCCGACAGCCTCCTCCTTTTCCTTCCAAAGCTTTGCTTTCCTTCCCTCCACCCGGCTCCTTGCTGCGCCCTCTGAGAATGGAGTGGGCGGATGTGAAGGGTGAACAGAAGAACTTGTACCTGCCTCGTGGGAGTGACATTTGGGATGGGAAAAATGTCACCCCAGGGCAGAGGTAGCTTGAGGGGAACATTTTTTTTTATTTGTGTGTATGTGAGAGAGAGAGCGCGAGCGAGAGAGAGCACTGTATATCCCCATGGGAGGACCAAGGGTGACTTTGGGAATCATCCTGGATTGCTTCTACCTCCTTTTAGCTTTACTCTGGGATTTCTCACCAGGGTCAGAAGTGCAGGCTGCCCGCTGCCATTTCTGCCTGATGTTTTTACCTGGGACCTATGATCTGAACTCAGGACCTTCTGCTTGTGAGGCAGAGCCTTAACCCCTGAGCCATTTCTCCAGGTTTGAACTCTTGGCAGCTTGGATGGCGATTGAGAGTCCGCGGCAGGTCTTCTGGCTCTGAGGTGTGTCACAACACCATGTTGTCCAGCCAAGTCTTGGGAGGCCAGAGAGAGAGAGAGAGAGAGAGAATGAATTCCTGTCCGCAGAGCCCGGAGGTCGGAACAGCCTCTACCTGCAGCTGCTGGAGCAGCACGTGCAACTTGCCCTCAGCAGACGCCTCAGGGGCAGCTTAAAGGCCAGAACCTTCCAGTCTTCTTTCCCCTTCTTCCCGGGGGAAACTAGACCGACTCGCCCACTAGCCGACTCCTTTGCATTGGCTCAGCTGGATGTGTGAATGGAAAGCAGGCACTGGATAGGACAGCAGTCAACTGCGGGTGGGGGGACAGGAAGCCCACCAATTGTTAGTCTTCAGACAGGTCCTCTGCTCCATGCTAACCCCATGGGAAGCAGGAGGATGGAGGGCCACCAGACCTCAGGGTCTTTGAACAGTCCTTCCAGCCTGACCACCGTGGGGGTCAGCATCTCCCGCCACACCTTTGGCACAGGTCACTGAATACCACCTGCTCCTGGTGCGATCGCGCTCTGGGATTTTGCGCTTTTTTTCTTTCAGCTCCTAACCAGCTGAGTTCCTGTGTTTCCTTCCTGCTCAGGCCTCCCACTCCTCTTCCTCTGTCTTCCTCTCCCTTCTTTTGGCTTTTCCTTTCTTTCTCTTCCTCCCCTTTTCCTTCAGATCACCTTGCTCCTCTGGTCTCCCTTATCCCTTATCCTTCTTCTTCCACTCTCCTCCCCTCTTCCCCCTTCTTTGGTTTTTCTTTGGCTTCAGTGAAATTCTACAAGGCTAGAGCTTCCCATCTCAAAGATGAATGACTTATAGGCCAATCCATCCATCCATCCATCCATCCATCCATCCATCCATCCATCCATCCATTTGTGAGGGGAGGTTTGTGTTGCATGCCATGGTGCATAGTACATGGTAGAAGTCAGAGGACAACTTTTGAAAGTCAGTTTTCTCCTTCCACCATGTGGGCTTGCAGGGATTGAAGTTGGATCACTAGATTTGCAAGCAGGCATGTTACCCGAGGAGCCAACTCACCATCCCCAAATGTGGAGCATTTAATCCTGTTAGACCCCAAAACCCAGGGATGGATTTTCTACCCTATTCCAAGGATTTCCAAGGGTGGGCTCGGCTATGATCCAAGCAGGGATGAAGCAGTGTGGCCCCCTCAGAAAGTTGTCCTCCACCAAGACCAGGATGCGCTGTGCTGTGGGGTCTCAGTACTCAGACAGGCCCTGGATAAGGACCAGGCCACAGAGATCAGCGGAGTTAGGAACGCAGTCACTCGCTTGATTTGCTGATAATTAAGGAGCCCCAATCGCTCGTTTGATTTCCCCGCAATCAAAGAGCCCCTCTAAATTAAGGCTTTTCCCAGAGAGCAGCCCCACCCCCCCAGCTTGTCCCAGATGCCACTTTGCAGCCAGGCTTGGGGGCCCATCACTGAAATCCTAGCATCTGGAGGTGGAGGCAGGGGGTTCCCGGCAAGGTGGAGGCAGCCTAGACTACAGAGTGATTTCTGGGTCAGCCTGGACCATGGCGTTAGACTCTGTGTCAAAAAAGACAAGGAAAAAAGAAGGGAAAAGCAGTGACCTTTGTCTGGTGACTGCCTACCCTGCGGGTTCAGACCCAGCTGTGGATGACTGAATGTGGCGCCTGTGAGGTGCCCTGACATGTGGGGACCATAGCTGGACCGAAAGGGCAGCAGAGGGATCCTTCTGCCTCCTGAGGGCACGAGGGGAGGGGGAACCCTTCATGCTTGAGCGGGAACATGTGGTGGGTGTTGAAGATCGAATCAGTTGGTCAGGTCAGGAGGGGGAGGGGCTAGGAAGCGTAGAGAGAGATTCCCAGCTCAGTGCTGCCTGGGTGTGGGTGTGCATGCGTGCGCGTGCGTGCGTGCGTGTGTGCGTGCGTATGTGTGTGTGTGTGCAGATTCCTATGTGACCATGTACTTCCTGGCATCATTTGAAGCAGACGCCTTGTAGCTTGTTTTCCCTGCTGTGAGCAAGAAGGCGTTCTTCACTCCTTGGCCTCAGTTTACCCAGCTAGCTTGAGGAAACCATCAAATCTGTATGGTTAAGACTTAGTATCCGTCCTTTCCTGTCCTCAAAGGAGTGTGCTCCAGCCTCTGCTAGCTCCTCCTCTTCTGCATAGCACTTGAGTCCTGTTTTCTACTCTCAGGTGGCCTTCTGTTCTGAGAACCTGGACTTCCTGTCTGCTTCCCATCCCTCCTCCCATCCTTCCTCCTTCATCTTCTTCCCGTCTCTCCTCCCATCTCTCCTCCCATCCCTCTTCCCTCCTCCGTCCTCTCGTCCCTCCTCCCATCCTCCTCTCTCCTCCCATCCCTCCCTCCTCTCCTCTCTCTCCCCTATCTCTCCCTCTCCTCTCTCCCTCTCCTCCCTCTCTCCTCCTCCTCTCTCTCCTCTTCATCCCTCCTCTCTCCTCCCATCCCTCCTCTCTCCTCCTATTCTTCTTCCCTCCTCCCATTCCTCCTCCCATCCCTTCTCTCTCCTCCTATTCTTCATCCCTCCTCTCTCCTCCCATCCCTCCTCTCTCCTCCCATCCCTCTTCCCTCCTCCCATTTCTCCTCCCCATCCTTACTCCCATCCCTCCTCCCTCCTCTCCTTCCTTCTCCCTCCTCCTGTATCGGCCAGGGCCCAGGAGAATCTTCTGATGTTATTTCCTTTGGCTCTTTTTGTGACCGCTGGGCCTTAACTTGATTCTACTTAAATTTTGTACAGACCCTGAGGACTGTGCAGCTAAGCATGGGGTTTTCTCCCAGTTTGCCAAGAAGCCTGGTTTGCCTAGGAATCCACTCATAACTAGCTAGAAGGGAGAAGGTAGACAAGGCTGTCTTCAGTCATGTCTAAAACATGTTTGATTTTCTATGGAGATGACATACGCTCCTGCCTCTGACTTAACTTTGCATTAAAACCTACAATATCTTTATAACTGACTTGTACATAGCTTGTAAACACTACACACAAGTTACATAAAATAATAGCAACAACACCAACCACCATTGCCCTTGAAGGCTCTAACTCATAAAATAAAGCACTTTTTTGGCAGTGTGTGAACTTGAACCCAGGGCCTCGTGCATGCTAGGCACATGCTCTACCACTAAGCCACACTCCCAGTCCTGGGACGCAGTGCTTGATACTGCATGCTCCGTCCTTATTATTGTGCTTCCTCCCCTAGTCTTGGGTGGTACTTATTTGTGGATGTTTTCTGACGCCCAACACTGAAAAGCTCTTTAAAAAACAGTTAGTACTTTAAATACTGTTAGTTAATTGTTGGTACAGAAATCAGAGTGTCTGTGCCTGTTGTTGATGAATTTATGACCAAGTGCTTAGGGGAACAAGGGGACTTTATTCTTTCTCATGATTCTGGTTACAGTTCTTAGTCCAGCTTAGCAGGAGAGCTCACACCAACGCCAGTAGCTGAGGGAACTGGCCACGCCACATCCGCCAGGATTGCTGAGAGGGAAGTCCCTCTCGCCAGACTGCAAGACCGCCAAAGATGCCTACGAACTGGCTTCCCCCATCTTATCCACCTGCAGGGAATGGTCCCGCCCGCTATGGGCTGGGTCTTCCCACGTCAATCAAGCTTACTCCAGGGCTTGCCTTGGCTGCTGACTCTTCACAACAGCCTTCAGTTGTCCAACTGACTCCTAGATGTTCAAGTAGCACACTTGCTAAAATGCTGTCTTGGCATGGGGAGGTAAGGGAGAAAACTGAAGACCAACGGCTTTGGAAGAGGGAGGGGAGAAGAGGAATTACGGGGAGTCTTGGACTGGGTGGGACCAGCAGAATATTCCAGGAAGAAACAGTTTCAACACAGGTACTGAGACTTGGAAAAGTCGTACTCTTTGTGGGCATCGACCTCTCTCAGAGAGGAGAATATCAACAAATTGGATTTAAAGATGTATGCCTGTCAGGCTGGGGAGATGGCCGGGGGTTAAGGCCTTTGTCTCGCAAGCAAAAGTTCAGATCCCAGATCCCGTGGGGAAAATGGCAGCCCTGGAGGAGTCTGGGAAACCCCAACAAAACAATAAGGAGGTAGAGCAATCCAGGATGATTCCTGAAGTCACCTTTGGGCCTCCATGTGTTGCAAGGAGGGACAGGACTGTCCCAATGTCGTAGGGTTCTTGTGTTCTGGAGTCAAAGATTGAAGCCAGAGCATGTGTAGAGGACTAAGGTAGAGTTTATTAGAGGAGAGAAAGTCTGGAGCTCATGGACTCCAGACGTGGGGCGCCATGAGGGCCTGGGACGCCCTGGAGAACTCACGGTGCCCAGGCACGGAATCCATGAGGAGCAAGGAACTTATGGAATACATGAGAAACAAATGCAGAGCAGAACTCATAGCACTAATACCATGAGGGGCTAGGGCGCCAAAGATGGCTGCCAGGGCCAGGTGTATTTATACACCTAGACAAGCCCGGGAAACTGGCTTTTTCCCATTGGTTAATTCCCATTGGGGCCCAACCCAGTTGCTCGTGGGCCCATGTGGGCTAAAGGTCAAGTTGTTTGATATGGAGAGTTCATCTCCATAATCACTTCCTAGGAAAGTTGGCCATCTTATCTCTGGGAGGATTGGAGTCAGTTCCTCAGCAGGAGTGTTCCCTCAGGATGATTCCAGCAGTGGGGGATGGCCTTCAGGAATTCCAAAGACCTTGAGAGACCCATCCCAGCATGGCCGCTCTAATCCTGCCTCACATAGGCACATACATTCAAATATAGCCTCCAGACATACACATACACACACACATACACACATACATGCACACGCGCGCACACAGTCGCGCACATGCATGCACGCATGCGCACATACTGGGACTTCCTGGCCAAGTGTCTGGGACAGGGTTAGGTAGGGAGAGGTGAGAAGAGGTAGTTTTTTGTTGTTTTGTTTTGTATTTTTTTTGACAGTATCTCATGTAGCCCAGGCTCACCTCAAACTTGCTGTATGGCTGAGGATGACCTTGGACTTTAGGTCTCCTCCTCTCCACTCCCTAGTGCTGGGATTGCAGGTGTGTCCAACTGGCTTGGTTTACATGGTGTTGACGCCACGGCTCCAGGAGGCGAGCTGGACTCTACCATCTCAGCATTGTGTCTGCCCGAGGGCTTCCTGTGACCTGCTGTGAGTCTCGTCTTCCTTTAAAAACTGACCTAGTTGGACGTTGATCGCTGCCTACATGGTTCCCGCCAGTGGTGACCTGCCTGGTCTAGTCTTCTGGGTCCAGTGCAGGAGAAGACCCCAGAACCACGGGGCCTCCCCTGAACTCTATGTACCACCCATGGAAGGCCCCTGCCATGGTTCGGACGTGACTACCCCCCTCCCAGGCTCATGGGTTTGCATCCCCAGCTGGTGTTGATGTCTGGCAAGGGCGTGGTGCCTTTGGGAGGTGGAGCTTTGCTGGAGGAGGGCATGTCACAGGGTGAGCCTGAGGTTGGGTAGCCTGGCCCTGCTTCCTCTCTCCATCTGCTCTCTCTGCCCCCTGATGGCTGTAGTGACCTGAACCTGCCTCCTGCTTCCTCCTCCAGCCCTGCCTGGACACTCACCCCTCAGGAACTGTAAGCCAGATGGATCCCCCAGATGGTGCTATATCGCAGGAGCAAGGGGAGAACGACTCCACTGTGTGCTTTGAGGGTAGAAGGAACCAGCAAGTGAGTGCTGGGCTGCAGGGCATTTTCTTTGCATTTGTGGAATGAATGAATTTCTGGAAGGAATAACCAGGACCTGGCTCATTGTACCAGTGGAGTTAGACCTGCTTGCTATTTAGAACCTAAATTTTGTATCGATCGAGTCCATTTCTAACATCAGACTTAATTTGTGACTCGATTGCAGACAGCCAGCTGTACTTAATCATAACAGATTTCATCCCTGTTTCTGTTCCTCTTGCCCCAGAGTGGAGCTGAAATACCGCCAGAGAGAATATGTAGCTGCTACTGTGGTTTTTGATTTTTTGGGTGAACAACCTTGTAGCAGGTTGTTTTTCCTATTTAAAGTCATGTCACTTGCAAGCAAAATCTTCTCAAACATTCTGTACCATGGCCTCGGACTTTCATTTGTAAGGAGAACTGTAGGAAAAGATCCTATCCGAAGAGATACATTCTGCAAGTACCTTATATGCCATTGTGAGAAGAAGCCCATGTGTCACCAGGAACAGGTGGCAGCGTGCTCCCAGGAGGCCTTCTGTTCTGAGCAATGAGGTCCTCAGCCACCAAGATAAAGGAAAGTTCGTGGCGGTCTTACACATGACAGGTTCTAGAAGTTTTGCCTCGAGCATGAGGTGGGGAAGCAGAGGGGGTGAGAATCATCAGTGGGAAAAATCCCTTCAAGTAAAAATGTGCTTTATGAAAAGGCTCCCCCATTTCTTAAGATGTGACAGTCTGCAGCAGCTCAGCCCAGGAGCCCCTTCCCGGCATGCTTTGCAGCAATCTAGAAACACACATGAGCTGGACATGTTGTGTACCAATCTCCTTGGGGCCTCGGAGCTGTTTTCAGTGATTCATCTTGGCTGATGCATTAGTTTGGCATTTAAAAATATTCGTTGTATTTATTTGTTTATTTGGGAGCATGTCGAAGCCCTGAGGTTTAACTTTCCTGCTTGTGAGTAAGAGGGGGTTTCACTCTTTGGCCTCAGTTTACCTGTCTGACTTAAGGAGACCGTCAATTTGGTATAGTTAAGACAACGCTGTTAGCATTCAGCCAATGTTCTAGTTGCAAAATTCAGTCAGTATGCAACTCTAAATAGTAAGAGGGAGAGAAGCTTCTAGAAGTGTAAGAAGGATGGAGGGAGAGAGACAAAGATACAGAGAGAAGGAGACAGACAGAGACACGTACAGATAGGGAGGGAGAGAGAAAGAGAGACAGAGATGGGGAAAAGAGAAAGACCCAGAGAGAGAGAGAGAGAGAGAGAGAGAGCAGGCATGGGTGTGAAGGTTAGAGGATACCTTTCAGAACTTCGTGCCGTCCAGGGGTGGACCTAGGTTGCCTTCACTCCCCCAGTCCCTGTTTCCTTTGTTTAGTTAAGCCAATGACAGTGGAATCCAATATGTATCTTCCTAATTACATTGATTTTTTAAAACTATCACTTGGTCTTGCTTTTTATTTTGTGGAGGTGCACTTTTCTAATTTAAGTTTCACTAAAACACGGTGATTCGTATGTAACCCCGGCACTCGGAAGACCCGGGTGAGGCGTTGCCGGGAGTTCAAGGCCAGCCCCAGCCATGCAGTGAGCATTGGACTAGCCTGGGCTGTTGGGAGACCCAGAGAGATTTGGTTTGAATCAAAGCAGCACCACACTTGACTCGACCTCCCAGGCAGCGGAGATGAAGGGAAGGCGCCCCCAGGCTCCGGCTCCCTAGCTGGCTGCTCTCCACCCAGCCCCTCCCGTTAGGCCCGGTGCCTGGCGCACACACCAGGATCCGAACAGGTGTCTGTCTGCCGACAGGGACAGTCCTCAAGTCTTCTGTGCGTTCTTAGAGCTTGCTCTACAGAGCTCTTGAAACACCTGCTGTCCACCTCCCTCTTTCTGGAAGAGTCTCCTGTGCAGGGGCTGGGGACTTTGATCCTGTGGGGCCCTGGGCTGCGGAGCTAGTGCTAAGCTTGGTTCTTCCTCTTTCCCTTCCTCCCTTTCCTTCCTTTCCTTTCCTTTCATTCTCCTTTCCTTCTTCCACCCTCTCTCTCTTCAACCTTTCTTTCTTTTTCTTTCTTTTTCTTTCTTTCTTTCTTTCTTTCTTTCTTTCTTTCTTTCTTTCTTTCTTTCTTTCTTCTTTCTTCTTTCTTCCTTCCTTTCTCTCTCTCTTTCCTTCCTCCCTCCCTCCCTCCCTCCTTCCTTTTTTTTTGTTTGAGATGGGGCTCATGTATTCTAGTGTGGCCTCTGCCTTGCAGCTGAGGGTGATCTTTGACCTTGAACTTCCACTCTTCCTGTCGCCACCTCCCTAGAGTCGGGACGGCAGGTGTGCACCACTGTACTGGGGGTGTTCAAACCCAGGGTCTGTGCATTCTGGGTAAGTGCTGCCCACTGTGCATGTTCCCAGTGGGCGCTTCCTTTCTCTCTTTCATAGTTATTTTTTAGCGCATTGCAGAGGTGAAGTTGCTGTCTTCCGTTCTCCACTGAAATCTGTAGAGATGTTCTTATCTGCTGGCCAGGTTTGCTGTCTTAGGTGGTGAGCTAACGAGGTTGTAAATGAAGAACATTTATTCATCCAGGATGCGGGTGTGGCTGTGAATCACCAGGGTGCACAATGTGCATCTCACCCAGCTCAGATTGCAGAGGGGATTTGAAGGCAGTGGGCTATAAAACAATTTAGAAATTGACTGTGGGGGACTTTTTATCAGAGCTGCAAAGCTACATGACGTGACTTGGCCTTGGCATCTGGGTGTGGTGAGGTCCCTCCTGCCAGGTGAGCTAGAACTGTGAAAATGACGCTCAGAGAAGCAGATAAGGTAAATGAGAAATTGGGTTGACAAAGTAGGGCAAAAGCCACACGGTCTCAGGGCAGATGGCAGGAGGTGTGGCTATGCCCACATGTCCGTGGGGCTTCAGTCCCCACTTTCCTACCGAGGAACCCGGCCTCCACAGCCCGGGAGGGCTTCTTCGTTCTGTTAGTGCTTTTTAAAAATTTCTGTTCTTTGATGGCTTCACGTGTGACTGTGTTCTGTTAATTCTCGGGGAGCTTTCTTTGGCTCGGTAGCAGGTAGACCAAGCATTGGGGAGGAAGGGGGTAGGGATGCATGTGGCTTACGGTTCCATGGGAAGAGTCCGTCATGGCGGGGTTGCATAGCAGGTTACCGTGGGAGGCCGAAGCAGGAGGCTGGTTCAGGTCACCGCAGCCATCAGGAGGCAGAGAGAGCAAGAGGAAGTAGAGTTGGCACCAAACCTCAAGGCCCTCTCGACCCGCCTTCTTCCCGCAAAGCTCCACTTTTTAAGGTGCCATGATTTCCCAACACCAGCGAAGGCTTCAATCACAGGAGCCTGTGGGGGACAAACCACACTCAAAGCACCACAGAGGTTTCTGCCATGTTGCTTTGGGCCCGGGGCATGGTGCATTTCAGTGGATCCCATCCTGTTCTTGGTGGCCAGGAAACAGGCAGGAGGGGCTGTAGGTCACCGGTACCTTACAGTGACTCACTTCCTCCTCTAGGCCCCACCTGTAAAGACTCAGCCATTTCTGATAGTGTCCCAGGCTGTGGCCTGAGCCTCTAATCTATAGACTTTGGGGACAAATTTAAGAGAAATTGAAAAGTACTAGGAAAATGAAAAGTATTAGGAAAATAGCTGGCTAATTAGCATTAAGGTATTCATTTTGGGTAGTGTGTGTGTGTGAGCATGTGTGTGTGTGTGCACGTGTGTAAGGATTAAGGGAAATCTCTTCCATCTTTGCCCCCTGAAACTCCTCTAATCTCAGCGTGTGAACCGGTGTTCTCTCTCTCTCTATCCCCCCCTCCCTCCTACACGCATGGTTTCCAAAAAAAAAAAAAAAAGTTGGCCAAATGTTACATGACATTCATTAGCACCCAGACTGCTTTCTAACAACCAGGACACTGGTCATCTCCAGGAGCTGAGGGGTCAGGAGCAACCGGACTGGCTCCCCTCTGTCCGGCTTGGCATGTCACCCCTTCATCTAGCTGTGTTATATAGAGGGCCCCTGCCTAGCCACTGCCCGAGATCTGCTTATTTGCAAGTGTCTAATAAATCCCCATTATAGCCCTGCAACTCTCTTCGAGTTTCCTTCTTTCTTTTTCTCTTTCTTTCTTTCTTTCTTTCTTTCTTTCTTTCTTTCTTTCTTTCTTTCTTTCTTTCTTCTTCTTCTTTCTTTCCTTCCTTCCTTCCTTCCTTCCTTCCTTCCTTCCTTCCTTCTTTTCTTTCTTTCCTCCCTCCCTCCCTCCCTCCCTCCCTCCCCCCACCCCCTCTCTCCTTCCTCTACCCCCTCCCTCTTTCCTTCCTTCCTTCTCTCTCTCTCTCTTTCTTTCACTAAATTTATTTATTTAGCGTGGTGTGTGTGTGTGTGTGTGTGTGTGTGTGTGTGTGTGTGTGTGTATCAGAGGGCACTGTGTGTCCCTGCGGAGGACCAAGGGCAACTTCAGCAGTCATCCTGGATTCTTTCCACCTCCTTTTCGTTTTGCTGTGAGCTTTCCCAGGCTCCACCCACTAGGAGCAGAAGTGTGGGTTGCCACCATTTCTGCCTAGTGTTTTGACCTGAGACCTGGTATCTGAACTCAGGACCTTCTGCTTAGGGGGCAGAGTTTCAATCCCTGGACCATCTCCAGCCCATGGTCCCTGAGGACTTTCTGCTGTTGGCCGAGATTGGCAGACAGTAAAACCGTTTTTTCAAGAAGAGGGATTTGGGGTTGCCTGCTGACCCTGCCTGTGCCTTGGGTCTCCCTATTGAGACCTCCTGGACTCCGTGATAGTAGCTGGAACTAGACTAGGCCCTGAAGACTGCGTTCCTGGCCTAGAGCCAGCCTCGGAAAGACCTGCGACCAGGGCAGCTGGTTAGTCCTTCCAAGCTTGTCTCACCTGGACTGTGAGCTGGTATTTATTCACAGGGTGTCACATGATCCTTTCACCCCAAGTCTGAGACTCAGAGCAAGAGGTTTCATTGCTGCCACACGTAACACAGAGTTGCCTTCCACTTTTCAAGAGTTTTTTTTTTCTTAATATCCATAGTATCTTTTTTTTTTTTTTCTATCCATCATTGTTCACACAGTTTCTTCCTGGTTAACCAAAGATAAGGTAAGGCAGCAGGTAGTCGTCTTAGATAACTCCAAGTCAGAGATATAAACAACAGATACTCAAACACTGTACAAAGGGCTTAATTTAAGCCTACACAGCAGTGTCAAGTGCAGGGCTACAGTGGCTTCCCTCAAACAGCGTTGACGTCATGGTGGGCATTTATGAAGTACTTGCTGTGCTGAACTTGATATATATACTTTTTAAAAAATGTTTGTATATATATTTTTATGACTTTTATTACCTTTTTTTGCCTAATCATATAAGCCAAATAGGTACGCCCTTCTCCCTTCCCCCCTGATGTCCCCCATTGCACTCTTCCCCCTTTCCCACTCTCCCCACTCCCTCTCACCCCTTTTCCTCCCCTCCTCCTCTCTTGGTGCTTCCTGCTTTCTCCCTCCATCCTCCAGAGCATCTGTTTATGTGGGCGCTGAATCTCCCTCTGAATCATCTACACTAGTGAGGGTTCAAGACTCAGTGGCATAACCTGGGTCCTCTCCTTGGGCTGCCTGCTAGCATGGGAACTCTATTATGACTGTTAATCCCTTGCCTCTAAGGATCCTACTGTCTGAAGGCTTCTCCCCTGTGATCCCTACTAGACTTTGGGGGGTTGTTGACATGTCAGCCATTGTGCAGGTCAGGCAAGGTCCAATCACATTGGCTGTATTCTGGCTGCTGCAGCCCTGACTTGTGTGGAGTATCTTGCATATTGTTGGTCCTCCCCATCTTTTGGCTCTTACACTCTTCAGCTTTAGGATGGGGAGAGATTTGGCTGGTCTGGTTCCGGTGAGTATTTGTAGGGTCTTTGGTGTCCTGAATTCACTTGATACACATCTTTTATCTTCCCAACCTCTTGTTTGTTTTTTATTGGAACTTTTCTTATTTATTTCAGCTGACACTGAGCTCCTCTTTCCAGTCCCTCTGCACCCCCCTGCATGGATAT
The DNA here is from genome assembly GCA_023101885.1 of Typhlomys cinereus. NCBI lineage: Eukaryota > Metazoa > Chordata > Mammalia > Rodentia > Platacanthomyidae > Typhlomys > Typhlomys cinereus. The sequence goes on along the minus strand of JALPQD010000087.1, from coordinate 1,193,134 downwards.
AGTGAATTTATATTTTTTCCCCTTAGTCCCTCAGTCCCATCCCCCTTCTTTTCTTTCCCCTTGCAACCCTTCATCTCCCCTGTCACACTCCCTCCTACTTTCAAGTCATTCCATTTGTGTGCCTGACATCACAGATCAACGGGTACCATTGAGGACAGCATCCTCCTTTTCTTCTGTTAGTTCTCGTGAGTCTCTCAGGGAGGCGTGGGGCTTCTTGCAACCTTTCCCTTTTCCTGGGAGATGCTAATAGGACAGTTCCCGTGTACAAGTCTACATATCTGCCACGAAATCATGGATCCCTCAATCCTCCCAGGAGATAATGTCTGTTCCACTTCAGGCTCTTGCAATCTCACGGCCTCTCTTCTGCGGTGTTTCCTGAGCCTTGGGAGGCGGTAGATGGTTTTTTGGAAAAGGAGTGAGGTTTTGGGTTAGTGTCTGAAAGAGAAAGAAAGCTCAATAGGGGGGTAATGACCAAAGGAAGGAGGAGGTGGTGAGCTGGGGCTTCACCAGACTTCCCTGGGGAGTACTCCAATAGAGGGGAGATGGCAGGCCATCAGCAAGGACCCGGCTCAAGTTAAAAGGTGCATCATGGACCAAGGGAGGGGAAAGAGGAGGAGGGAGAGGAGAAGAGTGAGAAAGAAAGGGATAGGAAAGGGAGGAAGAAAGGAACAGGAGAGGGAGGTAGGGAACAGGGAGGAGGGAGAGGAAGGGAACAGGGAGGAGGAGGAGGAAAAGTTCTGGAAAAGATTGTTGAGAGTGGAGAAGGCAGTTTTGGAGATCCATGGGGAGCACTAACTATCTGCACACTTGGGGAGCACGTGGCTGTGTGGGGGGGCGCTCATGGGGAAAGCTGATGGCCCCCAGAGGAGAGATGGAGCAGAGGCAGGAAGGGTGTTTTGTTTTTAAAGATAGACAGGAGCTGACTGGAGCCAGAGCTGCAGGAGAAGGCTGGGGGCTGATTCCAGAAGGATCCACGGCTTGGTCGATGGGGCGCCAGGGTGGCCAGAATCGCTTGCCGGTGCACAGGGGAAGAGTGGCGAAGGGCTTCTGCCCCACAACACAGGCTTTGGTTTCTCAATAGAAGCGATCACATGGGTGGGGGTGGTAGGTGGGGGTGGGTTCAGAGTCCCAAGGACCTTGGGTCTCTAGGGAGACTTGGTGTATCCATGAAATAACATTCTGATGCTGAATTCTCCTCACACCAGAGCCTTCCAGAAGTTTCCACCGTCTCCTTCCTCCATCTTTCAGAATTAATCCATCTTTCAGAAAGGCCTGGGCTGTCTTGAAGATCTAGTTTCTGAGACATGAATGTTCTGGGTTTTATAGGAAAGGTTTATCTGAGCTTTTACCTCTAGGGATTTGTGCTAAATTTCCGCTCACTTGGGAGCTTCCCGTCTCCCGTGGAGATTGGGCAAACTTGCTACTGCCAAGGCTGAGTTGTCGGTGTGTTTTATGGCCTTAGCTTCCCACCAGTTCTTGCTCCTGTTAAGTCCACAAAGCGTCTGTGGGCGGCTCTCATTCCTCGCTGGATGCTTTTCAGTTACTTTAAAAACATTCCTCTTCTCCTCCCTACTTTGCTCCAATTTCTTCTTTAAGAAAGGGTTTCCTGTCACCCGGGCTGGCCTCATCCTTGCTATGTGTCCGAGGCTGGCTTTCAGCTTTGTCTTAGTTAGATCCAGCTGTCAACTTGATGGTTGAGGGTTTGAGCTCTGGGCACATGTGTAGAGAATTAGTGGTTGAACTAAGCCCAGAGCAAACCTGCAGGAGATTGTCTAGTGGATGGGGAAGGCCCAGCCCATGGTGGGTGGGGCTGATCCCCGGGCAGGTGAATAAAATGGAGGGAGCTATTTGAGAAAACTGGCATCCTCGTGTCTACTTGGCCATACCTGCTGGTCTGGCAAGTGAGGATCATCCCTCTCTCAGCCATTTCATGGATATGGTGTGGCCAGTTCCCTCGGCCCTGGTGTTGGTGTGGACTTTCCTGCCAAGCTGGACAAGAAGCTGTAACCTGTCTTTAAAAAAAAAAAAATCAAACCCTTTGCTTCCTTAAGCTGTTTTTCATAATTTTATCAGCAACGTGCAGAGTAATCGTTACAAACTTCTGCTCCTGCCTGCCTGCACCTAACCTGGAAGTGCCAGGGTTACGGACATGTATCGCCGTGCCCTGCTGGTGTTGTGATTTACATTGTGGATAGAAAACCTTCCCTTCCTTTTCTTTCTATCCTTTTCTTTCTATTAATGAATCCACGGACTTCACTGTTGCATACCGTGACTGCATGGCCTCCTTGTTTGCATACATGCATGCATGTGTGCGTGCATGCATGTATATCAGAGGGCGCTTGAGTGCGGTGCCAGCGTGACTCCGGGAATCATCCTGCATTGCTCTGCCTCCTTATTGCTTTGCTCTGGGGTTGCCTGGGCTCTGCCTTACAAGGCTGGAAGCTTAAGCCAACCGTCATTTCTGCCCGTTGTTTTCGCCTGGGATCTGGGATCCGAACTTAGGTCCTTCTGCTTGCAAGGCAGAAATTTAACCCCTGAGTCATTTCTCCAGCCCCCATGCCCTCTTTTCTCAGTTGTTGAAAACAGAGCGAGCTGGCTGGATCCTTTCTGGTTCTGTACATTTTTTTTAAATCCATAAATAAGAGTTTGACACTTTCAAGAGAGGAAACAAAAAGAGGGTGCCTTTCCTGAGCCCCCTCCCTTCCCCGCAAGCTTGTCTTTTGTTAGTGACTAAGGGTGGAAGAGCTGGAACCATCCAGACTCTGTGGTTACTATGTTGTTTGCATTTGTTTAGGGAAGTTTAAGAATTATCGTTAACTATTATCTAATTAGTTCCTTCCTTATTTTGTAGATAAGAAGATCTAGACTCTTAAAAGTGGGGCTGCTTGCCCAAGCACACCTAGCTAGCTAACTAAGGAAGGGGGGCTGATTTTTCGGACCCAAAAGTCCAGTTTTAGGGTCTCCACCCATCTCCCCAGAGCCAATAGGATGTGGCTTTGCCGAGTTTAGTCACGTGAATTAGGTTCTTGCAGAGGGAGTTGTTTGGTGTTTAATGGGTGTTTAAACATTCCAAGCAGTTTAGGAATTCCCTGTCGCTCCTGGGGAGGACTTTAGATCAGTGTTGGAATGAACACATCGTGGCTGTCAGAGATGGTTTATCCTAAAGATGTTGAAATCTGCAATAAATGTTTCCAACCAACTTGCTAAATAGTTTTAGAACTACTGGCAACAGGCTGCAGAAATGCCCAGAGCTGGGCAGGTCCACGTGCCCGAGTCACACCAGAGTGTGGGGCTGTTCAATAAACTGGAACCCACTGTTGCTAGTGACCCCCAGTTGTGTGCTTTTCCTCCTGAGTTTCTAGCTGGTTTACTTCTTTTTCAAGACTGGAGGTTTTCTTTCCTGTGTGGTTCTCCTGAACCCTGGAGTGAGACGGTTTCAACACGTTTGCATTTCCGGAGGTGAAGCGCTGGATGGGGTGTTCCCACTTGGGACATTTTTCCAAAGTGTCTCCTAGGGCCCCTGAAGCAGCGCATTTCAGGCTGGCCTGTCTGTGGACCCTCCAGATTCCGAGGCCAGCGTCCAGCTGGGGAAGTCCTTGCCTGGTGAGCGAGCTTCAGGTCAGCCACTTTCTCTGTTCGTCTCGGGACCACCACGCGTAGCTTCTCTGTTTCCTGGGCTCTTGTCTTCTGCTGCAGGGAAGAGAGTCTCAGGACATGTGGATTCTGCAGAGTGTAGAGAAGGCTTGGCAGGGGGCACTCACACTCATTGTTAATCATGGCAGGGGATGGCATAGTGCCTGCCTGTGTGTGTGTGTGTGTGTGTGTGTGTGTGTATCAGAGGGCACTGTGTGTTCCTGTGGAGGACCAAGGGGGACTTCTGGAATCATCCTGGATTCCTTCTACCTCCTTATTGCTTTGCTCTGGGGTTTCCCAGGTTCCACCTCCAAGGTCAGAAGCCATTTCCACCTGACATTTTTATGTATGATTTGAGGATCTGAACTCAGGGCCTTCGCTTTCGAGGCAAAGGCTTTAACCCCTGAGCCATTTCCTCCCTCCCTCCCTCCCTCCCTCCCTCCCTCCCTCCCTCCCTCTCTCCCTCCTTCCCTCCTTCTTTCTTTCATCAAAAGGCTCTGCGTGTCCCTGTGGAAGTCCAAGTGTAACTTCAGAAATCATCCTGGAATGTTTCTACCTCCTTTTTGCTTTGCTCTGGGATTTCCCAGGCTCCTCCTTCCAGGTCAGAGGTGCAAACTTCTGCCAGCCCCCCCGCCGCCCGCCGCCCCCCCCCCCCCCGCCACGTGGGATCCGAGATCTGAATTCAAGTCCTTCTGCTTTTCAGGCAGGGCCTTCACACCTGAGCCATCTCTCCAGCTCCCATCATGCTTTTCACCAACTTCTCTATCCTCACACCCTGCAGATAGCAGGTTTGTGCTGCCACAAGGTTGAGTGTTTCCTGCCTGTAATCACTTGTACATCTGAGGCTGTGAGTCAGATTTGCTGTCAGTTTCCTGGGAGACAGAGTTCCTCACCCTCTGTAGGCTTCGTGTTTGCATTTGGTGAGGGGAGAAGCAAGTCTCTGCCTCACAGGTTTGTTCAGGGGAAGAGATGAAATGCTTGAATCCCAAAGCAGCATAATTTGTGTTGCCAAATATTAGGCACTACATAGTCTTAGAGTTTTTGAATTAATGAAGGTTCTCCAGGGTAGCAGCCAATGAAGAGGGGTGTGTGTGTGTGTGTGTGTGTGTGTGTGTGTGTGTGTGTTATGGGGGATGGGTTGAGTAGCTATGGGGAAGAGACTGGCTGTGAGTGAGAAAAGATGGCAGGGTCACTGGTGAGAGGACATACACCAAGATAGGTATCAGGGGAGGGCAAGTGGGCGTGGCCGGAGAAAGAACTGGCAGGGGTCCCTCAGCGGCTTGCTGTGATGAGCCCACAGAGCAAGTGTTTCCTGCACAGTGCTCAAAGCAGCAGGTGAAGCTCTCTTCAGGGCAGATGCGGTCTGCATCAGCCTTTGGTTCATCATCGTTAACGATAGAATGTTCCAGAAGCAGCACATGGGAAGAGGGTTGATTTTTGGCTCCTGGTTTAAAGGGACACGGTCCATCATGGCGGCAAAGGCGGAGTTCGCGGAGGTGGGAGCAGGGCGGGAGGACTCTGCACATCTGGATGGATTGGGAAGCAGAGAAGGGAATGTTGCCAGTCAGAGATGAGATGGTTGGTCTCCTGTCATCTTGACTCCTGGGAGGTGAGCCTGTGGGCACACCTATGAGGAATCATCTAGTGAAAGCAGGCCTCTGAGCAGGCCAGCAGGAGACTGTCGTGAAGCCCTAATCGAATGGGCAGCACTGTGCTTGGGCAGATGGGGTGTGTGATGATGCGGCCCACAGGCTGGCAGGTGCGTGTTGGTTTCTTCGTCTCTGCTCTTGCCTGTGGTTGTCGTGTGGTCAGTTCTCTTGGTTCCTGCTGCTGTGCCGTGCTCAGCCGTGATTAACCGTAACCCCGGCATCGCGATCTACAAGAAAACCTGTCGTTCCCTCCCGTTGTGGCGCTGAGAGCTGTTTGTTGCAGCCACGAAGGATTGATTGACACCAACACAGCTGGCCTTTCCCCGCTTTTTACTGAGTCCAGCACTGTAGCCCATCTAGTAGTGCTGTCCACAAATCTTCCCTTGCCAGCCAGTGGTCTCCAGAAGATCCGTCACAGACTCCCCCAGAAGCGTGTCTCACGAACACGCCAGGTGTGTGTTTATTGGTCTAGTTAGCAGTTGAAATTAGCACCCCAAAGTCTGTTGATGGAGACACTTGTGGTTTCAATGGATGTTGCAGGTGCAGTAAAGGAGTGCAGATCTCAGCGTGACGTTTGGGCGACACATTCACTCCATCACTGAGCCACCCGCTGTCTCGGACACGGGGGCCTTCACTGGTGAGCCGTCTCGCCAGCTCCCCGTGCTTTGTCAGGACAGTCCGCACTACCCTGGTCAAAATATTCAACATCTATGGGAACTTTTTAAAAGAACCACGTGGATCACGGACGGAATATCCTGTTTTTTCTTAGCTAGAGAGATTTGGTGAAAGGTGAGAGGGAAGGAGGGTCGTTCGATGTTCCATTCATGCCAAGCGTTGGCAGTAGATCTTCATCTCCACCTTGGAGCGAGTCTATGTCTTTTTTCCAGGACTGGGGAACTGCTGTCTCCGCTCAGACCCCCAGAGAGCGCACCTGTGTACCAGGCATGGTTGCGACCCTTGCCCCTGAAATATGTGTTTTCCTTGATTCTGTAACCCTGCATGTTTCTGGTACATTTGTCCCTTGGTAAGGTGTTTAGTTACCCCTCTGACATTTCTGTGCCTGGGGGCCTTCAGGATACTGCTAGCTCTGGCAAGGAAAGCGATGGCCATCTGCACAGTGGAGGTGACTTGCTGAACACAGTCGTGGGGATTCCCCTGGGCAGGTTCCTGGTAAGGGTGCCTCTCTGCCCCTCCTTTCTCCTTCCCCTAGACTTTGCGTTTCTGGGAATCCGTTAGGAGCAGGCAGGACCTGTTGCCAGTACCTCGGTACTTTGGAATGGTTCCGCTCAAATGTGAGCCAGAGAGAGAAACCACCAGAGGTGACAGGAAGTTGCATCTCAGCCTTCTGCGGCTCCTGAGGCAAGTATTATTGTTATTATTATTATTAATTATTTTGAGGTCAGCATCTTGCTGTGCAGCCCCTACTGACTTCAATCTCACCCTCCTCTGGCATTAGCCTCTCAAGTGCTGGGTTTATGGGCGTGCACCTTGCCCCTGAGATTGGCTTTGATATTGGTGCAGAACATTCCAGAACATTTAAGCAAAAGCAGGATGCGTGTCTCTCAAGTGACACTGTGGGTAAAATTGTCCCCGTTGTTGTCTACCAGGGACTTGGTGAACATGGCATGGGAGGGAGGAAGGGGAGGGTGAGGGACATGGAGGCCTCAGGGGTTGGGGTGGACAGACCCAGTTTGTGGGGGCGGGGCGGCGAGGAACAGAAGTGGGAGCACAGAGAAAGAGCTGGACAAGCCACCCTCATAGAAGGACCTTGGACCATTTGCCAAACTTCCCAAGAGCTCACGGTCGGTCGTGTGTATCTATCTGTGTTTCATGGCGGGTTTTTAAAATAGACCTGTTTATTATGCTAGCATCCCCCGTGGCCTCCGAGGGCCGCATGAGACGCGAAACAGGAACACACGGGGCTTCCTGGAGATGAAAGACTAAGTGCTGGCAGGAGGCGACTCAGCCCCTGCTTCTTTCATGGCCGAAGCCCCACCCAGGTGGGGTCCCTCCCACCCCCCTGCCGCTTGCTGCTGAGCAGTGACAGCTGGCCAGCAGTGCTTGGACTGTTCAGGAATGGCCCTGGTAGCAGCAGGGATGTTGAAATCCAAGTTTCCTCCACATATGAAGTAGTTGCTCATTATAATTCATGGTTGTGATGCGATTCTCCTTCCCTCGTATCTGTGGAACGGAGTGAAACCGGACAGTGAAGCGAGCCTGTCCGTGGAATCTCAGTGCGGGACTGCTGGCAGGTCGACTAAGAAACCTCAGCGTGTGCGTGTGCGCGTGTGTCTGTGCGTGCATGCATGCGTGCTTGCGTGCGTGCGTGCGCCTGTGTGTGTGTGTGTGTGTGTTGCAGTCCGCCTGCATGGTTGCTGATAAATCACCATCAAACAGCTTAAGGGAACAGGGGATTTATTTCCTTACAATAGTCCAGTTACAGTTCATAGTCCATCTTGACGGGAGAGCACGCACCAACACCAGGGCCGAGGGAACTGGCCACACCATCACTACATAATGGCTGAGAGAGGGACGATCCTTATTTGCCAGAGCAGCATGTCTGGCCAAGTGTACACAAGGATGCCAACTCTCTCAGCCAGCCCTCCATCTTTTATTCCAGGGCCTAATCCCACCCACCATAGGCTGGGCCTTCCCTACCAGCTAGACGATCTCCTGCAGGTTTGCTCTGGGCTTAACCCAACTACTAATTCTCCACGAATGTGCCCAGAGCTCAAACCCTCAACTATAAGCTGACACCTGTGCCTCACCATGACAGTGTGCATTTGCACACCTGCACACGTGTGCCATGGTGGCATATGGAGGTCAAAGGACCAATTGTGGGGTTGGTTCTCACCATGTGCCCTGTTGGTTCTGGGAGTTGATTCAGGTCCTCAGGCTTGGCAGAGGTGCCTTTATCCCCAGAACCATGTCCTCAGCTGGTCTCACTTCTTAAAAGTCCCACCTGCCTTCCCACCTCACTACAGCACGGAACGAATTTCCAGCATCCAAACCTTTAGGAGACAGGCTGCAATGGCTGTTGGAGATAAAGGCAGCCTTTATTTTGGAAGAAGGACAGAGGTGGCCCCACTGCCTGGAAGGTGGACAAAAGGTCTCCTGGTGTCCATTTAAACTGCCTGCATCCACATCCGTCCCCTTCAGACCCCAAGGAATCCAGCGTGCACCCCAGGAATTGCAAGGAGTGCTGCATTTGTTTGGCGGCTTATCTTTTCCAGCTCCTGCGAACCTTTGTCTTGCTCAGAGTACTTCTGTGGAAGACTGCTTCCATTTGGGTCCGCACAGGCCCCAGGAAGTGACTGGCCAAGGTTTTGGTCCCTGTCCTGAGGTCTGAGGGTTTGGGGATGGAGATGGGGGAGGGGAGCCAGGGCCCCCATTCTGGCAGCATTAGCAATCTGTTGGGGGTGGAGGGCTGGGAAGAGGTGGGTGTACCCGCAGCTGTGTGAATATGCATACAAGTCGAGTGGTCTCCCAGATGGTGAAGAGGGGGCCTGGATAGCATGTGGTCTTCATGCGATGAGTGTTGTGGCTTATTCAAGGCCAGGAGCCTTCCTTGTTTGCATTACTAGTGGTGGCCTCCTCTGGTGTCTAGTCTGGTTGTCTTAGTTCTTCTTTCTCACTGGGACCGTTTTTAGCTTTCTTCATTCATTCATTTCTATTAGCTCCTCTTCATTCATCCACTCATTCATCCACTCACTCACTCATTCATCCACTCATTCATTCACTCACTCATTCATCCACTCATTCACTCACTCACTCATTCATCCACTCATTCATTCACTCACTCATTCACTGATTCATTCATTCATTCACTCACTCATTCGTTTACTCATTCATTCATTCATTCACTAATTCACTCATTCATTCACTCACTCATTCATCCACTCATTCATTCACTCACTCATTCACTGATTCATTCATTCACTCACTCATTCATTCACTCACTCATTCATTCACTCACTCATTCATTCATTCATTCACTCACTCATTCATTCACTCATTCTACAGAGATTAAATGCAAAGAATACCAAGCCACAAGGTTTCTGTGAGCTAGACAATTGAGTGACTTTTCCTATAAAAGACACATTTCTTTTCACCCCAGGTCGTATGTCGACGACAAGACCAAAAGGATGATCCCACTAGGGTCTAGTTTGGTGAACCCCTGAATTTCCTGGAGTTACTTACTGAAGCATGGGTGACTCAGAGACAACTGACCCCCCCCAAAAAAACCCCACACCCCACCCCAACCTCATGACGCTGCCTGGGAGCTCTGTTCACCCTGAGGCGAGACTCCGCTCTCCCAACAGTGGGTCTCTGCTTCTGTAACTTTGGGGAGGGGTCTTGGGAGTCTTAGAACTTTCACATGCTCCCTCAGATTCCCTCTGCTCTCCCAGGAGAGCAGGTTTAAGTTCCGAAGAAGTAGTTACACTCCAGACCCCTTCTCGTCCCGCTGGGAAAGGACTTCAATGCTGCCTGGAGTTTTTCTCTTGTTTATGTCTAACTGTCAGCTACCACCTCCGCTGCGCCTCACACTCTCCCGAGAGGATCTGCTGTCCCCACATCCTTTCTGCCTTTGTATTTACGTTCCTTCCCCAACATTTATGTCTTTCCCCGTTCTCTGAACCTGCTATTCCTAAATATTTACCTGCATGGCCCAATCTTGCATGTTCTGCAGATTTTAAACATTGCTCCCTCTCTGGTCTACCTCTCCTTTGATCAAACACAATGCTAATTCTTTTGTCCATTCCAGTTTCAGGTATTTTCCAACATGAGTCCATCATTATTTCTGATGAAAGATTTCCGTTAATTCCTTTAAAATCCCATTTTCATCTCTGTTGTTTTGCTATGGAATTTTGAGCTGGAAGTCACAGATCTGCTGCCAGACCCCGCTCTTCCTTTACGGAGGTAAACGTCTAGAGAAACATCACTTTCCATTGCTCAGAGACCACAGGACGTCAGCGGTGTGTGATGTGGACGAGACCTCTCCGTGAAATCCGCTCTGGAGGCAACGCTGTGTTCAGATGTTCATGTTGGCTTTGTCTTTGGTACTCGCTGACTTTCCATGTGCCCTGCTCTGTTTCTGGGGCAGGTGCCACTGAGATGAATTATTCGGGCCACACTGCTGGTGGACTAAATGGAGCAAGAAGGAAGAGAAGGGCGTGGATTTAATTAAGAATCTGAGTGTGAGACTGATTCTACTTATCTGGGCATAAGAGAGGGTGATGCACGTCTGTCTGCTGGCTAACTCACCTGCCTTAGGTAAAAGATCTACCAGGAGGAGTAGCGATGGCCGCTAGGGACAGACTGAATCTGCCGTGTCTGCATAAGGGGCATCTTAGTGGGGGTGTGCGTGTGCCTGGGGACTTAGGAGAGACATCTGGACTTGGCTGGACACCAGTCTTTGCTGGTGTTGTCATGGGTTTTCTTTCTGTTGCTATGAGACAATGCTCAGACACAAGGGGGAGAAAACGAGATTTATTTAATTTACAGTTTCAGAGGGGAGATATGGTCCATTGCGTCCATGATGGCAAAAAAGAAATAGCAGGTGGCAGAAGCTGGAGGCGGCCAGATGGAGGCTGAGAGAGAGCAAGAGCCAACGTCAGGAAAGCAGGGCTACCAAACCTCAAGGGCTCCCTCTGTGGTGTGCTTGCCCCCACCCCTGGGGTGTGCCTTTGAAGCCCCTGTGGCATGCTTCCTCCTCCTGGAGTGCTCCCCCCCATGGTGTGCCTCCTGTTCCCGCCCGAAGTAGCCACAACCGGCACCACTACGGATTCAAACTCGCGGGCTGTGCGGCGCAGCTCACATCCAAACCACAACAGCCAGGGGCTGGTGGCCCAGGAGTAAGAGGACCATCTTGGCCTGTGATGTGGCAGAGGAAGAGGATGGTCTGGGAGGTGCCTGGAAACTCACATGTGGCAAGGGTGGGCACAGTCCTCGAAGGACAGGAGGAGGCAAGAGGAGATAGAGGGAGACCACGCCTCCCGCATCAGAAGGAGCAGCGTGTCGCGTGGTGGCACATGCTGCCAATCATCAGTGGGCAGACAGATTGTCACGCATCGAGCGGTTGGGACTTGGCCCGAGACATTGCGGTGGGTTCAGATTGTGCTGTTGTTTGTGCATAGCGGGGGACTCTAAGGCGGAGTCAGACCTGCTGGAGTTAAATTTTAAAAATCAAAATCAAAATCCCTGTAGGGCCAGAGAGCTGGCTCAGCTTATAAGGGGTCTTCCTGGCAAACATGGCGACCCAGGTTCAATCCCACGTGGTGGAAGGAGGGAACTGACAGGTCAGAGTTGTTCTCTGACCTCTGCCCATGCCGTGGCTTAATTACACACCTTCCCTTTCTCTTCCTGCCAAAGAAGAATCCTTTTCTCTTTCTCTTTCTTTCTTTCTTTCTTTCTTCTTTCTTTTCTTTCTTTCTTTCTTTCTTTCTTTCTTTCTTTCTTTCTTTCTTTCTTTCTCTCCTTCCTTCTCCTCTCCTTCCCTCCCCCATCCCATCTCCTCCTCCCTCCCCTCCTTCCTTACTTCTTTTCAAAATATCTGCCACCATCAGCTTAGCATTCCTGGAGACCAGGCACGAGGATCGCAAATTCAATCTCATCTCAATGTAACCAAAATGTTGGTCTTTCACCTCCTCCAGGACTCTGCGGAGAGATGGGAAAGCTGGAGAATTAAAACACTCTAAAGAAAAGCTTGTTTGCTCTTTAGAACATTTTAAAAACCACTGTTTGGGAATACATTTCTTGTCTTTGATTCTTTTTTAAAAATTTTATTTATTTACAAACAAACAGGGTTTCTGCCTTTCCCTGTCCCCTTTCCTACTCACCTTCCTCCTCTCCCACCCTCTCTATCCACACACCCTTCTTCCACCCTTCCCTCCCTTCATTCATCCTGGTCTGTCCCCCTCACCTCTTGTCCATCTGCTCGTGTGTATCTCAGTACACTCTTTGGGTCACCTGTGTTATGAGAGAGTCAGATTCCTGTTGAACTTCAGCAGGCAAAGGCACACGTGTGGGGGGGTCCTCTCCTTGTCCAGAACCTGCTCTCGAGACACCCTCTGAGAGCCGCTCTTTCTAAGATCCTGGTTATTCTTGGGGGGATGTTGATACATTGGGTGCTGTGTAGATCTGGTGGTAGAAGTTTTCACTGCAGTGACTTTCTGGGTGCTTTGCCCCTGTCTTAGCTGGAGTGTGTTGGTCAGGGGTACTTCATTTCACCTTTAGGCTCTGACAATCTTAGCCCCCTCTTTGAGGTTCCCTGAGTCCTGGTTGATCTGATTAGGGCTGAGTGTTTCGGGTTCCCTGATGTTCTGCACTCTGACCTGATGTGGTTTTTCTGCCTCACTTGCCTTCCATTGTAATAGGTGCAACTTGGTTGAGAGCTTTTCTTATCTCAGGATTAAAAAGAGGAGTGTTTAGTGTTTTATTATCAGTCTTTCCTAGTTAATACTAAGATATCTGCTCCCGTCCATTTGTTTCCCTTCTACTGTTATTTGGACAAGTTTATAGTATCAGGCACGATTATCCTGACATTAAGGGTATTAGAACTCGTTCAGGGAGTAATTGTTTTCCCATGGGTCTTACATACCTCTCTTGCTCCCCTAGATTCTTCTTACCGGAGTTGTAGTGCTTTACAATGTCACTACTGGGTTAGTCCCTTGATCTCTCTTCCCCCCTGAGCCACTTGATTCTTTTAAATATAGACATGTATGCATTTGGCTCTTGGGACACATTGGAGTTGCTTTCTTTTTTGTTATGCACAAATATTTTGGAGCCAGTGATTCCATCATAGAGGCTCGAAATAGCCTTTCTCCTGGGAAGTGCGCAAACCTCAGGCCCCTCTTTTGGTGTCCCCCTCCTCTGTTGGTTGTCACCCACATTCCAGCGGCCGCCACACCTGTGGGCCCCCCACTCTTGCTGATGTTGGTGCTGGGTCTCAGCTACCTCACAGGATCTTTGTTTTTACAACACTAAATGGCAATGCGTTTCGTTTTCAAATTAAGCCTAATTAAAATTGATTTTGTTTTGAGACTTTGGAGAATCCCACAGTGTGCTCTGAGATAATTGGTCATTCCCTGGGGTGCTGCAGAAGAGAATATAGTACTGACTCTGCTTTTCCATTGTCCCCAAAGAGCTTGCTCCCAGTAATACCTCCAATGGCAAGTGGTGATTCTGAAGGTGCAAGTGGAGGAGACTATCTTTAGAGTGGTACAGTACCCTTACTTCCACTCACCAGGGAAGAGACTGTTCATATTGAGTTTGTTTTGGAGACAGTATAGGTATACCGGTTACTCTTAACTACTGCTGCGAGAGATCACCCAAAGTCAAGCAACTGAGGGAGAAAGGGAGATTTATTCAGCTTACGATTCCAGAGGGGAGATACAGTCTCTCAAGCAGAGGTGGCATGGCTGGCTGGCCGAAGCTGGAGGAGGCTACATCACTGCAGACATCTTGGAGGCTGAGAGCTGCAAGTCAGCTTGCTGCAAAGACAGACTTCTCCTGGAGGTAGGGTGGGACTAATCAACCCCAAGGTCCACTCCTTGTGACTGCCTTCCTCCAGCAAGGCTCCACCTTCCATGATCAAGGTGCCATGATCTTGCCAAACACATGAGACTGTGGGGACACATTTCAAACTATGACAATAGGTCATTGTATAAAGAAGTCACTTGGGAATTTCTTTCTTTCTTTCTCATTAAATAACCTTAGTTAGTCTCCTCATTTTACCCATTGGGAAAATACTCACGATGGTTGTACTTATTCTTGTTAGTGATAGGAAATAGCTAAACATGGGTGTGTGTGTGTTTAGAGAGAGAGAGAGAGTGAGTGAGAGAAAGAACACACTATACTATCATAGTAAAATTGGTTCTGTCTGGAGTCAAGATTTACATTTTGAATGTAAATCTAAATAACTAATAATTTAGAAGTCAAGAGATCATTAATAAATGAGGAGTAATAAATGAAGCAAAATTATAAACGCACATGCCTAATTGCATTTTTAAATTTTATTTATTAGAGGGTACATGTGAGTGAGCATGTGTGTCGTGTGTGTGATGAGTGTTGTGGGCACATGTGCCATTGCCCACGTGTAGAAGTCAGAAGACAACTCTGCAGTCATTTCTCTCTGTCCAACTTCATGTGGGTTCCAGGGATCGAACTCAGGCCTTCAAGCCTGTGCCGCAAGTGCTTTTACCGCTTCTTCCCCTCTCACCAGCCCACCTGTTACATGTTTGCATGGGGGCATGTCTGTGTATGAGCTCACAAATTTGTTGGGTTGCTGTGATTTGGGGAAGGTCTCTTCACTTTGCACTTGATTTCTACTGAAGGTCATTCAGAAAAACTGGCCAGCTCTTACTTATGCCTCTGAGTTTTTCTCTTCTGTATGGTGTCTTGTGGAACAAACGAGAAGACAGTAATGAGATCTAGTGTGGATCACATGCTGGTACGGCCGCAGATGCTGCGTGGACTACGGGACATATTTTCACAGTTCTGTGAGAATAACTGTTAGTCTCACATGTGAGTAGTCATAGACACGGGCTAAGGTCATATACACTGTGAGTGGGGATTAGGCTGGATAGGAGATGGGGAGGTGATCTGGAGAGATGGCTCAGGGGTTAAGACTCTGACTTACAAGAAGAAGGACCTGAGTTCAAATCCCAGGTCCCATGTAAAAATGCCAGGCGGAAATAGCAGCAGCCTGCACTTCTAGTCCTGGAAGGTGGAGCCTGGGAAATTCCAGAGGGAAGCAAAAAGGAGATAGAATCAATCCAGGATGATTCCCAGAGTCATCTTTGGTCCTCTACAGGGACACATAGTGCCCTCTGATAACACACACACCCACACCCACCCCCCCACACCCCCCCCACAAATTAATTAATTTAACAAAAGGAATTGAGGGGAGACATACAGCTTATGCAGCCAGTTTTGCACCCCACATGTTCACTCTCTCCAATGCCTGGTCACTGATTCGAATCTGCATGTTCAGTTCATTTGAGTGATGGTCCCTGTCCTGATCTGAGTGGGTTCTCCCCGCAGGCGCTTGTTGGCATCCTTAGCTGGTGCTCACATTTGGGGAAGGTGGAGGCACCTTGGAGAGGTGGAGCTCTGTTGCAGGGGGGGTCACGGTGGTAGTTGAGGTTGGGTAGCTGAGTCCTGTTTCCCTGGCTTACTTGAAGGCATTCTGCCAGTCGGTGAAAGAGACTCGCTGGCCAACGGCCTATGGGAAGCAACGTGTTCTAATGCTAGGCATGCGAAAGGAAATCAGCACAGCCCAGTTTTCTCCAGTTACTGAAACAAGTCAGATTCCCACACGCGATGCTAACAAGATGAGGAGGGAAATATGCTGTGCTCTGTGAGCGGGAATGAAAATTTGCTTCTCTTTCGGGAATGTAACACCACGGCAGCGATTAGGATTTTGTGTATCTAGACCAGGTGGCGGGCCTAGGACTCCATCTTCCCGCCGTGAATTCACCGGCTCTTAACGCTGCAGGGAGACAGTTGTTCTTTCCAGGTGCTGTTTGAGACCACAGAAAACTGAGCAAATGAGAGCTGCAGGATGAATTGGATCATGTTCTCGGTGTTTCTTACAGCAAAGTGACTGCAAAGTCTTTCTTCCCTCCTAGATACACAACAAATGCGGAAAAGATCCAGGGAACTACCAAGGGAGGTCAAAGAAAGATCGCCTTAGCCGTGGCAAAGAGACCACCACAACATTCCTGTCTCTTCGCTATACTGATTTATTTATTATCCATTTATTTACTTTTATTTTCCCATCCATCCATCCATCCATCCATCCATCCATCCATCATCATTCACTCGTTATTTTTTCAGCATTGAAGATGAAGCATAGAA
The DNA here is from genome assembly GCA_023101885.1 of Typhlomys cinereus. Classification (NCBI taxonomy): domain Eukaryota; kingdom Metazoa; phylum Chordata; class Mammalia; order Rodentia; family Platacanthomyidae; genus Typhlomys; species Typhlomys cinereus. The sequence goes on along the minus strand of JALPQD010000087.1, from coordinate 1,176,992 downwards.
CTTTGCTGTAAAAACTTTCTGCTATTGAGCTACTGCACCCCACCCCAGACCTGTTTTTGAATCTTAACACACAGTCTCCTTATGTTGTCTTGCCTGCCGTCCATTCAATGGCCAGCCTCGAACTTGAGTTGGGTAGGCCCACCTCTAGCAGGCTGGCTTTGGAGCCAGACTCTGTGAGGGTTTTGGTGAGACAGAGTCTCCCATTGCTCAGTGTGTGACAAGCAGTGGATCTAAGCTTCTGCTCACCCGGCTCCCTCCTGCATTCTGAGATTCCAGGTGTTCAGCGCTTGCTCCGGTTTAGCAGGGCCAGGGTGGAACCCGGGGTTTTGCTGGGAAGCACCCTGGTCCCTTAGTTTAAATCTAGTGTGACTGTGGGTCTTGGGGTGGGTGAGCTTTTGGTAAATTTCTTAACTTCCCCAGTGACTTAGTTTCCTCGTCTGTAAGCGGAATGTTTCAGTGAGTCTCAGCGTCAGCAGGACAGAAGGACTCCCTCAGCAGGAGGACACAGGCTGGCTCTGGGCATGTGATCAGCACGGTCTAGGCGGCTTGCCGCAAACATCTATGCTGTCCAGCAAGAGGATTCTAACTGGGGTGTTTTATTTCTCGAGCTGATAGGTGCAGCTCATCCTATATGGTCCTGAATTCTTTTCAGTCTTCTCTGCCTGCTGAGTCAAGGGTTAAAAGGATGTGATTTCAGGGTGGGAGACAAGCTGGACACAGATCCTAAAAAAGATGTCAACATCTACCTATTTTATGATTCTCCCCTCGCTGTGGTTAAAGAGAGTGCGTGGTCATTCCTACCTTTATCCTTTAGAGTCGGGGTGTGTGTGTGTGTGTGTGTGTGTGTGTGTGTGTGTGTGTGTGCAAGAGGACACTTTAAGTGTGCTTATGGATTGCTCTACTTTATTATTGAGTTGCTGTGGCGTTTCCAAGGCTCTGCCTTCCAGGGTAGGAATTGCAGGCCACGTGGCGTTTTTATGCAGGGTCTGGGGATCTGAACTCAGGTCCTCTTGCTTACGAGGTAAAGGCCTTAACCCCTGTACCACCTTTCCAGCACTAGAGTAGTTTTAAAAGGGGGTTCACTCCACCTTGTGATATTCTCGGGGCACGGCAGCCAGAAGACCTCTGGCACAGTTTAAACCCTAACCAAGGATGTGTGTGTTTGTCAAGGAATTCCTAGGGATTATCTCATTCCATAGGGCTTGGGTGGCTAACTGGGAATTTCTGGGAGCGGCTTGGTATGCGGGAATGCAAACTCCAGAGACAGAGGGTTTAGCCAGACATCAGTCATTGGAAAGGACTTCCAGGCCCCTCAAGCTTGCTTCAAGACTCCTGCTGGGTGGGACTGGCTTCTGGGGAGCCCTGGGTGGGGGGTCTCAACGTGACTGGGGAAGCACTTGGTGCAGCGGTCTCCAGGACTTTGTGTTGTAATTTTCTCAGTAGTTTGCTGAGGATCCTTGAGGACACAGAATGAGGTAACGCTGGGCATCACTATAGTTACAGCTGAGTCCCGTCCCCTACACGAAATATGTGCCCATCAGTGAGGGTTGCTGGGCTGAGGAGAGGAGCGAAATGCTTGCTGCACAGGAGTGTGGAGACTTGGGTTCCGACCCTCAGCATCCATGTTAAAAAAGACAAAGCAGGTGTGGTGCTGAACTCCTGTAGCCCCGGGGAGAAGGGGTGAGGAGATACGCAGACCTCCAGGGCGGTGTAGGTTCCAGCCCGCCTAGCTGCTTGGCTGACCTCCCGGTATGGTGAGAGTCTTTGTCTTGAAATACAGATGCAGAAGGATTGAGAAAGACACTTCTGTTGACCTCTGGGTTACACACAGACACACACACACACACACATATATATACACACATGCACACACATATACATGCATATCCACGCACAGACACATGTACAAACACACATATACACAGACAAATGTACACACATACATGAGTACACATATATACATGCACATACACATACATACATAAATGCACACACAGACACCATATACACACATACATACACAGAGACACGCACAGTATACATGCACATATACCCACATGCATAATACACATGCACACAGACACATGCACGTATATACAAACACAGATGTGCATTAGACAAGCACATGCTTACGTGGGCACTTGCAGCTGCACACATGAGCTTATACCCTTGCCAGCATGTGTACCCATATTCACACAAGATAAAAATGTCAGGTGATTGTCACTGCTTTGAATCTCATGTGTTGGAATCAAAGGCTGCAGGCATGTGACTTTGGAGCATGTGTAAACCTGGAATCGATTAAGGCGTTTTCAGTATGCAGGCAGGGTTGCAGATGTCTCCTCCACTCTCCCCACATCATGCATGTTTGTAGCACCTCCAGGTAGGACTGCAAGTTGTGGAGAGACCCACGGCATTCACACAGCCTTGGGCTTGTGTCCTGGAGGGATAAAAATAATAGAGTTGCCTTCCTCTTCTGGGTTTGAGTTGAAGATCCTCGCTAGGGCAGCATCCGGGTTGGATTCACATGAACAAACCCAGCTCCCAGTACCTCGTGGTATGTCTGCTTTTGGAAGCAGGGTCTTTAGTGAGGTGGTTGCATGAAAACCAGGTCATTACAGTAGGCCCTACATCATCTCTGTAAGCATGATCAGGACCCTGGTACACATGTGGGGTGCTCACGTAGGGATCCAGGACGGAGATTGCAGAAGAAACCAACTTCGTGGATATCTTGGCCTCAGACTTGGACCTTTCAGAATCCCGAGGGAATTACCTCTGTTGTTTAAGATGTCCCTTTCCGAGTGCTTTGTTGCCATCATGCCAGAAGATTAATCGAGGTATGGAATTAAAGTCTCGGTGTACCATGCTTCCCCAGGGAATTCTGGGAGTGGAGGAGAGGCATTAGGGAGTGGGTAAGTCTGAGTGCGACTGTGTTCAGCTGTGCCGTGGGGGAGCAAGCTACTTGGTGGGTTGTTGGAAGGCTCTGATGGAAGATTTGTCCTAGGATCTTGACAGATCTGTCATCGGAACTTAAATCCTTTATCATCAGAATGAGAGAAGAGATTAGATAAAAGTTGGTGTGAAAATTATGCACATTAACACATTTATTTTAGATTTACCTACTTGAGAGAGAAAGGAAAAGAGAGGGAGGGCGAGAGAGAGAGAGAGAGAGAGAGAGAGAGAGAGAGAGAGAGAGAGAGAGAGATGCACTCATGAGTGCCATGGTACCTGAGTGATCAGGGGACAACTTGAAGAAGTTGGGTCTTTCTTTACACCACATGAATTTCTGGGGCGTGAACTCAGGTCTCCAGGTTTGTCCCTTAACCTCCTGAGTTATCTCACCACCCTTGATGATCCATTTTAAATAATATTTGCTTATCCACAAGCTTACAAAAAAATGGGCTCATTACAGATGTAAAAGCATGTCTTGCTGACATTTTAAGGAATCCAGAACGAAAGTGTAACAAAGACCTCTTTGAAAGTGCAAAGCAGCTAAGAAGTGTGGCACAAACGCCTTTTGTTCTGTGGAACAGAAGGGTATATAGCCTTTCTCGTTCTCTTCCCAGGGTACTTTTTATTTATTTATTTATTTTTGTCCGGGGCAATGCAAAAGAGTTCGTGATGGGAGAATGACTTGTCTTTCAATCACGGGTCCTTGGATTGTGATTTTTAGCAGCGTGGCCAAGGGGAACATTCTAGACTTGCACACTTGCTTGTCTTTCTGCGGTGTGCTGCTGGTGTACTACTGTGGATGGGGAGATCCTTCATATTTGTTATTTGTCAGAAATAGCACACTCACATCTCCCCAGTTAGGAGGGAGGCAATATTTTTACCTTCCCGCACAGTTTATTTGGGTGGAGACAGGCATCCCCAAATAGTGGATGGTTCCCTAGCAGTGTGTGGGAGGAAGCCATTTTGGAGTCCCACAGCCCAGCGGGACTGGGGTAGTAGACGATGATGCCTGGCCCTTGGGCGTGTGTTTGGTTTCCTGGTAATGGCTTTGAAACCTTCCACAGCCAGAGTCTTGGAGTCCTGCTGTTGGTCGGGAGTCACGCCCGACTTGTCTGTATTTTGGAATCTCCATAGCCAAGACAGCATCCTCTTTGTGTGGGACATGAGTTGGGGGGGGCACAAGACTTGAACTCTGGAGAGCAGGACATGAACGGTTGCGAGTACCCCTGCCAGGATGTGCGAAAGGATTTGGAGAAGGATCTTTCGGGCAAAACTGGCCCATCGTCTTCATCCATGCCCAGTTGGTTCTCCATAGGAAGTGTGTTTTAATTTACGATGGAGCTTTGCATGTGTTGGTTCTTCCATTTAATGAAGATGAGGTTTTAGAAGGAGAAAAGACTATTCTCCTCCCCAGTCCCTTTTCTGGAAACTACCTTGGCTTTCAGACTTATCTCTAGGTTTACCAAATGCAAATTAGAAGCTAAACCCCAAAGCTGACTCAGTTCAGGGTTGTTGCCTCTTCCTATCCAAGAAAGGTCGCAAAGGACTTGGGTTGTCACGTGAGGGTGGGCGGGAGAGAGTGGAGTACAAGGCAAGCAGAGAGAGTCTAGATGGTTCTGCGGTAGCCATCAATGCCTGGATGTGAAAGGGGAAAGAGGGAGGGGCGGGGACACTGGTCAGATCCTGAGAGTGATTCAGCATGGAGGGTAGGGAAGGGTGGGTCTCATTAAAACCTGATCTTACACAGAAGTGCACAGGCCTTGGAGAAGATTCTAGAACCCGGCTGAGGTTGGGACAAACAGAATCTTGGACAGGCCATATGTGTGATTACTTCTAGACTGTCTTCTGTTTTGCTTTGACACAGTGTCTCACTGTGAAGTGGAACTCACTGTGAAGCCCAGGGCGGCCTCAAATTTGTACCAATCTCTTGCCACCACCTCCCACGTGATGGAATTGCAGGGAAGCTCTGCAGGCCCAGTTTGGTTGTGTTCTTGACCATAGATTCATTGAAGACTTCTTTTCTCTTTGGTCCCAAGGTTCCCAAATGATTTCCCTGAGGCGAGGTGAGAATGACTGTTGCTAGGTCCCCCCATGAGTTGCTAGGACCCCCCATGAATTGCTAGGTCTCCCCTCTATGAATCACTAGGTCCCACCAACAATTACTAGGTCTGCCATGAAATGCCAGGTTCCCCCATGAATTACTATGTCCCCCCACACATGAATTGCTAGGTCCCCACCACGAATTTGTGGATGTTCAGGTCTCCATACAAAATATGTATTTTTTTTTTCATTAATGTCCTGACCTGACCAAATGCATCTTAAAGGAAAGGTTTACCTGGGCTTGCAGTTTGGCAGCTGATCATTTGGCACTCCTTCAGGGAGCAGAGCACAGACCGGAAGTAGGACTGGGCTGTACGCCCCTCTCGACTTGCTTCCTCCACCTAATAGTTCCCCAACCTTTGGAAACACAAAAACTCTTAATTCTATTTTTACAACAACAACAAAATCCATCAGCCCCTAATTCCTCTGGCAAATGCTCACCATGAGTGACATCACATTCAAACATCACAAGGGGATGTGGGGAGTGTCCTGGTATAGCTGGTCCTTCAGAAAAGAATTCCAGGCAGCTGACCTCATGTCGTCATATTCGCTGGAAGCTGGGCGTTAGAAGCTCCTTGATCGTGGGAAGGGAAATCAGCCAGGGATGATTTCCCAGAACCACAGAAGTGACCGTTGGGCTTATCATTTCTGATAGCATGTGTTGCAGTCAGCCTGCATGATTGCTGATAAATGATCATCCAACAGTTTAAGGGAACAAGGGGTTTATTTTCTCTTGTGATTACTGGTTACAGTTCTCAGTCCAGCTTGACAGGAGAGCTCACACCAACACCAGGGCTGAGGGAACTGGCCACACCATCACCACATAATGGCTGAGAGGGATGATCCTTACTTGTCAGACTAGCATGTATGGCTAAGCGTACACAAGGATGTCAACTTTCTCAATCAGCTTTCAGTATTTTATTCTTCTGTTCAGGGCCTAGTTCCACCCACCATGGGCTGGGCCATCCCCATCAGCTAGACAACCTCCTTCAGGTTCGCTCTGGGGTTAACTCAAATTACTAATTCTCCACAAATGTGCCCAGAGCTCAAACCCTCAACTGTCAAGTTGACACCTGTGCCTGACTAGGACAGCATGAAAGAGCGAGTGTTTTACTGTCTCTCTCTTACCTCCTCCAAACACATGATCTACTGGGGGAACAGAAGAACAAATTCAAGTCTGGGGTGCATCTTGTGTAGAACTCTGATAACTGAACGCAAACATATGCATGGGCCATTCAGCACCAGGCATTTTTTGTTCTGTGCCGTAGGTTAACTTCGTGGCCTGCCAGCTCTTCGCCCTATTGGCTGCTTTCTGGTTTCGCATCTACTTGCATCCTGGAAAAGCCAGTCCCCATGTGCGCCACGCGCTGGCCTGCATCCTGGGCTATTTATTTCGTCATGTTTTGTTTCGGCTGGTGAGTACGAGGCCCACACGTCTAACCTTTATCCCTTGGGTGTTGCGTGGTGACGGTTGTGGTGAGAAGCGCTTGGTCTTGTACACAGATTTCAACATGCAGTTTTCGCACCTGTGTAGTAAACACTTTCATAAGGCTGGAAAATAATGGGGAAGATGTAGGAACCTTCATTTATGTTAAAAATTGGGAACAATGGATACTCTGCCCTTAAAATTCACTGCAGTGAGTTTCCTTCTGAAACTTCAGGTCTCCTGAGTCACGCAGATGGAATGGTCTGAGGTTAGTTCTTCCCGACAGCCCCTGTTCCCTCATGTTTGCAAACACTGGTGTTACCTCTTGTGTTAGCGTTGGACTTAGAGGAGATGAGTCATTCTCTTGCAGATGGAGAGCTAATCTTGGTATGGATAGTGTTACATCTGGTAGATTGACGTTACTGAGATGGCTGGGCAGATACTCGGGGGAGTGGCAGTTCTTAGGGGAAATGTTGTAGAGACCACTGTTTCTAAAAACAATGCTTTAAACTGGTGAATTTCCTGAAGATACCAAAACACCACTGTTAATCTTTCTGCAAACAGTTGAGAGAGGAGGAGCATTTTGAATCTGCTGCCATGTGAAGAGCCTTGGTGTTTGGGAAAAGGCATGATCTGGGTGTTGGTACTTGGAAACTTAAAAAAAAAAAAGGTTAAAGTCCCAAAGAAAGAACTCTCTTCAGATTTTCAATTTGTGTGTGGATGTAAAAGGAGCAAAATTCAATTTGTGGTTTCTTGACGTAACTAGGGATATTGCGAGCAAACCATGTTCTGACTTCCTGGTGCCATTTCAGGACCTAGCGTTGTAATTGCCCAGAGCATTAATGTTTGGTTTATTTTCTATTGCACATGAGTTAACTGATCGCTGGCTTTCAAGTTGGAGTGTTAGTATGAGCTCATTAAGCACCCCTGCCCCCCATGTCTTTAAGGTACTCTGTTCATCTTTTCGTGATGGTGTTGCTGGGCTATGGAATTATGGTCACTGCAAGTATAGCTACCATTCACAGGTAAGACCCTGGGAAGGAGACGTCCAAGGGGTGGGATCCTGGGATCTTGAAAGAGTGTGGGAAGTGTGCTCATTCCCGTAAGTGCGCTGTGTCTGAGCCCTCACCCGGTCAGCAAGTGGGAAGGGCTGAGTCTTCAGAGAAAGCTTTAAGGCAAAGGTAGATGGACATTCGGGCTCTGGTGAGAGAAAGTTTATCAGGCAGCCCCAAGGTGGGCACAACCTAGATGTTTACCACACTGGAGAACGACTCAGCTGTCGAAAGGAATGAATTTGATGTAACAATTACTCTTAACTATTGCTGTGAGAGAGCACCCAAAGTCAAATAACTGAAGGGAGAAAGGGAGATTTATTCAACTTACAGTTCCAGAGGGGGACAATAGACTTTCACGGCAGAAGCAGCATGGCTGGCGGAAGCTGGTGACAGGCTACGTCACACCCATCCGAGAGGTGGAGGCTGGATTCCTGGAGAATCTCTCTTCTGTTCTGTGGTTCCTGGTCCACTACTGGGAGGTTCCAATGAGATCTGGGGAGGTTCTGATGGGATCTAGGGCTGCTCTTTGTATTATCCAGATAATCTCTTCAGGTGGTCTCAGCTGATCTTGCCAGGTGTGGTCTTAGGCTGATCTTAGTTGATACCAGGTGTGCCAAGTTGACTATCACACTCACAAGACAGAACCATAGGTGTGCATCTCAGGATAAGTGTGCCGAATAGGAGCGCCATGCAGAGTCTCTCTGGAATGCACATCTGCAGTGAGGGATAACCCGAAGTCACGTGGAGTGGATGGTCAGGAGATAGGAAGGTTTTGAAAGGACCACGTGTGAACGTTCAGGAGCTGGTGCTGTTTTTCACACGGTCATGAACATCCCTGTGTACCTGCTCCATGTCTGGAGTATGGGGACTGAGCACCCCAACCTGGGCAGCGCTGAGGGAGGGGTTCAGGTAGAGAATGGCTGTTTCGCCAAGGTAACAGTATGGTGGCAAAGGATTCTGCCAGGAGGGCTGGAAGTTAAGACGTCCACGCCACGCTCCTGCTTCTGTTTGTCAGCCTCGTGGGAGCAGGGAGCGGCTCAGTTCCCCAAGGGAGAAACTCCATGTCAATTTAAAGAATAAATTGTCCCAGATCTGTTTTCTATTGAGTCTTCTCAGGGAAGGATTGAGAAGGTAGAGTTAGGAGATCTGAATTCTGAACAGGCGAGCTAGCTTCTCCTTTTATGAGATTCCCCGCCTCTAAAATGTGGGGTTTGCCACTATTGGAATGAAGATTCTCAGGGTCCTGATTTTGTGATCTTCCGTGGTCGTCTTTCTTTCCTGAGCCTGCCTGAAAACTTTGGCTTACAGCTCAAAGAAGAGAACACAGCTGTGTTTGCTGCCCTATGCAGTCAACCCATTTTGGGTCCCACTGTTACTGGGGTACTGTTAGAGTACTGGGGTACTTCCCGTGTTTCCATCCCTGGTCACTGCACTAGGCAGGAATCAGTTTGCCATACAGGGACCAAATGAGGCAGACTGTGACCTTTGTTTTATAGAACGGAGGCCTTGGATGATAATTACGAAGTCCTTAATCGTTTCTGGGGTCCTGGTTTTGTGTCAAGTCTTAGACTGAGTTGGTCAGTGTTCTCTCGAGGAGTAGAGCTAGAATGAATATATCCAACAAAAGGGATTTGCCACATGCTTGCTGGTGGTCTAGCCGTGGCTGTCTGCAGGCAGGAGGGGCCAAGAACCCTGTGTGCTTGGACCACGACATGGAAAGCATCCCCACTCCCAGTCCGATGCCGAAGGCATGGAAGATTCCAGAAGCGTGTCTTCAGTCCATGTTGGAAGGCTGGAGAGACTGGGTTGTCAGGGTCATGAAGGATGGTGTTCATGACGGCGGCAGGCGGCAGCAGCAGCAGCAGCAGCAAAGACTCCCCCGACTCAGCAGAGGGGAGTCAAGGTACCTTCTTGTATCTGGGAGCTGCTGCCACCTTAGTACTCCTTCCTGAAAATACCCTCCCACACCCATCAGCTTCACGACCAAGATTAACCATTCCATAGACTAACTTCTTATTAGTCCAGCTCATGTATTCTTAATACGCAGTGATTACTGCATCATTTAAAGTTTCGTTCATGGTGGCAAATTATTCTAAAACAAGTCTGTGGGCTGTGGATTTTGCTTTTCTGAGATAAGGAAATAAAGGGGAAGTCAGAACACCAGGAAAACACACCTACGGGGTCAACTGGAGCATGTTCCTGTCCCTTCTTGTCCCCATCTCTGCTCACCACTCCTGGAAATGACCACTCAGGTGTCTGTGCTGGGAATTGAACTCCTGTTCTTTTGCTTTCTCCTCCACACCTGGATTCCTTACATTTCTTCAGGTCAAGCCAGGCTAGGAAAACACGTTCCTGTGTGTTTTGTATTAGGATTTGGCACATGTGCCCCTCAATCCTTGACAGCCAGAGTCTGACTACACCACCTGGGTGGATCTGTGAGTCGGGGTGGGGGTGGGGGTGGGATCTGAGTCTTCTCAAGAGAAGAAGCAAGTGAGGTTGCGGTGCCCTTGCTTTGAGAAGAATCTGCCAAGGTTGCATCCTGCTTCTACCTTGTCGACTGTCTTCCTGTTAGGAAATGTTTATGTAAATCCTGTTAGGCTGGAGAAGGCAGGGAATCCAGAGTGACTCCCAGCGTGTGTGTGTGTGTGTGTGTGTGTGTGTGTGTGTGTGTGTGTGAGAGAGAGAGAGAGAGAGAGAGAGAGAGAGAGAGAGAGAGAGAGAGAGAGAACAGCATGCGGTGGGGACAAATCTGCATGCAGCCCCAGGACAGAATCAGCTTCTCTTTTCATGGTTTTCATGTGGTTGCCAGGGGTTGCCAGGGAAGGAGGGCAGTAGGAGGTGGAGTGAAAGATTGAAATTAATGTCAGGCAAAGGCTAGTCATTGTCTTGATTATTAAGGGGTGGAGGGTGGGGTCAAGGGTCCAGGGAGACGGTGGATTAGGACAGACTCTGTGGCGGGTTCCAGGACTTGCTTGCCACACTCTAGCTAGGATGGGGGAATGCTTGGGATAGAAGCAATGTGGATTTTGGACTTTCTCATTAGGAGCGTGTGTGTGTGTGTGTGTGTGTGTGTGTGTGTGTGTGTGTGTGTGTAATGGTAGTGCTAGGGATCAAACCCAGGACTTTGCTTATGCTAGGTAAGTGTCTTGCTGCTGAGCATGTGTGTGTGTGTGTGTGTGTGTGTGTGTGTGTGTGAGAGTGAGAGAGAGAGAGAGAGAGAGAGACAGTGATACTTTGCACATCCTAGGCAAGTGTCCTGTGTGTGTGTACATATGTGTATGTGCATGTGGGCACATGTGTGTGTGCATGTGGGCGTGTGTGTGTACATACATGTATGTGCGTGTGTGTGTGTGTGTGTGTGTGTGTGTGTGTGTGTGTGTGTGTGTGTGATGCTGGATCAAATGCAGGGCTTTGCGTCTGCTCAGCAAGTGTCCTGCTGCTGAACTCCCTCCTTAGCCTGAGTCTGTGAAGACCCCTAAAGAGAGCTTGGTGGGGTGCAGAGTTTCACAGAACTCCTTTACATTCACCATCTTCCTTTCCTCTGCTACTAAATGAAATTTTATTATCTTCACTTTACTACTCCTTGGGTCCACCTAGCATTCATGAGTTATTTTAATGTGAATATGTGAATTTCAATGTCGTTTAATATCAGAATATTCATCTTCCTTGCTTTATGGCACGTGCTAAAAGCTGTATCTTCTGAATTTATGTCTGAGGCTGGTGGGTTCCCGAGACATTTAAGTGCTAAGCGTATTCACCATAGTTCATTGCCGTTGAGAGTCCCTCGTGCCCATCTAGGCGTCGAGCAACAATGGAGATACTCAAGGTCACAGTGAGCCTGGGAAACAGGTATCTATGCAGGTAATTTTAATGTGACTTTTTCAGATGTTAGCATGCTGTACTAAAGCAATAGAGTCAACAGCATTGGCGAATGGGAGCTGGGTGGACCCTTCAGCAGGGTTGGCCAGAGGAACAGAGCCAGTAGAATATATTTTTATATGTGTGTCATAAAAGGGAATTTATTAGTTTGACTTACATGATGGGGCCAGGTGGTCCAGCAGGGACCATCTACCGGGATGGCAGAGGTGCCGATTGAGAGCTAGTCATTTAGTCCCTGAAGCTGAATAGCCCAGAAGTCCTGATCTGACTTTGACAGCCTGGAGCCGCCACCTGGATCCTTGCTGGCGTGGAGTCCACATTGGAAGTCCACTCGCCAAGGCTGGTGTCTGCCTGCTGCTTTTCCTTAGACCTCTCGATTCCTGAGCTGCCCACCTATTGGAAAGTGCTGTGTTGGGGGTGGATTCCAGGTGATTCTACATCCAGCAACTTCAGTTAAGATCTTTCACTGATGGGATATCTGGAGCAAGCCCGAGACATTGAAGAGGGCTTTTGGGGCTGAGTCTTATCAAATAATTACACACTTTCCACATGGGTTGAAAGATAGAGAAAGGAGCTACAAGCAGAGGAAGAAACAAGACAGAATCTGACCGGAGAACACAAGATGATGTAATCACTGTTCCAAGGCCTCACCTCTGATCCTGTCATGTTGGGGGGGGCAGGATCTCAACACAGTTATTGGGGGGAGTCCATTTTCTCCATCCTACACATTATTACATACATTTGTAATTACGAATCCGTGAGGGTTATGAATGAGACTATATATGTAAATGTTAGTCATGGTTTGACATGTGAGCTGTCCCCCACAGGCTCATGTGTTTGCATCTTTAGCTGTTTGGCAAGGTCATGGCACCTTTAGGAGGTGGAGCCTTGCTGGAGGAAGGCAGTCACAGGGGGTGGGCCTGGAGGTTGGTCAGCCCCACCCGGCTTCAGTTAGTGAATCTGCTCTTGAGCTTGCAGCAGCTCTTAGCCTCCATGACATCTGCAGTGACTTGGGCCGCCTCCGGCTTCTGCCAGCCACGCCTTTTCCGTTATGAAGCACTGTAATGTCCCTGTGAAGCCAGAAGCTGAGTAACTCTCCTTTTCTCCCTTTAAGTTGTTTGAGCTGGGGGCAGATTCTAGTTTGTGCAGGCTGTAGTGCTTCCCTGGTGATCTTTCCTCGCTACCAAAGCTGAGACCGTCCTGCGGTCCAGACAAGAAGAGATGAAGGGCTCAGAGGAGGGGATGGGAAGGGGAAGGAGGGGATCCGACATGCAGCTGGAGACCCGAGGACTTGCAGAGGGCGAGAGAGAAGACAAGAGAAGGTTCCGTGTGTATATGACCGTCATGTGTGTTAATCTGGTGGGCTGTATGTTGGGTTTCAGGTGGTCCTTTTTCGTATCGATGGGATACCTGACGATTTGCCACATCAGCCGGATATACATCTTCCACTACGGGGTCCTCACTACAGACTTTTCCGGGTGAGTATCTTCACTGGAGGGGCCACGGTTTGCCTGACAGCTCTGACTGTGTTCGATTGCAGACCCTCTACCTAGGGCTGTTTCTGGAGCCTTCTGAGTGTTCCCTGGCTGTTCTGACTGCTTCTACCCACATGTCCTCTGACCTGCAGTTACTATAGGAGCACTCACTGGTGTAGCAACGTTGCCGCATGGCCTGTGACTTGCAGGCCACCCCTCTCCTGATTGGCCAAATGATGGAGACTGTGGGTGGGCCAGTGGAAATTCCACGTCCTGGGGCTGGGGAGATTGCTCAACTGTAAAGTACTAGCCAGAGCCCCTGAGGTTGACCCTCAGAAGACTCATAAGAAAATTGAATGTAACAGGAAAGCACATGCCTATAATCCCGGCGCTGTGGAGGAGGAGACAGCAGATCCTCGGGACTCGCTGGCCAGTCATCCTAGCCTAATGGATAATCCCCAGGTCCTAGGGAAAGACTGTTTCAAAAAACAAGGTGTGTGGAACGACAACACTTGAGGCTCTCTCTGGCTTCCACACGTGTGCATGCAGCTGAGCATGTGCCGCGCGCATGTGCGCACGCTATGTCTTTTTGAAACTAAGTTAGGAATAACTTTTTTCTGAGTCTTCAGAAGTGAATGTGAAGGCAGGGCGGTTTCTGGTGACGTGTGTATCATCTGCTATGAGTTCCCTAAGAATTTGGCTTTATTTTCTGAAAGCCACCTGGGGTCAGACAGAACCTGACCTCTTGCCATTCCTCAGAGCTGGACTGCAAGTTATTCAGTTGAATTCTTGGTGCATAAGCAATGCTGTGGGAGGTGGGGGGAGGGGGACAAGCCAATTGGTAAATATCATCTCAAGAAAAAGTGCTTGGTATTGTGAAGGGTTTGATAGAGGTAATTAAAAGGGGTGTACTTTCCGGGAGGCCGGGAATCTGGACTGGCCCAACTGTGTGAGATTTGCTGTAAGCTAAGTGGGCACTGAGCGTGAGCAAGGACTGTGACAGTTGCTTGTGTGGGTGTGGAGTCAGGTGGGAGATGCAAGAGGCTCACCTCTGGGTATGTCTGCGGGGGACATTTCCAGAGAGTTTCCGTAAACCAGGAGGAGAGGCGTCGCCCTGTATGAGGCTCGAGGTGTTAGTATCAGGCATGGTCCGCGTGTCCTGTCTCTGCCTCTTCTGCTGGGTTTCACAGTGGGCTGCCACGACCACCTGACTTTTTGCGTGTGGGTTCTGAGGATCCAAACTCTGGTTCTCACGTTGCCTGGCCAGCAGCCAGTTCTTTGTCCTCTGAGCCACCTCCTCAGTCAATGTATTTCAGTTCTTTTTACCCTGGGCCTCCAAGATTCTCTCTCTCCCTCCCCCACTCGTCTCCCCTCTCCCTCTCCCTCTCTCCCTTTCTCACCCCTCTCTCTCTTCTTTCTGCTCCCCTTTCTCTCTCTCTCTCACCCTCACCTCATGAAACATACTTCCTCAATTTTTCTGAAGCCAGTTCACAAGCTCGTTTATTCTTTGATGATATGTATGGCTAGTAAACCATGGAAAATAGACACAAAACAAGCATAACAAAATAGCCAGGAAGGCAGAGCATTCAGAGTAATCTTTAAATGAGATCTCCGTAGAGTTTAATCAATAAACAACATGTTTGCATTCCGCACCCCACTGCTCCCCCTCCCCCAAATCCCGAGTTTTTGGAAGAGATCAGTCAATGGATACATCAAATACTTTCATATATGTCAGCCCATTTTTTACTGCTGAGAGAAGGGGGAAATTCATCATTCCATGGTCTCTCCAGCCATATTGTTTGGACTATTGAACAACAACATAATCCTAAGCTCAAAGCTTCTCATCGCGTGTGTCTTGTGTGAATCCTACTCCTTAAGGGCAGGAAACACTCACACATTCATGTATGCAGGTCTGTAGTATCACCAACACGGTAGATACAAACCAGGTTCCTGGAGACACTGCACTATGCCAGGCTGTGAGAGCCTGGCAGAGAGGCAGGTGCCCGTGAGGTCCCAAGGAGCCTCCTTTCCCACCCTCATCCCTGGCTGTCTTCACTGGACCCCACCCTGAGACCCGGTGGGGTCTGCGCATGGGGCCAGTTCATACCTCATGTCTCTCTCATCCCTCAGATCAGAAAACCCTTTCCTACCTCTTAACAGCTTAAGTCACCTGGGGAAGGAGAGCTTTATATCGGCCCACAGTCCCGGGAGGCACAGTAGATCCTCGCAGGAGAGGTGTGGCTACAGGAGCCGGAGGGCAGCCGGTCGCATCGTGCCCGTGGTGGGGCGGCGGCGATGAGTTCAGGCACTCGGCTCGCTTTCTCCCTTTAATTCAGTCTGGGACGACTGCCCATCTTGAGGGAGGGTCTTCCCACTTCAGTAACCTAAGCTACATAACACTTTACAGACACCCAAAGACTCGTTTCCATGGGGACCCCAAATCCCATCAAGTTGACAAGATTCATGGACCACAACCCCTTCATTAAGAAACGAAGTAAAGGTCAATTCTTTACTTCACTGACCTGGGCCTTTTCTCCTCTCCTCAACGCTGCTGTCTTGCAGCGTGAGCCTGCACAGCAGAAGGACTGTTGATAGATTGGTGTTGCTCTTGCCTGTTGATCATACTCAGCGAGTCCCCTCTGTACAAATGAGGGTTGTAGTTGCCAGCAGTTGCATTGATTTCCAGCCTGGTTTATTCCAGCTGTACCTCAGGAAGTAAGTCTGGCTTCTGGGAACCGAACTCAGATCACCAGGTTTCACACGCACCCTGGCCCACTGAGCTACATTTTTATTAGTGCTGCGGATATGATTTAGATCAGTGTGTTTAGTCGAGGGTGTCCTTCATGGTTTCTCTATGACCTTAGACTGGGAAAGGCGTTCTCCTTGGGAGAGGTCCACACTCGGAGCAAGCTGACATCGGAGTCCTTAGAAATCTGCAGTAGTAAGTGGATTCTGCTTTTTGCTCTCGGAAGGTGCAAATAAAATTTTCTTCTGAGGTTAGCTGCCAGAAGTATGGCTTAATTCCAGCGCAGGCCAGACCCAGGCAGACAATTGCTCCCTCACCTGGTGCTGGCAATTCAGGCCACCCCTGTGTTTTTGAAAACATGAAATGACTTTTTCACACTGCTGGTGGGAGTGAAGAAAGGAATGAAACCTTTCTGGAAGGCAATTTTGCTGTAAATCTCAAGCAAGAATTTCTCACAGGTTCCAATTCCGCAGTAGGCTCAATCCACAGGAGTGGGGCTCCTGGAAAGAAATCAAGTGTATTCACAAGAATGTTTAGCTCTTGTCAGCAATAGTGAGAAACCGGAAGCATCGTGAATGTTTTGGGCAGAACCAAGGGAGTCGGTCAAAGTGCTAATTGCTGCTGCTGTCCAGGGTGGTCCTTTCTAGCTGGCTGTAGTGGTCTCTACTTGTAATCCGAGTAATCGGGAAGCTGAGGGAGGAGGATTGCTGTGAATTTGAGGCCAACCTGGGCTACTGGGAGATACTCGGAAGTTAGGATCATTGTGCAAGCATGAGGATTGGCATTTGGATCCCAGCAGCCATGTAGAAGCTGGGTGTGGACCTGTGCCCACCTGAAACTCCGGCACAGAGGTTGGTGGAGAAGGGAAGGTTGCTGGGGCTTGTTCGTGACAGCCTGGCTGAGCAACACAAGTGACGAGAGGCCCTGCCTCAAAGAAACAGGGAGTGAGTGATGGGAGACGATGTGCTGTGTGCACCTGCATGTGTATGTGTGCCCGCACTGCACACACGATCATGTGCATACACATACACATGTATGCACCACACCCATGCACATGCATGCTTGCATGCACATACATATACAGGCATACGCACATGCATGCACACAAACACGTGTGCACACACACACAAAGATGATGGTGCATCATAGCTGAAGTGATCATTGCACTGACAGCCATTTGTGCTGCTGCCGTTTTCTGGGTGCACCTGTCTGGGTGTTTTCTGTCCACCTCGTGGTGGAGGCCATTTGTCCTGCCATCTCACAAGTGCTTTATTTTCCCTGCTACTTTCTGATCCTGCCACCGTATGTGGTGACCAGACCAGCCCGTCGAAAATGCTTGTGTTTCTAACACTGACAGACGATGTACAGTGACGTCAAGGGTTTCGCTCTTTTGCATCTTTCTCCTGCAAGCTGTTGCCAGCTTTTTAATAATTAGCAGTCGCCTGGAGACTTCAGTTCTGCCACATCCACTTGGCAGGTGCTCTACTTAAATGGAGAAGTGATTTTGTGCTTGTTGACTGTCAAAGAGTAGTGCTTAAATCTTTGAAAGGAATAGGCATGTGTATATGTATGTATGTATGCATATATGCATGCACGTGTGCACATAGCTGCCTGTGTGTATTTGTGGGTATGTATGTTTCTGTGCATTACATGTGTGTTTACTTACATATGTGTATTGTGTGCATGCATGAGTGTTTGTACACATGTATGTTGTGCATGTATGTTACACATGTGTATGTGTAGATGCACTACACATACACATGTGTAACACACGTGTGTGCATATACATGTGTGCACATGTATGTGTATGCATGTGAGTTGACAGTATGTATATGCATGTGCCTGCATTGTGCATGCATACATGTATGCATGTGTATAGGTATATGTGTACTGAAGTACATGTGTGCATGTGTGTGTCTGCATATGAGTTGGCAGTGAGGTGTTGTCATTGTTGATTTTTTTTGCTTTAAACTTCTCTCCACTGGCCTGCTTTCTCTTGCCTGATTTCTCCTACTATGTTCCTTTATCCACATTGGACAAATCATCTTAGGTTCCAGATGAAAATATGTTTTTTCAAATGAAGCCCCAAAGGAAAATGGTTCCCACTTCCACACTGACCCCTCTGCTTGACTTCAGCAGCTCCACAGATCCAAGCTCAGGACCTGAGGTCGAGCCGTGTTGAGATTGGAGTGCCGAGTGGTGACATAGGGAATGGAGTCAACTCCAGGTCACAGCCTCACTGTGCAGTGAAAATGCTTGGCTACATCAAAGAGCCACTTATGGATCTCGTTTCTGTTTTGCTTTGTTTCTGTTGTTTTAACAGATGGGCCTATGTTGGCTGTGGCCTTGCGGATAGGTGAAGGTGATCTTGAACTCCTGGTCTTCTCAAGTGCTGAGGTCACAAACATACCCACTGTGCCCAGATACCTGCTCTTACTCTTTCTGTGCTTGTTGTGTGTGCTCAAGGAAATCCCTCATGGACAAAGATCGACCTAATACCTCCCAGTTGTACCTAGAAATTGATCTAATCTAGATAATCCCTCCAGGTACACCAGAGGTTGATCTAATCTAGATAATCCCCCAGGTACACCTACAGGTTGATCTAATCTAGATAATCCCTCCAGGTACACCAGAGGTTGATCTAATCTAGATAATCCCTCCAGGTACACCAGAGGTTGATCTAATCTAGATAATCCCTCCCAGGTACACCAGAGGTTGATCTAATCTAGATAATCCCTCCAGGTACACCAGAGGTTGATCTAATCTAGATAATCCCTCCCAGGTACACCAGAGATTGCTCTAATCTAGATAATCCCTCCAGATACACCTAGAGGTTGATCTAATCTAAATGGTCCCTTACAAGAGTGACCACAGGTGTCTCATGGATGATTTTAGATCCTGCTAATTTGACAATCACTGTTAATCATCACATGTGGTCCAGAACTTTCCTTTTTTTAAATTCTAATCATTTACCAACAAATGTGCTTATGGGTTAAAGAGAGGGCTCAGTGTGTAAGGACACGTGTCACAAGCCTGGCCACTGGAATTTGATCCACAAAACCTATGTAAATGTGGAAGGAGAGAGCCAACTCCACAAAGTGGTTCTCTGACACATGTGGAGACATGTGTGTCGTGACACATGCAACACACATACACACACACGATAAATAAATGAATTAAATATGTTTTAGATTTTGTTCTAACTGAAACATAACATGGTTGGATTTAAGTTTTATCTCACATCAGTAACTCTAAGGTTTGGTTTCCAAGTCTCAGAACCTGCAGCTGTGCACTTGATCTAGTGCTGTGTTTGAAGAGATTCGTTGCTCTGAAAAGCGTTCAGAGGGGCATTGCACTGTGCACGACAGGGTGGCACTGTCCTTACATATTCTTGGAAAAGCAAACTTGGCAGGATTCAGAGCCACTTTCCCTTCCAGAGATCAGCCTTGAGTTCTCCTTTGTGGGTTTCAGATCTGTGTCGTTGGAAGCTACTAGGACATGGTAGTTTAGAAACATAGGATAGTGTGTGGTTTGTCAGTTGTTTCTTTTTGTTTAAATCATTAGAATCCCCTTCAGCTTTTTAAAGGAATGTATTGCTCAAGGAATGGGTAGTGATATTTGACCCAGCTCTGATCTTTTCCCAGAGAGGCCATCTTTTTTAAAGGTCTGTTTTAATGTGGTTTTTTTCACGTTGGATGAATGATGTTTGTCAACCATCTTGGCAGCCGTCCAATATTACGTATTGTGTTGGTCTGCATGCTTTAGGACACAGATGTTCAAATGTAGCCAGACGTTCAGGGCATTTCTTTGGCAAGAAGACGTTGATGGGCAGAAGGCAGAGTCAGGTTTATGGTATAGACCTGTAACCCCAGCCTCGAGGGAGACTGAAGCAGGAGGATTGTGGGCTCAAGGCCTGTCTGGGCTTCAAAGTAAGTTCAGGGCAACTCAGTGCAACTCTGTCGAGATAAGAGAAGGAACTGGAGATACAGCTCAGTAGAGCACTTGCCTAGCATACTCGAGCCCTTAGGCAGTCACCAGTATTGGTGAGTGCTAACTGGGCAGACGGGGGTTTAGGGAGGGAGGTTGAAAAGAGGGAGAAAGGCTGCTTTTTGACATAATTTAGTGTTTTTAAAAGTATTTCATTTACATGAGAGAGAGAGAAGGAGAACAACAGAGAGAGAGAGAGAGAGAGAGAGAGAATGCATATTCAATACACGATACAGTGCGTGGGTGGAGGTCAGAGGACAAAAAGAAGCCATTTCTCCCCCTTCTACCATGCGGGCTTCCAGGGATCGAACTCACATCGTCAGGTTTGCAAGCAGATGCCTGATTCACTGAACTGTCTTGCCAATGTAGATTAAGTATTTTTGCTAAACAATACCCAGCCGTAGAATATATTTAACGTAGCTTGAGGTAGATTCAAAAACAAGTGTTGTATTCCTACATATAGAGAAAGCTAGGCTAATTTCATAATACATCTTATGACTTTATTGATGTGTGTATTTTTAGGTCATAGCACGAAACTGTGAATTCGGTGAATTGTGGGAACTCACGTGGTTTGCTGATAGCATGACCAGCACAGACTGTGATGCACAATTAAACAGAAGTCACGTGCTGGGCGCTGTGTAGGAAGCCTGTTCTAAGCGTTTTCAGGCTTCCAGGATAAAAAGGAAAAAAAAAAAAAAAAGAAAAGAAAAAGAAAAAGAAAGCTCCGGAAATAAAACTATTCTGCTTTGAAGGCCCTATTTAGTAACTACCTTGAATGTAACGTGTACAGTTGCCTTGAGAGAAAAATCCCTCTGGGTCTCTGTGGTCCGTTCTGGATCAGAGGTGTGATAGTCAACAGGAGGGTGAGCTACAAAGATACATGAGCTTGTATGACTGAGTGGGTCTCACAGAGAGCTTTGATGATGCTATGATTGCCAGGCCTAGAAACTCAGTGTTCAATTGCTTTTCCCATGAGCGAGCACAGCACAGCTTGCTGTTCTAGCGTGGCTCATCTCTGGCCCCCTTGGCTGCCCACTCCGCCCTGCCTCCAGGCAGGCTTGCTTCCCCTTCTCCTAGCCTCTTGCACAATCTTAGAAATCTTGTTTCAAGTGCTCCCTGGACTTTTGCAATCCAGAAGAAATGAGATGTAGATAAGTAGATTTCAAAGGGAAGTTGTTACTTTTTGTAAAATAGTTGCCCACATGATAAAGTAATACCAAGTCAGGGCATGACTTTAGAATCATTTCCCTTCTTATCATGTGGGGTTTGGGTCAGCTGGTGTCATAGTTATACTGGGCAGAGTTTCAAGAAATTAATAGTTGAGTAGGAAGGAGATTGTCTGATTGAAGGTAAGATTCAGCCAGCGATAGGTGGTACTAGTTCTTGGCCAGGTGAATAAGATGGAGGGAGCTAGTTGAGGAAGTTGGCATCCTTCGTATACGTGGAGAGATGTGCTGGTCTGGCAAGTGAGGATTGTCCCTTTCATCAGTCACATGGATTTGGTATGGCCAGTTCCCTCATCCCCTGGGTTGGCGTGCGGGTCTCCTGCCAAGCTGGAGGAGGAACTTAACCAAGAATCTCGAGCCAAAATTAAAAACCCCTTGTTCCTTGAAAGCCATTTGTATATGAGTTTATCAGCAACATGTAGAATAATTGCAGCATCAGGTTGGCAAACAGGCACCATCTCCCTAGGTTTGAGAAATGTATTATTAAGTGTGAATTCCATGGGGTGGAATACATACAGTTGCCTTGAGATACATACATCCAGGTGAGTTGATGGCCTTGTTATCCCAAGGTGAAGGACTTACCCAGCTCTGTTGCAAACTATGGAACCAGACCTGTGTCCATGGCCCATGAGGGTGAGGGGTGAGGGGTGGTATTGACCTGTTTCATGGTCCATGATGGAACGTATCAGTCCAGATGGCCACAGCACTGGATTGGGTCTCTCCTCAGCCAGTGTGATGGGAATTTGAACTCCCTGTTGATCTTGTTAAGATAGCTTCTTGTTTTTCTAGGCTGCGTGTCTGCCACACTCCAAATGCTGCCAATGTGGCTGGTGGAACCTCGCTTTCAGTAGAGGCTCAAGAGGGACTGACTGGGTGGTGTGATCTTGTTATGGAGAATAATTGCATTACTTTTCCTGGGGGGGGGGGTCAGAGATGTGACCCCGTATCTATCTGCTTGTCTCAGGGCCTCTGGCAGTCCACCTTGGTGAACCAGAGAGTTCATTGGGGTTGCTGACAGGAGCATGGGGAAGGGTATTTGCAGGGTGTGGGGGATACCCAGACTGTCCCACGCCAGTGTGGGTGATGACTGAGGAAAGCTGTGTCCCCGCACCCCCACCACACTCGGCCTCCCACTCCTGTTTACTCTGGCGCCTGCAAGAGCATGCACAGCTGGGTCCCGCCTTCCCTGTTCCGTGGGAGCGTGATAGCGCAGGACCTGTTCTTGGGACGGTCCCTGTGGTTATCCCAGCCGCTGACTTCAAGTCCAGCCCAGAGGTCAGCGCAACGTGTATCATGTATCCACATACTTAAAGCCACTTGCCAAGGACCTAGACACTGGATATTTCTAAATCAATGGTTTACATTGAATTTAGTGAACTTCAAGGTGAGAATTGCCACACGAAGAAACAAAAGCTTCTTTAGACCGGCTTAAAAAAATATATGTGTGCATATGCATGTGTGTGTACATGTCCAAGACAACATGTGAGTATGTTGTACCCAGGGATGACATCAAGTCACCCTCGATGGTGCTACCAGGACCATTAATGATTTGTTCTGGGCTTATCCAGGCTCCGTCTTCTAGTACTGGAATCTGCAGAGCATTTTTATGTGGGATCTGGGATCTGAACTCAAGTCCTTTTGCTTTCGAGGCAAAGGCTTTAACCCCTGAGTCATCTCCCCAGCTCCAGGTGATATTTTGATTCAACAGTTTTGATCTCTCGTCCTTCTTAGGCCCCTGATGATTGTCACGCAGAAGATTACGACCCTGGCTTTCCATGTGCATGACGGTGAGTTGAGCTGCCCTTGGTTCTCAGAGTCGACCCTGCACTCAGGACTCTGCGTGTTATCACACAGCCCAACTGTTGCACGGAGGACTGGAAGATCTTGCTTTTTCTTGTTTGGAATCTTCAGGCCTCCTTCAGCACGCCTCGCCCCCCCCCCCCCCATTTTCCCAGCTCCTACTCCACCCTTACTTTCCATTCGAATCTTCAGTTTACATTTGCCAAACTGTTTGCTCCAGGAACAGTGGACTTTCTGTTCAACTGCACGGCATTTTGAAGTCTGTTTGTAGTCCTCTTCTGATTTGTTAAGAACACAGTTTCTCATTTGCCTTTGGCTTGATCTCTGAAAAATTTAGAAGGTAGTAACGACATAATGTTGGCTGGTTCGTCAGTTTTTAATGCTAGGGATTTGTGGGCGGGGAAGCAATGGACTTGGAAAAATCATCTGGTAAGATTAACCTGGCCCTATGAAAAACTGGGGTTAGGGAGACGGCTCAGTGGTTAAAGCCTTTGCCTCACAAGCAAAAGGACCTGAGTTCAGATCCCACAGTGATATGGAAAATCGTATGCACTAGGCAGATCTCTCAAGTTGACAGTAGCCTTATCCATCACACCAGGTGTGGCGGGCATGAGGGAGCCCTTGTGAGAGACACACATACTGTCGCTATAGCAGTAAAGTCGTGCATCGTGGTTGAGGAATCCTTGCACCGAGCTGCTGGGATGCAGGGAAAATTAAGCAGATGTGACCATCGAGTACAGCCTTGCTCATAGGAACCTACAGAGACTTGCCTTTTTTGCGTGTACTTCTTTGCGTGTACTCATGCATAACTCTTTGATTCAGGGTAACCCCCCACCTCATGGAGGATGGAGCCCCAGCTCTTGTGCATACATACTAAGCTCACAGTCTACCACTGAGCTACACCCAATACCTTCCACATGGTATCTTTTTTTTCCATTTTCATGTATATATACATGCATGCTTGTGTGTGTACGTGCTTGTATATGTACTTGGCATGTGTATGGGCTTATGTATGTGGGCGAGGATGTGTGTGCAACGTGCATGTAGAGGCCCGAGGTTGATATTGGGAATCACACTCGATCGTTCTTCCACCTTATGCCTTTTGAGAAGGGTCTCATCCAATCCAGACTTCACTGAAGGGGTAGCCAGCTTGCTCTGGAAAGTCCTGAGGACTGGAGTTACAGGTAGTCTGCCGAGGGGGTAAAACTGAATGTGTGACTTGGTGATTCCAGGGAGTCAGCTACCCAGTCTTGAATACCTCAGAGAGAAGCACAAGACATTTAACCAACTCACCCCTAAGTGTCTGGAGATTGCATCAACCACAGCTGCAAAAGACATGCCATTCCCTCGCCCCACCACAAATGAAAACTCTCTTTCTTTCCCTCAACTCTAAGCTATAAAAGCTTGGCCACTCCTCCTCCCCACCCCCACCCAAACCCCCTCCAGTCTGACTCGTGGTCACTTGAGGCCTTTCCCAGGCTTGAAATACAAGTTGTCCGATTGCTGTTGAGGTTGGCTCCCTGCTTCTCATCTTCTAGCGTTAGCCCCTGCTGATGTTTCCTTTCAACGCCTGCCTGGCATTCAGTGAAATCTGGGGGTTGAACTCGGGCGGGGTCGTCTTACATGTGCAGTGAGATCTTTCATGGCTCAGCCTCCTCCTCCTCCTCCTCCTCACTGAGTATTTTTGAAAAATGAAAACCAGGAACTCTTTGTGGTATTTGGAGCCAAACTAGTTGACCTTTCCCGGATGATTTGAGAAGATTCATAATCAATTCACTTCACACATCTGATTTCTGATTTCTTTTCATTTTGTAGGATTAGGTCGAAAAGCTGAAGATCTTTCTACCGAGCAACATCGGCTTGCTGTGAAGTAAGTTAGCAACGTATTTTCAAACCCCCTTTGTACAGAGTATCAAGAGAGTGTCCTCATTTCAAAAAATATTTACTTATTAATTCCAGTATATGGATATGATATTGTTTATTTAATGAATCTTCTATTGATGGACCCTGGGACCATCTGCTAATCTTTGGGTTTGAAAAAATGATGAACAATGACCGGCCTTGTATGTAGGTCATTTTAAATGTGCTTGTTTTCAGTGGTATGGCAGAGTCTCCAGAGTGGGATGGTTAAGTCAAAGACTAGATATCTTTTCTCTAACTGTGTTAGTTCGGGGACATTGTTTTTCCAGTGATGGGTATGTCTGTTCCAGAATTATCTCTATTGGAGCCGAGGGCAATAAAAATGTGTCCGGGTCCCTGGGAAATGGTTAATTACCAATGCATGTCATGTGATTGATTCCCAGTGCTTGGAAATCTAGCCAGGCAGGAGAGATGAGTCTGGGCTGGAGAGTTGGGGGGAGGCTAATGGAGGGCTTGAGCCAGTGTGCAGAGGTATTAGGAAGCACGGGCGAGAGGGAACACTGGTGTGTGAGTAAATTGGCTTGTGGAGTGCTCAGTGAGGTGCACACAGCAGCCGTGGCTGGGGAGGCTGGGGAGCATCTTGCTGGCATGAATGGAGAGAGAGCCTGGCGGCTCCTTCATTAGGGAATCAGGACTTGGGCGCAGAAGGGAACCACGGGAAGATTCTAATACGTCTCTTTCTCGGCACAGTGCAGCTGTGAACACGGGAAGGCACAATCCCAGGAACTGGTTTTAGCAACTGCTTTTCAGCAACTCTTTCCTTACAATTCCATCCTGCTAGAACAGGCATCCACTATGCATTATACACAACCGTTCTCTCTGGGGCTTCTCCTGGCAGGACCCCGGTCTGTTGCTTAGGCCCTGGATGCTGTTGTGGACGAGAGACCGTTAGAACTGTGGACCCGATCGGCCTCTTCAAAGGGGACTTGTTCTCACCCATGTGTTTTTTTGTATTAATTTGACAGCCCAGAAGGAGGGGGCTTCCCATTTCAAAGCATCTGCATCAGCTAGCGTTAGGTCAGTTTCTACCTTCATCTTGTTCTGTGAACGGCTAGGAGTGACAAGAAGCAGCATTCCCCAGCCTCGGTGAGATCTGTTTTCTAGGTGTGCATGTCATGGCCAGCAGGGGGTGCCGTGCACCACTGGCCCTTATCCATGTTTCTCATCATCACAATTTCTCCCCTGGGCAGATTGTACAGGAGGCAGGAGAAGGGCAGGTCTTGCCATATATAATGATCTTCAGAAATAGCGGCTGTTTATGACTTGCCTGTTGGCGCATTCTGAAAAGAAATCAAACATGGATTGCGCTACTTCTCTGCTATAAGGCAGTACTCTTCGACACAACCAGATTAGGGGAGAAAAGGAGATTTATTTGGCTTATAGTTCCAGAGGCCCGGCTACCAAGGTCTGTCCAGGGTGACCGTCCTTTCTCCAGCAGGGCTCCCCACCTCTTATAGGTGCCCTCAGGCTTCCCAGACACCAGCTAAGGAGTCAAGCACAGGGGACAGCAGGAAGAACTCACCTTCAAACCAGGACAGATGTGTGTTCAGCTTGTTAATTTACCTTGCGTTCCCAGAGTGAGACCCTCCTTCTTGGAATATTCGAGCTACCTTCTCAACTTCATGAGCGTCATTGCTGGTCCTTGCAACAACTTCAAGGATTATGTGGCCTTCATCGAAGGGAAACACATACGCATGAAGCTTCTGGACGTGAACGAGGAGCAGAGTGGTCTCCCCGGTTTGCCAGAACCTTCTCCCACCGTGAGTTTGTATTACCCGAGTGATCTACTTAGAGGTTTAGAGTGAGGTTCTTACTATCAGAGAGCTGCCACTTTCCAATAGTTGTTCTGAAATAAATCATGGTGGGAGTATAGCTCACTGACAATTGGTCTCACATTCACGCGATCCTCGGTTTGATCCCTTGAATTGAAAAAGAAATAAAAAAAAAAAATTCAACAGCTTAGCAGAAAGTAGGATTTACAGTCCTTTCTGTCTCCGTGAAGTCCCCACGTAAGCATTTAAGCAGGCTGTGTAAAAGCACTTAATGCAGACTCAGGTGCTGTACTCAGTACCTGGTGTGTGTCTCCCCAGCTGACCTCCAGAGAGGCTGCTCTGCTGTACTGCAAAGGAACGTCTGTTTTCATGGGGTTGGAAGCGACAGGCAAGCACAGCTGTTTCTGAAGTGTCAGAGGAGCTGGGCAAAATCCCTGTGTCCTGGGGAACGTAAAACATGGGCACATCTTAGCTCCACAGTGGATGACATCTGAGTCATCCTTGAAAGTTAGTGTTCTCCGTGATCTGCCCACGAACTGGCTCAGGTGTCTTGGGTCACTACAGAGAGTCCCTCACACCTGAGGCTCTGCACCTAGTTTTGGCTGGTGACTTAAGTCCATTTCCTGAGCTCTGCTGGCCGGAGCTGTGAAAAGCACTGTGTATGTGTGTGTGTGTGTGTGTGTGTGTGTGTGTGTGTGTGTGTGTGTGTACTGTGTGTGTGTGTGTGTGTGTGTGTGTGTGTGTGTAGGGGTGTGTGTATAGACAAGGGCATGAGTGTGCCTGTGGAAGTCCAAGAGTAACTTCAGGAGTCATCCTGGATTACTTCTACCTCCTCACTGCTTTGCTCTGGGGTTTCCCAGGCTCCGGGTCGTACATTCAGGCTGTCACCATTTCTACCCAGTGTTTTTATGTGGGATCTGGGGTCTGAACTCAGGTCCTTCTGCTTTTGAGCCAAAGGCTTAACCCCTGAGCCACCTCTTCAGCCCATGAGAAGGACTTTTACTTGGAAAGTTGCCACCCTGAAATGCTCCCCATTCCTCTTATGCGTCGGATCATGAATCATCCAGTCTACTTTTGTTGGGTGAGGATATAGAAGGCATGCAGAGCTATGTCCCACGTATGCAGCAGATACATCTGGTCCTGCAGGGTTAGGCATGCGTTCTTTGTCCACAGTGAGCACCCAGCCCTATCTTCGCGCCTCTGTTGCTGCGAGAGCCATAAACTGTCCTTCGAGCTCACCAGGACAAGCAAGGATGCCGCCCGTGGACCCTCGGGGGGACCAGTGATGGTCAGATGCCACAGCTGGGGTCCTCGTCCCTGAGAGGTTACATGGCCGTCTCTCCCTTTCCAGGGTGCCGTGATGCGCAAGTTGGGCATCACCCTGGTGTCTCTCCTTTTGTTCCTGACGCTCACGAAGTCCTTCCCCGTCACCAGCCTCATGGACGACTGGTTCGTCCACCAAACCAGCTTTCTGACTCGGCTCGGCTACCTGTACCTCGTCATGCAAGCTGCCAAGCCCAAGTATTATTTCGCGTGGACACTAGGTGAGTCTGACCGAGCGACCATACGAGGAGAACGGGTCACCTGATCAGACACCTTCCAATCCTTAATGGGCGCATTTAATGCAGGGTCACTGGTAGCTTTCCAGAGCTGCAGGTAACTCGGCTATCTGTGATAAAGGGTGAGAGAAGACCCAGGCCATCTTCTGCGTTGCTAATACATGTCAAGACTTGGAAGCCACTGAGTGTGGCGAAGGTTCGGGGAAAGTTCTGGGCTGGTCGGCTTGCTTTCCATGGTTTGCGTATGGGTCACCAGGTGCGTGATAAGTGGTATACTGCCACACACATTGACACGGGACATGGTGAGTGGTATACTGCCACACACATTGACACGGGACATGATGAGTGGTGTACTGCCACACGCATTGACACGGGACGTGATGAGTGGTGTACTGACACGGGACATGATGAGTGGTGTACTGTCACATGCATTGACACGGGACGTGATGAGTGGTATACTGTCACACGCATTGACACGGGACATGGTGAGTGGTATACTGCCACATGCATTGACACGGGACGTGATGAGTGGTATACTGCCACACACATTGACACGGGACATGGTGAGTGGTATACTGCCACACGCATTGACACGGGACGTGATGAGTGGTGTACTGTCACACACTTGACACGGGACATGCTTTAGAAAGACACGGAGCCTTGTGTTCCAGAAAGAAGGTAGTCTAAGGATTTCCCACTCAGAGGGGACCCTCTGCTTTATTTGTTTGTTTTTATGGGGGGGGGAGAGAGAATGCATGGCACACAAGTCCAGAGGGCAGAGGACAACTTTTGAAAGTCAGTTCTATCCTTCCACCGGGGCATTGAACTCAGGTTGTAAGGTTTGCGAGCAGGACACCGCTGAACTGTCTTAC
Source organism: Typhlomys cinereus (assembly GCA_023101885.1). Taxonomy (NCBI): domain Eukaryota; kingdom Metazoa; phylum Chordata; class Mammalia; order Rodentia; family Platacanthomyidae; genus Typhlomys; species Typhlomys cinereus. The sequence goes on along the minus strand of JALPQD010000087.1, from coordinate 1,148,226 downwards.
TGGCCTTTGTCTCCTCTCCCTTCCCTTCCCCTCCCTATCTCCTCTCCCTTCTCCTCCTCTCCCTTCTCCTCCCCTCCACTTCTCCTCCCCTCCACTTTCCCCTCCACTTCTCCTCTCCTCCACTTCTCCTCCCCTCCACTTCTCCTCCCCTCCACTTCTCCTCCCCTCCACTTCTCCTTCCTTCCTTCCTTCCTTCCTTCCTTCCTTCCTTCCTTCCTTCCTTCCTTCCTTCCTTCCTTCCTTCCTTCCTTTCTTCTTCCCTCCCTCCCTCCCTCCCTCTCTCTCTCTCTCACTTTCTCTCTCTTTCTTTTTCTTTCTTTCTTCCTTCCTTCCTTCTTTCCTTCCTTCCTTCCTTCCTTCCTTCCTTTCTTTCTTTCTTTCTTTCCTCCCTTCTCCCCTTTCACCCTCCCTCTTTTCCTCCTTTTATCCCTCCCTTCTTCCCTCTCTCCCTGCTTCTCTCTCTTCCTTTCCCACAGGCACATTTATCACTATGATATCATTTTTAGACGGGACATCTAAAGCTTTGCTAAAAGAGCCAGAAGCTCTTCTGCACACCAGCAAGATGGTGAGGACGGGAGAAGATGCTCTCAGACACCCTTTCAGACTCTGAAGCTGGTTCTTCCTGGGAAGGCGGGGCTTCCCAAGTCACATTGGTTTTTCAGGGAGTCCAAGAACACAGAGAAGGGAACTGCTTGTAGTTTCTCTTAGCTCAAGCTTTAGGTTTTGAGCTGCAAATTAAAGTCTGAGGATGCAAAATCTTCTTTTATTCATTATTATAAAATGCATGCCATGAAATTTTACTACATTGGCTATTTAGGCCTGAAATCCAGAGACAATAAGTTTTCTGCAATGTGCCACCATTGAGCTCCCAAACTTATTAGTCAATCCACATTGCAAACTCTGGACCTCTTAACAAGTTCCTTTTTGGTCCAGATTATTTTTAATGGCAAGACTATCTCTGCACAATGTCAATCAAATGCAGTATTTATCTAACATTTGGCTGGAGTTATCTGAGTTAGAACTGCTTTCAACTTTGCAGTGTGAGGCTTGTGAGATGGCTCAGCGGTGCTCGCCACACAAGCCTGCTGACCTGAGTTCAGTTCCCACAGTCCAGGGTAGATGGAGAGAACCAACTATTGAGAATTATGCTCTGACTTTCACACGAGCACTGTGGCACATGCATGCAGTCCACTCACACACATATACAAATTTTTAAAAATTGGGTTGTGGTACATTTTGTTTCTTGTTACTGTCAATGTAGTTCAAAGGTGTTTGCTGGGTACCAGTCTTTTGCTAGACATAGTTCAAGTCAGGCGATAGGACTTCCCCCGCCCCATGCCCACGGCCAAGAGTGTGACACTCTGGCAACGGGGCGAGATGTGTTAAGAGCTGTCTTGGTGGCCAGATGACAGGGTGGATGGAAAATGTGCTTCAGGGGCCTCTTCCCGTCTCCCTCCTTGTTCCGGCCACGCCGTGTTCGCAGTGGCATTAGGCCTGGGGTGGTTGCAGCTCTACTTGGCATCCTGGGTATTTTCTGTGCAGAATAATTCAGGGTTTTCCTTTGCTCTAACCTGAGTGTGAGTGTGTGTGTGCGTGTCTACATGTATATGTGCATTAATGTGTATGTACATGTGCGAATGCATGTGTGTGCCGGTGTGCACATGTGCTTGAGTGTATACGTATACACATGTGTGCATGTGTATCTGTATGAGTGTGTATGTACATGCATGTGTGTGTATGCATATGCGTGTGTGCATGAGTGTGTACATATGTGTTTGCATGTGCGCACATATGTATGCATGTGTGCATGAGTGCATACATATGCACGGGTGCATGCGTGTATACATATATGTGGGTTTGCATGTGCATGCATGTGTGCATGAGTACATGCCTATGCATGTGTGCATGAGTGTGTACATATATGTGTGTTTGCATGTACATGTGTGCATATGTGTGTATGCATGAGTGCATGCATGCATGTGTGTGTGCACATGCACACTCCTGCAGCAGTTGAACGGGAATGCATCTCTCTTACTGTATTCTCTTTCCTCACTTACTTTCTCTTTCCTTATTTCTCGCTACCCTTCCGACTCCCAGGATTCTGCAATTCAGGCTTACTGACTGGACTAATGAGCCTGAGTTAAGAAGGAAAGGCCTAGGGAGAGTCTGACATGAGGTGGGTTGTGCTGGTGGGGTCTGGATGGGGGGATGGCAGGGAACAGGGATGTCAGAGACTCTGCCCTTTGGGAAACTCCCCGGATGAGACAAGCTTTTCTTAACAGTTGTTCTGCCCCCCCACAATGTTGTATACATGGAAATGATGAATTTATGATATTTCCACACCTTAATCCCAATCCCATCCCCCCCTCCTTTTCCCCTTGCAACCCTTCATCTCTCCTATTTTCAAATCTTTTCACTTGTGTGGCCCACTGTGTTTCATCTGGTTTGTCAGACTCACACCTGACCTGATTTATGCTCCAGCACGTATCACAGATCAGTGGATCCACCACTGAGGAAAGCATCTTCCTTTTCTTCCCCATCAGCATGAGTCCTGATCAGTCTCTCAGGGAGACATGGAGCTCTTGAGATCTTTCTGTTTCCATGGTGAGATGTTGATAGGGCAGTTCCCGTGCAGTTCTTGTGAAAGTAACACATCTGCCGTGAAGTCATGTGTGCCCCAGCACCGTCTTGCCCAGGAGATACTGTCCCACCTACCTCTGTCCCACTTCAGGTTCTTACAATCTCACTGTCCCCTGAGCCTTGGGCTGGGGGCACGTGAAACAGACATGTCCTGCTTAGGGACAAGCAATCTGCAGTTACTTATGTTCTGCACTTTGGTGAGTTGTACTTTTCTGTAGTAAATACCTTACAAAAGAAGGTTTCCAGGCTGAGAGCTGAGAGCTCTTCCAATCTATGGGATAATAACAGGTGTTTAATAAACAGTTTGATGTAGTGTCTTCATAACTGAACACATATCTTTCTCTTCCCTTGCCTCTTCCCTTTAAAAATTTTTTATTGTGTGTTGACTTAGTCAAAACACTTCATTAATTTGTATTATCTTGATGTGTGGTTTATTCAAGTTTTTAGCTGTATGAGCTGTTCTGAAATTAACATCTGTATTATTCATAAATAAAGAAACCACGGGCAGTGTAGTGGTTGCTCTTCTCTGTTACTGTGAGACACATGCTGAATCAAGCAACTTATGGAGAGAAAAGGGGAGCTTTATTCAGCTTATAGTTCTAGCTGGGAGACACAGTCCATTACGGTGGAAAAGCTGGAGGCAGCTTAAGTCACATCCCTCATGGAGGCTGAGAGCTGTAAGACTGCCGACTGCAAGAGCAGACCTCTCCTGGAAGTAGGGTGGGGCTAATCCACCTCAAGGCCCACCCCTGTGACTGCCGTCCTCCAGCAAGGCTCCACCTCTTAAAGGTGCCGTGACCTGACATCTGCAGCCTGGGTCCCCTTCACAGCCAGTGAGCAGGAGGCTGTCGTGACAAAGATGGCCGCCCCGCTCCCCATGCTCCCTTAGCGCTTTGAAATAGGAGGTGAGGTGCTTTCCGTTAGACCCTCTTCAAGGCCTTGCGACGGTGTGCTGCTGAGTCTGGCGTTGACCCCTAATGCTGCCGTGGAGCTTATGTAAAAAACGAAGCAAAGGCAGGTGTCCCGATGGTTAATATCACCCATCAATTTCATGTCATTGAGAAGCGCCTAGGAGACTGGCAGAGTACACATCTAGGTGTGTCTGTGACATTTCCTGGGACATTACGTCAGGGGACAGACCAGCCCTCGGTGTGGGCAGCACTGGCCCATGGGTACCCAGATGGAAATGAAAGAGGAGGGGATATAGAGGGACAGGGGACACAGACCTTCGGGTACCATCATGTGAGCTGTCTGGTCGCACCCCACTCTTCCTGCCAGGATGGATAGAAAGCTTTGAAGCTATAAGCTAAAATAAGACTTTATCCTTCGGAAGTTGTATTCTTCAAATGTTTGGTCGCAGTGGTTTGAAAATCTGAGAGAGGCAGTGACCACCGAAAACCCACATTCAGATACGGTCAAGGTGCTGCATTTTCTGGTCAGACCACGTGTGGCAGATGCCAAATCAGAGAAGGGGAAATGGTATGAAAGAATGATGTGCTGGACTGGGGAGATGGCTCAGTGGTTAAGGCCTTTGCCTCACAAGCAGAAGGACCTGAGTTCAGATCCCCAGATCCCACAGAAAAATGCCAGAGAGATATGGTGGAGGCCTGTAATTCTGGCCCTGGGAAACCCCATAGCAAAGCAATGAGGCAGAGCAATCCAGGATGATTCCTGGTGTCTCTGTAGGACACTCAAGTGTACACACACACACACACACACACACACACACACACACACACACACAGTGTGCCATCTCTGCCACAGGCAATCCAGCCATGGTTATAACTGTCCCAGGCCTCAAGATCCTGGCTTTAATTTACGTCTGTCACTTGAACATTCATTCCCACATAGAACACCACCAGGCTTCTTTGGCCACATGTTCCTTTGTTTTTCTTCCTCTTCTCTAAGGAGCTTCTATCCTGACGCAGCAGGGAGATGGCATAGTAGGACCCGGGACTTTTTATTGTTTCTTCTAAGAGAAACCGGATCGTTCACTCTGAAGCCAATCCCAACATAAGCATGTTACGTCATCAACTAGGCCAGAAATAGAGAAACAGAATGGCTTCCTTATCCCTCCATGTGGGGGCAGAAGCACATGCCCAGCCATGAGTATGATTTCCCTGAAGAGGTTACTCGAGCAGAACTTGAAATAAGATAAATGAAAAGACATTAGCAACTTGCTCATCATCATAAAAGTGTATGTGGTTTATCTGACCTGCATTTGGCTATGAAAACATCCCATTAAAGAATTGGCTGCAGGGACTTATTTCCTCTGGGGCTATTTTCTCATAGTTCAGTGCAGCAAATAAAGATGGAAAGGGGGGGGAGGGGGGCTGGAGAGATGGCTCAGTGGTTAAGCAACTTGCTTCGAAAGCAAAGGGACCGGAGTTCTGATCCCCAGACCCCATGTAAAACTGCTGGACAGGTGGGTGGCAACACTTGTAATTCCAGCCCTGGAAGGCAGAACTTAGGAATCCCTAGAGCAAACTGATTAGCCAGACCAATCATAATGGCTGCTCTGGACTTAATTAAAGATCCAAGCTCATAATGATAATGTGGAAGAGTGATCAGGGATGATTTCCAATACCACTCTTGGGCCTCCACAGCACACATGCTCAAGTGTGCTTGTGTACATACAGCCACAGACGTCAGTCCATCCACATGCAACCACATGAAGCAGGTGCACACACACACATGCATACACACACATACTCACACACCATACACACACAAAAGGAAGGAGGAACTCTTAGAATCCTTTCATGGATAGAATGGCATGCCCTCCCTTCCCTCTTTCTGTCCTCCCCTCCCCTCTCTTCCCTTCCCCTCCCTTTCCCTCTCCTCCCTTCCCTCCCCTCCCCTCCCCTCCCTCCTCTCTCCCTTCCTCCTTTTTTCCCTCCCTCCCTCCCTCCTTCCTTCCTTCTTCCTTTCTTCCTCCCTCCTTCTCTTCTTTCCTTCTGTCCGTCCACTTCCTTCCTCCTCCTTTTCTTCCATCTGTTCCTTTTATTCTCTTCCTTCCTTTCCCTCCCTTTCTTCTTTCCACTTTTCAAGCTTAGATCTCCCTGTGTGGCCCAGGTTGGCCTCCCACCACGATCTCCTCCACCTTGAAGTGCCGGTGTGGACCCCACGCTTCGGTGGGACATACCCAGCTTCCTGTGTGGCCGCTGTCCAGTGTGCAGCTCTGGCCAGCCTCCTCTCTGGAGTTTCCAGCTTCCCTTCACTACCTCTTGGCAGTGCCGTGAGCATCCTACTGGTCCCCATGGACTACACATCCAGGACTAGCTCCTCTGACCTTCCAGAGCTAGGTCCCCCCCCCCAACTTGGTGTCCCTCCAGAGCTTGGTAACCCCCCTCCCCCAGCTTAGTGGCCTCTCTATTCACACCCCTGGGGGTCGTTCTTGACCATCAGCTCCACAGGGTGGAAAGTCACTTGGAGACAAGCTTCTGGCCCTGTCGCAACATTTTCAGAAAGATTTTACTGAAAACCCACCCTGGATGTGGCACTCCTCTCCATGGGCCCGTGACCCATCTGGATGAACAGGGGAACGTGAGCCGGGCATCCAATTCATCTCCTGCTGCCGGACTGTGGGGGCCACATGACTGGCTGTCTCCTGCCCCTGTCGAATGATGGGTTGTGTCCCAGACTCTGGGCCACAGTCACCCCTTTTTCTTTCAGTTGCTTTTGTCATGGTAGCACGCAAAGTGGTGCCCGCAGCCTTCAGTTCAGTGACCCCGGGTTCTCGTTTGCTCTCTGCTGAGCAGAGGTGCCCGTTTACCTTCTCCCCCCTCCTGTCACACTCACATCTGTGGCTGTTGTAGTCAGTCTGCATGGTGACTGATAAATCACCATCAAACAGCTTAAGGGAACAAGGGGTTTATTTCCTTATGACAGTCCAATTACAGTTCTCAGTCCAGCTTGACAGGAGAGCTCACACCAGCACCAGGGCTGAGGGAAATGGCCACACCATCTCTACATAACGGCTGAGAGAGGGATGATCCTTACTTGCCAGACCAGCATGTCTGGCCACGTGTACACAAGGTGCCAACTCTCTCAATCAGCTCTCTGTAATTTATTCTAGGGCCTGGTCCTATCCACCATGGGCTGGGCCTTTCCCATCAGCTAGACAATCTCCTGTAGGTTCGCTCTGGGCTTAACCCTACTAATTCTCCACAAATGTGCCCAGAACTCAAATCCTGAATAGTCAAGTTGACACTTGTGCCCGACTGACAGCGGCTAAGTCCCTCCTGACTCCTCTGCTCTCATTAGTTCTAGTTTCCCTGTTCCACAAACATCTGGCTCCTCGCCTCTTAGTGAGTGCTTGCAAAGGCTGAGGAAACAAGGGGTAAGAAGCACAGTCCCCAGACAGCCATGGTTCATGATGCTATTGAGTCCTTTACACACACACACACACACACACACACACACACACACACACACACACACACACACACGTATTTCTGTTTGGTTCCCTTTGTCTTTCACGTTCTTTCACACTACTCTTTGTCTGCCAATATTCAAGCTAGGGCAAATTCCGTGGTCTTAACACGATGAAGCGTCCTTTGCTTCACCTAGGCTAGACCCTGATGTGTCGTCTTGAAACCCACAGCTGACGCCGTACACAATGCAGCTGGCTTTGGGTTCAGTGGAATGGATGAAGATGGAAATTCCTCGTGGGATCTGCTGTCTAACCTGAATATCTGGAAGATCGAGGTGAGCGTGGCGTGCTTTTGAAATAAATGTCCACAGTGAGTGAAGAAGGGGTGTGCTGGGAGTGTGGGGTCTCCATGGCCTTCATCAGCGTGTGTGAGGGACGCCACTCTTGGCAATGCCATACTCTGCACCTCCTTTGCATCTCCCTTTTCTTCTTCATTTTTTTTTAAATGCCCACCTTCTTGGCAGTTTTAACAAAGAAGAAAGACACTGGGAAACTGTATAAGACATTCTTGTTCATTCAGCTGGACAGCTGGATTGTGGGAACTGGGGAGATAGATGGTTCAGGTTCGAGCCTTTGCTTCCCAAGCACAGGGACCTGAGTTTGATCCCCAGGTCCGACGTGCAAATGCTGGGTGGGTATTGCAGTGGCCTGGAATTCTAGCCCTGGAAGGCAGAGCCTGAGGCTCCCCAGAGCAAGGTGGCTAACATGATTAGCCCTAATGTCGTGCTCTGGGTTTAATTAGAGACCCAGGCTCAGAGCAGTAAGGTGGGTGAGCGATTGAGGATGATTGCTGATGTCATCACCCTTGGGCCTTTCACAAGCACACACACTCAAGTGCACTTGTGTACATACATCTGCATGTGCACACCCAGGCACAACCCCATTACATGTAAACACACATGCGCACACACGCGCACACACACATACGTGCGCGCACGCCTGAGACTTTTTCATTGAACGTTCTCCAGAGGAAAGGAGACATACTTTTAGCCTATCAAAACATGAGAGAATTTGTAGGAATAAGTTTCTCCTCTTCTCCCTTCTCTTCATCCTGCCCTCTTCAGCCTCCTTTTCTTCTCCTCCTTCTTAATCCTTTCCTTTGTCTTCTCTCTTCCTCCATTTTCTCCTTCTTTCCCTTTCTTCCTTTCCCTCCTCTCTCCTTCTTCCTCCTCTCCATCTCTTCCACTGTTACCCCACAGGGCAAACAGGCAGCAAGAAATGGGAACAGTTCACGCCAGCTGTTACACCAAATTGAATCCTTCTCCATACATGGAAGGTCACAGTGCTGTTTGGCTCCTTGGGCTAATAGGATTCTATGTACATCGAGTCCCCACTCTGGCAAAAACAAAAACAAAGCAAAACAAACAAACAAAAAAACCTCAGACCACTGATACTTGGATGATTCTAGAGAATCAGAAAGGCCTGGCTAATGTGGTAAGAAAATGGTCCAGTTTAGACCCGGTTCTGAGTGAGCATCACACACTTTGCCCACTGATCTCCTGATATGAGGGGAGGGTAGTGGGGGTCATGGTCAGCTGCCTCTCCCAGGCACAGCTCCGGGACTCATGAGGTCTGTCTTACTCCCGGAGGACATGTAGCAACTCTGCAAACATCTCTTTTCCATACAGATGTGGGACAGAGCCGGGCATGGCAGGACTTTGTTCCCTTCCCTGGGCAGATTCTCACCTGCTGCAGACTGACTGGGGCAAAGTGGGTCGACAGCCTCTACAGCAGCCCCCCGGTTCACCGTCCACCTATTTGGTCATTCCGGGTACAGATCAAAAGATAGGATCTTTCCTCTGCGGGCTTCTATTCGGGGTTAAAGACCGTTATTAGGCTATATATTTATCATAAACATTTTTTCATGGTATTTGATGTATGCATTGCACAAAGAACAACAACAACAAAAAAAGTCTGATTTCATATGAAACCTGGAGCTCCAGCTTATAGTACTCCATTAGTGATACAAACATGAAAAAGACAGAACCATAAGTAAATTAATAGATGATAGATCTTTATGCCTATGTAACACATATCCACTCTGTCTACCTATTTTCTTTATCTTCTATCTATACGTTAGCTATCATCAAGCATTGATCTTCTATCTATTATCTACTTACCTTCTGCCAATCTTGCGTTATCTATTGTCTATCTATCATCTCTCAGTTATCTACCTATCATCTGTCAGGCATCTGCCATCTATTATCTACCAATTATCTACTTATTTACCTATCATCTTTTATTTTTTTCTTATCTATTTATTCTGCATCTTCTCTCACTCTCTCTTTTCCTTTCCTTTCCAACATGCTACATTGGGCCAGCCTGAGATTCTCTGATGGCTAAAGACCTTCAGCTGGGGACGGTCCACCCTCTTCTCCAGGAGTTGTCCTTTCTTCTGCTCCATGCTTTCTCATGTCAGCCTACATTTTTTTTTTTTTTTTACTGAATGAGACAGTCCAGTTGATGACTTATTGGGAGTGTCTTCCTTGGTTCTTGAACTGCAGTTGGGTGACAACCTTTTGTTTTCTTTGGTGTATTGTGATCCTGCATAGAGTTTCTTACTCTTGGAAGCACTGGAGCCATGGAGCTGTTTATAGAATTACCTGCCTGGGGCTGATCTCATGCAACAGTGGCCGTTGTCTTATTTCAACAACCCGCAAAGCCCTGGATTCTCGGGGTTAAGCTTTTCCTGTGGTAAATCCCTTTCCAGCATAGTGAGTTTTAATATTCAGCTGACTTAGTTTTGGCTTTTCAAGTCGCCATGGAAGGGAAGCCCACAAGATGACCCTTCAGTTTTGTTTTAATGAGAAAATATATTTTGAGAAGATGGAGCGTTTACAAGGCAAATTCTAGTGGTCAGGCAAATCTTACCAAGGCAGAAAATGTCACTGTGTGTGAAGGAGTGGGTGACGTCCCAGGCTGCGAGCATGCCCTCTGCCATCCGGCGTGGAATAGGCCACCAAGGAAATCCATTATTTGGGGTATTCCTGAAGTTAATGACAGCTGCCACATTCTTCTTTCTAGACTGCCACGAGTTTCAAGATGTACTTAGAAAACTGGAATATTCAGACATCTGCTTGGCTGAAATGGTAAGGGATGAAGATAGCACTGCTATTGGCATGAGGTAGGTTTGCCGGAACACTAGGTGAGCGAGGACGAGGGGCTGCATTCAGTAGGTGAGCACCCATGTGCAGGTATTGTGTTCAGTAGGTCAGCACCTTTGTACCTACGTTGCACTCAGTAGGTCAGCACACACAGGTGTCTCGATCAGTAGGTCAGCACCCATGCACAGATATTGCACTCAGTAGGTCAGCATCCGTACACTGGTGTCACGCTCAGTAGGTGAGCACCGGTGTCATGCACAGTAGGCTACTTTTGTAAGGTGGGTGTAAGCAAATCGGCCCGATGTTTTTTAGACTTCGGTCCCACCCCCAAGATAAATTAATTTGTTTGTATGCAAATATTCTGAAAGAAAAAAGAAGAAACCCTGAAATTGAAAAGAGTTCTCGACCCGTCTTTCCAACATTTTGGGCGAGGGATGCTCAGCTTCCGTCGCTCTTGATGCTTTGAAATCTGACGGCTGTGAGCAGATCCCCTAACTTCCAGAGTAATTTTGCTCCCGAGTCCCTGCCGAGAAAGCCCACATCCTGCTGGTTGGATTTGGTCTGCCTGGAAAGGTAAATCAGTGTGGACTCCATGAGGATCATTTCTGAAGTCCCTTGTCCCTAGTCCAAATATTCTAATGGCGACGACATGCGTGTAAGTGCCTCTGGTGGATTCGCCTTTTGGTTGAACCTGCTTCCAGAAGCAGGAACTCTTGCTGGAGTGGAAGGTGATCACCTAACTTTTTTTTTTTTTTAGAGGATTAAGGCAGAGTTTATTAGAGGAGAGAAAGGTTGGAACTCATGGACTCCAGATGTGGAGCGCCATGAGGGGCAGGTTCCCTGGAGAACTTGTGAGAAGCAGAGAGCTGGAAAAAGAACTCATGACATTTTGAATACCATGAGGGGCTAGGGCGCCCCTAACTTTTATTTTTGCTCGAGAATTTATTCAAACCATTTTTCAAAGGAGGTTAACACTCATAGCTAGCTGAGTCTGGTAGTGCTCTGGGTGGGCCAGCAGCGCAGGCTGGCAAGGACCAGGCGGGCATCCCTTCAGAATGGCTCTACCTGAGGTGGTCTGTGAGCTCTGTCCCAAGCAGGTGCATCTGGAAGCATCTGGTGTGTTAACCGGAGGCTCGTTGGTCCTCTGTCTCCACAGCGTGTGCTACGAGCGGGCGCCTTGGTACCCCACGGTGCTCACCTTCATTCTGTCCGCTCTGTGGCACGGTGTCTACCCTGGCTACTACTTCACCTTCTTGACTGGCGTCCCCGTCACGTGGGCAGCAAGAGCGGTAAGCGTCCTTTGATGCCAGGGCTTTTCTTTGGCAATCTGATACATGTGTTCCTTATCTTTAAGATCAGGGCAAGTTCTAGAGGTACGAAGATGCCTGCATGGTATTTTGATCCACAGTTCCTCCCTACAATACTTGTGGTTATTATTGGAAGGAAACCTTGAGAGGTGTGTGTGTGTGTGTGTGTGTGTGTGTGTGTGTGTGAGAACCGGTTCCCACTCATGCACTTATTCACTCACTCACACACACACACACAGCTTCTGGCTATGATGAAAGCAGGTTCCAGCCGTCCCCACCTCCGCCTCTATCCCCAGAGACTCAGCACAGGACGGGGAGATTGTCAGAAGCAGATCTCACTTTATTGGGGGGAGAAAAGGAACTTTTATAGACAAAGGCCACCAAGGCGCGAAACTGGCATCCAATTGTATCACAAGGTCAAGACATCTTACTGGTGCTAATGGTCAAGTTCAATGCCGCTCAGCACAGGGGGCAGGTAGATACCTGAAAGCCAATTAGGGCTCTCTGTGAAGTGATCAGGTTACGCCCAAGCCCCTTGCCCTCAGCGCCATCTTTAGTCCCATGTGCTCAGCCATGCCCTGGGGCAAATCCTGGGTGGGCCCAACATGTGTGTGTGTGTGTGTGTGTGTATCACAGAGCACTGTGTCTGCCTGTGAAGGCCCAAGGACAACATCGAGAATCATCCTGGATTCCTTCTCTTCTTTTTGTTTCACTCTGGGATCTCCCAGGCACCTAACGAGCCACAGAGAAGTGTATTCTTGGATCCCTCCCCTCCCTGCCCTTTGCTTTGAGACAGTGTCTCATGTAGCCTAGGCTAGCCTCAAACATCCTACGTAGTGGAGGCTGGCCTTGCACTTTTAATCCTCCCGCCTCTACCTTCCAAAGGACGGTGGAATTGTCGCCTGTATCAATTTATTATACAGTAGGCCTATTAGGACAATCTGCAGACACAACCCCTGTAACACATTAGCGCAGGCTTGGCGCACTGCAAGCATCTGATAAGTAGCAGCAGCTTTTAGTAGTACCAGAGCCATGCGTGTCACTCACGGAAAACGCTTCGGAAACAGACTTATGTATGAGAGTGCGCATTGCAAAAGTGTTCATAATAGCAGAACGGGGGCGGGAAAGCAAGCTCAGTGTTCCATAATTAACTTAAAATTACATTGGGATTCCTATTTCCGGGCATGACAGAAAGTGCAGGCTAGATTGGAAAGTGAGCTGATGGTGCGTTGAAAAGACAAATGTGGATGTGTGTAAATAGACAAAATGGGGGGGGGGGAGATGTGTGCCAAGATCTTTTCTTTGGGAGATACTAAAAAAAGAAAATAAGCCTTAGTTTTAAACCGTTTTCTGCAGCAAACATGCATTAAAAAAAAAAAAACCAGCAAGAGAAGCTGTGATGGTATTTTTAGTTGAAGGTAAAACTGGGGTGGTTGGTTCTTTGCTTTACCCTGGGCTTGTGGTTGCAATGTGGGTGTGAAGTGGAGTTAACTGTTTTTCACTTCTGCCTCCTCTTCCTCCCCTTGTTCTACCTTTTCCTCCTCCTCCTCTTTCTCCTCTTCCTCCTCCTTCTCCTCCTTCTCCTCCCCTTCTTCGCCTCACAAGATGAGGAAACACTTTAGACATCATTTTCTTTCTTCGAAAGTGCTCAAGGTTGTTTACGACGTGGTTACCTGGGCGACCACCCAGCTGGCCATCTCCTACACCGCGGCGCCCTTTGTTCTGCTGGCAGTGGAGCCAACCATCAGCTTATACAAGTAAGTTTCCATTGTTCTCTTGGGGGGGGGTCTCAGCAAATGTGTCTGTTTGCTGTGATCGATGCAAGAGTCGATAAATCCAATCAATGTACTAAGTAGACTGTGCCCCGACTTGCTGAAGTGACTTCAGTGTGAACGAAATGTGTTAGGAGGACGTGATGTCACAGGCTTACTGATTGATAAGCACCAGCACCGGTTGCTGACAGAGAGAGAATTGGAAATGGTACTGGTTTGACTTCTACTAGTGAGAGACAGACAGACAGAGAATTGGAGAAAGCACTAGTTTGACCTCTTACTAGTGTATGTGTAAGGGAAAGAGAGAGAGAGAATTGGAGAAGTTACTAGTTTGACCTCTACTAGTGTGTGTGTGTGTGTGTGTGTGTGTGTGTGTGTGAGAGAGAGAGAGAGAGAGAGAGAGAGAGAGAGAACTGGAGAAGACACTAGTCTTACCTCGTTGCTCCTGCTGTATACAGTTGTCTTGACCCATGGAAGGGGCCTGACAACATAACATGGTGTAGGGTCTCCATGCAAAGCCAGAGATAATTTGTTTCTTTATTCCCAGATCCATGTACTTTTTCTTACACATCGTAAGTCTGCTTATCATCCTTTTCCTGCCCATCAAACCACGTCATCCTCAAAGCCAGCCTCAGAGCCTGAATTCTGTTGACAAGAAGAAAGGAGATTGATGCCTCAAAGCAAAGGGGGACGGAGCTGCCAGTTGTGGAAAGGAGCGATGGAAAGGTTTTGGGATCCTGGGACCTCTTAGAAGCAATGTTTACATGCATCCTTGTTTGTTTGTTGTTTGTTTATCTGGGGACTGCAGGGAGTATTTTTTATAAAGCCTTGTTTTGTACACTTAAGTTGGCTCTACCCAGCTTGTTGGTCTTGGGGTTTCCAAACCGTTTGAGGCCCCAGGCTTTTCTGACATCACGTCCAGCCACCGAGGTCTGGAGGCAGGGGAATCCATGGCTGGGGTGACTTGAGGATTTCTGAAATCGGAACGCACCCAGCGTGGCTGTCCTTCGGCAAGCTCCCCTCCCCTGGACGAGTGACGTGCTGGCGTGTGGACACAAGATTGCACTCAGAAGCCGCTGAGGAGGGCGATTACGGAGAGAGGTTTCAGGACATCGAAAAACGTCTATAAACCAAGAAGATTAACCCTGAATGCTTGAATGGACGGACCGGCATGCTTCACACAGGCTGCGTGTTGGTTTCTCCTTCCTTTTTTCCTTCTGACTGAGCCAAGATTGGGAATCAGAAAAGCCTCTGGTCCGTGTGCACCGGGAGCGGAAGAGAGATTGATTACTGCTTCCGTCTTGCCTGCTTTGATCAGCTTGCCCGCTAGCGGTCCCGAGACACCCCCGTACCGCCATCCACAGAAGGCAGCCACATGTCTTTACGAGGGGGACTTTTCCAGCGACTGGAGCGCTCTGGAGGGTCTCTCCCTCCTGTCGGAGGCGTCAGCGATGATGGCCACGCTGTCCCGTGAGCAGCGCTCCAATGTGGGCGGCACCCGGCCTGATTTTCCAATCCAAGACAGTTACCCACTCTGCCTTCCACTCGAATGTACTGAGGCTCCTTCGGGAGACTTCTGTTGGGAGGTACTCTGTGGGAGAAGAAAACATGATGAAATGTTGTGGAAAATAATAATGATGATGATAATAATAATAAAATGGATGTTTTAGTGACATGGCCACAATCAGATGGCCTGGGAAGAGAAATTTTGTTCAAATCAGATAGTAATAAATAAATAAATGAATAATGTGACTAAATCGTGTGTTTCCATGTAAGGAGATGTTTCTGCATGGATTGTTTTTATTTATGTCAGTAGAAATGTGTGTGTGTGTGTATGCGCACTGCGCATATACTTGAGTGTATATTTTCACAGATGTGTACAAAGCTAAGCGTTTCCTTTCTTTTTGTATGTGTGCTGTTGTGTATGTGTGGGGGGGGTGGTTGTGTGTGTGCCTATAGAGTCCAAGTGGTGACTTTGGGGATCATACTGGATTGCTCTATCTCCTTGTGGCTTTGCTCTGGGGTTTCCCAGGCTCTGCCTTCCAGGGGTGGAAGTACAAGTTGCTACAATTTCTACCCTATGTTTTTACGTGGGATTCAAATTCAGGTTCTTCTGCTTTCAAAGCAAAGGATGAACCCCTTAGTCATCTCTCCAGCCCCTGAATATAAGGTTTTATTTGCCTAAAATTTGAACATGGTCACCCACATATTTAGTCTTAATTGCGTGTGTCAGGCACATGGATAGTTTTGTTTCTTGATATGTTCCGACGGCTTCCATCCCACGTTCATAGATATGACTGATTCCTTCTCCTAGAAGACAACACCGTGGACTAGAGTCATTTGCTGAAGGCTTCGTGGTCCAGCATTAGTGGTAAGACTGAGATTTGAATCTGGGTCATTCTGGTGGAAGCTACCGGCTATGGATTTCTTCATGCCATCCCCCTTTTTTTGGCTTCTAAGACAGTGAAATGTGGCGGTGCAGAAGTGCGCACCTCTCCTGTTAAACATCATCCAGTCTGGGAACTGGGGAAGGGGGTGTCATCTCTCCCTGCGGATCCGTGGAGGAGGATTCAGGACCCCTTTCTCATACAAAGCGGTGAAATTCAAAGCTGTGAAAAAGCAACTCAAGGTGGATTGACCTCCATGGGTCCACACACCACAGAGGGATGAGAGGGCTACAACAGTCTGCCCTTGCTTCCTAGCAGGCCTGCAAGCCAGTCTCCCATCAGCCTTTGCGGTCCTCTCCTGCCCCTGACTTCCACTGGCAGCCCCTTGGGCTTCACTTCGGCCATTTTCTTTCTGGCTCCATCTATTTCTGCTTCTGCCGTGTGTGTGTATGTGTGTGTGTGTGTGTGTGTGTGGGTTCTACATATAACGCATACATTTTTCTTATCATTTCATAAGCAATATACAATAATAGCAATGTACTCAGCAATGACATTGTGTTCTCACTTTGTAGTTCTCCTGTTTGTGTGTGTGTGTGTGTGTGTGTGTGTGTGTGTGTGTGTGTAGAAGGCCTGTGTGTTTCTGTGGAGGCCCAAGTGACATCAGGAATCATCCTGGATTGCTCTTCCTCTTTGTTGCTCTGCTGTGGGGTTTCCCAGGCTCTGCCTTCCAAGGCTGGAACTGCATGCAGACCAAACCATTTCTGCCTAGTGTTTTTACATGGTATCTGGGGAATCTGAACTCGGGTCCTTTTGCATGTGAGGTAAAGTCTTAACCCCTGAGCCATCTCTCCAACGTGTCAGTTACTTGTGAATCATGAGGACCACTGTTATTCAGTAGCTACAGAAAGTCGTGTGTGCTTTAGTGTAGGATTTTGACTGGCCAAGAGGAGAAGGCGGGAGGTAGAACTGAGGGCTAAATCCCAGCTACAGGTGGGACATGCACCTTACTGTATGTACTCTGCAGTCTGGGCTGCATGTGGCTGATCTAGATACTCTTTCAACCCCTCCTGTATGTTGGAAGCTTAAAAAGAAAATCAGGAAGGGAAAAG
Source organism: Typhlomys cinereus (assembly GCA_023101885.1). Taxonomy (NCBI): domain Eukaryota; kingdom Metazoa; phylum Chordata; class Mammalia; order Rodentia; family Platacanthomyidae; genus Typhlomys; species Typhlomys cinereus. The sequence goes on along the minus strand of JALPQD010000087.1, from coordinate 1,131,472 downwards.
ATCAATGCCTGCTTCTTCTCCTGTCTCCAGTGCTTGGCCTCACGCCCATAACGAAGATTTAGTGAGTGTTTGTTGAGTGAATGAAGGATCGGACAGATTAGTTTAACACATCATTGCTCTTGACAGCGATGATTGAGCCCTGTTTGCACTGGGAAATGTTGTTTGTGCTGTTGAGAATTTGTTTTCAAAAGGAAAGCGTGTGTTCGCAAGGACTGCTGGGGCATTTTCTGTGAAATAATCGCTGGGCAACCCCGTGTCTGTGGTTGCGGGAAATTGCCTGGTCCATCCATCCGCTAATTAACTCACTTGTTCAACAACGGAGCCCCGTCTGCTGTGGGCTTGGCGCTGTGGCCTGCACAGGAAGTAAAGGACAGGTGGCTCTTTCTTTGCCCTAGATAAGACACTTGGAGTTCAGGCTAGGGAGGGTCTGACATTGCTGCAAAGGGTTCTGGAAACGCCCAGCATGCAGAAATCAATCAGAAAGCCTTGGGGCTTAGCGCTGGCTTCCTGCCAGTACACAACAGCTTCCCAGCTCTCCAGCCTGTCCGGTGACCTTCAGCGCGTCCTTGTCCTGAAGTCACTCTGACCTTGAGCATGGCAAGGCCTGCTGTTGCGTGAGTTACTTTTTCTGGAGAGACACAACCGTCTTTCCACCCCAGACAGGACTTTTACAACAGATCAAATTGAAGACGAGCCTTCCAGTGTGTGTGTGTGTGTGGGGGGGTGAGTGACAGGTGCATAGGGGGCTGAGTGACAAACGCAGAGGGAGGGGTGAGTGACAAGAGCAGGGGGAGATGAGTGACAGGAGCAGGGGGAGATGAGTGACAGGAACGGGGGTGAGTGGTAGGTGCGGGGGAGTGTGTGTGAGTGACAGGCATGGGTGGGGGTTGAGTGACAGGAGCAGGGGAGTGAGTGATAGGTGTGCGAGGGGTGGGGGGAGGGGATGAGTGACAGGTGCAAGGGCAGCATGGCTCACGGCTTCTTGTCTGTCTGAATAGAACTCTCTCAAAGAATCCACCTCGTCTTGGATACTCTAGGGCGCCTCCCATCCTCAGGTGTGAGGGCACCTGGGCGGCTGTGCTAGTTAATCCCGGGTGTCAATTTGACACACCTGGCATCAACTAAGATCAGCTGAGACCACACCTGGCAAGACCACCTGAAGAGATTATCTGGATAATACAAAGATCAGCCCTAGATCCCATCGGAACCTCCATAGATCCCACTGGAACCTCCCAGTAGTGGACCAGATAAAAAGAACCACAGAACAGAAAACTGGGAAGGAGAAGAGAGACTCTCTAGAAATCCTCCAGCCTGTCTCCAGCTTCGGCCACTTCCACCACGAAAGACTGTATCTCCCCTCTGTTAGGTGAATAAAACTCCCTTTCTCCCTTAAGTTGTTTGACTTTGGGTCTTCTCTCATAGCAACGCTTAAGAGTAACCTTACAGCATGTGTATGGGCACGTGTGCAGTGCCCCCCCCCATGTGCATGTTCAGGCTCATGAGTGGGCACGTGCATCCCAGCCCCTCCAGCCCCACAGGTACAGGCGCATGGCACGTGCCCTTAGAGCAGAATGACGTGAGACCAGTCCAGAGTCCCCAGGAGCGTCTCTGAGTCCATGCGCATAGGTGGTCCTGAAGGTCTCAAAACAAAGCTGCTGACTGTTGGGAAGAAGAGCATGCTACGCAACACCTGCCTGAAGGGACAGGCAGGCTCCTCTTCACGGCGGCCCCCAGAGGTCATTTCTAGACTCAGCTAATGACTTCATGGGGCCCTGGAGGAAAGATACTTTCGTGCAATTCCCAGCTCACAAAAGCTTTGTGTAACTCCTTAAACTTGTCTCTGGGACTGGGAGGGAGGAGGCTGGCATTCCTTAGTAGGTTCACACTTCTGTGCAGTTTTTAATCTCTGCAGATGTGGAAACCAAGGCTAGAGACGAACGGGGTCTAAAGATGATATTGCAGCCCATTCACTTGTGGGTCTAATTGGCTTTTATTTGGTGCTCATTAACCCAGGCAGTTTTCGTTCCACAAAATAGACGAGGTGCTCTCACTGTGCAAGGACCGACAGTGCAGCGTGGAAACCGGGAAACAGAATCTGACTGGATAACGTCAGGGTTAGTACGGGCTGTTTGTGTTTTGTTAACACGTGTGGGGCCAGGTAGCGTGGACTCAGCTGTAGGAAAAGCTGAACTGCTAGAGTCCTACTGCTTCCTCCCTGTCTCAATGTCTCAGTGACACAGCCCATTGCTGCCACAGCATAAGCAGCCCACGCCACTGTGGGAGAAAAGGGTTTATCTCTGCCCACCCCTGTCCATCACTGCAGGGACGTCATAGTGCTGGGGCTTGACACAGCTGGTTACGTGAGGTCTATAGGCCAGAGTGGAGAGGCCACGCACACGTGGAGAGGTAGGTCTTCCTGGCTGGGGAGATGGCTCAGAGGTTAAAGTCTTTGCCGCAAGCCAAAGGACCTGAGTTCAGAGCCCCAGGTCCCATGTAAAATGTCCAGTGGAAATGGTGGCGGCCTGGATTTCTGGCCCTGGAAGACAGAGCCTGGGAAACCGCAGAGCCAAGCAAGGAGATAGTGCAATCCAGGATCACACACACACACACACACACACACACACACACTAAGCAGATGCATGTAAAAGCTATTAAACACTAGCTCCTTCTGTATCATCAGTAGTGTCAGCTGAAATTCCCAGAAAAGCCACATCTATGCCATGATTTTGCTGGCTGATGAGTTGATGGGCTTTGTGATGGTGCAGAGATGCCATAGTGCAGATCCCGGGCCCAAATGACCTTAGACTATCCCTTGTCCTTTTAGTGACCCTAACATTGCCCGTGTCTGTATCTGACACCTGTTGTAATGGTTAATTATTGCTGTGAGAGAGCATTCAAAGTCAAAAACTTAAGGGACAAAGGGAGATTTATTCAACTGACAGTTCCAGAGGGGAGAAACAGACTTTCATGGCGGAGGTGACATGGTTGGTGACTGAAGCTGGCAGGATAAGTCGCTCCCGTCCATGTGGCTGAAGACTGGAGCATTCCTGGAGAGTCTCTCTTCTTCCCAGTCTTCTGTTCTGTGGTTCCTGTTATCTGGTCCACTACTGGGAGGTTCCCATTGGATCTAGGGCTGGTCTTTGCGTTGTAAATGGATTGATTCAGACAATCTCTTCAGGTGGTCTCAGTTGATCTTCATTAATGCCAAGTGCGTCAAGTTGACACTCAGGATTAACTAACACACCCGTAGATGGTCAGCCTTGGAATGTACTCTTAGAATGCTGGCCAAAAGCTAAGCACATCATCAGCTATCAGGATCCTACAGCAGAGCACCCCCCAAACTCTTTCTTGGTTTAATCCACTGACCCAGTGTCCCCCCAGTGCAACTGATAAATACGACCGTGAATGTTCACGTGACCGCTTCCATGTTGCAGCTATGCTCCTGGAGCCGCCTGAGTCCACGTTCCTGGGCTGGGGTCATTCATATGTGGCCCAATTTAATGCCTGGAGGGATCGCTACGCTTCTGAGTGCCCACGATGAGCATGAACACATCTTCTCTTTGCCCACCTGGGTGTGCCACCCACAGATACGTAAGCTCGATTTCCCGCAGGAATCTCCCAGCATGCCCTCACTTCCACATGGGTCCGAGAGGAGCCTGATGTCCCTCCTTAGCTGTCGGCGTCAGGCGAGGGGTGTGATCGCCTCAAAGACCTTAGCATCTTGTTCTCTTAGGTCTCTTAGGTTTCCATCAAATTGCGGGAGCTCTGCCAATCAGTGGAGGCAGCGGGATGCATTTTTCTAGCCAGTCCAGGACTTTCCTAGAGAAAAGTCCTTTCTGGATTCACGTGGTCCAGTGTTTGCTTCTGGTCTTGGACAAAGTCCCTACGGATAAGCACTTTTGATGTCACAGCTTTGAAGACCTGAGCAGTTGCAGCCACAGCCGAATGGTCCTTCTGCACCTTCTCTGTCTCTCATCTTTGCAGCAAAATGACCTTTGGTAGTTCCGGCCACAGCCGGGCTCCTGGCCATCTCTGCCATCAGACGCCAGCATAGATCTCCCTGGTCACCTGTGACCCTTCTAGTCCCTCAAGCTGCTGCCAACGATGTCACGGCTTGCCCACCAGGAGCCATTCCCTGAACGCGATGGGAGCTGCAGAATCCCCTCTCCTTCTACCCCTCCCAGGCCTGCAGCCCCTCTGGGGTACCGTCTCTGGCAGCCAGGGATAATTCGTGACCAGGCTCTGCTTCTTGAAAGATCTGCCTTTTGGTTTTGCTAAGTTGGCATTCTGTGAAGCAAAGCTTGATGGGGGGTGTCGTGATTTGAAATGTGATTTGTCCCCCACAGGCTCATGTGTTTGAATCTTTAGTTGTTTGGGAAGGTCATGGTACTTTCAGGAGGTGGAGCCTTGCTGGAGGGAGGCCGTCACAGGGGTGGGCCTTGAGGTTGCTGAGCCCCGCCCTGCTGGAGTGAGTCTGCTCTTGAGCTCGCAGCAGCTCTCAGCCTCTCGATGTCTGCAGTGACTTAGGTCTTTTCCAGCTTCTGTAGCCAGCCATGTCTTTTCCACCATGAAAGACTGTATCTCCTCTCTGAGACTATAAGCTGAATAAATCTCCCTTTCTCCCTTAAGTTACTTGAGTTTGAGTGGTGTCTCATAGCAACAGAGGAGTAACCATGTACAGGGGGTATCAAAGAAGGCCTGGCACCTTGGAGAGAGAAAACGCAGAGAAACTGGTAGCTCTGGGCTTTGATTCCCAGAGGGAACCCCACACTGTTTTCCCAGGAAATTGCCGGTCAGTGGCCCTGATTCCCACTCACTGACCCCTGGTAACATCATGGTCCGATTGTCCTGATTTGATTTGTCTCTCACTGACTGGGCTGGCTGTTGCTTTGTGGACATAAAGATGTTATTATGGTTGCATTTTGGTGTCAGCTTGAGAGCTACAGACTGTTTGGGCACAGCTGTGGAGAGTTAATGGTTGGAATGGCCTCTGAACAAGCCTGCAGGCACTTGACTGATCGCTGTGGAGAACCCAGCCCATAGTGGGTAGTACTTTCCAGTGGTGGACCAGATAATAGGAGGTGCAAGGAGGAGGGACTTGCTGTTCCTTGATTTGGTGTTGATTTGCTGTGGAGTCCACTCTGCGTGCATGTTGTTCGCCTTTAGAGTGTCGTGGCCTTCTTTGTTGCTGCTGCTGCCGCCTCCGTCCTTGGCTGACTCGGAGCTTCACCTTTTCCACCACGTTGTTGCTGTTCTCGCTGCCTTTGGAGCCTGGTCTCTGAGCCTTGCTGCTGTTCGCTGTTCATGGCCGACGTCAGAGCCCAGCTGTTCTTCATTGAAGTCCGAACCCAGCGTCTTCAACCCTCCGGAGGAGCAAAGGCTTGAGACCTTCTTGGGATCTTTTGGCTTTGTGGAATATTCTAGTAAAGAACGTGGCTGCTGCGGGCATCTACCTTGAAGGACACTACTTTTACTGGTTGTTTTCATAAATTTATTTATATATATTTATATATATTACATTCTGTAGATTCTATTTCTTCAGAGAACCCTGACTAATACAGATGTGTTTCTGGGACTGGAGAGATGACTCCGGGGTTAAAGCCTATGCCTTAAGAGCAAAAGGACCTGAGTTCAGATCCCACATAAAAATGCCAGGTGGACATGGCAGTGGTCTATAATTCCAGACCTGGAAGGTGGAGTCTGGGAACCCCCAGAGCAAAGTAATAAAGATGTGAGACAATCCAGAATGATTCTCGATGTCATCCTTGGGCTTCCACAGGTACATGCCCATACATTCATGTACACCCACCCACATGCAGCACGCGCGCGCACACACACACACACACACACACACACACACACGGACACAAAATAAAGTGTATTTATTTTCACCTTCTCTGCTTTCCAGTTCTGTTTTCTGGAAGCAACCACTGTTTCCTGTCATGGAAACTCCTCAGAGCGATTCTGAGCTCAGCCTTTGGAATTTCACCTTGTTCCCAGCGAACTACAGCACACACATTTCTGTCTGTTATTACAGAGACTCCCAGGCATCATTGTTAATGGATCTGTAATATTCTGAGAATAGGTATAAAATATAGAGAAAGGGTTTCATTGAGCTCACAATTCTGGTACAGTGCGTGATGACAGGAGATTCATGTCAGCAGCAGGAGCCAAAGAAAGAGCCACATCACATCCATGGCAAGGGTACAGGGCAAGGACCAATGCCATCTGGGGCTTGCTTGCCCGACTACCTTCACTAGAAGATTCCTCAAAGGTGTGCCTAAGGGCTCAGCACCACACGTCAAATTGACGGCTGAGATTAACTGACAGTTCACAAGCAGGAAGACCTGAGTTGCATCCTCAGAGCACACGTGGAACACATGTAGAAAAGATGGGCATGTAAATTAGGATTGTGAGCTCTCCCCGAAAGACTTTGGGTCAGGTGCCAGGTAAGCACTTTACGGACTGAGTCAGTATCAGTCTGGCCCTAAATTGGAACTTAGTTTACCACTTACACATACACAAAGAAGAAAGCTGAGTCATTTAGTCCCCCTGCATGGGGAGGAGCTGTGTTTAGCCCTCTGGGCAACCAGGGGGCATTTGTATAGGAAACATGGACCTTTATGGCGGAAGCAGTGTTTTGACCTGTTAAGGTAAATACTACCAAACCCTAAAGCACCTGCCAGAGCGACCTTCCTTCATATGAATGCAAACTACTAATCAGCGCTTTCACCCAGCAGTATCAGGGATAGGGATGTCAAGAGAGAACATGAGTAACACATACCCGACCCCCAAGTTTATGTTGGAAACCAGCTTCGGCTACATAGAGAGACTGTGGCCAAAAGCCAAAACCTCCAAACTAAACAATCTGTAAGTGGACGATGAAATGTGGGCATAAAAAAACAAAAAACCAAAAAACCAAACTCTTAAAGATTTGAAGTGATAACTTCAAATTAGAGAGTCCTGTTTGCTTGTTTTTGAGACGGGGTCTCATGAAGCCCAGGCTTAGGGAGCTCAAGCCGAGGATGGACTTGAACATTCGAGGATGGACTTGAACATTCGATCTCGCTTCTAACTGCCTCGGGATACCACCCAGCTGCACGCACAGCAGGAAACTGGATTCTACTGCTAGCCACGCCCCTCCTCTGGGAACCAGGAGGCCAAAGGCCGGCTGCAATTGGTCCGTTGCAGGCATGGGGTCACAGGCCCATGTGGCAGCCTGGCCCTCCGTCCCGAAGGTGCGTGCGCATGAGCGGCAGGAACGTCTTGAAGAAAGAGCTGTTTAAAATTCCTTTTGGATGGGGGCAGCCTGGCTGCATAGGAGCCCCTGGGCCTCAGGCCTGCGTGGTTCGTTGGGGGCAGAAGAGGAGCCCCTGGGCCCCAGCTGGCTTTGTGTGCCTCAGTTTCCCCGGTAGGCAGCCCTCCATCCAGTCCCTGCAAGCAGCCGGGGAGAAGTGAGAGAATCATTTCCTAGGTTCTAACCATCCAGATCTCGGCCTATTTTAGAGTCTAAAAACCTCGCGGTATCTCGAGAGAGCGATCCCACCCACCCACCCACCGTTCCCTCACTCTCAAGAGTGACTGATACATCACTTCCCTGCCGGTTGGATCTGAAACTCTCCAATGTGATTTATTTATTTTTCCCTTCCAAGCCGTGTGAAGTGGTGGTGACATCTTGTGGCCATTTGTGGCAACTGCAGGAGCTCTTGCATCCTGCGTGTGGAGCCCCCAAGGCAAGCCTTCAATCATGCATACCCGGAAATGTCACCGTGACCTCCCTGCTGTTCCATTTGACTCGGAAGTGCTAGCCTGTGTGGAGCCCAGGAAGATCAGAGTTTAATGACTATGTTTTTATAGAGTCAAATACCGGCTTGAACATCAGAGTGGTCTCTGCCCCCCCCCAGTATATGAATGACTGACCGAGGAGGGCCTGTGAATTCCAGAGAGTGGAGGTGTGGGCTGCAAATAGCCAAGTGCAAGACAGGTTTCCGCTCTGCCTGAGACCTTGGAGAAGGTGAGTGTCTCAGCTTCATGTTTCTGTTGCTGCGATAAACACGTGACTCAACTCAGGGGAACAGCGGATTTATTCCACTTTATGATGACCAAGTTACAGTTGACATCAAAGGTTACAGGCTCACTCTCCTGGGGTCTGTATGTCTCCAGTTTCTTGTGTTCGGAGTGGAAGATCGAAACCAGAACTCGGGTAAAGGAGTAAGGTAGAGTTTATTAGAGGAGAGAAAAGACGGAACTCAGAGACTCCAGACGTGGAGAACCATGAGGGGCAAGGGTGCCCTGGAGAACTCATGGACTCCAGGCATGGAACCCATGAGGAGCAAGGAGCAGGAAAAGAACACATAAACTCAACATGTGGAGCGCCATGAGGGGCAGGCACCAAAGATGGGTGCCAGGGTCAGGAATACTTATGCCTCTAGGCAAGGGGCAGGGATGTAGAGGAAAAGGAGGAGGAGAAGGAGGAGGAGGAGGAGGAAGGTCCAGATGTTTCTTTTGGTGGATTTAGCTTATCTGCTATGGAGAGCTCATCTCCATATTCTTTCAAGCCAAGGGTTGGGGGAAGTTGACCCTTATCTCTGTGGAGGATTGGAGTCAGTTCCTTCCTATCAACGGGGGTGCTCCTCCAGGGTATTCCCAGCAGTGGGGGGATGGCGTTCCAGGACCTTCCCAGCATAGGCTGCTCTAAACTGCCTAATTATGTATGGCAGGAGAGGCACAGAGAAGGCTGAGGGAACCGGCCACAGCAAGCGCAGAGGGAGCCTGGGTTGGATCCCACTTCCTGACCTGCCTGTTTGCCAAATCCTAGCTAGTTCTCTTTCGGTCTGCACTTGTGCAGGGAATGTTCTGGTCCACTAGTGCCGGGTCTTCCTGCATCTGTCATGCGCGTGGAATCTGCAGGCATGCAAGGTGATCTCCGGGCTGCAGATGACTCAGGGGTTAAGCCTCTGCCTGCAAAGCAGAAGGAACAGAGTTCACATCCCAGAGCCCCCATGTGGAAATGGCGGTGACCTGCACTTCCAGTTCTGGAAGATGGAGTCTGGGAAATTTCAGAACAAAGCAAAAGGAGGCAAAGAATTCCAGCTCACATACATGCTTGCACATAAAAAAAATTAAAATCTTCCAGGCTTTCCTTAATTGGATCATCCCTCACAGATGTGCCCACAAGCTCAGGTCTGAAGTGATGGCTTGGTGACTGAGGTTAACCCTGGAAGTGAATAGCCACACTAATTTGTGTTAATATAAATGGACAGTTAATATGAATGGACAGTAACTTGGACAGACCACATCCACAGGACAAATTGCCAAGGACATTAAGAATTAGCTTACCACTAAAAGAAGAGGAGACACATCCTAAATATATTTTATGGTCAGGTTCTTTCTTTGTAAACTCATAAAACCCCAAATTTCTGTTTGTAAGGCATTCACCTGGAAAAAACTCAGTTTTGAAGCCAAAGAGTTAAAAAGAAAGGATTAGAGAATTAAAAGCATAAACTAGTACAGTATGTGATAATCCAAAGAGGAGAATGTGTAGGTCCCAGAATCGATTGTAAACATTTCCTTGGCCACTAGCCAAGGGTGGTAGTTGGTGACCTTTCTTCATCAAGCCAGAATATGAGGAGCATTTACATTTATATAATGTGGGACATTTGCCAGGCATTCAAAGGACAAGGTAAGTGAATACAGGTGAATTATGGTCTTAATCTTCTAAGAATTTGCCATAAAAAATGGGGACAGTATGTTGTAATGGAAGTTGTGCAAACATGGGCTCTCTCTCTCTTGAAAGAGTCAAGAATGCTAATATTTTCAAACTGTTTGATGGAGAATAAGTAGTCACTAAAAGTCAAACTGTGTGGATTACAGGGATGATGAATATTTAGGGGGCTTATTGCCTTGGAGTTGGGTTGGTTCGTTCCCCATCATTTTCAAAGCTTAGGGAGGAGCTATGCTTCCCTTCTGTTACCATTTGATCTAGTCTGTCTTCTCGCTTATAGATACTTGTCTTCTCACTGATAGACATGATAACATTTAATTGCTGCTTATAAAGTTGACTGACTGAAAGGAAGGTGGGCGGGACATGTGAGTCAATACATCAGTGGTGGTGGGGGTTCAGTGTCTGTGGGCAGAAGTTCCTGGTGAATGTGAGGGGCTTGGCTGTTGGAGAGCTGGGGAGTCTCCCCCTTGCCGTTCCCTGTTCCTGGGCCCTCCAAAAGCAGAGCTGAGCTCTGAGGTAGAGTTAGGGTTCTGACGTGTGTCCGGGAGGTGAGGACAGGGAGGGGGGTGTTTACAGGAACACCCTTCATCTTGCTACGCCGCCACATGCGTTTCTTCCACACTGCTTTCAGTTCATAGTTATGCTGTGAAGATGAAAATGCTGGGGTCAGGTAACAGTACCTCTGGCTGCCCAGCTCAGAATGGGTGGAAGACATATCGTCGCGTAGTGTCCTTGTTTGGCAGAGAAGCAAACCGAAGTTGATGCAAGCGAGTGATCTGATTAGTAAGGGGGACCAAGAATTAGATGCCGTTATCTTGAGCGACAGGTGCTGTATCTTGAGAGACTCCCCAAGATTCTCTGCTGGAGACTCATTCTCTCCTCCATGTGACATCAAGGAACACAAAAGATCACTGGGTTCTCCTTTCCTGACCCTTTGATTGACTGAGTTTCTGGGGAGACCACATGCCCATTTGGTGCTTAGATTATACAAGCCTGATCCCAGAATTCATTGTTCCCCACCTCTGCTGTCAATGTGCTACTTGGAATCAAAATTTTCTCCCTGTCATTCAAGTTTCTTTATCATGGGTGTATACTGCTACTACACAATATTTATTTTTTGTGTGCGTGTGTGTGTGTGTATGTACAAGAGAGCACTTAAGTGTGTCCCTGTGGAGACTGTAGGGTGACTTTGGGAATCATCCTGGATTGCTCTACCTCCTTACTGCTTTGCTTGGAATTTCCTAGGCTCTGCCTTTCAGGACAGGAATTATAGAGTACGGCCATTTCCACTCAGCATTTTTTATGTGAGAATTGGGAATCTGAACTGGAGTCCTTCTGCTTGCGAGTCAAATGCTTTAACCGTGAGCCATCCCTCCAGTCTGAAAACACTTCCAAAGACAGCGAACAGTTACTTATTGGCTGAGACAAACACATTTCTCAGGATCTCTATCTCCCACAGCCACAGCGCCATTGTTAATACCAGAGCAGCTGGGACTAAACATGGTGAAATGCTTTTCCACCCTGAAGCTGCCCTATCTGGCTTCTGTGTCCTCGAACACGTGACTTTTAATGGCTCACCTTCCTCTTCTTTACCATGGGATGCACTGAAGAATGAGTATCAGTGCCCGCAAAGCATTCGACAGATGGCAAACGCTCAATGAATGTTATTAGTAAACGCACCGAGTCTCAGATTTTCGTGACGTGAGCACATACAGTTAGACCCATCTCTGGGGACAGTTAACGAGACCGGTGGCAACTGACCTTTGCTAAGTCTCTGTGGTGTGACTGAAACTCTGCTGTTAACCTCAGCGTCTGATCTTGGAAACTAAGTGGTGTTGCGTCTGGTTACAACTTGGATGGGAGAATTCAGAAAGTCATTTATTTCCCACGCTTTGGGGTCACATCAGCAAGTGGATTGCTGCAAGCTTGTAGTGTCAGTTCTAAAAGCTCATCAGAAATCTAACTGGCTGCCTAGAGGGTGGTAGGCAGAACGTGGGTTCCCCCCACCCTGTCCCGTGGTTTGAATGTGAGTTGCCCCATGGGCTCATGTGTTTGCCACCTTAGCTGATGTTGTTTGAGAAGGTCGCGGCACCTTTAGGGGGTGAAGCCTTAGTGGAAGAAGACCTGTCACAGGGGGCGGGCCTTGAGGCTGGGGAGCCCCGCCCTGCTTTCCTTAGCAGTCTGCTTGCTGGATGATGAATGTGACCTAAGCCGCCTCCAGCTTCTGCCGCCAGTCCTTCATTTTCCGCGGAAAAGGACTGTATCTCTGAAAGTGTCAGCTAAACTAATCTCTTTGTCTCATGTAGCAGAGGAGACTAACTGTGACACCGTTCCCCCAAGAGTCTTGTATCCTGATCCCCCGGGTTTTTTGATATATTACATAGCCAATGGGACTTATGGTTGCAGGTGTGGCCAGAGTTGCTCATAGGTGACCTTAAAATTGCCAGTTTATCCTGGATTGTCTGATAGTTCTTGAAGTCAAGAGGGATGTGGTCATGGTTAGATACTGGTGTCAGCTGAGCAATTGAAGGCTCCCAGCTCCGGGCATGGTTGTGAGTTAAGCCCCCAGCAAGCCTGCAGGAGATTGTCGAAGTGATGGGGAAGACCCAGCCCATGGTGGGTGGGGCTAATACCCAGGTAGGTGAGTAAGATGGAGGGAACTGGTTGAGGAAGTCGGCATCCTTGCCAGACATGCTGGTCTGGCAAACAGAGATTGAACTTCTCTTGGCTGTTATGTGGAGATGGTGTGACCAGGTCTCTCGGCCCTTGATGTTGGTGTGGGCTCCCCTGCCAAGCTGGGCAAGGAGCTGTAACTGGACAATGATTGTAAGCTGCAATCAGATGTCTTTCCCTTTAAACTGTTAACTCGTGAATTCATCAGGAACATGTAGAGTAACTGCGACAGGGTGAGCTTCTTTGCCCCCCTTGGCTGCCCCCAAAAGTGAGCATGTCCTTGAGTCAGGAGATGGGGAAGCTTCTAGAAGCTGCAGAGGGGCTTTTCCCTCATTTGTCACAAGTTTTTTTTTATTATTTTTTTATTGGCTAGGAAATGTTTGATTTTGTCAAGTGCTCTTCCTGGATCAGCCGAGAGGATTGTGTTTCATCTGGTTCATGTCCTCACATAGCTGAACTGTCCTTTCATCTCCAAGATGAATCTTACTTGATCATGGTAAATGATTCCTTGCATGCTGCTAATTCAGTTTGCTAGTATTTTATTGTGGGTTTTTGCATCTGCGGTTGTCAGGGATGACTGGCGTATGGCTCTTCTTTCTCCTAGTGCCTTGATCTTTCCCTCAGGGTGATTTTAGGAATTTTACCATTGTAAATTTAATATCTGGGTGGATTCCTTTCTCAGTTCTTTGTAAGAGTTTGGGATGAATTGGTGTTAGCTTTTCTTTCAATAGTTGGTAGAACTCATCCACAAATCCATCATCTTCTGGGACTTTTAAAAATATTTTATTTATTTATTTATTTGTGTGTGTGTGTGTGTGTGTGTGTGTGTGTGTGTGTGTATGTGTGTGTGTGTGTGTGTCTCAGAGGGCACTGTGTGTCCCTGTGGAGGACCAAGGGTGACTTGGGGAATCATCCTGGATTGCTTCTACCTCCTTCTTGCTTTGTTCTAGGATTTCCCAGGCTCCACCCACCAAGGTCAGAGTGCAGGTTGCCACCATTTCCGCCTGGTGTTTTTAATGTGGGACCTAGGTTCCGAACTCAGGACCTTGGGAGACAGAGTCTTAACCCCTAAGCCTTCACTCCAGCCCTCCTGGGACTTTCTTAGATGGAAGACTGTCATTGCAACCCCAGGAAGCTAACACATGCAGGCAGCAGTTCTCTCAGGGAAGTTGGGGCTAGCTCTCCTGAAACACTGTTCCCTCTCCACACCGCACCTGCTCTCACTCAATAAAGCATCTCTAGCGATACCATTGACGCGTGAGCTGGTCCATGCCGATTCTCCACTGGCTTTGGTCTCAACCTTTGCATCCCATCACCTTGAACTATTTATCGCTGGGCATGGTAGCTGTTGCAGTCAGCCTGCATGGTTGCTGATAAATGACCATCAGACAGCTTAAGGGAACAAGGGATTTATTTTCTTTTATGATTATGGGTTACAGTTCTCAGTCCAGCTTGACAGGAGAGCACGCATCAGCACAAGGGCTGAGGGAACTGGCCACACCATCTCTACATGATAGCTGAGAGAGGGACGAGCCTTATTTGCCAGACCAGCATATCTGGCCAAGTGTACAAAAGGATGCCAATTCCTTCAACCAGCCCTCCTTTTTTTATTCTAGAGCCTAATCCCACCCACCATAGGCTGGGCCCTTCCCATCAGCTAGACAATCTTCTGCAGGCTTGCTCTGGGCCCAACTCAACCACTTCACAAATGTGCCCAGAGCTCAAACCCTCAACTGTCAAGTCGACACCTTGCCTAACTATGACACTCTACCCCTTGTCAACTTGACACAGAACCATAGCACTTTTATTTATTTATTTTTTTTAAAGAGACTTAGCATCCTCTTTTACTTTCTTTTTTTTAATTTTTTTAAACTTTATTTATTTAGTGTGTATGTGAAGGCCAAAGGGTGACTTCTGGTATTATCCTGAATTGCTTCTACCTCCTTTTCGCTTTACTCTGCCACCAAGGCCAGACGTGCATGCCATGCTATTTCCACTAGGTGATTTTACATGGGACCTGGGATCTGAACTCAGGACCTTCTGCTTTCAAGGCAGAATATTAACCCCCGAGCCATCTCTCCAGCCCCTCATAGCACTTTTAAACTGCAGCCTTCAATCCTTGTTCCCATAGGTGTTAAAAGTTATCTTAAAAATATAAATACATTTAATTTTATTAATCTTAAATCTCTAAAAGTTCTCAGAGACAAATTTTAAAACATTCTCTCATTAAAACTTCAGTTCCAACATTTTAAAAGTTCAAAGTTTCTTAACCTTAAGAATGTACTAAATCAAAATAAGTTAAATACTTTAAAACAGATAAAACATTAAAACAGAAGTATCCTGATATAATAAAAAAACATTAAATTAAGATCAAAGTCCAGCAAATCAAGTACTGCATGCTTTTTTTTAATGTCCATCTTCTGTTGTTCATCACGTACTCACAGTGGCTCAAAGATTCTAGGCATTCCCAGTCCCTGTTTGCAGCTCAACGTTGTAGAAGCAGAGTTCCTCTGAACAAGGCTGAATCTCCACTTGCAGCTGTCCTCAGCATACATCCCATGGTTCTGGCATCTCTAACACCACTGTGGGTTCACCTCTTCAGCTATAAGCTTCACCTTTCCTTGCAGAAACTCAATGCCTGCCACTGGATGCTAGGCTTTTGCTTCTCTCCATGAACCCTGTAAGCGTACACCCAAACCAGTACCACCTGAGGGATGCCGGCAGAGTCCACCGCGAGGCTGATATGTAGCTTGGTCCACTCGAGCTACAGCTGCACCAACTTTAACATGCTGACTCTGGAAAAGCCCCTTTCTAGGCAGCCAAAATTTCCACAGGGCAAGAAATGGCTTCAACTTGGGTTTTTGGCCCCTGAAGGAATCTGGGTTTTCAACCCACAAAATTGCCATACAGTGGTTTTCATGTTTTCCACTGTCCCAGTGCAAGTCACTAGGTTTTTCTTCATTGATGCTTATTTCTCCAACAATGGAAGTTATTTGGTTGCCTGCCCTTTCCTCATGCAAATCTTCAAGGCTGCCAACACAGCTTTCTTCTGTCAAGCAAACTAGTCCAAACAATCCACAACTCTCAGCATTCTTATTATCCAAATGATCCATTAAACTCTGCAGAATGGTATTTGTAATCCACAAGCTTAAGCGCTTCAAACATTTCAAAGTTCCTCCAACAAAACCATTCAGAATCCATAAAAGCCACATAGCAAGATTTATCAGCAACACCCCACTTCCTGTTGCAAATTCTGTTGCAGTTTTCCTGCATGGTTGCTCATAAATGACCATCAGACGGCTTATGATTCCTGGTTACAGTTCTCAGTCCAGCTTGATGGGAGGGCATGCACCAACACCGGAGCTGAGGGAACTGGCCACATTATCTCCACATAATGGTTGAGAGAGGGATGATCCTTACTTGCCAGACCAGCATGTCTGGCCAAGTGTACAAAAGGATACCAACTCTCTCAACCAGCCCTCAATCTTTTATTCCAGGGCCTAATCCCACCCACCATAGGCTGGGCCCTTCCCATCAGCTAGACAATCTCCTGTCAGTTTGCTCTGGGCCCAACTCAACTACTACTTCTCCACAAATGTGCCCGGAGCTCAAACCCTCAACTGTCAAGTTGACACCTGTGCTTAACTATGACAGTAGCTTATCTATACCTTCTGTGAATGCAGGGATGAATCTTGATCCTACAAAAATCTGACAACAACAAGCAAAGTCAAGAACATCCTAATTCTACTACCTTGAAGTGTTAATGGCATTCATAGGGACAAGCATGCTCTGGGCATAAAGATGTGCGTGCAGAATGCTGACGTGCTTGCAGAAAGTTGATGCGTGTGTAGAAGGCTGACATGCGTGCAGAAAGCTGATATCTTAGCATTCCTCTTGTGCGGTTTGGTTTTCTGTTCTGGGTGGAGGGACTTTGTCTGAGTCTCCTGCAAAAGTGCATCTGTCTTGAGGGGGGCAAGCTTTTCTAAAATGAGTTTTGTGAGGAGTAACTACGCAGCACTTTGAAACATCTGGCACACAAGAGTAGATGGCAGAGTGGGCCAGCCAACAGCTCCCGTCCACAGAGCACATCATGGTTTGAAAGGCAAGTTGCCCCCCATAGGTGCATGTGCTTGAGTCTTTAGTTGTTTGGGAAGGTCATGGCATCTTTGAGAGGTGGAGCCTTGCTGGAGGAAGGCATCACAGGGGGTGGGCTTGTGGTTGGTTCGCCCCGCCCTGCTTGAGTGCCGGAGTCTGTTCTTGCAAGTGGCAGTCTTGCAGCTCTCGGCCTCCATGAAGGACGTGACTTCAGCTGCTTCCAGCTTCTGTCAACCTGCCATGCCTTTCCCGCGGTGAAGGACTGGTTCTACCATCTGGAACCATAAGCTGAATAAATCTCCCCTTCTTCCTGAAGTTGCGTGACTTTGAGTGGCGTCTCACAGCAACAGAGAAGAGCACCTCCCAACCCCTACAGAGTGCTTCTGACGTCAGACCTGCCAGGACTCAGCGCATCACGAGCCGCTAGAGAGCGGGAGGCAGACGGGAGGAGGCGGGCTGTGGGAGGGTCGGAATTTGGTGGCTGCAGTACATACCAGACGTGGACCACTTAGGGGAGCAAGGGGGTTTGTGTTCTAGAGAACAACCCCAGGTTATCATCTGTTACGACTGGCACATCACCAGCAGGAGCCTGGGGACTAGTCACCTCGAGTCCACAGCAAGGGGCAAGGACCAGAACTCCATCCCTGCCTCCCCGCATGCCAGGCCGCCACATGCTGACCAGCTCTCTCCGTCCTCTCACCTGCCTGGAGACTCGTCCCGCCCTCTGTGGGCTGGGCCTCCCACATCAGCCACGCAGCTAAGGAAATCTTACAGATTTACTCGAAGGTCTGACCTAACAAAATGATTTCTCATAAGTGTGTGCAAAGGGCCGCGTCAAGCGTGGAGTTGACAGCTGAAGCTCATCTGCAGCCGTGGGAAGGAGGCATAAGGGGCGAGGCCATTGAGACTCTGGGCCCCGAGGCAGGTGGGCATTGCATAAGGAAGGACGGGCCTTTGTCCTGACTCCTTACTGAAGAGTCTCAGCACGGTCCTGTGCTAGTTAGACATAGTGTCAGTTTGACACCTGAAGGCTGAGCTCTGGGCACAGTTGTGAAGCATTAGTAATCAAGACAAGCCCTGAGCAGGCCTGCAGGAGATGATCTGATTGATGTGGGGAGACCCTGCTCACAGTGAGTGGCCCCATTCCTTGGGGAGGCGGGTAAGTTGGAGGGAGCTGGTTCTGTAGTGTGGCATGCTTGGGCATACTGAGACAGACTCACAGGCTGGCAAGCGAGGTTTGCCCTCTCAGCAGTCCCTGTGGAGATGCTGTGGCCAGTTGCCTTGGCTCCTGGTGTTGGCATGAGCTCTCCTGCCAGGCTGCACTATGACTGCAGCAGAGAATTGTAAGAAAGAATAAAACTTCTGTTTCCCAGCTGTTCGACATGAATTTATTGGCAGCATACACGCAGAGTGAATGCAACAGGTCTCTCTCAGCAAGTCCACGCCACACCGAGTCACAGGTGCACTGGCCGAGCCAAGGGAGCCCTGGCGGCTCGTTCCCAGTTCCCCACATTCCTGGGTTTGCGGACAGTGATGCTGTAATGAGTCTGGTGGGCTTGCTTTGGGGCTTTTCCAGAGTGAGGCCGGATGACTCAGCCTCAGGCCTGGGCTACGGGCTGGATGGAAGTGTTGGCAGAGACCTGGGGTCGGTGGCCTGTGAAGCCCAGGGGGTCCGAGTCAGCCCTGTTCTGGGCAAACAGCCAGTGCCCCAGGAACCAGAGACTGTCTAGTACCCACCTTGCTGGTCCACAGTTCTGAGTGCTCACACTGGCACTGCATGGCAAGAGACATGGGCAAAGGAGTGTATTGGTGTTTTAGCCAGCAGTCCCTAAGAGAAGAACCAGCCGGACCCACAAACAAGATTACCAGTGCACACCATCATAGACATACCAATTATACATACCAATTATACACATTACACACATATACCATTACATTATACACCAAGTGCACACATTATACACCATTACATTATACACCAAATGCACACCATTATACACCAATTACACATCATACACCAAGTGTACACATTATACACCAATTACACATTATACACCAAGTGTCCACATTATGCACCAAGTGCATACATTATACACTAATTACACATTATACACCAAGTGCACACATTATACACCAAGTGTACACATTATACACCAATTACACATTATACACCAAGTGCATACATTATACACTAATTACACATTATACACCAAGTGCACACATTATATACACCATTACATTGTACACTAAATGCACACCATTATACACTAATTACACATTATACACCAAGTGTACACATTATACACCAATTACATTATACACCAAGTGTACACATTATACACCAATTACACATTATACACCAAGTGTACACATTATACACCAATTACACATTATATACCAAGTGTACACATTATACACCAATTACACATTATACACCAAGTGCACACCATTCTAAACATCAAGTGCACACTGTTACCAGTTATACACATTACATACCAAGAACTTAAGTGCACACATTTGCACCTCAAGTATATGCCATTACACACCAGGTACAGACCTTGCACACCAAGTATACAGCATTCACCAAGTACACACCATTACACACCAAGTATACACTATTGCATGCCAAATTACACACCATTACTCGAAGTGTACTTGCCATTGCTTACCAAGTACTTAGCATTACACACCAAGTATGCATGTCAAATGTATGCCAAGTACTCACCATGACTCATGGAGTACTCACCATGACTCGCCAAGCACACCCTCGTGGAGATAGAGGAGTCCCAAGATTGTGACTACAAACTCAAGTGCCAGGAGAACTGGCCATGTGAATTCTAGTTGCAAAACTAGGCAAGAGGTGACTAAAGTTCACCTGGAAGAGAGGAGAGAGATGGAGAGAGACAGATGGAAAGGACAGGGAGATAGAGATGGATGTGAGAGAGGAGGAGGAAGAGGAGATGGAAAGAGAGGTCAGAGAGAGGGAGGAGAGGGAGAGAAGATTGTAAGACAGAAAGAGAAAAAGGGGGAGAGAGGATAAAAGGGGGAGAGGGAAGAGGGGAACTAATTGTTTACCATTCAGTGCTTCTGTTCTATTGAGACCCTCAGGGTGGTACCCAATCCAGCCAGCTCTGCAAGGCCACGTGCTTTATCCAGTAAGCTTCCCTAACTGGGTGGTAGGGACCCACAGCTCAGTAAATTCATCCTGAATCCAGGAAGCCGCCTAGAAAGACATTTCACGAGAGAGGAAGAGAGCCAGAAGGCACTTGATTGGATGTTCCTCCTGGGGGGATTTTATTCCTTTTGTTCCACCCCCCCAATTGCAGAGGAAAGGATGATGGGAGAGAATGGATGAGGATCAATAAAAACAAAACAAAACAAAAACCAAACACCACTTCCTGTGCATCTCCACTAGGAAAAGTCTGGTTTCTCCACCACGCACGCGTAAGCCTGTGCGCGCGCATGCGTGCACACACACACATCTACACACACTATACACCTGCACACACACACACACCTATACACCTACACACACTACATACACACATCTACACACATACCCACATACCTACACACACATCTACACACACCTACACCTCTACACACACCCCTACACACATTACACACACACCTATACACCTACACACATACCTGCACACACTACACACACACATCTACACCTCTACACACACCCCTACACACATTACACACACACACAACACACACCTACACACACTACACAGATACATACATCTACACACACACCTACATACACCTCTACACACACTACACACACCACACATATCTACACACATACCTACACACACACCTACACACAAACACACCCCTATACACCTACACACACCTACACACATCTACATACACCACACACACACCCCTACACACACACCCCTACACACACACCCCTACACACACACCCCTACACACATACCCCTACATACACATACTACACACACACACACACACACACACACACACACACATACACACACACACACGGTGGTCAGCTTCTAAGGTGAATCCATCTAGTTCCCCATGGCCAATTATTTGAAATATTCGCTTAATGGTCTAGGATCCATGAACATCTCCATTTAGACACTCGGACTCCTGTGGGTGACAGTTTGGGTTTTTCTAGTTCTTCATGTTCGTACACAATGCTGAGATAAACACACATCCAGGAGAACTGACTGTGGGGAGTTCACTTTGTTTTTTTGTTTATGTCTTTTCCCATTTCACCATAGTGCAGAGAAAAGGGACGTATGCTTTCCTCTGGACACGGGAGTTTGCGAATGAAATGCAAGACTAGGAATCGGCCAGGGAGCATGTGGAGGGAAATCTGGTCTCCATGCCCACATGGACCCTGCCTCTCGCCTCGTACACCCGCGACGGAGCTGGCAAGGCCGCAGATCAAGGTGGTGACTGTTCACGTCTCTCAGAAAATTCTCCTGCAAGCTCAGGTCTCCCTGGTCCCTGGTGTCGTGTGCTCCCTGGGGTCTGGGTGAGAGCAGAAGGCTGGGCAGGAGGCATGCAGGTAATGAACTGGAGGAGGCAGGAAAAGTTGGGGGGGCCCAGAAGACAGCTGGTCTCAGTGGTCCAGAGCTCGGGCGGCCGTGGGCGAACTGTCTTTATCGAGATCTGCAGGCTACCCATCCCGGCTTCTACTTGGCTGCCGTTAGACTCCTTGACGGGCGGCAGTTTAATGAGCATATTCACAGAGGGTCATTCAGCAGAGCAATTACACCTATAAATCTGTTTGCAGCAGGGCTCAAGTAACCTTCTGCACACGGCCCTGCGTAAAACTGCGATCTGATTAATTAGCATTAATTTCCCCACCGTATGGAGGCAGTCGCAATGGGTGGGTATGCTTCCAGATCCCTTCTGCAGGCCTCCCTGTGAATGAGGGGGTCCTCTGGGTGGGGGTGGGGATATCTCCCGGCTCACAGAAAGGGACAAGCCCCATGGTCATGTAGCCAGTATCTGAAGCTCATAGTTTCCTTTCATCCTGTGTTCTTTCTCTGGTCCCATTTGATTGACGTTTTAGGCCAGTGTCATATACAGAGGGCAACATTCAATTAATTGGATATGAAATATTTATAACCCTGCTGTACGCGTCTATCAGAAAAGAGTCCTTAATAGATCTTCTCATTAGTGTGAGCGGCAACTCATTTTTCTGCCTTCACAGTCATTCAGAATTAAAATCCAATTAATCTAACATTTCTGTGACTGTTATTAAATTATTGGAAAAACTGCATGCAGGAGATAGGGTGAGGGGAAGCAGCGGGTCTAGGGGTACAGGAGATGGGGAGGGGGAGGAGCAGGCCTGGGAGGATGCAGGAGACAGGGGGAGAGGGAGGAGCAGGCCTGGGAGGGTGCAGGAGACAGGGGGAGGGGGAGGATCGGGTCTTGGGAGGAGGGGAAGCAGTGGGCCTGGGGGTTGCTTGTGTCTTCTGCGCAAAGAGTGCAATGCTGGGGGGAGCCGCCCCTCTTCCTGTGTGTGC
This sequence comes from Typhlomys cinereus, assembly GCA_023101885.1. NCBI lineage: Eukaryota > Metazoa > Chordata > Mammalia > Rodentia > Platacanthomyidae > Typhlomys > Typhlomys cinereus. Next base: position 1,109,461 of record JALPQD010000087.1, on the reverse strand, counting down.
TCAGCTTCTGGTTTCAGGTTTGCATCTATGCTGGGCAGGGTTGTGACTCAGGGAATCTCAGCTGCCAGTGCTGACCCCGCTAAAGTGAGAAACATGGGGTGGCGGTGGCAGCCCCTGTTCTGTGGCCTCCACAACCCCAGAATCCAGATTTCGAAACTGTGATGCATTTACAAAATGCAAGGTAGCAGCTCAATGAAAAGGTAAGCTCACGCTGCAGTGAATGGTGCATCTGTGTAAATGGCCGCCGAGGAGGAGGAGGAGCCTCCCGTAGGCTGCGGTGTGGCTCCGTGGCAGGGAGCTCCCTGACACACAAAGCCCGGGATGGGGCCACATAAAACTTGGTGAGATGGTGCACACCTGTAATCCCGCTTGGGAGGTGGCTGACCTCTGCTACCCAGTGACTTAACGTCCATCTTATTTCGTATTGTTGTCATGTGCGTGTATGGTATGTGCGTGGGGCATGCATGAGGCAGCCGTGCATGTGTGGAGGTCAGAGGCCCGATCGTGGGGTCTTTCTCTCTCATCCCACCTTTGCCTGGTTCCAGGGATGGAACTCGAGTCTTCAGGCTGACACAGCAGCGCATTTACCCGCTGGCTCGAGAGCGCATTTGACACACACCCTCTGTGCAGCTTTCGATGGGGTCTTCAGGACTAACCCCTTTATAACGCCAGGGAGCCTCTGGGGCTTCTGAACGGAGATGCTTCCCAGTGGGTACGAGGATGCAAACGGCGCCTTGGTGCTTAGTTGCAGATGCCAACTTGACACTCTAAGGCTGAGCCCTTGGGCACATCTGTTTGTTTTTCTAGCCAAGGACTTCTGTTCGTGGTGTTCCTTAGTTTGTATTCCATTGGTCTGTTGGGCATTGGATGCTCTTGTTTCATTTTTTCCATTTGAGGTAATTGTGAGTTAGACAGTTGCAAATGTTATGTAGATGTTTTTGTAAGGACAGGTCTTTATTTCCATAGGGGACATACCCTGAAGTTGTGTTGCTGGTTTGCATGGTGTGTTGTAAGAAACTGTTCAAGTCTCTTCCACAATGATCACCTTTTTTTTCTTCTTTCAACAACTTGAGAGTCTAGTTGCCAGCACTTACATACGAGCCCCTAGCAATGGTTATGGTATTTACCATGGTTTTTAATCTGAATTTCCTAATGGTCTGCTATATGCTTATATGATGTTTTGATGCACCTTGGTGAAGTGTCTGCCTTCATATAATGTGGGGACCAGGAAGGGGGCTCAGTGGTTAAAGCCCTTGCCTTGCCGGGCAGGTGCGGAGGCCTTCTTGTTACTCCAGCTCTGGAAGGTGGAGCCCAGGAATCCTCAGAGCAAGCGGCCGAGCCAGGCTAGCCCTGATGGTGTGCTCTGGCTTTAATTAGACATCCGGCTCAAGACATAGGCTCAAGTGCACTTGTGTACTTACAACTGCACACACTTGTACACTCACGTGCTGATACACAGACACACAGACACACCCCCCTGTGCCCAGTACATGCATTCATGAAAATAAAATCCAATCAGTGTGGTATATGTAACATATCCGTGTGCATCTTACTGAGTTTGGACAGTGTGAATGTGTTGCTTATGCAGGAATCACTATTTGAATATAGCTACCTGTTTCCAAGGTCCCGGGCACTGTAGCCCCTTCACAAAGAGACTGATACAGGAGTTGTTTATAGTGATGATCCTTACATCACCTTCCCCCACCGGCGCTGGCCTTCAGGGAAAAGTGAGTGACAAGGAGATCATGTGACCTTCAAGGTTCTGAGGCAGCTGGTTGAAGAGCAATGCTGGGGTGCTGGGTCCCCAAGTGCTCTGCACCTCCTTACCTGCTGCTGGCCGCTGATTCCAAAAGCTCAGCTGAACTCTGTTCAGCTCCGCGGAGCTGCAGCTTGGAGCACGTGTACGTGAGCGTGACTCGCCGGCTTGGCGCCCGCTAAGTACACAGACGAACCTAATGCTTTGCACAGTGACTGGCACAGTGAAATCACCTTGGGCGAGCCCACGGCTCTCTGTGGAGCTGCTTCTCTTTTATTTCACTGGTGCGAGCCCCGAGTCTTGTTGGTCGGGGTCGGTTTGCCAGGAACCCTTCGGTGCCACTTACAGGGGAGAAAACGAACTCACAGCCACCGCTGGACCAACATCAACCAGCTCACAGCCTCCCATTGGTGTGCACGGCCTGCGTCAGGAACCCCAAAGCAGACGCCATTTCAAGCCCTCTTGCAGCCAACGCCCCCCACCCCTAACCCCCACCAGGAGCGTGTGTTGGAGTTAGAGCCTGGGAGGGGCATGGGGAGCAGGGAGCTCATTTTGGAGGAGGTCCAGAGAGCTAGTGGGAGGGTCCAGGGAGCTGATGGGAGGGTCCAGGGAGCCAGTGGGAGGGCCCAGGGAGCTGGTGGAGGGCCCAGGGAGGAGGTGGGAGGGCCCAGGGAGCTAGTGGAGGGCCCAGGGAGGAGGTGGAAGGGCCCAGGGAGCTAGTGGAGGGCCCAGGGAGGAGTGGGAGGGCCCCAGGGAGGAGGTGGGGAGGGTCATGAGCAGGTGGGAGGGCCCAGGGAGGAGGTGGGAGGGCCCAGGGAGGAGGTGGGAGGGTCCAGGGAGCTGGTGGAGGGCCCAGGGAGGAGGTGGGAGGGCCCAGGGAGCAGGTGGGAGGGCCCAGGGAGGTGGGCGGGTCCAGGGAGGTGGGCGGGTCCAGGGAGCCAGTGGGAGGGCCCAGGGAGCAGGTGGGAGGGCCCAGGGAGCAGGTGGGAGGGCCCAGGGAGGTGGGAGGGTCCAGGGAGCAGGTGGGAGGTCTGCAACTTAAGCTTTCTCTGTCAGTCTGTCTGTCATGCAGCCACAGCAGGGGTTTGACTCTGGCTCACGTGTGAAGGCTGCTCCTCGCCTGTCAGCAGCTGAGGTTGGTTTGCACAGCTTCTGGGAAATGGACAGATTCTAAAACCTGGAATTTGCTCTTCGTAGCCACAGCCTCCAGGCTCTGACATTCCCACCCCCCACACCTCCATGCTCATGGCCAGCAGCTGTTCAAGCGTCTGCCATATCACAACCTCCTAACAGATAGTGTAGGACACACACGTGAACATACACACACTACACACAGCACACATATACCACACACACAGCACACACACAAACACCACACACACCACACATACACCACACACACCACATACACAAACACATACGCACTACACATACACAGACACACATACACAGACACACAGATACACACACATGTGCACAGAGAGAGAGCACCATTAGTTACAGTTGTGTCAAAGTGACAGTTTTTTCCAGGTTCATAATTTATTGTATGAATTGAGCATAGCATGATGAGGTGACATCAGCTTCTCAGGCACGGGTGGGTCAGACATTTAGAACCCACTTATGTTGCTTTCACCGCTGGAGTTTTTTGGACGTTAACTTGAAGTACAAGACCATCAGGCAAAGCCTCCATGTGTGGCCAGCACATAAGACTCTGTCTCGCAAGCAGAAGGTCCTCAGTTCAGATATTCCAGGTCCCATGTAAGTATGTCAGACTAAGACAAAGGTGGCCCACACTTCCGGCCCTGTGGGCAGAGCCTGGGAAATCCTAGAGCAAAGCAAGAAGGAGGTAGAAGCAATCCAGGATGATTGCCCATTCACCTTTGGTCCTCCACAGGGACATACAGTGCCCTCTGACACACACACACACACACACACACACACACACACACACAATAAATAAAATATAAAAAAATGTTTAAAAAAAGTTGAAATACTTTTTAATGCCAGTGAACTGGAATTGGGCCTCAGTCTCAGGGCTGCCATGACTTCAGTCTTTGTCCAGGTCACAGATTCTGCTGCTGAGACGTCATTCCACAAACCCAGCCACCCGCTCTCAACTTGACAATGAAGGATGAACATTTAGGACTAGCAAGGTTCAGAAGATAAGACTCTGCCTCACAGGCAGAAGGACCTGAGTTCAGGTCCCAGATCCCATGTAAAAACGCCAGGCAGAAATGACAGTGGTCTGCACTTCTGGTCCTTGAAAGTGAGCCTGGGAAACCCCAGAGCAAAGCAATAAGGAGGTAGAGCAACTCAGGATGATTCCTGAAGTCACTCACCCTTGGGCCTCCACCTGGACAAACAGGGCCTTCTGTTATGCACAGAGAGACAGACAGACACACAAACACACACCAAAAAATAAACGGATAAATTAAAAATCGAAGAAGCTGAGCGTTTAGGAACATCCGTGAGGAATTATTTCATTAAATTAGCCCCTGAGCAAGCCTGTGGGATTATTTAGTTGACTGGCAAGACCTCGCCCATGGCGGGCGGGACCACGCCTTTGGCAGGTGGACTACGGGGCGAGTTGGTTCAGTGCCTTGGCATACTTCAGTAGACAGCGTTCAGCAAGTGAGGGCGTGTGTCCCTCTCTGGCTCCTCCTGGGGGCATGGTGTGGGCAGTAACACCAGGCGATCGAAGCCTCCTGCCAAGCCGTGTGATGAGCTGTGGCCAGGACCTTAAGAGAGAATGGAAACCCTGTTTCCTAAGTCGTCTGGTTTGTTCAGCCAGGAGGAGATGAATCTGACATGCTGTCTTCTCACTAGAATGAAATTTACAATCAAGAAATTGGGCTCCTCTTCCTGCTCTCCCACTGTATCATTGCGTGGTGGCGCCTCCCTGTTTTCTGACCTTCAGCTGTCTCCTGCTGCAGTGTTGCCCCATCTGAAGGCCTCCCTCAGACCAAGGGCCTGGAGGTTTCTTCCCTTTTCTCTCATTTTCAGTAAAATCCCAGCTTTAACCTCTTCGTGTATTCTGGTTTACTTCAGCCCTGAAGCACAAGGACCCCAAACAAATCTCTCTGTCTCTCTCTCTCTGTCTCTCTCTTTCATAATAAATGAAATAAAAAAGAACTCGGGTGATAAAGCCTTTCTTGTTTCTAATGGTGACCAGACATGGCAGAGACATGGACAGATGTCGGTTTCCATCGCTGTCACGTTGTGAGAAGGACCAGAATTTGTTCTCTTGAAATTCTTTGGTAAAATCAAGCTAAAATATAGCAAACACTTTTAGGCATTTGTAAAAGGTAAAAAAGAAAAACAGAAAATCAAAAGTCAATGAGTGCTTTTAAGACAGGAGAAGCTGGACGTCGCAGCACCCACTGGCCTCAGGAGTTCAAGACCAGCCTGGGTGGCATTGTCTCAACATATAAACACCCTCACGAAATCTAAGGGCTACAAAATTTTCTTGTTTTGTCATTAACCCTGAGCTCCAATATAAGTTGAGAGGTGAGTGTGAGTCTTCGAGAAAGAAAGGTGAGAAAGTTTGTATTGTGAGGGAAAATATTTTAATGACTTCACATTGCTTTCTAAAAAAAAAAAAAACCTGATAAAGTCAGACACAGTGCTATGTATCTGTAATGCCAACACCCTGGAGTAGAGACAGGAGGGTTAGGAGTTCTGGCTAGGTTTAACTATACGGAAGGTTCAAAGCCAGCCTAGGCTACTTGTTTCCAAATGTGCATAAATAATGGGCGTGTGTGTGGGAGAGATGCAGCTCGGAGGTATAGGCTTGCTTAGCACAAGGTACTGGGTTCAATCCATTGTCCTGCAAAAGAAGAAAGAACACCCCGTTTAAGCTCTCCTAGGAGTCCCCATCCTTAGTAATTCCTATTGTGTCGTTTCCGTGGTCTACCTGCTCGCGGCACTCGTGAGAACCAAGCCAGTAGGTTTGACAGATGTGCTCGAGGTGTGCATCATGGCCAGAGGAATATGTCGCATAGTCTCTGAGACGTACCGCAGTGATTTCCTTGGCGATTCCTTTCGCATCTCCTCCCTTGGGGAGTTGGTCCTTCATAGTCACACTTAAAGTCCCCATCAATGCTGTGGGTGCCTGTGGCATGTGGGTTTCTGCAAGGCAGATCGCATAGGGCTTCTCTGGCCACCCCATTGCCATAGCAGCACAGATGGCAGCCTCCCACCTTGCGTGGTGTTTCATCCATGGGGTACCGTTCTCAGTGTGTGGTCTGGCACGAGGGGTCCAGAGACCAAAGGCAGAGTCCTGCAGAGGCATCCCTCAGGGAGCGTTTCTTCAAGATCTGTGGTTGACGCTCCCAAGGGGGAAATGGTGTGATCAGCAACTGGTGAGGATCCTTCAGGTAGTCACCTCTCGGACCATTTGCGACAACTCTCTGCTGAATGGAGGTACGTGAGCTCCAAGACTTGCTGCTTGAAAATACAAGTGTTTCCGTCAAACAAAACAGAAACAAAACCATCCAGGACAGCTCCCACCCAAGGAACACCTTGCTCCCCCCAAAAGTAAACAACACACCAAAAAACAAAACTGAAATGCTCCTAAGCACCCCTTTTCATGATGTCTTCCATATATACGAAAAAGACTGTTAGAGGAGAGAGGTGAAAAAGCACCAAAGATAGAAGATACAGAGATACGTAACGCAATGTAAATGAGCAGGTCGATAACTGAGTCCCTGTTCTCATCTCTGATAAAGGTCAGGACGAGCGGCGCGTGGTTAGAGTAGGTTAGTCCATCATGTTAGGGCAGCACTGTGGAAATGGCCGCAGCTCGCAGGCTGTTGTGGTGGGAGTGTGAGGCGCCTGCATCCTGGGCCATTAGGAAGCAAGGCTTGGGTTGGAGCCTGCACTGGGCTGCCACTCATGAGGCTGACCCCTCCTCCAGGGAGACCCCACCCCTGAAAGTCTCGCAGCTGCCCAAAATAGCGCCAAGAAAAGGTCCAACTTATGCCAAAGCAGCAGCAAGAAGCTACCAGAAGGCCCAACAGGTGCGACATGCTCTTATGTCAGGTATCACAGAGACATCAACAAGGGGGGGTGGGGGGTTGAAGCGGTCCATCCACATCTCAAGAGCCACACAAAGGCTTCTTTGTGCCAGCGACATGTCTCCTCGCCATAAATACAGGCATCAACTGGACAGGTTGAAGGTTCAAACTCTGGCCATAATGATAAGAATTAGTAATTAAGCCCAGAGCGAACCTGCAGGAGACTGTCTACTTGGTGGGAAGACCCAGGTCACGGTGGGTCTGGGAGGATCGGGAGGCAGACACAGCTCTGGAAACTTCAGGGCCCCCCTTCAGCAAGGCCACACCCCTAAAAGGTCCACAACCTTAACAGCACCCCTTGCTGAAGACCAAGTGTCCATACACTCTTAGGGGACAGCCAGTTGGCCTCAACCCATTTCTATAAACACAGCCAGTAGGAGATCAGAAATGTCAGGGCCGCAATAGTCGCGTCTGGATGCGAATGTGTAAATTCTTCCCTTGTCAGTGCTCCCTAAGCAACACATGCAGACACATTGCAGTATATGTCATGACATTTTAAGTAGCCCACAGATGACTTAGAACAGGCTGTGCAGAGGCTGTGTGCAGACGAGGTGCCAGGTACAGAGGAGATGGAGCAGCTACAGCTTTGCTGTCTTCCGGGGGTCCTGGGAACAAGCCCCAGTCCACACTGAGGGACGGCAGCAGATGTTTGCCTCCTGTGATTTGCATGAGCTATCAGTTGCTGCGTAACAAATGAGCCCAAAGTTTAGCATTTCAAAGCGACAATCATTTACCCACCACAGATTCTGACAGTCAGATACCTCAGCAAGGGGAGGGTGTGTAGCTCTGGCTCTGGGGTTCGTGAACAGGAACGGGGATGTGGGGGGACCTGGTGGTGATTTCACAAGGGCGGGGCGCGTACTGCCATGTGGCCTCTTCCCACATAAGCAGGTGGTTCCCCTGAGCGTGTTACTGACAATGTCTTTAAAAACCCAGGATCATAAACGACATCCCATTATTTCTGGCACATTCTATAGGGAGCACACAGACCCTGGTATATAGCATGGAAGGGACTTTATGGGGGGGGGAGCAGTTGGCCACCAACTTGAACTCTGGCTACATGTATGTGTATGTGTACGTGAGAGAAAGAGAGAGAGAGAGAGAGAGAGCAAGCTAGCTAGAGAAAGCGAGCGAGAGAAAGAGGGGGGCTCTATATTAATTCGGCCCAAGTGTCTCCCTTCACCTGTTGACCCTCCTTGGTCCACACAGGGCTGACCTACCTCTGCCAACCTGTCGTCCGTCCTCCTCCTCCCATCGGATCCTCAGTGACCAGCTGTGCAGGATGGCTCTGCTCTGACTCACGCCTTCTCTTTCCCTGCTTGAGCTGAGTATTAGCTCCCCTCAAAACCTCTCCCCCCACTCTGATAGAGTGAAAGAGAAACGTTCTTCGGCGTCTCTGTCTTCTGTCAGGTGTCTCAGCGTGCGCTCACATCTCTGTCTTTGCTTATGATGCGCAGGGTTGATGTTTCTTAATGGACATGGGTTGCTGCTAAGTATTTTTGGCGGACCGATTTTTTTGTGGCGTGACTGCGTGGACATGAGCACATTTGGAGTGTGTGATTGGGAGGTCGTGACTAACGCGCGTCACTCGCGCCTTCCCCATCACTCCTTGGGCACCTCCCTGGCTGCTGGTCCTGCCGTTTTGAGTTCTTGTCTCCCCAGTGGGCTGCAGTCACTGCGGTGCTGCTGTGGGCTCTTCCAGGCCAGAGCGTACCACCGGCATCGCATCCCAGCTTGTTTTCATTACCCGGGCTTCCCACGAAGTCCCAAATTAATTCAAATCCTCTCTTCACCTTTAAGGCCTCTGAATTGGGCTGTTGCTGCCTTTCTTGGTCAGTGGGCCCAGCCCGCGTCCCTAGGGTGGCTCGTATCCTGCCTCGGGCTGCGCATCCCTCCTGGCTCTGCCACAGCTGCGTGTGGGCAGCACCTGGCTCTGGGGCAGCTTGCCCAGGCTGCCACACTGTGCCAGCACCCACTGGGTCCTATGGACTCTTGGCTTTAAAAACCCACCCACCCCATGACAAGCGTTGTTCTATGTTTCCGTGTTTGCTTTTCATCTCTGTTAACAGCGGACAGTCTGCAAACAATTGTCCTTCCGAGCTCTGGAGGTTTTTACCCATCTTCTCACTGTGTTTGATCTGAAGTCAGCTATCAGGAAGTCATAGCTTGGCATCTGGGGATTTGAGCCAATGCCCCCCACTTATTCTTCTGCTTGGTGCCCCAATTCCTTGGATGTTACTTCTCCTTGTTAAAAGACATTGGATCTGCATATAACCTACAGAATTCTCCCATGTTACAGTTCGTCTGCATGGTTGTGCCAATAAGTCACCATCAAACAGCTTAATAGAACAAGGAACCGAACGATAGTCTGGTTACAGTCTCTCCAGCTGGGAGAGCACGCACCAACACCAGGGCCGAGGGAACTGGCCACACCATATCCACGTAACAGCTGAGAGAGGGACGATCCTTACGTGCCAGACCAGCATGTCTGGCCAAGCGTACACAAGAAGGCCAACTCTCTCAACCACCTCTCAGTATTTTATTCCAGGGCCTAATCCCACCCACCCTAGGCTAGGCCTTCCCCAGCAGCTAGACAATCTCCTGTCAGTTTGCTCTGGGCCTAACTCAACCACTAATTCTCCACAAATGTGCCCAGAGCTCAAACCCTCAACTGTCAAGTTGACACTTGTGCTTAACTATGACATTCTGTATGCTCTAAGTCATCTGTCAATTAGGAGATCCGGGGCGATGCAGATGTGGCGAGGCCGGCTGTCACACTGTGCGCTTCAGGTGACAGTCACAAGAATGAAGTCTGTACACCATCAGCCCAGATGCAAATATTTGTTGACTACTTTTCCTCTGTGGTTCGTTGAATCCACAGACACATAATGCATGGATACAGAAGGCCTGTGGTAGGATTTTTTTTTTTTTTTGCTTTCCTAATACGTATTTCCATTTTTCTGGCCTATAATGATTTCGACATTGAAATGTGCTCAGGAAAGTGAATCAAAGAGGTGGAAGTTCCCATAGAATGCGTGCCACTAGTTGGCACCTACTGTGTTCCTCAACCTCACAGCTGCTCCTGCAGCCAATGCCGTTGATTTCATATTGCTGAGGGTCAGAATGTTCCAGTGTCCAAGACCAGCTGGCCGCCTCACACCTGCTGCTTTGTCTTCTGCTTGGAAGCCCGGGACTCTCAGGAAATCAGAAGGCAGGTGGCTTCGGTTGCCTTAGGGTAAATGTTCCCCTTGAGTGAACTTTATCCTATTGTTTTCACATATGTGTGTATTGGGTATGTGTGTGTATGCGTGTTTACATGTGTTTGTGTACTTATATACATGTGTATGTGTGTTTACATGTGGGTGTGTATATGTACTTACTTGTGTGTATGTTTACATGTGTATGTGTACTTATGTGTGTATTTACATGTGGGTGTGTATACACTAGTTCACTTGAGTGTGTGTATGTGTGTTTACATGTGAGTTTGCATTCACTAGTTCACTTGAGTGTGTGTATGTGTGTTTACATGTGGGTATGTATGTGTATTTACATGTGGGTGGGTGTGTTCACATGTGGGTATGTGTGTTTATATGTGTGTGTCTGTGTTTACATGTGGTGTGTATGTGTTTGTGTGTTTACAGGTGGGTGTGTGCCTGTGTTTACAGGTGGGTGTGTATACACTAGTTCACATGAGTAAGGGTGCCTGCGGAGGCCCAAGGATGAGATCTGGATCATCTTCAATCACGCTTCTACCTTCTTGTTGTGAGCCTTGGTCTTTGATTAACCCCTAATCTGGCTGGTCAGCTTGCTCTGGGATTCCCGGCTCTGCCTTCCAGGGCTAGAATTCCAGGCAGACTGCCACACCTGCCATTTTTATATGGGGTCCAGGGATCTGAACTCTGGTCCCTGTGCTTGGAAGGCAAGGTCTTTAATCCCTGAGCCATCTCCTCAGGCCTGAGTGATCTCGAAAGTGGGGTGTAAGTGAGGGACTGTTTAGCCTCAAGCATGAGCACTTGGGTCGTTCAGAAGCGGAGGGGGGCAACCTAGAGATAAGGCTCAGAGGAACTGCTTCTAAGCCACTTCCTCCTCAGCCTGCTGCTCAGTCTCTTGGGGGTCTTCCTCTGTAATTGTTTCAACAGTATTACCTGTGGGGTCCCAGGCTGACAGATACCGGATTCATAATCAGCAGCCCTCCTTGTTTTTTTTTTTTTTTCTTTAATACTAAGAAGGTCGTCTATCCAGGAGTCATGGCTGGGTTCTCACTGTGAGACCTGCACCCAGGAGTCCTGCATCAACCCAGGCTTGGGGCGCCCCATGGCAGCCGAAACACCCTCTTTTCTTTCCCGCCTACTATCAGGCCGCAAATGAAAACACCTTTTCAACCCCAGCATTATTACCCTGCGGACGGCACCTTTAATGGGGACCGTTCATTGTGATAATGGCCGCACCTGTGTGGCGCGGGCACATTCGAAAGGCGGCAGCTGGGGACTGTAATTGCAAGACATTATTTGCTGTTTCTCCCTGAAAGCTTTTGTGCACGTGTGTGTGTGTGTGTGTGTGTGTGTGTGTGTGTGTGTGTCGGTGTCTGTGTGCCTGCTTCCTCTGTAATGACAGGCTCAAAGATTCCTCCCTCCCTTCCTCCCTCCTTCCTTAAGGCAAAGGCTAGATGTGAGTGCATTTATTTCAGATGCAGGTTTCGGTGGGCGGCCGATGCAAGCCTCTGTCCTCCCACCACACAGTCGGTAACCTGGGAGAGCTGCTTGGGAGTGTGCGGTGCTCGGAAAGGCTCCCCTGGTCCAGAGCAGCCGTCTTTGTGCGTGAGGCATCCGGCGCTGCTGCTGTGATTAATACATTTTGTGCCTTGATGTTTAGCCTCTGGGCGTCCGCAGGACAGAGAATCAATCTCGTTCTTGCAGGCCGGATGGTCACCGACCCCAAAGACGCTTCGGCGCTGGGACTTCCCGATTCAAAACCAGGAGATCCCTGAGAGGAACATGATATTTCGTGTGTATTGTGTCGTGTGTTCCCCCCCCCCCCTTCATTCTCTATTCTGCTCTGCCGCTTCTCCAGCCCTTGGCTCTGTGGCTTGTGCTTTAAAATCAGCTTACAGCCGGGGACCAGAGCTTGATCTGGAGGCACCCCCAGTCTGTCTGTCTGTCTGTCTGTCTGTCTCTCCTCTTCCCCTTCCCTATCCAGCATGCCGCCAATCCCCCGAGGGACCCGTGGTGACATGCATCCGTCACTGGTCGCATAGTCGGAACTTCATGTTCTTATCTCCTCAGCCACTGCCTGGTAGAACAAAGCCATCGGCTGGTGGGTCAAGCACTGGGCTGCCCTCCTTCCTGATGCCTTTTGGCAGACACCCCGGTGCTTGCTGCCTGCAGCGAGGATCCATGGAGAGGAGACCGAGGAGGGGTTCCTGCCAGGTCCGAGTTATCGATTCTGACTGGGTGACAGGACTTCTGTGAACCTCTCCAAGAGCGAGGGAGCACAGCAGTTTGGGGGTGCGCAATTGCTTCCATGTGTCAATGTGGGCAGAGGCAATGTGGGCTGTCAATCACCATGGCTCATGTCATAGAAAAAGGGGAATGAGGCACAGGCCCTACCCACCCTGCCCTGTGAGATCCTACAAAAGAGAGACTTAAGTTTGTTGCAGAAACTTGCATGTAAGCACTGGGCAGACCAAGAAAGGTGCTCTGTCTGGTTCTCATTCAGGGAAACAAGAAACAGCTCACGGCCTTCTCTGTGCTAGAGATGCGAGCATCAGGTTAACATGGAAGGCTGCACTGAACAGTGCATGCGTGGTATTATGTACATGAAAACACTTGAGTGTGTGTGCCTGTGGAGGCTCAGCTCAAGGGGATGCTGGGAATCATCCTCTATCATTCTTCCACCTTACTGTTGTGCGCCGAGGTCTCTAACTAAACCCAGAGCATTAGGGCTAATCCCCAGGGTAAGCAAGATTTCCAGGCTCTGCTTTCCAGGGCTAGAGTGACAGGTGGCTCACTACACCTTCCCCAGCATTTGTAGACGGGATCCGGGGATCTGAACTCAGATCCCTTTGCTTGCAAAGCAAGGGCTTTAACCTCTGAGCCATCTTCTGAGCTTCTGAGAGGGATCCCATACATAGTCAGATGAACTATCGTGTTCATCTTCCTGATTTATTGAAAACTTACTTGGTAGTGAGAGAATTGACTATTAGCAAGGGGAGGCACTAAAAAGTTAATGGAGTGTCGCTGTATTACAAATGGCCGGGAGAAATACAGCTCCCTCCAGCCCCCTACCCCCACCCCGTCTCTGTCTCCCTCACACTCCTATTCTTTTTCTTGCTGTTTTGTGGAGCGAGTCTAGACCCTCAGGCATGCTAGGTCAGGTGTGCCAGGCTAGCTGGGGCTACACTGCTGACTCCAGCCTCAGACGCCGCTCCAGATGTTTCATTGCTTAATCTTGAAAATATTACGGGTGGCTCCCCAATTCTGAGGAAGAAACAGAATTCAAAATGAAATGACTTTTCTGGATAGAAAATGCTACCGTTCGGCCGGCTGTGGTGATCACACCTGAGCCCAGTGCTGGGCAGGCAGGCGGCCTTCGGTTCAAGGCCAGCGTGGGCTGCATGCTGACGCTCTCAGACAGCTAAAAGCTCCCGAACACGTCTCGGGAGACCTTTTGTAGTATGGTGTATGGTAATAGCACTAGTAACTCAAGAGTAGGTGGGCAAAGTTGAGCTTTTTGAGAAATAAAATGCGATTACTGAAGAAACAGAAAGGAGAGCTGAGTGAAACTCCGGAAACCACCCCAAGCCGTGTAGCGTTACAGCAGCTGAAGGTTTCTGAGTTGGGTCAACTTGGTCCTTTTACTTGGTTGAGTTTTCTTCCCTTGGAAAATGTATTCCTGGGTGACATAGGCTTCCATTGCATCATGCCCGTGATTTGTGCCTTCTATGACAACTTGGTGTTTTTAATGTTTCTGTATGTTGTGGGGATGGGGGGCAAGAGACCCATGGAAACGTCTCTGCAGGGGGTAAGTTGTGGGGCTGCACCTTGTGCTTCTGTCCAGTAGGTGGCAGTGTTTCCTTAGGAATTTTCGAGAGAATGTGGCATTGCGTTTCCTCCCCTCTGCAAGGCGCAGCTTAAGAAGCGAGTGTCCCACCTGTGTTCTCCCTGTTCTCCAGCCATTGGGCGACATTACTGCTGCCTTCTCTCCTTCTCTGGAGATGAATCTGTGCGCTATTTTCAGTCTAAAGTGAGTTGGCCCTGGTGAGTTCACGTAGATGGAGACTGGCCTGTTGGTTTCTCCCCCAATTCTTCCTCCCCCCTCCTCCCAGTGCACCCTGGAATCAGGAGTCTGGGTGGAGTCGCTCAGAACACAGTGCTTAGGCAGTTGGACCTCCACACCACCAGGAACACGCTTCATGAATGTCCCAGAGCACGAGGCTTTGAGTATTGTATGTGTGTGTGTTTCTTTGTGTTTTCGTATATGCTGGGTTTGCTACATTTAAAGGCTTTCTTACTTTGTATGCATGTAGTAGAGTATCTGTACGTGTGTGTTGGGTGCAAATGTGTGTGTGCATGTGTGCATGCATGTGTCCATGTGTGTGCATCTTTCTGTATCTGTATGTGTGTATTCCTATATTTAAAGGCTTTTTTGCTTTGTAGTATGTGAGATTGTGTGTGTGTGTGTGTGCTGTGTGAGCGCGCGCTACATTTTCAGGCTTTCTTGCTTTGTATGTGTGCATTACCCAGGTGTACATTTGTGTGTACACGCCTGTATCTGTGCATCCTTGCATCGTGTGCTGAGCCAAAGGTCTATGCTACATGTCCCTCACGTTATCTCTTGAGACAGGTCTCTTCTGTGATCCTGGACTTGCGGGTTGGCAACACTAGCCAGCCAACAAGCCCCAGGAGCCCCGCCCTGCTGCCCCCCCCCCCCGGGGGTTTCAGGTGGGCGCAGCTATGCCTGCCTTATGATGTGGGTGCTGGGGATTTGAACTGAGGTCCTTGTGCCTGGGAGGCAAACGCTTTGCTGACTGAGCATCTCTCCAGCCTCCGCTTGCTTTCTCACTCCTCAGTGTTTGCTTATGCTGTAGATGCAGAAGAAAGAGGTCGGAGTGTGAAGATCCAGGTTTGGGGGCTGGGTGGGAGCCTGAAGCGGTGGACCGGGTTTGGGACCTCCAGGATCGGTACAATACAGATACGACAAAACAGTACTGTCAAAGGGCGGAACTGCCTTTTCGAACTCGGTAACATCAGCTTTTCCCAAGGTCTGGAATCTTGCATCTATGCACACAGCTGATTTTGATTGCTTTTCCGAAGCTGCTGGATTCAAGCTACAAATTCACGTATTTGAGCATCCTGTGCGAATGCGAGCTTGTCACAGCCCCCTGGAGGCAGAGCAGGTGGGGGTGGGCACGCCTGTTCGTAACACTGCACCGTCTCAGTGGTGTATACTTTGGCCCAAACCTCCGTGCTCTCCTCAGTACCCTCTTGGCCCCGTTTCTCTCCTGTGTTTGGAGGTGAAGCCCTGTCTTTGTTCCAGGTGTCTTCTGGGCAGAACAGCTGGTCTGCGGGTCCTGGATCTGCAGTGGCTCTAGCAGGCTTTGGGGGAGGCTGGCCAGTCAGCACCCACCATGGTTGGGCCATTGCTCCCTTTTCTTAGCGCCCCACCTGAGCGCAGCATCATCCTCCCCCAGCTCCCACCTTGGTCTCCCTTCCAGAGCATCTTTGCCAAGGCACACGGTTGCCATGGCATTGGGGAAAAAGTGTCAACAGACTCACTGGGGCCATCCCCACCAATGAGAGGCTTCCTCTCCCTGGACTCTGGCTAGGACATGCCACTAGCATAGCACCCATTCTCCTGACCTTGCTAGAAAGTTCCGAAGCAGGGGTCGGGGAGCCAGCTCAGCCGGAGAGGCTCCTGTTCACAAACCTGGTGACCTGTGCTCGACCCCTGGAAGCCCACATGGTGGAAGGAGAGAAGTGACTTCCCCGAAGTGTTCACTGCCTCCACCTGTGAGCATGCACTAAGCTCCCCCCCATAAACAAGTAAAAATATAGTTTAAAAATCCCTCAAAATTCTGCTCCTCTTGAAGGTGTAGAGTGGTCAGGGGTTTCTCATCTCTTCCTGTGCTCCCTTCTAGAAAGGACAGCCGAGACCAGACCCTTCCCTCTGCTTTCCTCTTCCTCAGGCGCTCCCTGGTGTAAGGCGAGTGCAGTTTTCTCACTTACCACACGGGGCACTCTCCCAAGGACGACCTTTCCTTCCAGGGTGTTCTAGCAGGTGGTGCAGGAATCACTTCCGTCCAAGCTCCACTTGTGTCTTGTTTTACTATTTTATTCTATTATCAGGACCTTTAAAATGAATTTTAAAACTTTATTTATTTATTTATTTATTTATTTACTTACTTACTTACTGTGTGTGTCAGAGGACATTGTGTGTCCCTGTGGAGGACCAAGGGCGATTTTGGGAATCATCCTGGATTGCCTCTACCTCCTTTTTACTTCACTCTGAGATTTCCTAGGCTCCCCCCCAACCCCAGGGCTGGAAGTGCAGGCCGCCTGGCATTTTTTTTATGTGGGACCTGGGATCCGAACTCAGGACCTTCTGCTTTTGAAGCAGAGTCTTAACCCCTGAGCCATCACTTCAGACCCCAGTGGTATTTTAGATTCCAGGACAGATGATCTTGCATTTGCTGGTTCCTGCCAGGTCTGGGTTAGGATGACATAGTTTAACTGCACTGCCCTCCTTTCCAAGCTGGGAACCTCTGCCCAGGATCCCTCAAGGAGCAGATAGGAAGAAGGCATGTGGGCACTGCCCACTGAACCTTCTAGATGCCCTTGGCTGCCTGCCTCTCCTTGGTACCCTGTGGGGGCTGTGTTGGTGGGAGGATGAGTTACTGAAGGATGAAGAAATATAAGAAGTCTCATGCAGAAGCAAAACTGCAAAAGAAAATCAACAAACCACAATCCAGAACTTCAGAGACTCTATATCAACCACCTAGAACTAGGCCAGCTTAGTCTCTCCCCATCTTGAAGCTCAGGGAAATTTGCGGAAGAGGGGGCGGTAAGAGTGTAAGAGCATAAGGATGGGAGGAGCAATGATATGTAAGATACTCTATACTAGTTAGGGCTGAAGCAATCATAATTGGACTTTGCATGCCCTGCGCATTGTCCAACACACTGTTGACCTCACAAAGTCTAGCATCTGCTAAAGGCACCAAGATCCTTGGAGGCAAAGAATTGGCAGCCACAGCAGTGTTCCTATACCTAAGGGGAACACGGGAAAGGGTTCGGCAAAGGCCACTGGGTCCTTGTACGTCATCGGAGAGGAGGGCCCAGAGGAAAATCAGTCATGCACAAGAAAGGACTCTCTGGGAATTGGGGTGGGAGGCACTGGGGGATGGGGAGGGAGAGGGGTGGGGAGGGGGAGCAGGGGGTACGGGGGGAGGAGGAGGGAGGGAGGGAACTGGTGTACCTAATAAGTTTGTATGAGCTGAAATAAAAAAAAAAAAGTCTCATGCAGAATGTCTGGGTAAACCCAGGCTGTCTACAAAATATGGAAAAGTGACTAAAATATGTATTGATTTAGGATCATGTCTGTGCGCCCATCTCCCGCACAGCCGTTGTCCGATGAAATGGAGGGGCCGGTTTAGCGCATTCCTATTGGTTAGTAGGAGACTGTCAGCTCGCATCGCCGTGCCGTGTGGGGCTGAGTCTCAGTCAATATCGACCCACAGCGAGGGTTCTTGTTGTCAGGCTGTAAGGACGTAGTTATGAAGTGATTAACCACACAGCCCGTCTATAAACAGGATGTAATCACCGTTGGCAGCAGCGGGCATTTATCGAGGGTTACCGTGTGTCATCGTTGAATTAATGAATTGTCTTCCTGCAAACATTTGCTGTAGTCCAATGTCAGTCGAATTGGGTAGACACCAGGCCGAGACACTTGGCCTCATACAGATATGAAACATGGTCTTCACATGCACAGAGGCTTTTACCTGGGTTTGTGAGTATAACTGAACTTTTTCCAACAACACCAGCCCAAAGCACTTTGTTCTCCAGTGGTGTTTTTCTAGAAGCCCAACAATGGGGCTCTTAGGTATAGTAGGAGCCTTGTTCCGGTGCCCTGAGGTCTCTCCTGTCATGTGTCAGCTCTGTGACACTGTGTAGGTGCCGCAGCCCTGGGTGGCTGGGCTCTCCTGTCCTGCCAGGCCCTTGGGTGCCCTCGAGCTGATTCCGGCATCAGTAGTGCCGCATACAGGAGGTCTTTCGTCCTCAGTGCCCTGTCCTGGCGTGACCCTGGTGCTTTCCTTCCCACCACCCACCTGGATTGTGGGTCTTCAGAGGATGCTTTTGTGTTTGCAGATTCCCATTCTATTGGGGCGACTCAGGTCCCCTCCTTCACCTCATTCATAACACCCACTCCCAAGAGGACAACCTCACCAGAATGACCTGAGGGGTGGGTGAGGAGGCACAGGAGGTGGGGCCTCCAACACCCATGATGGTCTCAGTTCTCATACGTGGCCAGTGTCCCCGCAGCCAATAGGCTGTGCTGGGAAAGCACATCCCTCGCTTAGTAATGACGTCACTGAGCTGGGCTTTGCTCCCCCCTCCAGGTCACTTCCGTAATCCATTTCTGCACTGCCTTTCTTGCCTCTTGCCAATCGGAAAAGGTCTAAACTCAGGGGAGATGGCCCAAACCCAGAGGGGAGGGAAGAGTGCGGGAGGGAGTGGAGAGATGGTGGGTGACTTGAGAGGATGGGAGGCTGATGGCTCTAGGGCAGCGCTGGTGCTGGGGGTAGCTGGAGGAGGGGCCCACAGGAGGCCATTCTGACCCACGTGCTCAGCTGCTGCTGAAGAAGCGTCAGGACCGTGGGAGAGCTGTGCACTGTGTGTCCTCGGATGATCAGTGGGGGCCGGCTTTTAAAATGAATTTCATTGACTTGTGTGTGTGTGTGTGTGTGTGTGTGTGTGTGTGTGTGTGTGTGTGAGAAAGAGAGAGAGAGAGAGAGAGAACATTCCATGGCACACAGGTGGAGGTCAGAGGACAACTTTCAGAAGACAGTTTCTCCTTCTGCTATGTGGACTTCAGGGGATTGAACTCAGGTCGCCAGGCTGGCGGGTGGTCACCTGACTCTGCTGCCAGGCGGGGGCCTGGCCAGGGCGGAGCCCAAAGGAGACTGAGGTTGTCTCCTCTCCACATCTGTAGGTGTTTGGATTTAGCTTCAGCTGATTTAGTGATGGATGAGGAAATGGGATATTTAGTGTGTTCTGTGTCTAACACATGTCATTGACTACATATGATTTCATGTGTTCTAATACATGATTTCATGTGTTCTAACACGTGTCATTGACATCATGTGATTTCATGTGTTCTGTGCTCTGACACATGCCATTGACTACATATGATTTCATGTGTTTTGTTTCTAATGTCATTGGCTATGTGTGATTTCATGTGTTCTGTGCTGTAACACATGTATTGACTACACATGATTTCCTATGTTCTGTGTCTAACACATATTGACTACACGTGATTTCACGGGTTCTGTGTCTAACGCACGTCATCGACTACACATGATTTCGTGTCTTCTGTGCCCTGACACATGTCGTTGGCCTCACGTGACCAATCCTTGTCTCTTTGGACAAATAATGTCCATGTTGCTTCATCTCGACCTGTTTGGTTTCCAACCAGGACACGCTCACTGGACACCCTGGGGACCCTCCACAGCATCAGAATCCCCAAATGTTCAGAATACCCGCATGCAGAATTCTTCCTGCGATGGTCCTGAGAGCCGCTGGGAGGGAGCAGCAGGTCGAAGGCTCTGGGGGCTGCTGCTCCAAGGCTCAGGGCGGGAAGCGCGAGGCCAAACTCATGGGTAGACAAGGTCTGGGTCGTGAAATCAAGTTCAGCCTTCCACGGTGGCCTGGCTTCGGAGGGAGACTGCATTCGTGGCTCATTAACACCTGCAGGCTGCGTCTGGAATCCTGGTGGCCGCCTACACAGCCCTACACAGACTGGGGCTGGCCGTTTGCACACAGAAGAGCCTCTCCCCCAAAAGATAAGTCAGTGAACTGATGGACATGCTGGTCCCGTTTATTCATTCCAGACTGTGTGAGTGTGCGCATGGTCGGGTCAGAACATGACAGTGTTGCTTATGATGTACACAAATATGATCCGCCAATTAGAATATGAATAAAAGTGGCACAAGGAGAAGAGTCGCTGTTTATTGCTAGAGACTGTTTAACGTGGCTCTAGGGACTTCGATGGTAGCTTCAGATTCTTTGAGTGTGCGTGCGTGCATGTGTGTGGGGATGTACATGAAGGCCGTTGAGTGTAGAAGCCCAAAGGTGACATCGAGAATCATTCCGGATTGCTGAGGGGCTCAGATAGGCTGTGTGTGGGATATGCGTTTGTATCTAAGTCCATATTGTTCGAAATCTGCTGCAATACCTTTTAGACTGAGACTGACTCAAGGGCAGTGCTGAGCGAGAAAGAGAGACAGAGACAGAGAGACAGAGAGAGAACTAGAGAACTCTAGAAAACAGAACTCCACATGTTTGCAGCGCGGGGTAGAATGCACGTGTGACGGAAAGCAGTGTTCCCACGGCTCATCTAGCATGTCATCCAAATTGCTGGGTTTGGACGGGCATGCATGAGAAGCCAGTGGGGGGTGAAAATGTCTAATGTCCACCCTTCCCACAACCTTACCGAAGTCATGTAAAGGATCTCACAGGCCGCACAGAGCCGAAGTGCCAGGCAAAGCTGACAGAAAGGCTCTTGTTTCTGACGGGGTCTCTTCCTATGTCTCCAAGTTGGAGTGGGGCGGGAGTTAACTCTGTATGGCAGAACCACAGATGGGTGGAGGAAACCTGCACGGGTTGTCCTGTCAAGGGGCTCTTTGCAGAATTAACCCTTTGATGGGTCTGCCCCATGCTGCTCAGTCTGGAGATGCCAGAATGCCCATGGCTATGCAGTGATGGAAACGGCCGTGTCTCAGCATGGTTTGCACGCAGTGTCGAAGAGCTACTTTGTAATTTAGTTTAGATGCAATGCACCCCCAGTACTGTCAGTACTAGCAGGGGGCAGAGCCTCAACCTTTGCGTCCTTGCAAAGGTTGAGCAGGATTTTCTGTCAGTGAAATTCCCAGGAAGGAGTTCCTGCCCAGTTACAATAAACACCTTTGGCTGGAAGTTCTCTGCCTTATCTAGGCGGTCCTTTTGGTTTGCTGGGAAATACGCGTATTTTCCCCTGCAGTCAGAATAGAAGCTGAGGGAGAGATTTGTGCTTATCTTGATTTTTTTTTTAAATCCTAACAGCAGTTTCCCTATAATACTCAGTGCTTTTTGCTTTGCGATGTTGGAGAACCAGAATGGAGCTGGTTTTCACCTCTAGTTCACCTCCCCAGGTCTGGGCACAGCAGTCCTGGGAGCAGATGTAACCAGTCCACCAGGCAGTCCCTAGTCTCCGGCAGCCGTGTGATCCAAGCTATTCATTTAATTTTCCCGTTCAGCAGCCACGTACTGAACGGTTCCCATGAGTAAAGCATCATTTGACAACATGGAAAAACACAAAAACACAAAGTTCATTCACAGCCTTTAGAGTTTAGTAGAGAAAAATGAAACATGACTAGGTAGAACTAAATGTAAGATAGATAGTAGAGACTGTTTGGAAGACAGACAGAGAGACAGGGAAACAAGATTACAGTGGAGAGAGACAGAGAAAGAGATAGAGAGACGGCAAACAGAGAGACAGAGATCACAGTGGAGGGGGTCGTCAGGCAGTAGATTTAGTATAAGATCGATCATTCTGAATGCATGAGCTTTTTGAACATTTCTCTTTCCTCCTTTGATGTCAACTGGACTTTCTTTTTTAAAAAAATTATTGATAATGGGGTATAAATTATTGTCTCCAAAGATTTAGAAGTCACGTGACTTCTAAAAGCTTCAAGTTCCCTCGTTGTGCATGACAGGACTTCCCAAGGCCAAGCAGGCGCTGACTAGATTCCTGCAGGCCAACAGTCAGGGCTTGAGTTGGTCATTCCCAGTAGATTAGTGCAGAAAGCAGCTTGTCGAGGTTGGTAGCAGAGTGATTTAATTGGTGGGGTAAAATATGAGATGCCATCTCCAATTCCATCCCGAGTTCATTGGACAGTCAGCTGGATGCTCTATATTTTAGTTTTCATTGCAGTAAAATGCAGATAAGATTCTGGAAGCTGTTACAAGACATTAATGGGCTGTAGATCTTCAGAGTCCTGGTGTTTGATGAGGCTTTATTAATCCTCGCTCAGGTACAGTAACAGTGGGAAGACACCTTTGGAATAACATGAGCACTAAGACCCTAAAAAAAAAACAGACAACACAGCTTGGGGGTGGGGCTTATGCACTGGGGAGATCAAGACGGGTGGATTGCTTGCAGTGTTCAGTCCAAGTGAACATGGTGAGTCCAAGGCCCCTCTGAGCTTTATAATGAGGCCCTGTCTCAAAACACAGTCCCACATAGGCTGGTAATGACACCTGCTGCCCAAGCCTGTTGACCCATGCTGGTGGACGGAGAGACAGACTCCTGAAAGGTTTTCTCTGCATGGGCGCAGCTAAGGGTGTGTGCTTGCCTCCCTCCCCCTACCACATGTAACTAGATTAATAAAAAGAGAACACACAGCAGGCTAAGGCCTTGACCACTGTTTAGTGGTTGATTTTTTTAAATTTATGCTTATTCTTTGAGTTTCATACATGAATACAATGAATTTTTATCATTTTCACTCCTCCCACCCCCCTTCTTTTCCTACACCAAACCTCTTCCTTACCTCTCCCCCGCATCCTCCAGTGTCACTTCTTTCTGGGTGTGTGGCCCACAGAGCTTCACCTGGCTTGCCTGTAGGGCTCACAGTGGCACTTGCTAGCGCATGGATCAGTATGAACCATTGAGGAAAAGCTTTTCCACGTCCAGCGTCAAGCTCGGTACTCTCTCAGGAAGGTGTGCAGCGGTGTGGAGCCGCTTGAGCTACTTCCCCTTCCGTGGTAAAATGCTGATCAGCCAAATCTTGAGCAGATCTGGTGGGAGCAACATAGCTGCAGTGAGTTCATGGATGTGGCATTTTTACTTGGGATCTGGGGATTTGAACTCAGGCCCTTCTGCTTACAAGGGAGAGGCTTAATCTGTAAGCCATTTCTCCAGCCCAGCTGTGATTCTTTGTATAAACATTTTCCATTGCAGAAGGAAGCGTCTGATTTGAGTGCTGAGAGTTTCTCTAATTCATGGTATAACGGTAACTGTTAGAAGTAGCTTGATACCATGTCCTTATAGCCAAACCTTAATAATTTGTTCTCTCTCCTGAGGGCCTCTGGCCTCCCTTTCCACAGATTGATGGGCACTATTTAATTTATTCCGTGTTTCTGTCCTTTTGAAGCGTTTCACTGTCTTAGAAAGCTAATATTGCATTAGAGTTTCTTTCTCAGAAAGCAGCTGATATTGTCTCATGCCTTCCTTTTGATGTTCTTGGGACGAGAACTCTCTCGGCCCCTCTCTGCCGGCTGTTGATGATGTTTGGACTCAGACTTGCCTGTAAGTCAGGAGAGACGGTCTCCCCTGGGCGCAGCCTGCAGGCTTCAAGATGAACAGATCTCTCTCTGAAGGTGACCTGCTTCCAGCCCAGCTGGGGGCTCCTGAGACAAAATCTGCTTCAGTAGCCTTCTGGCTTTGAAGAGGGTCTGCAATACGTCTCTCATTCTTCCGGCAGGAATTCACCCATGCAGGTGGACAGTGAGTTGAAAACAAGCTGTTGCAATTCATGCACATGTTGCTGGTGAAATCACGACCCAACTGCTTGAGGGAACAAGAGGCTTATTCTCTTACGATCGTCCAGTTACGGTTCTTAGTCCAGCTTGACAGGAGAGCTCACACTAACACCAGGACAGAGGGAACTGGCCACACCATCACCGCATAATGGCTGAGAGAGGGATGATCCCTACTTGCCAGTCCAGCATATCTGGCCAAGTGTGCACAAGGATGCCAACTTCCTCAACCAGCTTCGTATTTTATTCACCTGTCCAAGGCCTAATCAACCCACCATGGGCTGGGTTGGCCCCATCCACTAGACAATGTCTTGCAGGTTCCCTCTGGGCTTAACTCAACTACCTATTATCTAAAAATGTGCCCACGAGTGCGAACCATCACCCATCAAGTTGACACCTGTGCCTAACTATGACCTAAGCCAGCTGGGCAAACACCTCCAATCAAGGTTCTTTCGGGTCTGTAATCAGCACTTTGCATCACTGGTAAGTGTTTTTCTTTAAGAACCACCTCTCATGGCTGACAGCTTAGAGACCATGTTTCCTCAGATTGGAAGAGCAGAATCGGGAAGGTGATATTGATTTCTCTGCATGAATCACAGCTCAGCTTTAATCTCAGCAGACCACCTTAGCCAGTGTATGTTTCATCAAGATAGCGAAAGCTGAAGGTTAGACCGCGCCACCTTAAGGCCTGGGCGAGAGGGGCCATGGAAGGTTGTCTTGTGTTGGGTGAGCCCCTTTAGCCCGCTGAGCCATCCTGCCCGCCTGCACCCTGTGTGGTGGAGAGGGCCCCTCTGGCTTCTGAGCCTGGCCTCCGCCACACGGGTAGAACGAGCTCCAGACAGGAGCTTGCGCTGTTCACTCGCGTAACCCAGACTGGCCGGCACTGCCATGTAGCTGAGAAGGACCGCAAACCTCAGATTCTGTAGCTTCAACCTCCTGGGTGCGGGTACACGTGTCTGCCACCACACATTTATGTGTGTGCGTGCACATACATAAGCACATGCATGTATGAAGTTGACTCTAGATTCACCTAACAGCCTCCCATTTCATCTATTTTTCCTGCGGGTGACTTCATTTCTGTTTTGCAGCCGAATGAAAGTCCATCATGTGTTTGTGCCGCGTGTTCTTTGCCATTCACGGGTTGATGGACACTTGGGCCGATCCCGTTTCTTAGCTGTTGCGAATACAGCAGCGGACGGCACACGTGCCTTTCTGATGGGACTTAGAGCCTTTGTGTATGTACCCAGGGGAGACCTAGCTGGCTCATGTGAGTTCAGCCTTTTGAAAGGTGTCCACACCGACTTCCACAGCAACTTCATGGTTCACATTTGTACCAGCAGCCCACAGCGTCCTCTTCTCCCGCGTACTCACCCGCACTTCCTGCTTTTTCTTGAGGCTCGATTCTGTTTTCATTATTCTTGCTGATCTACACGCTGTTCGTCCCCCACAGCCGTGACCTCTGTCGAGGCACCCCCTAACCCCCACACCCGGGCTCCTCCTAGTCAACGCATCCGTCCCGACTCATCGTCTTCCTGGTGTCTCGGCCTTCGT
Source organism: Typhlomys cinereus (assembly GCA_023101885.1). Lineage (NCBI taxonomy): Eukaryota > Metazoa > Chordata > Mammalia > Rodentia > Platacanthomyidae > Typhlomys > Typhlomys cinereus. Next base: position 1,084,292 of record JALPQD010000087.1, on the reverse strand, counting down.
GCATTTTTCCAAGACGTGAAAACCTAAATATCTCCCTTTCTTACACCAGATTAGTGGCCCAGTGTTCATAGTCCAACCTCATGAATGGTTCAATGATCGGTCTGGTATTTTCCATTCTCTCTAGCATCGCCACAGATCTGCCTCCACCTCTCGAGAACAGAGTCAGAACTTCTGTCCATCGTCCGGTCTTCGTTCTGGCCCCAAGATTGCCGGATATTGCATTTCTACCAGAATAATTTTCTGCGAAACATAAATCCCATCAAGCCATTCGTCTCTTAAAAAATACCATTGATGGTTGCAGAACAACCAGACTCAAAAAGACAAACAGTGCATGTGACCTCTCACAGGCAGTCTACATTTACACTCCCCACTAGTTGCTCAAACCCCCCTCTGTCTCGCTCCTTCGTCTCCATCCCTTCACACCCCCCCACTCTGCGTTTGAAAAGCCCTTCCTAAGTCCTAAATCATTTCCCTGCCACGCCCACAGGCTCAGCTAACCACGCCCACAGACTCAACTGACCACGCCTGCAGGCTCAGCTGACCACGCCCACAGGCTCAGCTAGCACTAGCAATTCCTGCTACTCTGTTTTTCTAGTTACACTGCAGAGATGTGCTTGTGTCTGGGGATCCCTCACGATGTGCTCCAGGGCGGGTGTATCTGGCTCACCTTGGGTATCGCAGGTGGAACGGCACCTATCACATTTCCTGACATCTTTCCAGCCTCCCATAGGTCCAGCAAATGTCCTGCTGTGCAGTGGAGAGCTGGTCACTGCCCTGACCAGAGAGGGAAGCCGGTCCTTCTCTATTCTCCTTACTCTAGTGCCTGGTCCCAAGTCTGGGGCTTGAGGTTACAGCACTGGTCAAGTGGACCGGCAGAGTCAGGCTTGTAGAACTGGAAGCCAGGGAGCTCTCCCTGGCAGACTGTGCTGTCTGACTTCTGGTTCTCAGCAGGACAAGTCCATGATGTCTGGGAGGCAAGCCAACAAATGGGATGGTAAGAAATCCTGGCCTTTTCCCCCTGAGGTACCCTGGGGGCCGCGCTACGAGGTCTGACTCTTCCTGGGTACAAATGTGGCCTTGGCACACAGCCGCTTAGGCTGTCTCCACCAGGGCAGCTGCCCCTCACAAACGCCTGCTTCAGGGCTGTGGACGTGGCTCAGGTTAAAGCCTGTGACTCGCAAGCAAGGACCTAAGTTCAGATCCCCAGATCCCATGGAAAAAGAAACGGCAGCCTGTAGCTGCTTGGAAGGCAGAGCCTGGGAAATCTCAAGGCTGGTTTTCTGATGTCCATTTACTTGTCCATTGGACAGGTCACTCAACCTCCCTGAGCCTCCGCTGTCCTTACCTCTAAAAGGATGATTGGCAATACTGGCCCTATACACTTACAATGAGATTAATTGGGATAGACATGTGAGGTAGCCTTACTTCATAGTAATATATACTCTGCTGGTGTGTGTGTGTGTGTGTGTTGTGTGTGCAAGAGGGCACCTGAGTGTGTGTGCTTGTGGAAGCCCAAGGGTGACATCGGGAATTATCCTGATTGCTCTACCTCCTTATTCCTTTGCTCCAGGGTTTCCCAAGCTCTGCCTTCCAAGGTCAGAAGTGCAGGCTGCTGCCATATCTGTCCAGCCCTTTTATGTGGGCTCTGGGGATCTAAACTCAGGTCCTTTTGCTTGCCAACTGTCTCCCTGGCCTGGAGATGATCTTATGTGGAATCGCCTTTGGCTCTCAGGCAAAGCACTGATGCATGCTGGGGGCAGGGAAGGAATGAATGTGGGTGGGTCCCACAGCTTCAGTGACCCCTGGCTGAAGACAGCAACGTGTCTGTGTATTGATGGTCTCCAGAGCCCCCAGCAGCTCCCAGGCTGGAGCCGATAATGGCTGTTCTTATTATGCGGCCCCTCGGCGCTGGGTTATCATTCTCCTCCACGGCCCTGGTCATCACCTTCTATTTGCACGGCTCTCACGCTACACTGAGCAGGAGACTCAGGACGGTAATGACCCTCATTTGTATCCGTTAGGGTCTCAACCTGCTCCGAAGTGTTCATTAGGCCGGAGGACAGATTTGTTCTCATTACTCTTGTCCTTTAGACTCCTGCGTCACCTTTCTCTGGACTGTTTCTGCATGTGAAGCTTCCCCTCCCCCTCTTTAATGTATCTTCTCATCTTTCTCTGCCTATACATAGATAAATGTATATATCTGTGTGTTGCAGTCCACCTGCATGGTTGCTGATAAATGACCATCCAACGGCTTAAGGGAACAAGGGGTTTATTTTCTCTTATGATGACCGATTACAGTTCTCAGTCCAGCTTGACGGGAGAGCTCACACCGACACCAGGACAGAGGAGACTGGCCACACCATCACCACATAACAGCTGAGAGAGGGGCGATCCTTACTTGCCAGACCAGCATGTCTGGCCAAGTATACAGAAGGATGCTGACTCTCTCAACCGATTATCAGTATTTTATCATCTGTTCAGGGCCTAGTCCTACCCACCATGGGCTGGGCCTTCCCCATCAGCTAAACAGTCTCCTGTAGGTTTGCTCCGGGCTTAACTCAGCTACTAATTCTCTACAAATGTGCCCAGAGCTCAAACCCTCAACTGTCAAGTTGATACCTGGGTCTAACTATGACAATGTGTGTTTATGCATAGTATGTATATGTTAAATCTTTCTTTCTGTGTGTACGTATGTTATTGGTATGTGCATACATACACATATGTGGGATGTGAGTGTGCTCCCCTGTACATAGACGTGGTTAGATCAGAGATTAGTTAATCATGGATTAACTGGCCTGGCTGGTCAGGAGCCCCCCTGGATCCACCTGCCCCTGCCCCCCCAGCTATGCCGTCCTTGGTTTTGTATATGGGCTCTGGGGCTCCACACATTTGTACCAAGCACATTGTTTACTAGCTATCTCCATAGCCCTGGTTTTATTTCATTTTACCAGAGCACACTGCATGCCTTATCAGTGCCATGCAGCAGCCCTCTAGAGCCATGTCTGGGCAGAACACCCCCAAGAGCCCTGCCCCTCCAAGGTTTCCTTCCCACCTGGTTTGGTGCACCGCACAAGAAGGCACGAAATCCTGAATTCAATGTACGTGGAACAAAACCCAAACTACTCAGACACACGTTTGCCTCCAACCCCGGTTTCCCGGCAGACACAGGAGGCAGTGGGCACATCGCTGAGCCGTGCCCAGGCCAGGATTGTGGTCACTGTCTCAGAGCCTGGTTGGCTGCCATCCTGTCTCCCAGCTCACGGAAGGACCAGTGATCACTGTGAGAGGAAAACGTCCTGCTGACGGGAGCCTGTGTCCTGCAAGGGGCCATTGTGAAGAGAATGTTCCCGGCTCCGCAGCCCTGGCTCCCACGTGGTCTTCCCATCACAAGCACCATTCTGCAAGTAACTGTTTTGGTAAATGAGTCATATTGTAGCAATCTTCATGAATCAAAGATAATTATATTTTTACTCAGCTAGTGCTGGCTGAGAAAACTCCCTTATTCTTCAATTAACTGTCTTTTCACTGGGGATCCTGGCGCCTCTCTCCTGCACTTGCAACCCAGTTCTTTGCTCCCTTCCCAGATCCCTGAGGCCTTCTTGATTCTCACACCTGCCCATATGTCCGTCTTCTCTTTAGCACCAGTTCTCTGCATTCATGGAAAGTCACTGCCGCGGATTAAATCAGGCCTGCCCAGAGGGGGCGGAGATAACATTCTTCCTAAGCAGCTTTATTGTTATTTATAAACCTGGACATTATCCTTTTGCTCCTCAGAGAGAAGGTTCTGCTTCATGTTTCATCTGGTCAACAACTTAAAAATCTTCAGGATGAAGCAAAATGAAATTCCCACTAATTAAAGCAACTGTTTTTAGTACCAGGCAATGGGTCAAAAGATGTTTGTGTATTTGATTCCTGACAGGTTGAAGTGACTATTACTGTCTCCATGTCCCATGGGAGTAAGGTGAGGCTTAGACGTGAAATAATTTGCTAAGGTCCAATGATTGTGCAGAAACCTACTGGACCCAAGCTTTGCTTCAAGCATCTGTTATTTTATTTTTATTTGTTTGCTTATTTTTAGTGTCTCCTGTAGCCTGGGCTGGCCTTGAATTTGCTTTGTAGTGGAGGGTGATTTTGAACTTCCATTCCTCCCGCCTATCCCTGGGGGTTGGGAAGCTCAAGACGAAGGTGTTAGTGGTACCCCAGGGCGGCAAGGGCTGGATCTCAGCCTCCAAGCTACTGCCTTGTCCACCGGAGGCAGAAGGGTGAAAAGAACCACGTGTTGTGTGTGGCCCTGCGTGTTGGTTTCATTTTCTTGTCCATGAATGATTTGATTATTTTGACAGATAACATCAGTTAGTCATTTCAATCATTTGACTAATCACTTTGATTACTTTGACTGATCACCTTGGTTACCCTGATTAGTGGATCATTGTGATCACCTTCATTGATCACTTCAGTGATCTTGAGCAATTACCTGATTGCCTTGACCAATCCCCTTGATCAGTTTGACTGGTAAGCTTGGTCACCCTGGTCACTTCTATCAATTATTTCAATCAGTCAGTTACCTCCATCTCATTGACAGTTCATCTTGATCACTTTGTTTGATCCTCTTCGTCATCCTATCAGCTCAATCCCATCAATTGATTACCTTGATCACAGTGACTGATCACCTCATTCACCTTGATTGACCACCTCGACTGATCACCTTGATCGATTACCTGGATCACTTTGCTGGGCACCTTGACCGATTACTTGGATCACCTTGACGGATCACCTCAATTGATCACTTGGATCACCTTGACTGATCACCCTGACTGATCACCCCGACTGATCACCCTGACTGATCACCTAGATCACCTTGACTGATCACCTGGATTGGTCACCTGGATTGATCAACTGGATTGATCAACTGGATTGATCACACAGATCACCTTGACTGATCATCTTGACTGATTACTTGGATTACCTTGACTGATTACTTTGACTGATCATCTGGATCACCTTGACTCACCTTGACTGATCACCTTGATTGATCACTTGGATCGATCACCTGGACTGACCACTTTAGTCACCTCGACTAATTGATTACTTCGATCACGTTGACCTTCACCTTGAGCACTTCCGTCACCTGATCCCACAGCTCCACCTCCTGCTCGTTCCTGAGCCCGGATGTGTTAGTTCTGCTCCTTGTTGCTGGGACAGAACCCCTGGCAAGAGCAGCTAAGGAAGGAGGTTTATTCTGGCCCTGGGTTCAAGGTCAGGAAGTGAGCAGCAGGAGTGGGCATGGCTTATCTGCTGCTTTTGCCCTCAGGCAGCAGAGTGCCACCCATGTGGTGGCTTCCACCTGGACCACGGCTGAGAGCCTGCCCTGTCCAGTCCATGGGGCCTTGGGAAGATGCGTCTACTTCTCTCCATGTCCTGGTCATTTTCCAAGGGCATCTGCACAGCAGCCTCTGCATCCTTGCCTCCATTGGGCTGCATCCTTGTCCCCGTCTGGCTGCATCCTTGCCTCCGTCTGGCTGCATCCATGCGTCCCCTGAAACCTCGGAGCTGATGGACAGGTGGGACTGCACAGTTTCCCTAGGGAATGCGTTCGTATCTTTCACGTCAATGAGCTCTTGGAGAAACAGTAAACTGCTTTCCCATCCCATTCACATAATAGATAAGACAAGAAATTAGCTGCTGATGGGCAACCTGGGGGCTGTTCATTTTGTCACAATAAATAAGGTTCTGCTAGTTTTGGCATGTGTGCAGTGTGCTCTGGTAAATGCTGTACTTTGTCACACAAGAGTCCCAGATTACACCTGTGTTAGCATCCATTGTTTGTGTGTGTGTGTGTGTGTGTGTGTGTGTGTGTGTGTGTGTGTGTACACACATGTGTGTGCCTAAGGGCATTTGAGTGTGGGTCCCTTGGAGGCCCAAGGGTGACTTCATTAATCATCCTGGATGGTTTTACCTCCTTATTGCTTTGCTCTGGGGTTTTCCAGGCTCTGCCTTCCAGGCCTCATATCTACCTGGCATTTTGGCATCTGGGGATCTGAACTCAGATCTTTTTACTTGTGATGCAAAGGTTTTAACCCCCGAGCCCTCTCTTCAGTCCAGCGGCCCTCTGTTTGTGTTTCCCTCCGAAAGGTTTCCCCACCGCAGACAAAGCATAGGAACTGCATTGAGACCACTTAAAGCTTCGCCTCTGAGCAGCCAGCAGCCACCCCTTTCCCCACCCTGTACTACACCTCTGCCCCCCCTACTTCCCATGAGCTATGTCTGTACCTCAGGCCACCTGCATGCCTGGGGGTGTCACCTTGAAGCCCAGCCCAGACTTTGTGAATGAGGATGAGCATTTTAAACAAGAAAGCTTGCAAGTCAGAAGAGTCCAGAGCACTGCTCCGAAAGCAGAGCTAGGACTGCAACCCAGAGGACGGATACAAGGCCGCCTGTGTGTATATACTATAGGTGCAGCACTGGCCTGTGCGTGTACACTGTAGATATAGGCCGGCCTGTGCGTCTGCACTGTAGATACAATGCCGGCCTGTGTGTATATACTGTAGATACAGTACTGGCGTGTGTGTGTGTGTGTGTGTGTGTGTGTGTGTGTGTACACTGTGAGTTCCTGTGGAGGACCAAGGGTGACTGGATTGCTTCCACCTCCTTCTTGCTTTGCTGTGGGATTTCCCAGTCTCCGCCCACCAGGGCCAGAAGTGCAGGCTGCTGCCATTTCACATTTCTGTCTGGTCTTTTTATGTGGGACTTGGGATCCGAACTCAGGACTTTCTGGCTGTGAGGCAGAGCCTTAACCTCTGAGCCATCTCTCCAGCCCTATTCATTGAGCTCTAACCCAGCCTGGGTCACATGAGACCCCGTCTAAAAACCAAAGGAGAAAATTCAGAAGCAGAGTTAACAACCCATGGCACAGCAACCTGGCGACCTGAGTTCAGTTCCCAGACCCACATGGTGGATGGAGAGAAGTGACGTGGGACGGTTGTCTTCTGGGCTCCACCCACCTGTGCTCCATGACACTCACCTCCTCCTGCTGTACTCCAAAAGTAATAAGAAAAGAAATAAAACCCTCCCTGAGCATAAGATCAAAAGCAATAACAAGTTTGAATCAGGGTTTCTCGCTGCATGTTAACGTTATGGACGCCCCATGGAGTGGTGTCCCACGACTGTCACGGAAAAGTGACCAAGCAGCAGAACTGGATCCCCTCGGCATTTCCAGAGTCTGGGGTGTGAGACTGTGTCGTGTGCCTCTGTGGAGTCTGTCCTCACCTTGGCTTGCAGATGGCGGTCTTCTCCCGTGTCACTGTGGCTTAACCTTCTCTTCATGACAGTAACTGTGATATTGTCTGAGGACCCACCCACTGACTTTATCTGAACTTGTCAACTGCCTCAAGAGGAGGGACGCCTACCCATCCACGCCCGTCTCCCCCTCTCTGTGGTCGCTGGGCATCCTTTGCCCGCTCCTGGCTTGAAGAAGCATCTGGAAAGTTTGCCTCCCTCTCACCCAGCACCCTCCCTGTGCGTGTGACTGCCTCTAGCTGTTCCTTTTCTAGATGTTTGTAGCAAGACCCCTCATCACACCCGCAGGGGCGCTCTTTCCAATTAGGTCACATTCTGCGGTACAAAGTCTTAGGATTCCAACTTTTTCCCTGTTGAGCATGCAACTGAATCCACAGCTGAACCGAATTCAGGCCTCTCGTAGGAAACTCACTTGACATTGCTGGGTGAGGCGAACATGTCTTTCTCACTCCTGCCTTCCAAATGGAAACTGTTGTGATCGAGAAGCAGGTGTGTGTGTGTGTGTGTGTGTGTGTGTGTGTGTGTGTGTGTAGGATGGGAGAGGCAGCGTGGCTGGAAGAATGAACGTGTAACTCAGGCAGGTCTTTCTGTTGTTGTTTAATGTTTAGAAAACTAAAGAAAGGGAAATCAATTATGGGGCCTACCTGCATTTTATTTCCTCACCCCAAACCAAATTACTCAGCAAACTTATCGCTTGCTAGTGCAGGCTCTGGTATTAAAGAAAACAATCAGGCGGGCAGGATTAATCTCTGACGGGCGCCTTATCTTTCCCTGCACCTTTGTTATTTTCTGAGGAGTTGCTTCCGCGGCTGCCGCTGAGCCATACCTCACTGGCTCCTTTCATTTTATCATCAGGCAGGAGCAAGGACCTTTCGGTTTATTAAAAAACCTTTATTTGTGAAGAACAAAGAGGGGGGAAAGGCAAACAAAAAGGCTAGACAATCTCCTGCCTGCCAGGAGTCACTCACCTGTTATTTAGAGGGCTGTGAGTTGGGAGAGACGTGCGTGCTGGAAAATGAAGCCCAGACGGGCTCCTCAGCTGGCATGTGCACACCTCCCCTACACATGTATGTATATACTGGAGTACGCATGTGTGTGCAAACACATACACATCATGCATGCAGCTGTGCCCCCCACATGTACACACTTTTTTTATTCAATTATGTATATGTGTGTATATATGTGTGTGTGTGTATGTATGTGTGTGTGTATGTATGTGTAGAACCACGGGCGAATTCGGGAACCACCATGGATGTGTGTGGTTGTTTACTCTGCCCCGGGATTCACAGGCTCCGCCCTACCAGGACCAGAAACGCAAGCCGCCCCCGCTTCCGCCTGGCGTCTATACATGGGGTCTAGGATCCGAACTCAGGACCTTCTGCCTGCAAGGCAGAGGCTTAACCCCTGAGCCACCTCTCCAGCCCCTCACACATGTACACACTTGAATGCATGCACAGTGCACACACACACACACACACACACACTGTGCATACATGTATGCCTACCCCTGACACAAGTAGACACTTGAATACTCGTACACACATACACACACACACACAGTTCATGCATTAAACCCCTTATGTCTGATTGACTGAATATCCAGCTCCATAAAAGGCCCCGGACTCACAGGCTGTCATACTTTCTTTTGCTTCTAAGCCACCCTCTGCCAAAACAAGCACAACAAAGCAAGACAAAGACCAGCCTTGCAGTCCTGTCCCCCTGCCTACTCTTCCTCCACTTACTACCTTCTCCTCCAGTACGGCTGAGGCTTCCCACAAAGGAGAAGTCCTGGTCATTGTAGCCCTACGTGAGCTCTGGACAACTTTATTAGTTCTCAGGAGAGCAGGGTCAATCCATCATCGTCACTATCATCATTGGTAATATCACGGTCATCATTTTTCTTACCATCACCATCACCATCCTTAACATCGCCATCATCATCACCATCAAGATAATAAGTTTTACCATTATCATTGTCATTATGATCATTACCATTATCACTGTCACTACCATTAAAACCATAATCATCATTACCATAGCCATCACCACCACCATTACAACCATCATTACCATCAACATCATATCATCACCACCATCATCACTACCACCACCACCACCATCACCATCACCATTTTTAACATCATCATCATCATCACTATCATCACCATCACCAGCATCAGCATCGTCATCATTAACATCACCATTATCATCACCATCACCAGCATCACCATATCACTGTCACTACATTATAACCATAATCATCACTACCAAAATAGCCATCATCACCATCACCATCATCACCATCATCACCATCATCACTATCATCACCACCATCCTCACCACTACCATCATCATCACCATGGGTCAGAGAAGGTCGAGGCTCAGGGGTCGGAGGAGGCCGAGGCTCATGGGACAGAGAACGTCGAGGCTCAGGGGACAGATAAAAGGTCGAGGCTCATGGGACAGAGAAGGTCAAGGCTCATGGGACAGATAAAAGGTCGAGGCTCAGGGGTCAGAGGAGGCTGAGGTTCGGGTGAAACCCGCTATCGGTTCCTCAAGAGGCGTGTTTGCTTCTTGCTGCTGTGGAAGAGCGCCACACTGGACCAGGACTTCTGTGGTCAGAGACCAGATGTGGGTGCCCGCAGTCTGCCCCCCAAGCTCCTTCCAGCATCCCTAAGTGCTTGAGCTCACCGGAAGCCGAGGGTTCTCTTCCACATCATTCAGGCCGAGGACGTTCTCGTGTGGTGGGTAGTTTACATCATCCTGCTCATCTCCTTCTAGAACATGGGGCCACGTGACCTGACATGCCACCTTTTATTTAAGGGCCCCGTGACTGGGCCATGCTGACCCAGAGCAATCTCCCTGTCGCCTGGAGGTGCTATCGATGACGGCTGCGTAAGGACAGGACGCGATGCACATACGGACTTGCATGTTCAGGAGCTGAGAGCCATGGGGTCACCCAGAACCCCACCTCCCACACTGCGTTTCCGACTTTCCTGCTCTGGCATCATCTCTTCAGATTGTTCCCTCCGTCCAGTGTTCAAATGCTTTCCTTGCAGCTTGGGAACTCTGGCTTTTCTGCTTGCTCTAAAGCCCCCACTGAAGAAGTGAGAGCAGAAGTGTGGCTTGACTGGTGGGCGTTTGGGAAGATTCCGAAAGAATCCTGGCCCTTGGGCACTGTAGAGGCCCAGGGAATGGCACTGGCAGGAAGACGCGTTTGCATTGGGCATCTCATTGTAACGCTGGCATTCTGCTTTTCCACGCTTCCCAAAGGCTTGCTTTAGCCAGTGACCTCTTTAGTTTTTTCCGTCCCCAATTTCCTGTGTAAATGATCTCAATTTGGAAACCCCAAGGCAAGCTCTCCAGGGCTTATGGCCTTGCTTCCTGTTAATTTTCCTAGGTTGCTGTCCAGATCCTAATCTCTGAGGTTCTGACCTTGCTCAGAACCTGACATCCGAGTTTCTCCCTTGTTGATATCCAAGTCTGTCTTTGGTCGTGGGCGGGACTCTGCCTGTCATTCACTTGGGCAACTGAATGAGGCATATGATCTGATCCCTTTGGGTACCAGCCCCTCCCTCTGTGTGGCCTTCTTGGATCCCATGTACCCGTTACAGCATTCTCCCACTCCATCCCTGTTCCTTTGTTCTTCCCTCCAAGGTTCAGGGGTGGGAGGGACGGTTTCCTAGGAGTGTGTTTGAAAGTTGACTTGTTCTGGCTTCTGTGAACTCTGATGACCTCGCTCTGACATCTGAGTGGGGATCAAGAATTACACATTCTCTCTGGAGACTGACGTCCCGATTTCACTGCCAGGATGGAGTTTGGGATCTAGTGACAGAGGGCTTTTTATTCCTGTGAGGGTCAGCTGCTTTGTATGGAACACACACACACACACACACACACACACACACACACACACACACAACCACACAGAGACATACGCAGAGACACAGACACACATTCATAAACACACACAAAAATACATAGATGCACACACAGACTCACACACAGGCACACACAGACTCACAGACTCACACATACACACAGACACCCACTCACATACACACAGACACACACACAGACACACCCATACCATATACAGACACACACAGATACACAGACACAGATACACATACATTCACACACATACACACACACATTCACACTGCAGTCAGATCCACAGTAAGGCACACTTCGTGTCCATTAGTATAGCAATTATTAAATACATGTGAGACTCTCACAATGAAACTCGTTGCTTGGTATGCTAACTTTAAAAAATGCTGATAAAATAATTATTAATAATTATTAATAATAATTGGGGGACAAATTACAATGATGTAAATGACCAGTTTTGATGAGGATTCTGAGAAATTAGAAAACTCATCCTTGCTGGAGGGAAGGGACAAGGGTTCTTCAAGCATCAATCAAAGTGTCCTAGGGGCCAACAATGCCCCGCAGGTCTAGACCATGTTCAACAGGTATGCAAGAAGGTACCTACCCACAATCACGACGGTAGAGCCCATGATCATGACTGTAGTACCACAATTACTGCAGTATTACTCACAGTCACAGTACTACTACGCGCTGCCACAGCTGTAACACCTACATGTCAACATGACCACAACTGTAATACCTACAATCACACTACCATGACCATGTTTGTAACCTACAACCACATTGCCTGCAACTATGGCTGTGACTCCTACAATCGCATTGCCCACAACCATGGTTGTAATGGCTACAGTCACACTCACTGTGGGCATGGCTGTAATAAAGACCTACAACCACACCAGCGATATCAATAATATCTGAAAGGCGAAAACACAGAAGTGGCCATTGGTGGATGAATGGGGAAGTCAAACAGTGTGTTTGCAGCAGTGAACACTATTCAGCTCTAGGCGGATGGGAATTCTGACATATGAGAGGACACTATGCTAAGAAAAACAAGACAGACTTGGAGGGACACACACAGTCCCCTTTGTATGAGATCTTTTCCTGGTTTGTAGGGATGGAGGGCGGTAGTGGAGCCCAGTTCTAGTGGACAAGTGTTGCACACAGCCTGCGATGATAGTGGACCTTTGAGAGGTGGAGCCAGACGAGAGGAAGTTAGGTCACTGGGCTGTGTGCCCTTGGGGGGCATACACACCCCTGTGTTTTCCTTCTCTTTGCTTTCTGGCCGCGTGAGGTGAGCAGCTTCCTGGGCCCTGAATGCCCACAGGCCTCCAAACTGAGTGTAAACCACCCCGTCCTCTTTATAAGATGCAACATAAGGTGTGTTGTCACAGTGATGGAGCTCCCTTGTCCCTCACGGATTTCACGCCTGGAGTCTGTGAGTTCCTTTTCCATCTTTCCCTCACCCTCATGTATCCCATGTTTGGAGTCTGTGAATTCTTGGTGGTTCTCTTGCCCTTCATGGATTCACGTTCCTGAGTTCCATCCCTTCTCTCCTCTAATAAACTCGGGCCTTAATCCTCAGGAAAAAAAAGGAAAACATTCAGGAGATGGAGCATTGCCAAATTATTTATGGCTATTATGGCAAAAGTGGTAAATATTATATTGTATATATTTATTCACAGTAAGTAAAGACGCATGGCTCGTGTGTATTTTCAAAAGTTGTAATATGCAAATTACATAGTACTCCACATGCAATATGTAAATTATATAGTATACCATATACAATATGTAAATTATATAATACATCATAAGTAATATGTAAATTATACAGTATATCACATGCAATATGTAAATTATATAGTACATCACATGCAACATATAAATTATACAGTACACCACACACAATATGTAAATTGTACAGTACACCACATGCAATGTGTAAACTGTACAGTATATCACATGCAATATGTAAATTATGCAGTACACCACATGCAATATGCAAATTGTGCAGTACACCACATGCAATATGCAAATTGTACAGCACACCACATGCAATATGTAAATTGTACAGCACACCACATGCAAGACGTAAATTGTACAGTGCACCACAAATCAAATCTGAATATCACTCTTTTCTTTCTAGGTCTCCTGTTGCAGCCCAGACTGGCCTTGAACTCACTGTATAGCCCAGGCTGGCACTCATTATGTAGACTGGTCTGATCCTGAACTCCGTCAGTGTGAGAACAGTCCATGGAGAACTCTGCTCTGGGGTGACAGGCGCAGCTGCTGTGTTTATTTCGTATGTAATCATTAAACGCAGGGCAGCAGCTGCACGGAGGCCCCTGCCCTGCGCTTGTAAAGCCACCACTGGAAGTTGGCGAAGGCTGGTTTTATGCCAAGCCTCACAGAATCTGCTCTTCCGATGTGAAGTCTGCCACAGGCGTGTGGAGAAGTGATGTGGGCGGGGTGTGGTGGTGCACGTCCGCGTTCAGGAGTAAGAGAAAAAGAGAAGAAAGAATGAAGGAAGGAGAGGAAGAAAGAGAGGAGGAGGGAGGAAGATAGGAAGGAGAGACAAAGAAAGAAACCTAGAAAGAGGAGGAATTCAGCACTTTAAGAAAGAGCCCTGGGCTGGAGACACCATGAGTTCCGGTGATACTAACCAGCCGTGTGTTTTCTTTGTTTTTATCAAGCAGTTGAACTTTTTTAAGGGGAGGCTTGATTTTCTCCCATGTAAAGCAAGATAGGTTTTGCTAGAATCACCTATGTATTCCCCGCGTATTTACTGAGCATTTCCTTTGGGCCAAGATCTCTGTCAGTCTCTGTGTCCGTGGGAATCACAGGAGCAGCTGATCCCGCCGCCCTGGAGGACCTGGGTCCTGCTGGTAGTGTATCATCCTCTCTGCACTGGGCCATCTCTTTCTATCCTCAATGCCACTCTTCCTGTCTTCAAAACCATCCCTGGCTCTGGCTTGTTGCATTTTTACCACGCTTGCTGGTGTGGCTTGCCTCTTCCCGACACCGTGTTGCAGTTCACCTGCATGGTTGTTGATAAATGACCATCAAATGGCTTAAGGGAACAAGGGGTTTATTTTCTTACTGATAGTCCAGTTACAGTTTTCAGTCCAGCTTGACGGGAGAGAGCACACACCACCAGGGCCAAGGGAACTGGCCACACCATCACTACATATCGGCTGAGAGACGGACAATTCTTACTTGCCAGACCAGCATGTCTGGTCAAGTGTACACAAGGATGCCAACTTCCTCAACCAGCTCCCAGTATTTTATTCACCTGTTCAGGGCCTAGTCCCACCCACCATGGGCTGGGCCTTCCCTATCAGCTAGACAATCTTCTGCAGGTTTGCTCTGGGCTTAACCCAACCACTAATTCTCCATAAATATGCCCAGAGCTCAAACCCACAACAGTCAAGTTGACACCTGTGCCTAACTATGACACACTGCTTGGCTATCGTCACACATGTGTGCTGCGACTCACAGGGGTGTGCCAGGCTAAGGGAGATACTCGGCACCAAGCAGAGGCTCTGGACATCTCTTTATGCTTTATTTTCCTCCATTCGAAAGCAACACATGGCTAAGCCAGGGAGCAGTGGGCCGCAGAGACACTGGGCTGGCTAAGGAAGTTGCCACCGTGGTCCAGGACAAGCCTGGCCTGGCTGTGAGAGGCAGTGACACCTGCCAGATGGACCTGTGGGATTTGGAGCTCAGTCCTTTTGTGTGTATATATGTGTGTGCATATTTCTGTGTGTGCAAATATACATGCATGAGTGCATATTTTATGTATATATACACATGTGTGTGGGTACATATTTGTGTGTATATATGTGTGTGTGTGTACATGTGTGCTTGTGCAGATTTGTGTGTATATGTGTGTGCATATTTATGTGTATGTGTGTGTAAATTTTTGTGTATATATGTATGTGTATAAATATTCATGTGTGGGTGCATATTTTTATGTATATATACATGCGTTTGGGGTGCACATTTGTGTGTGTATAAATGTGTATGGGTGCATATTTTTGTATATGTATGTGTGTGTGTGTGCGTGCATGTGCGCGTGTACTTATATATGTGTATGTAGGCCAGAGGACATCCTGGGCTGTCCCTCCACCTGGTTTTGATAGCAGGGTCTGTCACTGACCCAGCGTCTGTCATCCCCAGCAGGCCGGGCTGGCTGACAGAGAACCCCAGCATTCCTCTGCCTGTCTCCGTTTCCCCAGCGCTGGGATGAGCACCATGATGTCTGGCTCTTAATGTGTGTTCTGAAGGTGGAGCTCTTACGTACGGAAAGCACCTCGCTAACTGAGCTGTCTCTCCAGCCCTCTATTTATGTTGATTAATTTATTTGCTTTGACCCCAAATCTTTCATAAATATTATATATAACATTGTAAGCATATAAATTTTGCATATACATACATATTTATATTTGAAAGGCTTTATCTATAAATGTTATTGATAGATTATTCACGACCTGACAGACGTTCCATTTCAATTTGTGTAGTGATGATATGTATGGAGCCAGGTCTCGACGACCATGCTCAAAGCCTCGGGTTTAACTCCTATCCCAGGAAATAAGAGGAGGGTTGGCTCTGTCAATGTACGTGACGTCATGCAGACGAGAGCAAGAGAATTGCTGAAAGAGATTCGTTTTCTTGCTGTTGGTGTCTCTGTTCCTCTTTCTTTCTCCTGAGGACATCCAGCCATCAAACTCTAGAAAAGCACCCATCACTCTAAAAGAAGTCGACCATGTGCACCCAAGCCCTTAAGCCTGCTCATCATGGTTTTGTGGCCCATCTTGATTTGCAACTACTAAAAATGGGTTTTCTAGAAGTTGCCAGCTGAAGATTTCCAAGGTCTGAAACAGAACACGCATCATACAGCCCAGGAGAAAAACAGTTCTCACAGGCCAATGGCAATCAGGTCCTGGGAAAGTCACCTTATGAAATTTGGGGTGATGAAAGAGGTAGCTAGGTAGCATGGACACATTTCAGACAGTCCTCCATAAGGGGTGGGAGCATTGGCCTGGAGCTGGCAGATCTAGAAACTGTTTGCCTGACCAACGGCCTGTGGACAGCCCTCTACCCCATGGGGATTTATTAGAAGAAAAATGGGGAAATGTTGAAGATTTCAGGGAAAGGATAGTCTTCTGTGCTGGGAAGGGTCTTTAGAGGACCAGAGGAGGCTGGAAGCCCGAGATTGAGGCACCAGAGGCAGCTTGTGACCCCCAACTCCTCTGTGCTGCTTTCTGCTCACTGGACAGAGGGAGAACAGCCTGTTTTCCTTCCCTTTGTAACTACACGAAATGCATCATGGGAGCGCCAATGCTGTGACCTCATCCAACACAACCACCTCCGAAGATTCTGCTTCCCGGGTATTACCACACGGAAGGCTGGGACCTCCACACGTGAATTCCCTGGAGGCTGCAGACGTCGGTCTGCACAGAGGGTGACGAGATACGTCGGCCTCATCCTCTGGCTACTGTGAGCAGATGGTGTGTGTGTGTGTGTGTGTGTGTGTGTGTGTGTGTGTGTGCATTGGTGTGTGTAGATGCTAAGACTCTGAGATGTGAAGACATTTAAGGGTTGGTTCACAGCAAATCCTTTTTACCAAGGACAGAAAAAAGTCTGGAGTTTGGTAAGTTAGGGTTGTGAATAATAGGATTTTTTTGAGTATCGATAGCTGGCATCTCTTGATAATGAATGACTAAAAGAAACCTGCATACATTAATTTTCATGTGCACATGCATTAAATATGTGTATATGTATGCTAGAGTGTGTGTATATGTGCATGTACTTGTATGTGTACAAATGTGTGTGCGTGTGTGTACATACATACTTGTACTCTGCAGTGATGGAATGGAAAAGGTAGGCAAAGGCAAGATGGATGGAGAGAAAGAGGGTAGAAAATGACTTTGTATCTCTGTGTTAGTGAGAGTCATCCAACAGACTTGGGACCATTTCACATCTCAACAGTGTGTTCCCCAAAGTGGAATGCAGGGCGACACTCACACAGTAGCAACATCTTGATGAGTCTTCACCAGGCCAGATCCCTGGGTGCTTGTCCCTTCCTGTCATCCTCTGGCCACATCCTCTTCCCAAGTCACCCGTGCCCTGGATTGGACTTGCCTGTTTGTGCACTTAAAATAAGTGGAACTACCGGATGCTATTTTAGATCTGACCCCAAAGCTATTTTGAAGCCTTTTCCGGAATAGCATGCTAACTTGGGGAGAGGGAAACAGAGGGTAAATGAAGACACACTGTTGAAACACACACAGACCATGAACAAGTATGGCTGCTGTAGCCATTATTCCATGAGCAATCATGGCCGCTCTAACCACTGTTCCATGAGCAATCATGGCCGCTCTGACCGCTGTTCCATGAGCAATCATGGCCGCTCTGACCGCTATTCCATGAACAGTCATGGCCGCTCTGACCGCTGTTCCATGAGCAATCATGGCCGCTCTGACCGCTGTTCCATGAGCAATCATGGCCGCTCTGACCGCTGTTCCATGAGCAATCATGGCCGCTCTGACCGCTGTTCCATGAGCAATCATGGCCGCTCTGACCGCTGTTCCATGAGCAATCATGGCTGCTCTGATTGCCACTTGCTCCACAGTGTTTTCAAAGTGAAGAAGCTGCCTGTCACTGGTGCTCAACTCCTGAAGCCTCTCGCACTGTGATCTGTTAGGTGGCAAACCTGCCCATTTGCCAGAAGGAAAAGAATATGCTAGAACAGAGATCTGTAACTCTGGCCCTGAAGTGTAGAGCCTGGGAAAGCCCAGAGCAAAGCAATAAGGAGGTAGTTCTCAGGGTGGTTCTTACCCTGGGCCTCCAAATGCACCCACGCTCGAGTGAGCTCTTGTACACATCCTTGCACACATTCACACACTTCATGTATACATACATGAAAAAGGAATATTGTCAACGTGACAGGTTCTAGAGTTACTGAAGGGGTCTGCCTGTGAGCTCCTGGGAGGGATTATGTAGTTTAGGACAAATGAAGCCTAAAGACCCGTCTAATGTGGGGGGGTCCATCCCATCAAGCTGGGGTTGTAATAGTTAATCCTGGGTGTCATCTTGACATACCTGGTATTAACTAAGATCAGCTGAGACTACACCTGGAAGGATCAACTGAGACCCCCTGAAAGGCTTATACTTGACCTAGATCCCACGGGAACCTCCATGAATCTCATAGGAACCTCTCAGTATGACTATATAAAAGGGACCACAGAATACAGGAGGAGAGACACTCCAGGAATGGTGGAGCCATGTGGAGGTCTGCTGTGACTTAGCCTGCCCGCCAGCCAGCCAGCCATGCCATCTCCGCCGTGAAAGACTGTATCTATTTCCCCTCGGGAACTGTAAGTTGAATAAATCTCCCTTTCTCCTATAAGCTGCTTGACTTCGGGTGTTTTCTCACAGGAATAGTAAAGAGTAACCATTACAGGGGTCCTGGATGGATGAAAAGGGAAAAATGAGCTGAGCAGCAGCCTTTGGCTCTCTGCTTCCTGATCGTGGCCGCCACTGGGCCAGCTGCCTTGCGCCCCCACCACCGTGACGCACTGCGCCCGTAGACAGTGACCACCACCGTGACACACTGAGTCTTTAGACAGTGACCGCCACTATGACGCGCCGTGACCCGCAGACAGTGAGGGGGTGTTTGTTATCAGGTGTTTTGTCCCCCCCAGTGGGAAAAGTATTCAAGACACAGATAATGAGGGCAGGGATGTGATTTCAGAGCAAGTTTCGCGGAGAGCATCAGGGTTCTTCATGGGTCATGGAAGTTGAAAGAATGAATCAGAGGCAGAAGGTGCATTCCAGAAAAAGTGCCAAGTGTCAGGGCTGAAGGACTATCAGGGGGACGAAGCAATGACTCAGAGGCCAGACAGCACCTCGGGGCATGCTGGGCATTGCAAGGAGACACTGTAGATGCCTGAGCCAGGGGCGCGCCCTACCCAGAGGCTTTGCCTAGAGAGCAAGGAAGACACCAGAGCTTCCTTCCTCTTCTTCATCTCCTGGATTCTAAGGACCGCTCTGCCTAGAGCAAATGTCCTTTGGCAGGCACATTGTTTGATCCTTCAGGGAAATGACTTCATCCCACAGTGCTCTCCAGAACTGAATTCAAAAGCAGACATCTAAAGCAAGTTAGACTGCAGAAACTCTGATCACGGAAACCCATGTGAAAAAAGTTGAGCAGCTGGGTGCCAGGTGAACTTGGTCGGTCTTGTTGCTCATTTGCTCCATGTGTTTAAAACAGTCGCGCTGAGCAGAAAGGTGTGGGCGAGTTCCTTGACCCGCCCACTCTTGGACTCTGTGTGTTCATGTGAGCGCATGCTTCTGTGTATAGAGGTCAAAAGACAATTGCCATTAATGGCTTCTTGGGCTTTGTGTGCATGTGTGTGCATGTTCGTATACTGTATGCATATGCATGTGGAGATCAGAGGACATTGCTTTTGTTAAGGGCTTTTTGGCTTCAGGGTACCTGTGTGTGTGCTCATGTGTGTACACATGCATGTGGAGGTCAAAGGGTAATCGTTGCAGTTAAGGATTTCTTGAACTCTGTGTGTGTGTGTGCATGCATGCGTTTATATATGTGTGTGTGTGTACACATGCATATAAAAGTCAGAAGATAATTACGATTGTTTGTGTGTGTGCATGTGTATATGTATGTATATGTGTGTGTCTGTGTGTGCATACACATGCATATATATATGTCAGAAGACAACTCAAGTGTTGAGTATGCATGTGTGTATGTATATGTGTGTGTATATTCATGCACGTCAAAGTCAGAAGATGACTCTATTTTTTGTACACATATGTATGCATATGTATGTGTCTGTGTGTGTATACACATGCATATAAGTCAGAAGACAACCCTAACTTTTGTGTGTGCATACATGTATGTATGTGTGTGTGTGTGTGTGTGCCTGTGTCTATGTGTATACTCATGTATATAAAAGTCAGAAGACAGCCCCAACTGTTGTGTATATATCTCTGTGTGTGTGTGTGCGTGTCTCTGTGTGTATACTTATGCATATGAAAGTCAGAAGATAACCCCAACTTTGCACTTCTGTCATCTTTTACCATTTTTTCTTTGAAACAGTTTCTCACTGGCTCGGAGCGCAGTAAGCTGGTGTGGCTGGCCAGTATTTGCCTCCCCAGTATTCAGATTATAACTGCTTAATACCATGCCTGATATTTTTCTTTAAAATATGGGGTGTGGAATTACACGCAGGTTCCCTCCCTGCTTGTGTGCCTGTTTGCCAAGCATGTTACTGACCGGTCCATCTTTTCGGGGCCTATTTTGTCACAGCGGGTCAGAAGGTCTGGTGGGTGGAGTCATGTCCCCTGATTCCATGCTGTGTATTTGCCTTAGGTGTACAGACCCGACAGCGACCCCACAATTATATATACCCAATTTTCACAGCCTACCCAGTCAATGGTGGGGTTCTGGAAAGACTTAAAACGACTCCCAAGGGACTCAGAGCAGCAGAGCACATCTCCCATGGTGGAGAATAGATCCACCTCTCTCCCTCAGCTTATCTTCCATACATAGATGCCCTGTGGGCATGTAAATGTGTCCTGTCTTTCTCCTTGTTAGTGGTTCGTGGCTAGCCATCTGCAGGAGGTGGTCCTTGCAGGGCGTTGGCATTTAGGAGGGGGCTCTACCCTCAGAAAGGCAATAACACTTGAGGTTTAGGGAATGTCAGGGTTTCTCATCTTCCTAGTGGGGCCTCTGGAATACTAGGGGGAGTGACCAGTAAACTGATTCAGGTCCAGCCATGTTGAGGAACAGCTGTAGATGTCTATGGATCGTTTGTAAAGATACAACAAGGGAGACACTTGTGCAATTAGACACTACTGAAGTTTGTCTCGGAATGACACGGAAGAGATGTGTCTACACCACGGCTCAGACGCTGGCTGGTCTGTGTGCTCAGATCCACAGACACATGAGTATCCACAGATGTGTGTGTGTGTGTGTGTGTGTGTGTGTGTGTATGTGTGTGTGCATGTGTGTGCATATGTGTACGTGTGTGTATGCCTGTGTGAGCATGCACGTGTGTGTATGGATCCACAGATGTGTGTGCATGCATGTGCGTGCATGTGTGTATGCATGTGTATCCACAGACGTGTTCGGAGCTGGCAGCAGGGCTGCAGGTGGGCACTTTCCCAAACACACATGAGTTGACCTGAAGTCAGCTGCCATTGATTCTGTTTTGTTCTGCAGGGCTGGGGATCGGGCTCGGGGTCTTATGCAAGCCGGGCAAGCGCTCTGCCACGGAGCCACAGCCTCAGCCCTAAACTCAACCTCTAGACCTGTTTCCCGGCAAAGTTCTGACCTCCAGGTGGGCAGCTTGGCATCTGTGCGGAGCTGTCTCCATCCTGAAGGGGAGGAGGAGGAGGATGGAAGGATGATGAGGAAGGTGTGAAGATAGCCCTGACTTGAGACCCTTGAAGTACCTTTGTCACTAGTCTTCCGCCTATGCAGTCGATCTTTATTTATTTTTTAATTTTTTTCCTCTTCTCCCTGCTCACTTGGATGCGTCACTTGATGAGTCTTATTCTCTGACCATCTCATGCATGTGTGTAATACATTCTGACTATGCTCCTCTACCTTGTCTTATTTCTTTCCCTCCCTCCCATATTCATGCTCTTTCATTTTGTTTTATACCCCAGTGGGTTTAACCAGAGTCTTTTGTGTGCTCCAGGGCTAGGACTGTCTCTTAGAGCCAAGGAGGATCTCCAGTGGGCACACATCTGTACATTTTGGTCCCACCCCTTGACAATGTTCATTGGTACAGACGCATCTGCACCTCACCTTAGCTCCATGTCTGTCTGGCAGCAGTACCAATACAGGAGTAGCCAGGTAACACGCGTCTTCACTTGGCCTGATCCCTGTCTGGTTTCGTGAAATTCTTGGCTCCTAACCAGTGTGGGATTGTCCCATTTCACTGTCAAGGAGATTGACTGTTTGGGAAGCTCATTCAAGCTTGTTCCGGAGAGCAGGGAGCTGGGTTACATCTGCCTGGGTTGGCTCGGGGGTGTGCTAAACAGCTCCCCACCTCCCGGTCGCTTTTGAGCATTTCTGCCTCCCCAGGGGCCTTTGCTTTGCTAGATCTTGGAGTGAGCAGAAGGTGGACAGCTATTTCTGCTGGGGTGAAATTGATGATTATGGTCACTTAACAGAATTGTATCAAGGCACCCCCACCTCTGATATCACCTGTCACTCCCCAAAGCACCCCTGTCCCTTCCACCAGAGCACCACATGGGAGTCTCAGTGGGATTTCCCTTCACACAATTCATTTCAACCAGATTAATTTTTTTGCATGCATCTATATACATGTGTATGCTGGTGTCAAAGAGGAAATGTGTATGTGTGTGTGTGTGTATGTGTGTGTGTGTGTGTGTGTAGGCCCAAGGGTGACTTCAGGAATCCTCCTGCATTGCCGAGTAGGCTAGGTTCCTTGGGTAGTGAGTCACAGGGATCCACCTGCTTTCATGTCCCTGGTGCTGGTATGGCAGACACAGGCCCCCGTGCCTGGCTTTGCCATGGGTTCTGGGAGGTAGAACCCAGGTCCTCTGGGTGGCATAGCTCTCACCCTGCTGTACACCACGGCTGCAGCTCCCCGAGCGCATGTTGATATGTTGATGGGTGTGGAGAGCCTGTGTTACTCTTTGAGGTTGATGGAAAAGTTAGAAAGTATTTTTATTTGTTATTAACCACTATAAATGAATATGATTCCATTTTACAAGTTTATGAAAGATATTTGGTTTTTAGTAGGGTTAACTACCATGCATGTTTGTGAACACACATGTACACATACACACAATGGTGCTACAGACTGACTTATGATGAGTAATAGCTTGCACACACACACATGCACACATATACACACACAGTAGTGCTCTGAAGTAATCTGTGGTGAGTGATAGCTTGCACACACATGCATATATGCACACACGCATGCGCACATACACTTAGTAGTGTTCTGGAGTAATGAATGGTGAGTGATAGCTTGCATACACACACACACACATACACATACAGTAGTGTCTTTGACTAACCTATGGTGAGCAATAGTTTATACACATACACACACATGCACACAACCATACATGCACACACAGTAATGCTCTGGAGTAACCTATGATGAGCGATAGCTCACACACACACACACACACACACACACACACACACAGAGTGGTGCTGTGGACTTACCTACGGTGGGGTGTTTGAAGGCCTGCCTGGCTCTGTGTCATTGTCTGACCTCTACTGCCTCGTGCATCAGCGCAGCACATGCCCAGTGTGTCGTGCACTAACTGGATACAGAGATCAGGCCTCCTGAAGGAGGCTCGGGGCCTTCACACTTGAGATCCTGCTCTTCCTGCTGAGGACGGGGCCATCTGGGGTAGACACAGTTGTGTGCGATGCTGGGGAGGAAATCATATGGCCAGAAGCAGGTATCTCATTTCCTGGGCTTGACCTCACACTTCCTAGAAGTTTGGGTTGGCTACTGTGCTTTCTCCGGGACCTGTTCCACCCATGCCTCTCCAAGGGAGCTTGGGGACTTTGTCATTATCCTGTAGTCTTTGTACTGGACAGAATTTGCATCCTACCTACTGTCACACAGCTTGCTTAGTGCTCTTTTCCAAATATTGTCTTTGGTGTTGTCAACGTCTGAAAAACCTCACTCCAGTGGTGCTCCCCTCGATTCCTGCTAATCCTCACTGCCCCCTTCTCAAGTCCTCCCCGTGCCCTCCCGGTGCCCTCTCCACTCCCGCTCCCTTTTAGGGGCAGTGTTTCACCTCTGGAGTTCACACATTCAGTTACAATCGTTACAGTCGTGGATTCTACACTGAGTGCGTGCTGCAGCTGCTCTGTCTGTGGCTGTGAGACAGCACTCAAACACAGCTTGGGGGAGAAAGACCAGCTTTATTTGACTGACAGTTCCAGAGGGGAGGAGATATGATCCATCACAGCTGAAGAGTGTCACATCCATCATCTTAGAGGTTGAGAGGACAAGCAGCATTCTACAGCCGATTGCTAAAGGAAGCAGGGTGGGGCTATTCAACATTAAGGCCTGGGACAGACCTTCCTCCAGTAAGGTTCTACCTCCTGAAGGTGCCCCGACTTTCTGGGACACTAACATCAGCCAAGATGGTGGTCACATGGGGAACAATTCACATTCAAACCATGACGGGACATCTTGCCATTTCTTGTAAAGATACTCAGTGGGGTTGGGGACATGGCTCAGGGGTTAAATCCTTTGTTTTGCAAGCAAAAAGGGCCAGAGTTCAGATCCCCATATCCCATGTCAAAATGCCAGGTGGAAATGGTTGTGGCCTACAATTCCAGCCTTGGAAGGTTGAGTCTGGAAAACCCCAGAACACAGCAATAAGGAGGTAGAGCAATCTAGGATGATTCCTGTTATCGCCCTTAGGCCTCTACAGGCACACACACTCAAGTTCCCTCTTGTATGCGTGCACACACACACACACACACACACACACACACACACACTTGCTTGCATGCAAAAATAATGTACAGTGTTTCAACTAATAACCTACCAAAGCTCATAACTGTGCTGTTAATCATGTAGCCAGGGGAAGTAGGTTTTTCATTTTCTTTTAAAACTTTACTAAATTAACACATGAATAATAAATAAACATGTCATTTGCCTCTATTCAAAAATTAATGAGCTTCTTAGTGACAATTTTAAAATACATATCTGACGAATGGAGTTTATAAATATTGCATTGATATATTTTGGGCCGGATGGCCACAGATAGAGAGGAATGTTAGTTCTCAGACTTCACTAGCTTTGAAAATGTTGGGAACTAGAAGGGTGGGGGCTGCTCATTTCGCTCCTGCCTGGTGTTTATGGGAGGTCTCTGCTCTGGTGAGCGCCACGCAGCAGGGGGGCCCAATGTCAACTTTCAGGGTGTCCTTATGTCTGTCAGGCTACGGGCTCACAGTGGGAAGGAGGGCAGGTGAGTCGGGTTACCAGCAGGGGTCTAGGACTTTGCAGGACACTGCCGGCCCTTCCTCCATGCCCATCCTCAGCGTGAGTCCTCCTTCTGTTTTAACCCACCAACTTGCACGTCTGCTTCCTTGTGGCTCTCAGCAGCAGGGCTGGGCCTTCATCGTCATCTTTAGCAAGCAGCCCAGTACCTGGCGTGTACGGTGCTCCTGGGTTTGTGTCTTAGCTGACTGACGGAGATGACGGGATGTGAGCAGATGGGGAAGGTGGATGTGACACTTTCACACAGGGCCTGACCAAGGCAATAGCCATCCCTGGATAAATGAAGTCCAAAAGGGCCCAGAGTTGACTCACGGGATCGGGAAAGGCCGTGCTCTGGTAACGTTGGCCAGACTCAGCCTTTGGGTACAAGAATCGGCGCGTGCTGACATAGCTCTGGTTGGCTAGAACCAAAGAAATGACTGGTTCTCACACAGACTGGCCCATAGGGAAGTGAAGGCTCTGGAGCCTTATTTTCCAGGTTTAAGTCCCTGCTTTGATAGTTACAGTGTGTAACTCTTGTATGTTCACAACAGCACCTGGCATAATATGCCCTGTGTGTGTGTGTGTGTGTGTGTGTATGCATGAATAGTATGTGCCTGTTTGTGTGTATGTGTGCCTATGTATGTTTGCATTTGCATGTGTGTGCATGTGTATGTGTGTGCATGCCTGTGTATATGAGTGTGTGTGTTCTCGGAAGCATGTCCATGCATGTGTGTTAACTGCTGTACTAGTCGCATTCCTGAGGCTGTGGCAGGTGCTCAAGAGAACACCTTAAGGAAGGACCAGTTGGCTTGGTTCAGTGCAGGGGTGGCCAGGAAGCCTCCTCCACTTGCTGGCTTCTCCCTTATGGTCATTTATTCCACCTGGACTCTAACCCAAGGGATGGACTGAGCCCCTGCCTGGGGGCGGGTGTGTCTGCCAGCCTCTTGGTTGATTTTCTCTGGAGAATTTTTTCCTGGTCAAACAGAAGAGCAGTGATTGACAGAAGGTATCTCTGGACAGGTATTAATAGCCATGCATGGTAACCATACTTACAGTTATGATGTATTTGTTACCTCTCAGGAACCATGCAAAGTATTTTCTATATATTAGTTCACCTCACTCCCAAATCTTCCTCATGTAAGTGCTTTCTTTTAAAACTTAGAATAAGTAAAAATGCCGAAGAAATTTAAGAAGTATCTAGACTTCATTTTAGAATCTGTACTTGTAATCACGATGCTATATTGTGGATACTGTTGAAGTCTCCCAGGTGAGAATGCTTTACTTTGTAGCTGAACAAACAGAGCCCAGGTCAAGTGGATTGTCGAGGGCTTTCTGATCTGGTTAGGAAAGAGCTCAGACCACAGAGGGTTCCCACTATTTACCTTGCATTCACCCAATTCACCCACACAGCGAGCTGGTGGACCACCATACCTGTGCCCGGCCTCCATCTGCACCCTATTGATGTGCTTACAGCCTTGCCCTCTGCATCACAAACGGATAGATGTCCTCCAATTCTTCCAAAGTGTAAAGACTACATGTCATATCTGAGGCTAAGATGCAAAAATCTTGCAAAATATAACATGCTTTTCAGCAGACAGCATATTTATGATGAGCTGTATTTTAGATTCTATATCCTGCTGTTCAAACACAAGGATCTTTCCAGCGGGGAAGCAAGGCATGGATCTGCCAATGCCACCTTCAGCTCAATAGAAACAATTCATGCAAAAGCACAAATTGAATATTATGTTTGTCCAAGAAAGCTACGAGGGAGGTCAGGGGGAGGTTAGATGGTACAGATTGAGGAAACAATCACTCACGGTTATGGAAATACTGTGATATTGGCACATCAATGGGGTAGCTGGAGTCCAAAACCAGTGTCCTGTGTGGCACAGTCATTGGTTTCATTCAGTAAGTAAATATCATTGGAGGTCTGGAGAGGTGGCTCAGGAGTTAAGCCTCTGCCGCGAAAGGTCTTTAGTTCAGATACTGCATCCCATGTAAAAACGTTAGGTGGGAATGGCAACTTACACTTCGGGCTGGTAGAGCAATCAGGGTGATTTCTGAAGTCACCCTTGGGCCTCCACAGGCACACACAGTGCCCCCCCCACATAAGGATAATGCTGCCAAATTATTACTCATCCAGAAAAAAAAGAAGCTATGCTCCTCATTCACACTGTACAGAAAAAAATTCACCTTTGAAAAGCTCCTCAAGTGGAGGGATCATAGAAGAAAACGTCATCCTGGGCTGCTTCAGATAGAGAAGTGAATTTCCAAGGCAGGCAGCAATCTTAACCTTATGGAAGGAAGATGAACGTGTGTAGATTGCTTGTGCTTGTAAGATGAAGGAAAGGCAAATGAAAATTTTGTTTGTTTCTTGTGTAAAATTTTTGTTTAAAAAATTGAAAGTAGCATGTAGTGTTAGGCTTCATGATGTCGTTTTTCAAGCAAAAGCTTTTTCTCAATTCTCCCACCTGCTCCTCTCCCTCATCCCCCATCCCCTTTAGCCACACCCCAGAGTCTCCTTTCTGCCTTGATGTCACATGTGTCCCATAGCCTCCCCTCTTCCCTCGATGTTTCATTCCTCATCTCTCCATCTAAGAGCATACATATTAGCACTAAGCTAGGATCTACCTTTGTCTTTTTGAGTCTGGATTAACTCGCTTAATGTATTTTCTAGCTAGCTCCATTCATTTTTATTTAAATTTCATTGTTCTTTATCTCTGAATATGATTCCATTGTGCAAATGCTACAGTTTGCAAATGGCAGAGCTTATGACATGAAAATTTTTGTGGGGTTGGTGAGATGGCTGGCCGGGTGAAGGTACCTGCATGTAAGCCATGTGACTTGAGTTCCATCCCCAGAGAGAACTGACTCCCCACATTGTCCTCTGATCTCCACACGTGTCTCTCTCTCTCTATTTCTGTCTGTCTGTCTTGTTAATGAATACAAATAGTATTTTAAAAGAGAGTAGATCATAGAACAAGAAAGTTATGACATAGGAATCAGTTACCACACCATGGAAAAACCTCAGATTGGCTTGTAAACAAATTAAGATCTCAATAAAAAAAAATGAGTCTAGGGTATGAACAGGGAATTTACCAAAAAGAAACCCAAGTGAACAGCAAAATCGTGAAAAGATGAGCAATTGTCCTGGTCATCAGAAAAGATTAAAGGTGATATGTGAGGATGGTTTCAGTTTATTTCTGTTTTTCACCCAGTTAAGCAGTTAAGAAATATACTAAACCTCAGTGCTAGTGCACTGTTGCTTTGTTGTCATGAGACAGCATCCAAAGTCAAGCAATTTAAAGGGACAAAAGGGAGATTTATTCTGCTTATGGTTCCAGAGGGGAGATACAGTCCATTCTGGCAGGAAAGACCTGGCTGGTGGCAGAAGCTGCAAGTGGCCTGAGTCACTGCAGACATCATGGAGGCTGAGAGCTGCCACTGCAAGCTCAAGAGCAGACTCGCTCACTCAAGCAGGGCGGGGCTACCCAACTTCAAGGCCCACCCCTGTGACGGCCTCCCTCCAGCAAGGATCCACCTCCTAAAGGTGCCAGGACCTTCCCAAACAACTAAAAATTCAAACACATGAGCTTGTGGGGGACACTCACATTTCACACCCTGACAGCTGGCGAGGTCCGAGCAGGGCACACCCCTTCGTTGCTGGCAGGAATGAAGAGCACTGGACTTTTTGCCAAACAACCCAGAGATGTCTGTTTTCGTGGGAAAAGATGTAACTGGCCCAGGGTGTCTCCCGCCAGGTCAGTTGGAGGTGAAGTCCGTATGGTAGGAGACTCAGAAGCAGCGCCGTTTCTTCCAGCGGTGCTTGGAATAGCTGCAACCTCAGTGAACTCTGGAAGAGAAATGGTGGAACAAACCCAGGCCTGTCTATCATGCACCTATCAAAAATAGCAAATCATGTGGCTGGAGAGACGGCTCGGGGCTAAAAGGCTTTATCTCGCAAGCAAAAGGACCTGAGTTTAGACTCTTGTAAAATGCCAGACAGAAATGGCAGGAATCTGTTCTGGCCCTGGTAGGAATTGCAGAAAGGAGGTAGAGCAATCCAGAATGATTCCCAGCGTCACCCTTGGTCCTCCATAGGCACATTCTCTAGTGCACCCCCCATACCTGCATGTGCTAAATAGATAGCAAATCATTATCATGGGATTGTAATGGACCCATGTGCAGGAGCCTGGGGATGTTTATGATAAATCATTAGGTGAGAGAAGGAAGTTTCATTTATATTTTAATTATCTTGTGTGTGTGTGTGTGTGTGTGTGTGTGTCCGTGCAAGCAGAGGTGATAGTAGTGGGCACTAGATTACGTGGGATCTGGAATCTGAACTCAGGTTTTGCTGCTTGCCAGGCAGAAACTTAACCCTGAGCCTCCCCAGCCTCCAGAGAACAAGCTTAAAAGATTTCTAGTAGAAATGCAACATAAAGGAATGGAGCCTCTTTGTGTATGCCCATCAGAGTTCCTATCTATGTATACCTGGGCAATAAAGATGTGTCTTTAACATTGAAGATTGGGCGAGAGAGGCAGGAGAGGCTGCAGTCTGTGAAGACAGGGTCCAAATGCCCACAAACAAGTCGAGGCTATCAGAGCACCGCATACACAGGGATGAGGGAATTGAAAGCGTCACGTGCAAGTCATAAGCAATGAGCTGATTCAGAAAGGAAACTACAGGGAGTGGTGCCTGGTGTGCGGGTCTTTCATCCATGCAGGATTTGCAGAAGGTCCTCTGTGTCTTGCGCATCCTGTTGTATTTATCTTTTTATGCTGTTTCTCTAGGTACCCAGCACTCGACATGACGCACGCAGGTGAACACCAACAAAAGGGACGCTATTGTAGAGGAGAACAAGGAAGGGAGCCAGTTTGCTGAAGGCAGATAGAGGGGACCCCATGGGGTCCCGGCCCCCCAGGGCTGGAGTTCAGCTAACACAACAGAGTCCTGCCGGGCGTTCTGCCTGGTGGCCCAAAAGGGACAGCAACGGGGCCGGACACCCTCTGAGTGAGCGTATTGATTCTCTGGACAAAACGTGAGTCTGGAGCTGGCAGGAGCTGCGTGCAGTGGCCGGCTGGGCAGCCAGTCCCCGGTCTGCACCTTTCCACGGGATGCAACAGCTTCGGATTTGTTTCCAGGACGGGGAAGCCCTGGGTTCCGGCATGCTGTGCCCGTGAGCGGCGGCATTCAGCCCCTGGCTGAGTCCTGACACAAAGCTTTGGGGAGAAGAAGTGTAAAGCATCTTGGGAAGACATTAGGGCTGTGTGGGGCAGCAGAACCCTTGCAGTGTCATGTGGGGCAGCAGAACCCCTGCAGTGTCGTCTGGGAGTCGCAGCTCTCTTCAGCGCATTTCCTCTTCTCTCCCTCCTCCTCTGCACAAGTCACTGCAGACATTACAGAGGTTGAGAGCTACAGAACTAGCTCGCTGAAGCAGGGCGGTGCTAATCCACCTGTCATTGTTAGACACAGGTGTCAAGTTGACAGTTGAGGGTTTGAGCTCTGGGCACATTTATGGAGAATTAATGGTTAAGCCCGGAGCAAGCCTGCAGGAGATTGTCTAGCTGATGGGAAAGGCCCAGCCCATGGTGGGTGGGATTAAGCTCTGGAATAAAATACAGAGAGCTGGTTGAGAGAGTTAGCATCCTTGTGTACACTTGGCCAGACATGCTGGTCTGGCAAGTAAGGATCATCCCTCTCTCAGCCATTATGTGGAGATGATGTGGCCAGTTCCCTCAGCCCTAGTGTTGGTGCATGCTCTCCCGTCAAGTTGGACTGTGAACCGTAATCGGACTATTGTAAGAAAATGAACCTCTTGTTCCCTTAGGCCATTTGATGGTGATTTATCAGTAACTATGTAGGCGAACTACAATACCACCTCAAGTCCCACTCCCTGTGACTGCCTCTTCCAGCAAGGTTCTGCTGCCTCCTAAAGGTGCCATGACCTCCCCAAACAACGAAATATTCAAACACGTGAATATGTGGGGGACAACTCACACTTCAAACCATGATGCTAGATCGGCATAGGAGAGAAAGCCTGTGATATTTATCTTTCCGAGTCTGGCTTGTTTTGCTTAGCATAATGATCCCCAGTTCCATGCATTTTCCTGCAAACCACACAATCTCATGCTTCTTTATACCCAAATATAATCACACTGTGTTTTCTTTGTTCAGTTACCTCGGCTGTGCCTGTAGTTTGGCTCTTACGGCTAGTCCCACAATCAGCACGGGTGGGTGGGTGGGTGCATACCTGTGTGATATCCACCCCAACATCTTTAGAATTGAAATTGGCAGCACAAGGATTACCAGCAAAGGAATGAGTGTGAACCACATGGAGGAGGGAGTGTGTGTATATATACACACACACACACATATATATATACACACACACATATATATATACACACACACATATACACACACATGATATACATGCCATGTACATACATATTAACATACATGTCTATACAGCACTTGCAGTATTATTCTTGCCAGTGTCTCAGGAAATGAGGTGTTCTCTCAGATATCCAGGGGTGCAAAACAAGGAAAATGGTGATTTGGAAGATTTTAGCTGGATTGGAGTAAGCTAGAGATCAACTTTGGCAGCTACGGAAAGATCTAACAATTGCCGTGGGCGAGGGCTGAGTGTATGCTCCGTGTATCATGGTAACCTAAGAAGACTGTACACCTGTCTTTATCTCATCATGGATGAATAATGTAGACATAGAAAATACCATATAGCCAATTTAAGATTCCTCAACTGAGAGCTGGAGAGATGGCTTAGAGGTTAAGATCTGCCTTGCAAGCAGAAGGTCCTAAGTCCAGGTCTCAGGTCCCATGTAAAAACACCAGGCAGAAAAACAGCAGTAGTAGCCTGCACTTCTGGTCCTGGTGGGCGGAGCCTGGGAAATCCTGGAGCAAAGCAAGAAGGAGGGAGAAGCAATCCAGGATGATTCCTGAAGTCACCATTGGTCTTCCACAGGGATACACAGTGCCCTCTGATACACACACACACACACACACACACACACACACACACATACAAATAAATAAATAAATAGATAAATAAATAAAATAAATATTAAAAAAAGATTCAACTACTCCAGAAGCTGAGGCAATTTGAGGCCAGCTGAGTGACTTAGTGAACTGTCCAAGATCGAAAGCACAAAGATCAAAAGTAAAAAGCAGTTAAGGACTCAGCTTGGCAGTAGCTCCCTTGCCTAGCATGGCATGTGGGAACACATAGGCCCCGCCCCCAGCACTACAGTCCTGACCACCCACAAAGCATAAACAAGGACACCAGCGCTTGGGTTTTGCTCTGTTTAGTCTTGGTACTAAACTCAGCCCCTCTGCCATGCCAGCACTGCCCTTACACCTGTGGGCACATCTTGCACTGGGGAGATCAGTTAGCAGGAGAAAGCACTTGACTTCCAAGTGTGAAGACCTGAGTTCAAATCCCCAGAACTCACACAAAAGTTGGACACATAATGCAAGAAGCGTCTGTAATCCCGGCTCTTCCAGGAGAGATTAGAATTCCTCTAAGAAGGTGGAAGATGTGGGCCGATGAAAAAGGTTGCCCTCTGACCCCCACATGTGTGCCGTGGCCCCACACATCTGCATACACACACATAGACACACACACACAAATAAAGATATAAGCACATCTATATTCTGCTTGTGAGGAAGGATGGAGAGTGGAAATGGCCAGGATTCTTTTAGAAATGTGCACAGCCTCACGGGTTCCAGCTGAATGCAGGACTTGGAGGCTGGCATCCCGGTGCCCAGCACTGCCCTGCTCCAGGGTCACTCACAAGACCCCAGCTCTCACATGGCTTAGGAGGGGGTAAGGGGAGGGATTCTGAAGACTCTTCCAAGGTGCAAGGTTGTTTTGCCCACAGCTGTGGCACAGGCAGACGACTCCCTCCCGCCCGCCATTAGGTCTCTCTCAGTGGCGACATCTGAGCCATGCAGACTTGGGTGCTAAAGAATTACAGAGCAGAGGGACTGGCTGGGCAAGCAGCCCTGGCTGTAGATCATCGCATGTCCCTGGGGAGTTTGGCCTGGGGAACCAGCCGCTCTCTGGACTTGTTTCTTTGTCTGTGAAATGATGCTGTTGGGCTGATTTCCAAGGTCCTTCAGATTCTCTCAGGTCAGAGCTTGTGGGACAGAAGGTGAGATGTCCATATGGGCGCAGAATGACCAAGGCAGGACGGAAGCTTTCGGGGCACATAGAGGTTAAAAGCTTTTCCTGCTATTAGCAGTTCCTCTCACAGCAACGGATCCCAAGGAAAAGCAGAATTTTGCTTAGACGACTTCAGCAGTCCATCAGTGACTAGAGGAAGCATAAAACCATCTTGCGGTTAAAAGCAAGGATCTAGGGGCTGGAGAGGTGCCTCAGGGGTTAAGCCTCTGCCTTGCAGGCGGAAGCTCCTGAGTTCGGATCCCAGATCCCACGTATAGACGCCAGGCGGAAGCGGGGGCGGCCTGCGCTTCCAGTCCTGGTAGGGCGGAGCCTGTGAATCCCGGGGCAGAAGGAGGTGGAGGCGTCCATGGTGGTTCCCGAATTCGTCCGTGGTTCTACACACACAGACACACGAACGCGTGCACACACACATACATACACACACACACACAATTGAATAAATAATTAAAAAAAAAAAAGCAAGGATCTAAAAGGAGATTCCCGCTGTCCAGGAGCTGGTGGGCTTGTTGCATTTTCAAGGAGACCCAGGCTGTCTGGAAAATTACCTGATCCATATGCCACATGGCCCTGAGGAGAATCTACTGCATCCCCAGCACGTCAGTGCTTTGATGCTTCCTGGGGCTGTTCTCTGGCTCATTAGCATTTCAGAAGGTTACAGGGCTCTAAAGCACTAGTCAGACCCTGCCCTCCTGCCCCAAACCAAGAGGGGCTGGAGGGAGGGATGGAGGGAGGGAAGGAGGGAGGGGGGGGACAGGGCAGCAGACTTCAAGGAGACTCACGCTGAGCACCACTTTCTTCTGGGGATGGGAGAAGTTTGTGTTCCACAGTGAAGGAGGGGTGGTGACCCCTTCAGCACCATCTGTGGAGAGGGAGGTCGCTGACTGCAGAGCTGGGGGTGGTGTAGGGGGGCGGCTGCGGGATCCTTGCTGCTCAGCTCAGCTCTACCCTTGAAGGGCTCCTTGTAGGCACCCCAGGGAGCCGACCCCAGGACCACCTCTTGTGTTGAGACTGGCTCCCTGGCTGTCACATGGGGACCCCTGCTTTCATGAGTGCGACCCCAGAGGAGACTGTGTCTCCCGTGTTTGACAGAACGCACGGCAGGGAGAGGTGCGGAACCATGAGCCTTTCACTCGGAGGCAGGAAGTGACGTGTCAGGTTGGGTGACAGCAAGTCACTCTGGACGAGCCTTTGCGCCTCCTCCAAGGAAAGGGTGTTAACACGAGGCGCTGGGAGCAGGGACTCCTTGGATCAGCTAAACAGGGATCTGAAAATGGCCACAGAGCACTGGGGAAACTACTAAAAAGAATCCCGGGAGTCAGCTAGCCAGGCACCTGTGTGCACATCTGGCGACCTGAGTTTTAGTCCCGAAATCCCCCAGAGTGGAAGAAAGAGAAGTTGTTCTCTGACCTCCATCTGTATGCCATGGCGTGTGTGCGTGCGTGCGAGCGAGTGTGTGTGTTCTCTCTCTCTCTTTCTCCCCTTCTCTCCTTCCTTCCCTCCCTCCTTCCCTCTCCTCCCCCAAGTGTCCAGCCACCATGGAGACACAAAGATCTTAGTGACAAGCGGTTGAGTTTCAGCCCACTCCTTACCTGTGGCTTGTGGCTGGGGCTGCCATGTGTCCTCCTTAGGTCCTATTCCCTTGTCCAGCATACGAGGAAGACTCTGCTCATGTGACCACAGGAGCCAGAGAGTTAGCAACAGACATCAATCTTTTGGGGAGAACCCAGGCTCAGTTGGGCAGCAGCTGTGCCCCAGGGCATGCTCGGGCATGTCTGTAGGCTTAGCTGGCAGGCTGGCCAGATTCGGGCTTGCCTGGGGGAAGCCAGATGAGTGACAATTGGTCTCCAGCAGTTATAAGGGGCCCCGTGCCGCTGAGCCCGGGACACTGGGGACTGTGTGTGGTTCCTTGCTGCCTTCCTGTCTCGCTGAGTGGCTTCCTTCAGTGAGTGTGGGTCTCAGGGAGGAGGGGTCCCTGCGTGACAGGCTGAATCTCCTGGTTGTGCTTGCCAAATGTGGCAGGGTCCCTCTCCTGGGGTCTTTGTGTGTCCAGGTTCTCCTGTTCAGGAGTTGAGGACTGAAACCAGAACATGCGTAGAGGACTAAGGCAGACTTTATTAAAGGAGAGAAAGAACTGAACTCCCGGACACGAATCCGTGAGGGGCAAGAGCGCCCTGGAGAACTCATGGCTGCCAGGGTCAGGTGTATTTATACACTTAGGCAACCCCGGGGAAAAATAGCTTTTCCTCACTGGTTAGCTCCAGTTTCAGCAAACCTACTTGGAGCTGTTTGATCCTCTACATCTCACTGGTCTGTTCATTGGGGCCCGAACCAGCTGATCTTATGCCTATCCCACCTCATGGTAGGGTTTAGTTACAACGGAGAATCATCTCCACATCCTTTCATGAACAGAGGGTTGGGAGAAGTTGGTAAAGGGTCTGTTCCTCCAAGTTAACCCCAAATCCCAGCCCCAGGAGGGTGACCTTCTAAGACCTTCAGAGACCTTCCCAGCACGGCTGCTCTAAAACTACCTTAACCTGGATTTGCCCTGGGCACGGTGAGGCGTGTGCCCGTGAGACGTAGCGTCTCTGGGAAGCCCATGCCTCAGCTCTAAGCCACACGGCGTGCTCTGTGGCAGCGGCTCAGGCTGCTCCTTGTTGCTAGTGACACTGGTTTGCAAAGCATCGTGGGGCTTCCGGTGAGCACAGAGGCAGAGATAGGATGACGCTGCACCTGGCCGTGCTTATGGACATCTCCGATGGTTACGTACCACCACCAGGCGCACGCTGACAAAGAACCTTTTCTGACAAGAGAAAAGATAAGTCCTATCAACCAATCCAAGAAGACAGGGAACATGCGTGCACGCGCGCATGGATGCCGTGGCAGGAAAACAAGCCCGAGGATTCTTTGAACACTCCACACCAATGAAGGGCACCGCAGCTGGGCTCCATGGGGAGGATGCTTGGCACCGTGAAGGTGTCTGGGGCCTGCCACCCATCATCACGCCACCTGGGCACGTGTCCGGGGACGGCAGCTGGAGAGATTCTGACTGGCCCCAGAGCTTCCTCTCAGTGTGGTTCCCACTGCTTGACGCCCCCCCAACTGCTGCTCATCCATTCAGCCATCCATCCATCTGTCCAGACACAGTCCTACAAGCCGTGACTCGGTTCTGGGGGCTTCCGCAGCCCTCCAGCTGGCTCCCCAACCTCTAATCACTGGCCGCGGCTCCATATCAGAGCTGCACCTCCAGGATCGCCTCTGAACTGTGGCCTCCTCGCTCCCACTACACATCTTTTTTTTTTTTTTTTTTTTTTTTTTTAGTTAATTTCTTTTTTTTTTATTAAAAATTTAATTATACATTTTAAAATTTTTTACCAGTTCCCTCTCTCCCCCCTCCTCCCCCTCCCCTTCCCCCAGTGCCTCCCCCCCAATTCCCAGAGAGTCCTTTATTGTATACGCCTAACTCTCCATTGGGTCCTCCTCTCCGATGACATATAAGGACCCAGTGGCATTTCCATAAGCCCTTTCTCTTGTTCCCCTTAAGCATAAGATCACTACTATGGCTGTCAATCCCTTGCCTCCAGGGGTCTCGGTGCCCTTAACAGATGCTAGACTTTATGAGGGCAACAGTGCGCTGGACATTGCGCAGGGCATGCAAAGTCCCATTACGATTGCTTTGGCCCCAACTATTGTTGAGAATCTTGCAAATCGTTGCTCCTCCCATCCTTTTGCTCTTACAATCTTACCGCCCCCTCTTCCGCAAATGTCCCTGAGCTCCAGGATGGGGAGAGATTAGGCTGTCCTAGTTCTATGTGATTGATATAGTCTCTGAAGTTCTGGATTGTGGTTTGTTGATTTTCTTTTGCAGTTTTGCTGCTCCTGCAATTCCCTTCACTCCATTCTGCTGGGCACTGTATGTCACCCCCTGGCCAGAGACAAAAAGCTGTTAAACTGGAGTCTTGTTGTAATAGCACATTCAAGGGTAGATGTAATAAGAGTAGGAAACCTCCCTGAGGGAGGGGTCCATCACCCATTTGCAAAATGATTACTTTTTATCTGCTAGACTATATGCCCTCCCCTTCTGGTGAGATCAGGAAAGAACGTCTGTGAACTTAACCAGGTTTCTCATTACTTACTTGCAGACCTTGATGGAGGCCTATTTTCTCTGCTGTAACATGGTCTCCTCTCTCCTTGTTTCTGGTGTGGCCCTCCTAACCCATCTCTCTTGTTCATAATCCTTGCAATTACTGTGTTACATAGGTTTACTTTTGAGTGTCTCAATGTGGGCTGGGTGAGTTTGGTACTAGGAGCCACCTATTAGGAAGTACATACGGCGCTTAATTTTCTGGGTTTGGGATACTTTACTTAATATAATTCTTTCTAATGACATCCATTTCCCAGCAAATTCCAGTAATTCATCATTTTTGATGGCTGAGTAGTACTCCATTGTATAGATGTACCACAGTTTCCTTATCCACTCGTCAACTGTTGGACATTTAGGTTGATTCCATGACTTTGCTATTGTAAACAGTGCTGCTATGAACATGGTCGAGCTTGTGCTATCGAGGCGAACCTCTGCTGCATGGGGGGTTATTCCCAAAAGTGGGATAGCAGGGTCATATGGCATTTCAATCTTTAATTTCTTTAAGAATCTCCAGACGGCTCGCCAGAGTGGCTGTATGAGCCTGCATTCCCACCAACAATGTAGGAGAGTTCCCCTCTCTCCACATCCTCTCCAGCATTTGTCGTTGTTTGTATTGTGGATTTTTGCCATCCTGACCAGGGTGAGATGATATCTCAGGGAAGTTTTGATTTGCATTTCCCTGATGGCGAAGGAAGTGGAGCATTTTTTAAGATAATTGTTAGACATTTTAATTTCATCCCTGGTAAAGTTTCTTTGAAGTTCCAGGGCCCATTTTTTAATTGGGCCAGTGTTTTCCTTGGAGTTTAATTTTCTAAGTTCTTTGTGCACTCTGGACAGTAGAGCTCTGTCAGATATGTGGTTAGTGAAGATTTTCTCCCATTCTGTGGGTTGCCTTTGAGCTCGTGTGACAATCTCTTTATCTGAACAGAAGCTCTTTAATTTCACAAGATCCCAACTGTTGAGAGTTGGTAGCAGTGATTGTGCCATTGGATGTCTGTTTAGGAAGTGTTGGCCTAGCCCAATCAGCTCGAGGGAGTTCCCTATCCTTTCAACTATGGTTTTTAAAGTCTCTGGCCTGATATCAAGGTCCTTGATCCATTTGGAATTAAGTCTTGTACATGGTGACAAGTACGGGTCCAGCTTTAATCTTCTGCATGTGGAGATCCAGTTTTGCCAGCACCATTTGTTGAAGATGCTGTTCTTTTTCCATTGGATTCTTTGGGCCCCTTTGTCAAAGACCAAATGGCTGTAACTTTGTGGGCTTATATCTGGGTCTTCAATCCTTATCCATTGATCTGTGTGTCTATTTTGGAGCCAGTACCAGGCTGTCTTTATAACTATGGATTTGTAGTATAGACTTAGGTTTGGTATGGTAATACCTCCAGCTGTGTTTTTGTTACTCAGGATTGTTTTTGCCATCCTGGGTCCTTTGTGTCTCCATATGAACTTTGAGATTATTTGGTCAACTTCTTTGAAGAATTGCTTTGGGATTTTGATTGGTATAGCATTGAATCTGTATATTGCCTTTGGTAGGATGGTCATTTTACAATGTTGATTCTGCCAATCCAGGAACAAGGGAGGTCTTTCCACCTTCTGGTGTCTTCTGCAATTTCTCTCTTTAAGGTTTTAAAGTTTTCATTGTAAAGGTCTTTTACCTCCTTAGTTAGGTTTATACCAAGGTATTTCGTTTTTTTAGGGGCTATAGTAAATGGTATTGTTTCTCTCAAGGCTTTTTCACTTCTTTCATTCTGGGCATATAGGAAGGCCTCTGATTTTTGCACATTTATTTTGTATCCTGCCACCTTGCTGAACTTCTCAATTAGTTCCAGGAGCTTCCTGGTGGAGTTCTTGGGATCACTCAGGTATAAGATCATGTCATCTGCAAATAGGGATAGCTTGACTTCTTCCTTGCCGATTTGAATCCCTCTTATGTCCCTTTCTTGTCTTATGGCTTCAGCTAAGACTTCAAGTACAATATTGAATAGAAGTGGTGAGAGTGGACAGCCTTGTCTAGTTCCTGATCGAAGTGGGAATGCTTCCAATTGTTCCCCATTGAGCATAATCCTTGCTGTGGGCTTGTTGTATACAGCTTTTATTATATTGATAAAGGTTCCTTCCATTCCTACTGTCTCTAGCGTTTTGATCATAAAAGGCTGTTGGATCTTGTCAAAAGCTTTTTCTGCATCTATCGAGAGTATCATGTGGTCTTGGACTTTGGACTGGTTTACATGATGAATTACATTTATTGATTTGCGTATGTTGAACCAACCTTGTGTGCCAGGGATGAAGCCTACTTGGTCCCCGTGAATGATCTTTTTAATATGTTTTTGAATCCGATTTGCTAAGACTTTGTTGAGAATCTTTGCATCTGTGTTCATCAGGGAGATCGACCTATAGTTTTCTTTTTTAAGCGAATCTTTATTAGGTTTTGGGATTAAAACGATATTAGCTTCATAGAAGGAATTTGGTAGTGTTCCTTCCTTTGCTATTTGATGGAACAGTTTAAGGAGTATTGGTGTTATTAACTCCTTAAATGTCTGGTAGAACTCTGTGCTGAATCCATCTGGTCCAGGACATTTTTTGGTGGGAAGATTCGAGATTACTTCCTCAATTTCCTTATATGTTATAGGACTATTTAAATAATTCACAACTTCCTGATTCAATTTAGGTAAGTTGTGTTTACTTAGAAATTCATCCATCTCTTTTGTGTTGTCAAACTTCACAGAGTATAAGTTTTTGAAATATGATGTTATAATTCTCTGGATTTCTTGGGTATCAGTAGTGATAACTCCATGTTCATTTCTAATTTTGTTAATTTGGGTTTTCTCTCTCTTGCTTTTGGTTAGTTTAGCTAGGGGTGTATCAATCTTGTTGATTTTTTCAAAGAACCAGCTTTTTGATTGGTTGATTTTTTCTATCGTTTTCTTAGTCTCGATTTCAGATATTTCTCCCCTTATTTTGCTAATCTCTTCTCTTCTACTGCTTTTGGGATCAGATTGCTCTAGTTTCTCTAAAGCTTTAAGCTGCATTGTTAAGTTGTTTATTTCTGATGTTTCCATTTTTTTGACGTGGGCATTAAGAGCTATGAACTTACCTCTTAGAACAGCTTTCATTGTGTCCCAGAGATTTTGGTAAGTTGTATTTTCGTTATCATTCACTTTCAGGAAATCTTGAATTTCCTTTTTAATTTCTTCCTGAATCCAGTTCTCATTCAGCATCATAGTGTTAAGTTTCCAGGAGTTAGTGTATTTTCTCTTGTTTGATGTGTTGTGGATGTCCAGCTTTAGGCCGTGGTGGTCTGATAGGGCACAGGTTAGAATTTCAACTTTCTTGTATATGTGTAGATTCATTTTGTGGCCCAATATGTGATCTATTTTGGAGAAAGTTCCGTGTGCTGCTGAGAAAAATGTGTATTCTTTGGTGCATGGGTGAAAAGTTCGATAGAGATCTGTGAGGTCCATTTCTTTCAGGGTTTGATTAAGTTCCAAAGTGTCTCTGTTAAGCTTTTGACCTGTTGATCTATCCCATGTAGAGAGGGCAGTGTTGAAGTCCCCAAGAATTATCGTTTGGGGGTTGATTTCATGCTTTAGACGCTGTAGGGTTTTCTTAATGAATGTGGAGGGGCCCGTATTGGGTGCATATATGTTCAGTATTGTGAAATCTTCCTGGCGAATTGTACCTCTGACTAAAATGTAGTATCCATCCGTGTCTCTTATAATTTTTTTTGGTTTGAAATCCACTTTGTCTGATAGCATAATGGCTACCCCTGCCTGTTTTCTGCTTCCATTTGCTTGTAGAATTGTTGACCAGCCTTTTATTTTTAGAGCGTGCCTATCTTTTGTGGTGAGATGGGTTTCCTGCAGGCAACAGATTGATGAATTGTGATTTTTAATCCAAGTTTGTAATCTGTGTCTCTTGATCGGTGAATTAAGTCCATTAACATTTAGTGTTATAATGGAGAAACTATTGTTAATTCCAGACATTTATTTGTTTAGTAGCTTTTATAAGTATATTGCTTCGCTTTTAATGGTGTTATATTTGCCTTCTGTTCTCCTGGATATGCCTGTTTTTTCTTCACGCTTGAGTATCATTTCTAGCAGTTTTTGAAGGCCTGGTTTGGTGGCCATGTATCCCTTAAAGTTGTCTTTGTGCTGGAAAATTTTTCTTTCTCCCTCGATCATGACTGATAGTTTTGCAGGGTAAATCAGCCTGGGTTGACATTTTTGCTCATTCAATACTTGAAGTATGTCTCTCCAAGCTCTTCTTGCTTTTACTGTTTCGACTGAGAAGTCATTTGTTATTTTAATAGGTTTGTCTTTAAAAGTGACTTGTTTTTTCTCCCTCGAAGCTCTCAGCACCAGTTCTTTATCTTGAATGTGGAGTGTTTTAACTATTATTTGCCGCGGTGTGCTTCTATTTTGGTCGTATCTGTTTGGGGTGCGGAATGCCTCTTGTATATGAATGGGCCTCTCTTTTTTTAGATGAGGAAAGTTTTCCTTGATGATCGTTTGAAAAATTTCCTCAGGGGTGGTATTTTGAGATTCTTGCTCTGGTATTCCATGAATACGCATGTTAGGCTTCTTCAGGGTGTCCCATATCTCTTGGATATTTCTCTCAAGTATCTTTTTGGCTTTAACAACCTCTTCCATTGAGCTGGTTAGTACTCCCACTTTATCTTCAAGGTCTGAAATTCTGTTTTCTGCTTCATTAGTTCTGTTGATAAGACTCTCTGTGGCGTTCTGGGTTGAAGATAACTTGTCTTTTAGCTCAGTTTTAAACTCTGCTTGAGTTTGTTTTAACTGCTCTATGCCACTTTTTGTTTCTTGCACTGTTTTTCTCAACTCCTCCAGATGTCTGTTGTGTTCCTCTTCAAAGCGATTGATTCGATTATGTAATTCCTCCCGGATTTCCTCTTTCATAGTATTGAACATGGTAATGATCATATTTTGAAAGTCGTTATCCTGGGTCAGGCTTTCTTGGCCTTTTTCCGCGGGTTTGTTCTTGTTGGAATCTAACATTATGGGATTAATTTCTTCAGTGGGAAATTTGTTTACTTGAGTGTTGCTTCTCATGGATTTGCACTTTGACTTTGGCATTGTCATTTTAACTCTTAAGATCTCTCAATTTCACTAAACTGAATTATTTGGCCTGGGGTACTGGTGGGCGGGGCCCGAACGGGGACTCACCTAGGGCGTGGGGTGAGGCCCGGGTGGACCACGCGGGTGTCCCGACCGGCGGAGCGGGGTGGGGTGAAAAGGGACGATGGGCGCGTGGGCTGGAGCTATTTAACCCAAGGGCAGCTGGGGCGGGGCCCGGGCGCAGGGGGAGGTCCTCCTCGTCCCTCGGCCCCCGCGCGGCTCCGGCTGGATGGCGGGAGTCGGAGCCGGGTCCCTGTGGGCTGACCTGGGGGTCCTCGAGCGCGCGGTGAGAGCCCGGCTGGATCTCGCGTACGCGTCCCGACCGGCGGAGCGGGGGGGTGTGGCGAAAGGGGGCCACTACACATCTTGTATCCTGTATCTGTGTAAATGGTGTCACGTTTGCATATGAGCTGTCCCCCCCACCCCAGGTGCGTGTTCTGTCCCCCTCCCCCGTGTTCTGTCCCCCCAGGCTCCTGTTCTGTCCCCCTCACCCCCCCAGCTCGTGTTTTCCCCCACGGGCTCGTGTGTTTGCATCCTTAGCTATTGTTAATGTTGGGGAAGGTCACAGGCAGCTTTAGGAGGTGGCATCTTGCTGGAGGAAGGCGGGTCACGGGGTGGGCCTTGAGGCCGGTTAGCCCCACCCTGCTTCCTCCAGTGCTCTGCTGGAGCTGTCCATCATGATGTCCTGTTCCATCCTGGCGTCCTCAGTAATGACCCAGCTGACATCACCTGTCGCTTTCTCTCCGTCATAATGGACTGCATCTCTCCTCTGGAGCCATCAGGCAAATAAATCTCCCTTGTCTCCCTTAAGTTGTGTCTGCGTGTTGTTTCACAACAGCAGAAAGAGTGTGATGTAAGGTCGTGTGTGTGCATTACCACATAAACTGTTTTTTTTTTTAATTCAAGATGTTTTTATTGCATGTAATCAAAGCATATGATGACATTTCTTTTTAAAATTATTTTTCTAGATTTACAAGAATATTGAGCTTCCCTGCTTCCCTCCATCCCCCCTCCTTCCCATTCCCCTGCCTTCCCTTCATTAATCCATCTTATTCCCTCCCACCTTCCTGCCTGTCTGCTTCTATGGACCTCAAGTTTCCTTCTGGCTTATCTACTCTTGTGGGGGTTCAGGCCTCTGGCATACAAAGTCCCTCTCTTTCACAGTTTTCTTCACTCATCCAGCTTTGCAAAATGTATTCTGAAAGTTAATATTAGGAATTAATAGCAGAATAAAAGCACCTGTGATTGTCAATGGTGATTATCCAAGGGAAACTGGTAAACTGTATCCAGCGAAGCCAAATTAGCTTGTGAGGTTATTATTATTGAATAATTCTGACTGTGGAAAGACTCAAATATGCCCTTCTATGTTTCTGTCATAGTGTGGTCAAGACTGATGCATACAGGTTTTACTAGATTTTGAAGGCTATAAAGTATTGGAGATTCTCTTTCAAAAGATAATGAACAATTTCAAATTGATATTAAAGGGACTAGATGAATAGAAATTTAGTCGCAATGAATTAAGATCTCTAAAGGATGATAAATATCTTTTAACTATGTGACCCTTCTAACTTCCTTTGCTGGTTTACCTTTATTTAGATGGTCTCTTCCTGTAGTAGGAATTTTATAATACTACTTTCTGCAGGAGACTGAAAACACAAGTTGGTCTTGTTTTTTGGATAGTTTATGAAAATGAATGTTCAATTCTTGCTTGCTTGGATGCATAAAAGAACAAAAGCAACGTAATCCATGTAGTCCTTGAAGTATTCCTGCATCGTGTGTGGCTTGCGTTAGTCTGGGAGGGCCGAGAGTAAGTGTCTAGCACAGTGCATGTAACAGTTATTCTTTAACAGTTGCTGTGAGAGAGCACTCAAAGTCAATCAAGGGAGAAAAGGGAGATTTATTCAGCTTACAGTTCCGAAGGGGAGGAACAGTCTTTCATGGCGGAGGTGACATGGCTGGTGGCTGAAGCTGGAGGCAGCTAAGTCACTGCAAACATCCTTGGAGAGTCTCTCTTCTTCCCAGTCTTCTGTTCTGTGGTTC
The DNA here is from genome assembly GCA_023101885.1 of Typhlomys cinereus. Taxonomy (NCBI): domain Eukaryota; kingdom Metazoa; phylum Chordata; class Mammalia; order Rodentia; family Platacanthomyidae; genus Typhlomys; species Typhlomys cinereus. The sequence goes on along the minus strand of JALPQD010000087.1, from coordinate 1,039,561 downwards.
TTTTTATCTGGTCCACTACTGGGAGGTTCCAATCAGATCTAGGGAGGTTCCAATCAGATCTAGGGCTGGTCTTCGTATTGTAAATGTATTGACCTGGATAATCTCTTCAGGTGCTCTGACAGCTGAACTTAGTTAATGCCAGGTGTGGTCAAGTGGACACCCAGGATTCACTATCACAGTGCAGGCACTGGATTGTCAGAAAGAATACTCCTTCTGCTCACCACTTATGAGCATGTACAGTTTTTAGTGTTTCATCATTCAGAGCCTTGAAGGACCGATTTTCATTTTGGATGCTTGATTTCAGCAAACTGTTCTTGAGATTTGAATCCCAGCTGTTCATGTTGATTGGTTTGAGCTCCAGCTTTTGGGCTGAGATTCTCCATTAGACCTTGTGAACTACAATTAAGCAAAAATATACATGCATGTTCTTGTCTTTCTTGCAAAACGGAAAAATTTCCAAATCGATTGGGATGTGTAAGTTCTTCATTTTTTCTGGTGAACGGAAATTTCTCAGTTACTCTGCCTTGCAGCAGCTGCTGCTGCTGCTTTTTTTAAAGCTACAAATCCATTAGTAAATTAGGCCTGGCTGGGTCCCTTCATTGATATTTGATCCTGGAAACCTCTCAAAGGAAATCGATGTGCGGCCTTTTTGGCTCATTAGCATAATGTCCGCATAGATCGCAATGGCAGCGGGGTGGAAACCTCAGGCTTAGCTCTCTGCTCAGCTGGGCAGGAGAGACTGATCAATAGTTCTCAGAGGAGACCACATGCAGGCTGCTCAGGAGAGACATGCGCCGGACTACGCTTGGGTTCAGGTAGTTTCCATCAGCCATTTCTTCACGCTTGCCGGTGGGGCTGGTTAAGGCAGAAAAAAGGCAGGATGAGTCTAAGAGAAGATAGTGGGGCCAAACTCCTGCACCTTCAGAAGTGATCAGAGGGAGCCGGAGGCCCCACCCACTCAGCACATTCACACTCAGTTATCTGGGACTCTGTGAGGACGTGGGGACCAGCATGTGGGTTTCTTCCTTTGTTTTTCTGGTTAGATAATTGTATTCGTGATTCACCTTGTTGTTGTGAGAAAATACCTGGCAAGGACAGGCTGAAGGAGAGAAGGGCATAATTCCAGGGTTCCAGGGGATGCTGGGGTCCATCATGGAGGGATGGGGGTAAAAGCAAGAGGAGGAGGAGGAGAAAGAGGGGAAGGAAAAGGAAGAGGAAGAGGGAGAGGAGGAGGAGGAGCAGGAAGAGGAGGGGAGGAGGAGGAGGAGGAGCAGGAAGAGAGGAGGGAGAGGAAAAGGGGAGTTAAGGAGAGGGAGGAGCATGAAGATAGAGGAGGAGGAGGAGCAGGAAGAGGAGAAGGGGGAGGAGGAGGAGGAGGAGAAGGAAGAGAGGAGGGAGAGGAAAAGGGGGAGTTAGAGGAGGAGGAGGAGCAGGAAGAGAAGAAGGGGGAGGAAGAGGAGGAGAAGGAAGAGGGGGAGAAGAAGGAGGAGAAGGAAGAGGGGGAGAAGGGGGAGGAGAAGGAGAAGAAAGAGGAGGAGGGGGAGGAGGAGGCAGTAGCTGGTCACTCCACATCCACAGCCATGCAGCAGACAGCCTTGTATGCTGGTATTCAGTCCATTGGCCCCTATAATTCAGAGCAAAGCCCCAGTCATGGAACAGTACTGACCACATTCAAGGTGGATATACCTTCTCCAATGAGCACAATCTAGAAACCTCCTCACAGGCCTTCCCAGAGTTCATTTCCACGGTGATTCTAAATCCCAAAGTGACAATGCGGATTAGCAATCACAGGGATGAACTCATGAAAGATAACCCCAGAAACAAGGCTGAAGGCCACAACATGAGGAAGTGTTTTCTCCTCACCCCGCCTATTGAAACCATTTGTAATGTCAGTGAGTGTGTATAGTTCAGGGCACTGCGAGCACGTGTGAGCGCGTATAGTTCAGGGCACTGCGAGCACGTGTGAGCGTGTATAGTTCAGGGCACTGCGAGCACGTGTGAGCGCGTATAGTTCAGGGCACTGCGAGCACGTGTGAGTGTGTATAGTTCAGGGCATTGTAACCTCTCAAGAGCATATAGTTCAGGGACGTTATGATTACGCAGGATTGTATGGTTCAGGCATTACGGCCATGCATGAATGTGCAGTTCAGTGCAATATAACCGCACACATCTGTGCCGATCAGCGGCATTATTGCAGGCACAAGTACAGTTCAGTGCAGCACAGCCACATGGGCGTCTGCAATCAAAGCATTGTGAGTAGGAGCATTGGGATGATTCATTCAGTTTCAGATTCTTTTATCACACCAAACCGAAGTCCTGTACCTCATCCCTAAACAGTAACCTCCCCCTATCTCCCATCTCCAGGCCTTGAGAACACCATTCTATCTTGTCTCTTCATGAATCTAAATGCAAAGTGTCTTATACCTATTGAATCAGGCACATTTGGTGTTTGTGACTGGTTCATCTCGCCTGGCAGTGTCCCCAAGGCTGATCCGTGTTACAACAGAACCAGGGTTCCCTGCTCCTGAAGACTGCAAGCCTGGGCCACATTGCACAGACCTTCAATTTGTCCCACCTTTTGGTTGTTGTCTACAGTGCTGCCAGAGCTCTGGGCTACACTGGTCTGCAAAAACCTCTTCAGTGTCCAGCCTTTGGTTCTTTGGAATATCTGCCCACAAGAGACTATCTGGGTCATAGGTTAAATCTGTAGTTTGTTCTGTAGTCGTGACACCTTTTATACTGAGGAAGTGCTCATTGGTTCTCATCATTCCACATTCCTATCAACTCTCGTGATTTTCTGTTTTTTTTTTTTTTTGTTATCTCATGGAGTTGCATCTCATGGAGCAGTCAGCTCTGCGGATGACAGGGTGACAGTTTTCCTCCCCAGCAGCGGTCACTGCTTATGTCAAGTGGTGAGGGGTCGATTTCACAACTCATAGAAGCTTCCTGAACATTTTAGGTTTCATTGACTTCCTGTGTCTTACAAATTCTCCCTGCTCCCTCCAGGGGGAGGGGTGGCTTCAATTCATAGAACATGTCACAGGGCACTATGTACGTTACGATTCACCCTTTATAATGCACGGGCCTGCGAGTGCTGAAGTCAGGAAGCTGTGCAGCCAGCACCACATTGGGACAGTCATGCCTTTGTGGTCCTTTGTACTCAGTCCTGCCTCACCCCTTGGCCCCAGGAGATGCTAGCCTGTCTCTTTTTATGAAATTTAACATCTGGGGTGGCCACATGCAATACTATTTCAGCTGCAAGTCCCATCATTAGTATTGCACATTGTGAATGAAAATCTGTGGAGTAAAGAAATTTTTAAATGGATGAGAAAAAATTAATGAAGGAAATTTTGAAGAAAGAAAAAGGAGAAGAAAAGAAGGAGGAAGAAGAGAAGAAGAAGAGGAAGAAGAACAAGAAAAAGAGGAAGAAGAAAAAGAAAAGGAGGAAGAGGAAAAGAAAGAGGAGGAGGAGGAGGAGGAAGAAGAAGAAGAAGAACAAGGAAGATGAGAAGAGTGAGAAGGAGAAAAAGAAACCAAGAAATTGAGGACAAAGTTCAAATGCAGTTGTGTCCAGGTCGCCATGGATATTGAGGTCATCATCTGTTTAGAAACCTTGTCTGTCAGGAGGTGAGCTAACCCCCTCTTGAGCTAACCCCTCATGTTCACTCGATCCTGAGAGGCAGGTGACTGGCTACGCTCAGAAGTAAACTGCAAGCCGGATTGTTCTAGAACCCCATGCGCCCCCAGGAACAGCGGCTCTGTCCATGGTGCTGAATATCCATCCAGTGTTTAGTGTTGGAATGTTAACATCTTAGCTTCAGATTCAGATGACTTCTGATCTCTTCTTTTTTTCAGAGAGAGAGGAAGGGAGGGAGGGAGAGAAAAACAGGGAGGGAGGAAGAAAGGAAGAGAGAGAGAGAATATGCATGCCTTGCGGCACGTGGAGAGGGGCCAGAGGTTCTCTCCTATCACCACATGGGCTTCGGGGACGGAATCAGGCCCCAGATTTGCCACGGGCACCTTTATCGGCATCTCCATCTCACCGGCCCCTGGCTGGTTTCTCCAGGAGCCCAGATCTCAATGAGGGGTAAGATTTCGGGGGAGGACTTAACGTGGGTTTGTGTCATTGACATTTGGAAAAGCACTGTCAGAAAATCCACTTGAACATAACTTCAGATAATTGCTTCATTCTGAAAAGGCTTTTTTTGGGGGAAGATAATTTTCTTCCTCTGTTCACCATATCCTACCCATTTTCATACTTCATAATTAGTCTCTCAAGTGAGCTTAGCTGCAGCCTTCTCTCTTTATTTACTCTTCTGTCAACTAAGTGTCTTCAGATTAGAAATCTGGCCTGGACTGTGACCCAACCAATTAGAAAATTCTCATATTGCTTATCAAGAGTTGAGGGTATCATGTTTGGTTTCTGTGACCAAATACCAGACTAGGAGAAACTTAAGAGAGGAAAAATTTGAAAGTATCAGTGCACCATAGCAAGAAGACACAGCTTCTCTCCATGGGATGGGATGGCGGGAGGGATGTAGGGATAGGATGGTGGGAGGGACAGAGGGATGGATGGTGGGAGGGACAGAGGGGTGGGATGATGGGAGGGAAAGAGGGATGGGATGATGAGAGGGACAGAGGGATGGGATGATGGGAGGGACAGAGGGATGGGATGATGAAAGGGACAGAGGAATGGGATGATGGGAGGGACAGAGGGATGGGATGGTGGAGGGCATAGGGATGGGATGGTGGGGGACAGAGGGATGGGATGGTGGGGGACAGAGGGATGGGATGGTGGGGAGCAGAGGGATGGGATGGTGGGGGACAGAGGGATGGGATGGTGGGGGACAGAGGGATGGGATTGTGGGGGACAGAGGGATGGGATGGTGGGGGCATAGGGATGGGATGGTGGGGGGCAGAGGGATGGGATGTTGCAATGTGTGGGGTGGGGGAGAGCATGAGGCTGCTTGCTCGTTGTTCGGGGAGGAAGCAGAAGAGGTGAGCACTTAGTGAGCAGTGTACATGTTCCCTTTACTCCCTCCAAGCCCTCAGCCCATAGTGGTCGTGCCATCCGCATTCACACTAGGTGCTTCACACCGGGCTAGAGGGTTACTCAATCTCCAAGTCAAGCGGACAATAAAGATGAGCCACCACAAGTATGATTGTTAGACTTAGCAGATGAAAACCTGGATGCTCATACAGATCTGAATTTGAGGTAGACATGTTCAAGTCATAAATCTGTCCCTTTCCAGATAAGTTGTTAAAATGTCCTGAAACATTCCAGTTCCATGAAAGATTAAATATGCATTGCTTGTGAGAAGGTTCTTTGTTTGTGGGTGTCCCCCTAGTGTCCTGAGAGAACCAAGCTTGAAACCCTTGCAGGAGAGACTAGGAGAGGGGGGGTTCTAAATATTAAAAATAGCGTTAGTCTCTGAAATCACCAAGTTGTACTGATATTTGTAGTTTATGGTGGGCAAGGTGTGTAAAGCAAAGCGTCTCGTGGATCTACAGAGAGGGTCCTTCCTGGAGTCCACTCATCTCCTGGGATATCTGTGTCTAGCTCAAGTGAATTACACCTCCTTTTTACTTCTTTTTGTTTGCTGCTCAGTTCGTTTGCATTGGAAATCTTCACTGTTTATTATAATTTTGAATGGTATCCCAGGAAAAATAGATTTTTCTTATTCTTTGCTCCGGGCGCAATGCTGCTGATTTTTATTTGTTATCCATCTTTATCCTGCCTGAGGGAAAACAAGTATTTGAAATGCATCATCATCTTTGTCTGCGAGCGATACATTTCTTGCTTGTCCGAGATGCTGTTGCAGCGTCCTTTCTGAGTTCTGCCAGCTACCATCATTCAGCAGACACCGTCGCTGTGAGGATTTCCACGGAATCGCTCTGAAGTTCTTAATCTTAGCAAGACAAAAATGAGTAAAACCAATGCTAGGCTTGAGCTTTTTAGAAAATAGCTGCATTAAAATTTTCGTAAGTTCGTTCAGCCATCACCAATCTCACAAGCCACAGACATAATAACAGATGAATGTCCGGCATCATCCCATAGTTCCCAAGTGACAGAAAATTGCCTTCTAGACGGAGCTGGTGACTCTTACGTGTGTAACTGACAGGTTATAATGGTGCATTTGTTCACCCTCCCGCTTCTTTCCCGTGTGGGTTAAAAAAATCCTTGACAATACAGGCAGTCACATTTCTGATAACTTACCGTTAGCTTACCATGTCACGGCAAGTTCTTTCCTTGATGGGTTGAGTGATGCATTTTATATGGTTCCCCCCCATAATGGGGCTTCTGACTCCCCAAATCAGTAGGTCCACAGTAAAAAGGCTAAGTCAAGAATTCAAGATGATAGTTTTCCTGAGCACAGATAACGTGATACATTCGAGAACGGAACCTCCAGGTTAGTTCTAGGGTCCGGCTCACAATGTAGGTCCGAGTGTCGCCTGACATTCGTGAGACGCCGTGGCTGGACCTGTGAGAAGCAGGGCAGGACGTGAGGAGCAGGACCTCCATCCCAGCTCTGGTGCAGGGCCAAGCACCACGGCAGGATTGCCCAGGAGTGGTGGGCGGAGCTGAGAGGCTCACAGTTCTTTCCAACATCCTGGGATCGGTTTGTCTTCCTTTGGTGCAACGGGAGAAGTTTCTGGATAAGAACCGTGGATTTCCCCAAACTCAACCATCTCATGGTGTCTGTGAAGAATGTGGGGTTCAGGGAGCTGCTCCGTGGCGCAGTGGCCCTCAGCATTGCTCAATTGCAGCCTCATTCTGGGGCTCAGACTCGACTTTTTTTTAAACATTTTAAAAACTGTATTATTTATTTTGTGTGTGCGCGTGTGCGCATGTGCATGTGTGTGTGTGCGCGTGTGTGCATGTGTATGTGTGTGTGCATGTGTGTGTGTGTGTATGTGTGTGTGCATGTGTATGTGTGTGTGCGTGTGTGTGTGTGTGTGTGTGTGTGTGTGTGTGTGTGTGTGTGTAACAGAGGGCACTGTGTGTCCCTGTGGAGGACCAAGAGTGACTTCAGGAATCATCCTGGATGGCTTCTACCTCTTTTTACTTCCCTTTGGAATTTCCCAGGCTCTGCCCACCAGGGCTGGAAGTGTCTTCACTCCTGAGCCATCTCTCCAGCCCCACCAGACTATCTTGAACTAACTCTGTGGCCCAGGCTAGTCTTGAACTTGTTGTGTATCCTAAACTAGCCTAGTTCTTGTGAGACTCCTGCCTCCTCCTCCTGAGTACCAGGACCCTGTAATGCGGATTCTTAATTTTACACATACGTTTGAGAGGATTGGGCTCATAATGAAGGTCTGAGTCTACTCATCCAATTTGAATCAAATGAACTTTTCTTTTTAAAAATTTTTATTTGCTTGTTTGTTTGTTATATATGCGTGTATCAGAGCGCGCTGTGTGTTCCTGTGGACCAAGGGTGAGTTCGGGAATCATCCTGCATCGCTTCTACCTTGTTTGGCTTCACTCTGGGATTTTCCAGGCTCCACCCACCAGGGCCTGACATGCAGGCCACTGCCGTTTTCTGCCTGGCTTTTTTTAGGTGGGACCTAGGATCTAAACTCGGGACCTTCGGTGTGTGAGGCAGAGTCTTAACCCCCGGGCCATCTCTCTGGTCCAAATGACTTTTTGGGGGCGACATAGTCCCAGGTTGATTTCTCCCTGTGAAATGGCAGCGACGAGACTCACTCACTGTTGTGGAACAGGTTGCCTGGAGACGGGCTGGTGGTGCCTTCTTGTAATCCTGGTGAGGCAGGGGGATTGTGAGTTCAAGTCCTGACTGGGTCACATGTAGCCCCAGGCCAGCAGGTACTACAAATGAGGCCCGAGCATCAGCTCTGTGGCTCCGGCCCTGGACCCAGCTTGGCTGGTTTGTCTGGCTCCTTTCCACACGAGATCCTGGTCAGGTTGTCTGTTGGAGCCAGTGTTTCATGTGAAGCCCTGGGATGGGACGGGGTGGCACAGAATCTGCTCTGTGCTTGGCAGGACTGGCAGGCAGCAGGCTGTGGGGTCCCACAGTTCAGTGCGTGTGATCCCGGTGGAAGCGAGTTGTCTTGTCACCTCAGGGTGACATCTCACCGCGTTGGCTGCCTTGGGGTTTCTGAGAAACCTGAGCCTAGGAACAGCTCATGCTTGGGGATCACAGATTCCGTAAGGACACAGATGCCAGGAACTGAGGCCTGGGGCTGTCTCCGGGGTGGGGGTGGGGATCTCATCTTTATGCATCATATGTAGTGAATACGTATGTAGTTGAATACTTGCTTTAATAAATGAAAGACTTTTGTAAAAAGAAGGTGGCGTTAATGTTTTCATTTACAGCAGTTGATTGGCTGATTCTGAAAGGAAGGTGGAGATACATCGTCCCACTTACAGATGCTGTTCCTCTCTTCTGAACACTCCTTGTTCACTCGAGAATGGCTCGATCCACTCATCTGCAAAGCCTGCCTGAGGGATCCCTTTCACACCTGTTACTTTGGCTCAGCGACTACTATATGCCCCAGTATGAAATTGCCCACAGGACATTATACAATTGTATTTTCTAGTTGGAGCCCAGCCAAGGCAGGTGTCTAGTGGCTACTAAATGTGTCTTTCTAAAGGAACCATATTGACTGGCCTTTATCAGCACTGCTGCTCTGCTTGTGTGTGTATGTGTGCTTGCGAGCATGTTCATGCTTATGACATATGTGTGTGCATGTTCATGCTTGTGTGGTGTATGTGGGGTGCATACGAATGTGTGTATACATGTCCATACTTGTATCATGTGTGTGATGAATGTGAATGTGCATGGGCATGTTCACATGTATGTGATGTGTGTGTGGGTATATATGAATGTATGTGTACATGCAAAGTAAAAAGGAGATAGAAGCAATCCATGGTGACTCCTGAAGTCACCCTTGGTCCTCCACAGGCACAGACAGTGCCCTCTGATACACACACACACACACACACACACACACACACACACACAACTTATAAAAGAAAAGATAAAACACCTGGACAAATTTGCTGGAATGTTCCTTGATCTTATCATCTCTACTTTTTTTTATATGATGCTTTGCTTTTTATAGATTTTTAAAAACCCCTTTCTCATGTACATTTCTTTTCCTTCGAGGTTACCCTTTTAGAGAATGTTCTAGCACTATCATTTTTGAAAGTTTTGCCCCTCAAAGCTTTCTTTTATTATTATTATTATTTATTCAGTTGTGCATGTATGCGTGTGTGCGCACGTGTATGTATGTGTGTGTATAGAAGTGCACACGTGTGTGTGTGTGTGTGTGTGTGTGTGTGTGTGTGTGTGTGTGTGTGTGTGTGTATGTGTGTGTGTGTAGAACCACGGACGAATTTGGGAACCACCATGGACTGCCTCCACCTCCTCCTTGTTTACTCTGCCCCGGGATTCACAGGCTCCGCCCTACCAGGACCAGAAACACAGGCCACCCCCGCTTCCACCCGGTGTCTGTATATGGGGTCTAGGATCTGAACTCAGGACCTTCTGCCTACAAGGCAGAGGCTTAACTCCTGAGCCACCTCTCCAGCCCCAAAGCTTTCTATGCAGTATCAAAAGGTACCTTTTTGTTTCTTCATGGCCCCCACTTAGAGGGCATGGAAGGATAGAATGGCCATGAAAGGCCACAAGTATAAACCTATTTCGAACAGGATGAGAAGGGCTTGTGAGTTTTTTTCCTTTTACCACATGCCAATGGAATTTCAAGGTTTGGAAAGAATAGGAAGAGTTATCGACAAACCAAAAAAGGGATGTTGAACTCTGCGGGCTTTTCAACAGATGGGACGGCGCTTCAAGAGAGCTGCTCGAGATCCCCCCGGCACAGTAGAGGAGGGGGTGACATGTAGCCAGGTTTTGCTGTCCTGTCGTTTTCCTGTCTGCATTTGTCTGGGCATGTCTGGGGCAGAGCTCACGGAGTCCACGGCCAGCCAAAAAGACATCAGTGTTTTCTGAACAGAAGAAAAGGACAAGAATGTGATTTTCCTTATGCTGCAGGAAAACGCAGATTCCTCCTCAGCAAGGGTCCCTTTGCAGCAGGTTACGTGACCTCCCCCTAACAAACAGGAATGCAAACACAAATTTTAATAAGCAAGACATTTTCCTGTCTGAGTGTTCTCTGCATCTTTATTGTCTTTCCAAGTGTTAATTCTAGAGAAGGGAAAAATTCAACCAGAAATCCTATTGTTTCCAACTCTCTTCTCAGAAAATGAGTCATTAAACCCCCTTGAATTCTGTGTATAAACATACTGAACAAAGGGAATTACTTAGGTGCCATGCCAACTTGCAAGGTATGTGTAATTTGAGGAAGAGTAAAATATTAAGACAATATATGATTATACCAAGAGCCACCAGAAGATTTGTTTCTTTGCTTAATATTAATATATGCATATCAATATATGCATCTATTCTTCCTGGAAGAATCTGCACCTACGCGGCTGATTGACTAATTAGACCTTCAATGATGTGGAGAGGTTGGAATGTTGCAAGTCCAGGGCCACATCATCTTGGGCCCTTGTTAGCCCTTGTTGGTAGCCATTTATTACCGACCTCTGTGATGACGGTTAGTTGGTTTCTACCAGCCAGAAGGCTAAGAATGCCATCCAGAGCCATCTATAGTCTGCAGCGGCAGAGTCTTCCTCCTTTGCCATAACCCGCCGACTTGGTATTTCCACCAGTGCATTTGAAAAGTGCCTCGATTTATGTATCTTCTGTCTGTGATTATAAAACTTGGAGATTGGGTTATCACAATGGGCCACACAGAGTTTGAAGCAACCTCACTCTGTTCCTGGACCATGGTTACTCATCTCTGGTTCCAGGATAAATGATATTTTCTCCTTTAAGGCGAGAGCTATATTTCTTGCATTAGCGTGAAGAGAGTCATGTGTTCCACAGGCAGCTGCACTGGAGGGATAGAACTGAGAGGATTCCAACAAGAAGCTCATTCGCTGAATTTAGAGCTGCAGGATTGGAGTTTGTCCTGTTGGCTTTCAGTCTTGTTATGACCATTCTTTCCTGGGTATGCCTCCATTTCTCCCTTTTAGAATGGAAATGTTTATTCTGTGCCATCATATGTTAGAAGTATGCAACTCATTTTCTGATTTTACAGGAGGCTTTGGACTTTGGACTTTTGGACTGTATTGGGACTATTGATGTAGTTTGTGGGACTTTAAAAGTTGGAGTGAGTGTAGGCTCCCACAAGCTCATGTGTTTGAATCTTTAGCACTTGTGATTGACATGAAGACTTTCTAAATTTTTTTCCTAATTTTACAAGCATGTTGAGCACTCATCCCCACTTCCTTCCATCCCCCTCCATCCATCCCCTTCCCCTCCCTTCATCAATCCAGCCTGCTCGCTCCCACTCTCCCAGCCATCGGCCTTCATGGCATAAAGACTTTAGGGTACTTTCCGGAGTAACCAGTCATGATAAAACAGCTCAGCAATGGGGAGTAACAGGAGTTTCCTTCATCCTTATGAGAGGACCTGCAAGTCCTGACCCTAACTGTATCTATGAGCACACATGGAAGACATGCGAGGGAATCAACAGAAAACTGTCAATTATAGTGAGGCAGGAGAAGGTCTGTTTCTTTCACATTAAACTAAATAAGTGCACTGGAATTCCATTAATTTTGTGTGTGTGTGTGTGTGTTTAGATACAGGTGTCAATTTGATGGTTGAGGGGTTGAGCTCTGGGCACATTTATAGAGAATTTGTAGTTAAGTGCAGAGCAAACCTGCAGGAAATTGACTAGATGATGGGGAAGGCCCAACCCATGGTGGTAAATAAAATACAGAGAGCTGGTTGAGGAAGTTGGCATCCTTGTGTATACTTGGCCAGACATGCTGGTCTGACAAGTAAGGATTGTCTCTCTCTCAGCTGTTGCATGGATATAGAGTGGCCAGTTCTCTCGGGTCTGATGTTGATGTGAGCTCTCCTGTTAAGCTGGACTAAGAACTGTAACTGGACTATCCTAAGAGAATAAACCCCTTGTTCCCTTAAGCTGTGTGATGGTGATTTCATCAGCCGCCATGCAGGGGAATTGCAACAGGGGGCAAGTGTACAAGGGGGCACTTGAGTGGGTGTGCCTACGGAGGCCCAAGGATGACTTGTGAATCATCTCGGATGGCTCTACGTCCTTATTTCTTTGCTGTGGGGTTTCCCAGACTCCACCTTCCAGGGCCAGAAGTGCAGGCCGATGCTCTTTCCATCCAGGGTTTTTACATGGAATCTGGGGATACGAATTCAGGTCCTTCCCCTTGGGAGGCAAAAGCTAAACACCTGAACATCTCTTCAGCCCCTGCAAGTGTGTTTATAAGTGATGGAAACCGTAGGCTCCTCTGGGATCAGGAGTGGGCGGGTCTGGTTCTCATGAGTTTGGGTGGCTTCCATAGCCTTCAGAGCAAGGAGAACAGGCAAGAGGATTTTCACGATGCTAGTGGGGTACTGAATGAGGAAGGGTAGATGGGAAAACAGAGTGGTCTGAGACCCAGCAGAGATGCAAACCTTCAGAGCAGAGTGAACGAGGCTGGAGGGAGGAGGAGGAGCAAGAGCGGCATCCAAGGATGTAGGTGCTGCGGAAGCTAATGCTGCCCCTCAGGGCCAGTGTCCGAGCATGTCCTGAGCAAAGCTGAAGGCGCCTTGAGATACTTACAGACCCCAAAGGAGGAACGCAGTGCCTTCCACTGAATTGGGAAAGGAACTGTTATAAAAAGCCAATTTGCATTTTTCTAATGAGATGAAACATACCATCCCTTTTTAATACAGGATCTCACTATGTAGCTTGGGGCTGGCTTTGAGCATGAGGACCAGAATTCCATGTGTGCCCCAAATCCTCAGCCAACATTGCTTCTTTTTTCTTTTTTGGCTTGATATAGGCTGGGATTTCCTTTATCAGAGTGCATTCTGAGTTACTCCTTTCCTGATTCTGAATTCTGACCTCATCTTCTGGTGGGAGACGTGTGCACTCCCAGCCCTCTCAGCAGAGGTGATTTCAGGTTTGGAAAGGTCACATTCTAGAAAGATCTGCCGAACAGTAATGACGATGCTTGCTTTCTTTAGGTCTCTGAGAAGAATTACGAGGTGAAATAAATCATGACTTTCTCTAGAACTCGTGCTAGCTTTTCAAGCTTAAGGATTCTTGATGACTTAAAGTCAGAGCAAAATTGCTTCTCTCTGTGGCCTTTGTCCTTCATGGTTTCGATTCTGTCATGTCAGGTGTGAAATATTAACAGTGTAGGAAGAGACTTTTTTTTGGTGAAAAATGCCTTTGCTTGCAGTCTTGTGGGTCTCCGTTTTCGTTTCTGTTCGTTTGCAAGTAGATATTAGGTCTTCTTGTTCTGTGGCTATTATTTGGGGTAAGTGGGAGGGAGGATGGAGATGAAGAGAAGCCAAGAGTGTATTTTAAAAATCGAGGAGCATCAAGACATCACAGCCTGATGTTGGCCATAAAGATTTACAATTACATTTCCATCACAAAGCTCCTGGCCCAGCGTATTTGGCCGTGGCCATTTCTGTTGTGATTTCTGTTTCTTTGGCGGGACGACACCCCAATTAGACAGATGAGCGTTCTGGAGCGCATCCTTGCTGGCCTGGGTGACGCCAGGACTCCTCTGGCCAGTGGGCATTCAACTGTGCTTATGGCCATCACAAACCCTCTGCCTGGGAACTCTTCGCACCTAACACCCTGTCCAGCTTAGTAAACGCACAGCAATGTAACCTTGACTGTATCCGAATTACCCGGACCGATCTGCCGAGCCCCAGGATTCTCTGGGTTCTTGCTTCTGTGTTCTTTATACAGACTGGGGGGGGGGCGATGTGCTGATGGCTGGGGTTGTTCATTCTTCCCAGTGAGCCCTAAGATTAGGGCTGGGTCAGGCTGCCCAGAAACTGATCCTTTGGAGTAGCATCGTGAACTCACCCTCTGGGGGATTATTATCCTACAAGCTGAGTTATGACCGCAGATTCTGGCTTGTGCAGAATTCACATCGCGGCTGTGCTGTACAGCTCTCTTGTTGTAGGTCATGGGGGGGAGGGAGGAGGCTGTGTGTCTTCGGCCAAGAGAGAGATAACCAGGCTTCTGTCCCTTACAAGAAATGGGAAGCCCCCCCCATCCCCCGCCACTCACCACCCCAGCTTCAGTACATTCCAAGGGGGGAGGAGCAAGAAAGAAAAAGAAAAAATTGGAATGGGACGTCAAGGGTAACATTGCCTTTCGCAGGACAAGAGCAGCGTCTCATGATTTGAAGACCCCCTCGCAATCTTGAAGCACACTCAACCCTTCCTGCTCTGATACATGAAATTATGGGCTGGCCACCGCTGACCATTCGTCTGGAACCCTGACGTGCCACGGTCGGTCCTTGAGAGCCGCGCTGTCACTTCGTGTGACAAACGCCCAGCCTTGGCGTTTAAGGGATCTTGGGGAAAGGCCGTCCCCACGCGAAATGACTGTCACCGTGGCAATTTGTCATTTCGCCTTTCCTGGGCTGGACAGAGAGAGGGGAAATACGCCAGTGATTTCTTTTGACTTAGGCTGCGCATTCAGAAGGCCGCTTTCATGAATGCATCCTACGAAGCCCCCAGTGACAGGCTTCCTGACTCTGTTTAAATAACAGGCTGCGGCTCCTTCTCCCCTCAGGCCCCCACCCCCCATTTGGCTCCGCTGTTATTAATTGAGGCGTTTCTTTGTTTCTTTGCTAATGACGCTCATGGAACACATCTGTCAGGTGCCCGTATTCTTTGCCTGTGTATAGTATGTAATAGACCAGCTGGAGGCTGCGCAGCCTCACAATACCCCTGGCCGTTACAGCAACTATTTATTCCTGGGCTTTTCCTCCGAAAGGGATTTGAAAAAAAAATAAAGTCTGAAATTTGGGCCTAATTGCTATTTACCCAGCGATAGACACCTGTTCTCGCTGAGACATTGGCTCACGCATCGCACACCTGAGACCTCGGGAAGAGGCGAGGGGAAGCAGCCAGCATCTGCCAGGATCTAGATGGGGCCGGCCTCGGCCGGCGGTGGCTGTGTGTTCAGACGCACATGCGTACGCTGTGGACACTGTACGCTTAGCATGCAGACCCACAGCCACAGAGTATGTATTAAGAGCCGTGTACCATTATTTCATGGTCAATTGCTTCTCTGAGGGCTCCGCACACTCTGGCATCGATGGCTGCAACCAGGATCACTTTAAGAATAAGGCGCAGAGGCTGGATTCCGTATGCATCACAGGAACGCGCCCTACTGAATGTTCTGGGCCCCTCAGGGGAAGTGGCTTCGCAGGGTAAAGCAGAGGAAAGAAATGAATCAAATGCAACTTTTCTTGGAAAAATTCAACTTTGCTTTCTCCGTTTATTTGCCAAAGAGCTGGGGTTTCTCTTTTCTGACACAGCGAACTTCTGGGCTCTTCTATCTTGATCCTAAAAGCATAAATCTTGTTTCTTTATCTAAGTAAAAATCATGGCATTTATCCTGGATTTTTTGGCTTACCTTCCAAGTGAGTCTTTTGTGTCTAGAGAAATAGCCCATGGTCACAATAGTGACATTTGTATGTGAAAAAGGAAGTGTAAGGAGTCAACATTAGAGACTCCATGCAGCATAAGATGACATGCTACCAAATGCTGTATAATTATTTAGAAATTCTTGTTTATTAAAGTGCTATTTAGATCATAAAAATACTTCTTTGGGTCAATGAAAGAATGGAAGTTATAGGAATCGATATTCGTGTGAGATGTATACATATTCATGTAGGTGTGTATATATGTGCATGTGTGTGTCCACATGCTTTGCCTGATATATGAGCATGGGTGTGTGTGGAAAGGAGGGAGGGCGGGAAGGAAGGAGAGAGAGAGAGAAAGAGAGAGAGAGAGAGAGAGAGAGAATACATAGGTTCAGCAGAAATTCACTGGCACCTGAGCAGAAATATAACAGGACTGTGATTGCTGTGCTTTTTTATCTGGGCTCAATTGAAAAGTAATCCCACTTCAAAAACTAGTGCGGTCCATGCTAGGCAGAGCACAAGGAGGCTAGATGGGAAAGAGAAGGGAGGAGGTAGTCTTTTAATTTTTTTTTCTTGTCTTTCGTGTGTTTTGTTTTATAACCAATCACTGGGATGTCCTGTTTTTTGATGGACATTTCATTGATATTGCTGGCAGAGTCTCCTATTTACTCACTGTTTTGAGTTATCTGGCCTTTCTGAGCAAATCAAATAAAGACAACTAATTTGTTACCAAGCCGGAAATTATATCTTATTTCTCCCAAAGGATGTATGAGTTGTATTTCACACTGGTAGGAGAACACACAAAGGAATAGAAAAGAAGGAAGGGGGCACAAAGAAAAATGTGAAAGTTCAAAGGATAAGTGGAATAAAAGTCACTTGAGTGATATCAGACTTATGTATGTGTTCTGTTGCATGTGTGAATGGATACACATGCAGGCACATACATGTATACACATATGCACACATATGCATGTGTATACACATGCAAGCACTTGCATGATTATACACACATGTGGGCATATGAACACACATGCATACATACACACATGCAAGCTTGTATGCACACATGTACACACATGCATGTACATGTATACACACACACACACACACACACACACACACACACACACACACGGGGTAGATCATGAATTCCCTTTGGTCTCCTCTGAAGCCAGAGAAGACGGAAGAGCAGCGTTCAGATGACAGGAAAATGGACGGGCCTCACATACAAATGAGTTTCTGACCTCGGGGCTCACATGGTGGGAGGGAGCCGACGCTAAGACAGATTCCCTTCTCATTCCTGTGAGAAAGGAGAGAAGTGCGAGGGTACTCAGGGTCACGGGAACAGGGGACTGGCCAGATGCCTCAGGGGTTAAGCCTCTGCTTCCTAAGGGAAAGGACCTGAGTTCACATCCCCAGATCCCATGGGAAAATGCTGGCTCTGGAAGGCAGAGGCTGGGGAATCCCAGAGTGAAGGAATGAGGAGGTGGAGCAATGAAAGTGAGTCCCAGAGTAATTCTTAGGCCTTCGCAGGTATACACACTCAAGTGTCCTCTTGTACACACACACACACACTCACACACACACACACACATGCACGCACGCACGCACACATGCACATATGCACACATGTATGTACATATTATGTACACACATATGTAAACATACACAGGTAAATGTACGCACACCAACACCTACACGCACATACACAGGTGCAAATAAAAAAGCAAAGATGTGAACATGTGTTTAGCTAGAAGGTGGGGTCTAGTTTCATGGGAGAGTTTTGGGGCAGGGGATGTATCCTGTACTGGCCCCTTCTTGGGTCCCAATGTCTCTTGCTTCCTCTTGGGAGGATGTTCTTCTGTCCAAGCCTAGCAGCTGACCAGCCTAGCAGGAATCCTCTGAAACTGACTCAGAACAAACCCTTTCTCACTAGCGAGCTTGGCTTTGTCGCAGTGAGGCGCAACTAGCCAGCGTTCCTAACTTCTTGAAAATGTTCAGTGGAAGCCTGCAGATCACTAGCAACAGGCTCCCGGGCTGAACCGTCTGGCCAGCCTCCTTGGCATGTTTTTAGAAGCATTTGAAGTGTCCTTGTAAACTGCCACCAAGACAATGCCCACAAGCCCAGTGCCCACATGGCCCATTAAGCTGAAATGTCGCCATTATTGCCACATAGTGAGCTGCCCTGTGAGAAAACTGGAGCATCTATGTGTGTTGTTCTTACTGGGTCTCTCTCTCTCTGGGTGGGGTGTGTGTGTGTGTGTGTGTGTGTGTGTGTGTGTGTGAGAGAGAGAGAGAGAGAGAGAGAGAGAGAGAGAGAGAGAGAAAGGATACCGTGTGTCCCTGGAGGACCAAGGGTGACTTTGGGAATCATCCTGGATTGCCTTTACCTCTTTATTACTTCATTCATTTTGGAATTTCCCAGATTCTGCCTCTCAGAGTGAGAAGTGTAGGCTGCCACTATTTCTGCCTGGTGTTTGTTTTTTTTTTTCCCCCTGAGGGGCCAGGGACTTGAACGCAGATCCTTCTGCTTGGAAGAAAAGGCTCAATCCTTGAGCCATCTCTTCAGGGTTTTCTTTTTAAAATATGTTTTTACTTGTTTATTTGAGAGTAAGAGAGAGAAAGGGAGAGAGGGACACAGAAAGAGAACACATGTTAAGACACGGAAGAGAGGCCAGAGGACAACTTTTAGAAGCCATTTCTCTCTGCCCACCATATTGGCTTCTGGAAGTGGAGCTCAGGTGGCAGCTTCCTTGCCAATACGGGCCGTGTCACCAGCCCCTTTACTAGATTTTTCTATCGGCAGTGTTTCATGATGAACAGGATCCAGAAAAGGAGTTACACAGAGATATCCCGTGATGGTTATTGAAACGGCAAGCATTTACGTTCTGGAGGGATGAGGGCCGTCCTAGAATGAGGTGGACCTTGAGCTCGACGCAGGCAGAGAGCGAGATGTGGGGAAGGTGCTTCTTGTTCGCCCTGTAACGGAGGCGCAGGACGCCGAGAGTCACTCCGTGAGCAAATCTTCATGCCGTGGACCGGGATGCGTCTGTCCTGGAGCGTGTGTCCTTCCCAGGCTGCCACGTCTGTGCCCGGTGCCCACGCGGCCCATCCTGAACACGCTCCAACCTCAGCAAGTACCTACACACCTGCCCCCAAAACTCAGGGGGCCACACACGCAGCAAGCTGGGGAAGGAGGAGGGAGACTGGGAGAAAAGAAGGTTTGTCGTGGGAAAAGAAGGGGGATGAAGGGTAGTAAAGAGTGAAAACTAAATTCATTGCTCTCATGTATGCAACGCTAAGAATAAGACTAAATTAAAAAACACACACATAAGACTAAATTAAAATACATGCACACACATATAAGATTAAATT
This sequence comes from Typhlomys cinereus, assembly GCA_023101885.1. Taxonomy (NCBI): domain Eukaryota; kingdom Metazoa; phylum Chordata; class Mammalia; order Rodentia; family Platacanthomyidae; genus Typhlomys; species Typhlomys cinereus. The sequence goes on along the minus strand of JALPQD010000087.1, from coordinate 1,020,675 downwards.
AAAATACATGCACACACATATAAGACTAAATTAAAACACACACACGTATATGACTAAATTAAAATACACACATAAGACTAAATTAAAATACATGTACACATATAAGACTAAATTAAAATACATGCGCACATATAAGACTAAATTAAAGTACATGTACACACACACCAAGCTGTAATCTGACCTATGATGTGAATTCTCATCGCCAACAATACCCTGATAGTACAGAGAAATCTACTTCTTTTGTCAAATGTATTTACATACTGTTATTTGGGGGAGGGATACTATAGAGAAGATGTTTAGGTCAGCAGACAACTTTGAGAGTCGTTTCTTTCCTTCTACTTTTACGTGGGTCCCAGGGATTGAACTTGGGTCCTGAGGCTTGTGCAGCAAACCCCTTTTCTCCTGCTGAGTCATCTTGGCAGCCTCCCACAACCCAGCTCTTATAGGGAACCTTTGTGTTCAAATTTTTTTCCTCTGTGTCTTCCTTCTCGGGATCCCCACTCCGTTTCTTGGAGGGGGTCATCATTCCCAGAGATGTCATGGAGCTGCCTGGCTGTCCTACAGCCCCAGCGTCTTCTTCGATATCCCCTCACACACTTTTACCTCATTTGTGACGTCATGCCCTCCCTCCCTTCTTCAGAAGCTTCAGGAAAAACCATCTTCTTCCTGCTCTGACGTCACTGTCATGCTCCATGCTCCATGCACGGAAGCCGGATCCCCACCCAAGAACCAAGGCTCCCTGTGTCCTTACTCTTCTGGGAACATCCATGTCTTGTCCTTTAAACACCACACGTCGGGCCAGTGCGCTGGCTCAGTGGATAAAGCACCTGCTCCCCCAAACCTGGTGACCTGAGTTCCAATCCCCAGAGCCCACGTGGTAGGAGAGAACCAATTTCTAGCCGTGGTCTTCTGACCTCCACCTGTGCGTGGTGACATGCAGGACTGCACCTTCTTTCTGTCTCTCTCTAATAATTAAATGATTTCTAAGAAACCGCACATTTTTACTGTGCTCCCCTCTGTTCCGGTCCCCAGTGGAGGAGCCGTGACCTGGCGCTGTCTCGGGTTGGAGAGGGGCAGGAAGGCGTGATGATGGAACACGACTGTAACATGAAGCTGTGTTTGTTGATCATCAATGCAGATAGTTCCGTCCTGCTGCGTTAATGGCAGCAAATATGTTCTCAGTTGTTTTCTTTTCTTTTCTGCCTGATTTGAGAACGACATTTCCCCTGAGCGTTGCCCCTGCTTTGAGCTCCCAGACTCATCTGCAAGCTGTGTGACCCTGATTTCTAACTCGCTGTGACTCAGTTTCTTCATCTGGTAGAGAGAGACAGAGACAGAGAACAATAACTCTGTTTCCAAGAAGCATTATGAGAATTATTGTCAAAATTTAAATATTTATGAAGTCCTTAGAACTGCATGTGAAATGTAGTTGCTCACTCTCTCATCCCCACGTGAACGAGGATGTCTCTCCCCAAAGTACCTCGCGGAGCAGAGGAGATAGCTCAGTAGAGGAATGCTTGCTGTGCAAGCTGAGGACCCAAGTTCTGAACCCAATGCCCACATAAAAAGTCAGAGGTGGGCTAGAGAGATGGGTTAAGACTCTGTCTTGCAAGCAGAAAGCCCTGAGTTCAGATCCCAAGTCCCACATAAAAATGCAAGGTGGAAATGCTGGTGGCTTGTACTTCTGACCCTTGTGGGCGGAGCCTTGGAAATCCCAGAGCAAAACAAGGAGGTAGAAGCAATCCAGGATGATTCCCAAAGTCACCCTTGGGCCTCCACAGGAACACACAGTGCCCTTTGAGACACACACACACACACACACACACACACACACACACTCACTCACACACTAAGTAAAATACTTTTTAAAAAGTCAGGTGTGCCCATGAGCAACCGCAACACCAGCGTGGCAGTATGCAGAGGGGAGGGTCTGGAGTTGGGTCGCTGGCTGGTCAGGAAGTCAAGCTGGTTGAGGAGCTCCAGGTTCCGTGAGAGACCCTCAAAAATATGGTGGAGAGGGATAGAGGAAGACGCCTGATGCTGATCTTTGGCCTCCACACAGGCATGGTAGCTGACACGAGATTCCCTGTGCATGCGTGTGTGTGTACACGTATGTGCACACACACATGCACGCATCCAGGGCACGCACAAAGCACCTCACAGGCTGCACACACCTACTTCTTCTTGCTTTTCAGGATTGAGTTTGCCCTCTTTGGGGGCTCTGGCTTTCCTTGGGCTCCCTTAGGAGATGGGGTGCTCTGTAAAAGGGCATTTGACCCTGGAAGCAGTCTCCTGGTGTTAGAGGGAGCAGTTGCTCTCATAGGCTTCGGTGTCTCTGCTTGGTAGCATGTCTGCCTCTCTCTGTTTGCCCCCTCTTTTCTTCTTGGTCTGGGAGAGAGACCCCACCCATTGGTGCAAGGATTGGCTTCATGCCACGAGTCCGACATTGTCACTCTGGGTCTCGTTGCATAGATCAGTAGGCGTCGCCTGCCGAGCTTCCTGGGTGAGATGTGAAGTCTTTGCCGACCAGCAGCTCCCCACGCAAGCAGCGGCTCGGCTGTGCTTCGCTGGCTCAGGGGTGTCGGATACCCAGTGCTGGCTGGGCGCTGGACGAAGCCCCCACACTGTGGGTGGGAGAGAGATGGGGGAAGTGATTAGAAAGCTTTACAGCTGTTCGACTTTGCTGAAACAGCCAGACACGCCACCGGGGGCCTCGTGTTGTCGTCAGGATATGGACCTGTTGGGATGTTATCAGATGCACCTGGAACATGTGGGTCCAGATTCCTGTTCTGCAGTGCATCAGAAATAAAAACATGTCAGCAGGAAGCTGGTCTTTCGCCATAGAGCCGATCAGATGCCTGTTGAATGTGCAGTTCTAAGCATTGTGGGGTGAATTATGCCTGGGATGCTCTGTGGGCAAGCAAATTAATTGAACCTGCTGTGTGTGTATGTGCCTGTGTGCGTGTGTGTGTGTGTCTGTGTCTGTGTGTGTGAATGTGTGTGTGTGTCTGTATGCATGTGTGTGTATGCATGTGTGTGTGTGCGTGCATGTGTGTGTGTGTCTGTATGCATGTGTGTGTGTGTGCATGCATGCATATGTGTGTCTGTGTCTGTGTGCGTGTGCATGTGTGTGTGTGTGCGTGCGGTGTGTGTGCGCGCATGCACGCCTGCCCGAGAGCACTTGAGTATGTGTCCCTGGCAGGTTCAAGGGTGACACTGGAATCATCCTGAATTGCTCTACTCTTCTATTGCTTTGCTCTGGGGTTTCCTGGGCTCCACCTTTCCAGGGCTAGAAATGCTGGTTGTCCCCATTTCTTCTTGGCCTTTTTAAGTGGGATCTGGAGATCAGAACTCTCGTCCTTTTGCTTGGGAGGCAAAGGCTTCGACCCCTGAGCCGTGTCCAGCCATGAAGACACTTTCTTTAAGCAAGCACAGAACCTTCTGGACACATGTTTTAGCAAGAAGTCCCCTTAAAGATGTTAACCCCAGGGCTGGCGAGATGACTTAGGGGTTAAGACTCTGCCTCACAAGCAGAAGGACCTGAGTTCAGATCCCAAGCCCCCTGTAAAAATGCCAGCAATGGGGTGGCCTATATTTCCGGCCCTGGTCAGTGCTCTCTCTCTTTCTCTCTTTCTCTCTCTCTCTCTCGCACACACACACACACCATGAGAATAAAGATGTCAACCCCAATTCATCCATTGGGCCAGATCTTCTCTGCAGATCTTAGATCACACAGCTCCACCCACCTTCACACCACAGCTGTGCTGTTGCCTCCTGGGCTGATCTGTGCTTCATGATGCTGCTTTTATCAGCGAGCTACTCTGCAAGAGTCGCCAGCCAGTGACACCCTGGTCATCAATTCAGGACAGAATTTAGGCAATTTGTTTCTAGATTCTTAGTGAACAAGCAAATCCCTTCTTTCACTAATGCACAAATGCAGGAGGATCTGGGATCGAGAAGCAGCCTGTGGTTGGGACCTGGGGAACTCGATGGTCACATTTATCTAATTTCCTTGCCATCTGTGACAACTGTAACAAGAGTCCTTGTGAATTCTTTCCTCTGCGTCCACACAGACATAAGTGGCATCCATTGGTCTATCTTCCAGACCATTTCCCCCTCGCCTTCCCAGGGATGCAGATAGAAGGGCAGAGTCTCCAGATGTGGGTGGACCAGAGGAGCTGGAAAGAGGCAAAGCGGGCATCAGGGCAGATTTCAAAGCCCGGGTGTGTGTAATGCGGGCCAGAAGAGCCAAGAGGGACCGGATCTCCCCAGGCCTTAGCAACCGTATGTGGGAACACTCTGAAAGATTCTGAAAATGAGAGCAACATGTTCAGATCACACACCCTTGAACCTCGACCCTCAGAGCCCCCAGCTGAGACAGTTACAGGGGTTGTGTGTGTGTGGGGGGGGTGTCTGAGCTAAACACATACAAACAAAGTCAGGCCACTTTCGAGAGGTTGGGGAATTATGTTGTATCTGTTTATGAATCAACACTAAGGAGATAAGGGATATGACAACATGATTCCTACGTGGGCTGTCTATGGAGAAAAAACAATACTCGGTAAAAATCAAAGCAGTTTATAGAATCAATGGAACTTATAAACACTTAATCCACACATACTGGCTTTAAAGCGTATTAGCTTTCCATAACTGCGCCAGAATACTGGAGACAATCAACCTCAAAGAGAAAAGTGTATTTTGTTTTATGGTTTTTGGAGGTTCCAGTCTGGGCTGGGTGGGCATGTGATGAGTCAGCCCCCTCCTGGGAAGACTGGATGATATCACAAGAAGCTGCAGACGAGCAGGCGATGCACCATGATCGCCTTTGTCATAGTCACATGCAGGCATCAGCTTGACAGCTGCAGGCTGCGCTCTGGGCACATCTATAAAGAATGAGTGGTTGAGTTGAGGCCTGAGCAAGACTGGGCCAGACAGGCTGGTCCGACACAGGAGGATTGTCCCCTCTCAGCAAGGACATGTAGTGTGACCAGTCCTCTCAGTTCCTTGTGTCGACATGAGCTCTTCTGTCAGGCTGGACAGGGTACTATAGCCAAGGGTCACATGAGGATAAAACTCCTTTGTCTCCGTGAGCTATTTGGTCGTGAACTTAGCAGAGGCAGAGAAACTGCAACATCCTTCCAAGGCAATCCCAGTGGCCTGCGAGGTGTCCGTCACAAGCCACATCTCAGATTTTCCACCACTTCCCGGTGGTTCTGCCCTGGGACCAAGCTGTTAGCCTACATGAGTCTTAAACAGAGCCCAAAGTGAGGATGAGGATACCTCAGAAACGTTGTTGGGTGCATAAAACATGAAATCTTTTCCTTTTCTTCTTTAAATGTGCAGAGTCAGCAGCATGAGATTTTGGGTTTTTCCATGTGGTTTGATGCACTAGATTGTCTTTCGGCCTTGAGCATGTTTTGGGGACCCAACTGCTTTAAAACGCTGAAGTCAACTTTGTGGTCTTCTGGACCTTCTGCATGCGGCGGGCACATGGAAAGAAGCTGGGACTTGCGCCTTCTCCACCGAGTAGTGAGCCTGGAGCTTCGCCATCGCCCGCCGTCCTGAGCACAGGGTCTGCTGGGCATGTGATGAAGAAGAGTTAGCCTGGAGGCAGAAACGCAAAACAGTGCAGACGCGCTGCTTATGGCTGCGGAGATGGGAACTCCATGGGGTTGGTAGGCCTCAGCTTTGGAGACCTGGAGACAGGGACCCCCTTGGCGTTGGTAGGCCTTGGCTCCGGAGATGGGGGACCCCTTGGCGTTGGTAGGTCTCAGCTCTAGAGATGGGACCCCCTTGGTGTTGATAGGTCTTGGCTCCAGTTAGAACCCCAAGGGGTTTGTGGCCTGTGTTAGTCCCGGAAGTGCTAGGAGAGAATGCCGTTCTTTGACTTCTTGGGGTCCACGGGAGCCCCTGCATGCTCAGCTCTGCTCCTGCCGTCTTGAGAGTACAGTAGTGATCATGTTGACCTTCAGTCGTTGTATAGAAATCTTTGCATCTCAGAATCTGTAATCACATTTGCATTTAGCCATGTCTTCTAGTAATGCTTCTATTTCTATCATGCAGAGAGCATATCCCAGGTTAAGGGGATAGGGCAATGCACATCTTTGGGGGGAGCTCATTCAGCTCACAGGCATGAATAAGCCAAGTGTATGTGTTGTCAGTGTCTTCCTGTGTGTGTGTGTGTGTGTCTGTGTGCATGTATTTGTGTCTCTGTGTGTTTAAGCAGACCGAAGCAATATTTTTTTTTAATCATCCAGGGATCATGTTTGTGTTTGAGTTTGCAAACACTATTAACTAAAGTTCCAGACAGTGGGAAGTATCTTAGTTGTAATTCTAAAAAAATGCAAATAATTGCTGCCTAGGAAAGATAATTTTAAATAGGTTAGAGTTTTATTACCCTGGACATTAAACGAGCTTTTTTCTCTCATCTAGCATACTTATTTTAGGATCATTCCTGAGTGTGATACCTGCTTCTTGTCATTTTACTTTTTTTTCATTTTACTTTATTTCATTTTTAAAATAACTTCAAAATTTTATTTCTTTACTTGAGAGGGGAAGAAAGACAGAGAAAGAGAAGGGGGGGAGGGGAGGCATGCAGACCAAGGCATGGACTGTGTAGCTCTGGCAATTGAGCCCAAGTTACCAGCATGGCATATACCTTTACCCAGGGAGACATCTCTCCAGCTTCCTCCTCCTCTTTATTCCAGTCCTGCTGCCACTTGAATGGCTGGATTGATCCATGAGTTCTATACTTTCTCAACAGACTCGCGCAGTGTTGAGTGAGTGTTTTTTTGATAGATATCTCTCACCAGTGAATTTCTGGTGAAGCACCTCAGGCGGCCCTCAGCACGCTGCCGTGTGGAATTGTAAGAGCGTCAGCTCCCTGCAACTCCAGGGGCTAATGGTCTTTACCTCTGATCTCCCCTCTCCAATGCTATACCAGGGAAACTGGCCGCATGGACGCTGTGGGCACTTTACTTCCGCCCCAAGGTGCGCACTATTAATTTTCTGTAGTTTACGTCTGCCCCGATGTGCTGACTCTTCATTTTCTGTAGTTTACCATTTTTCTAACTGATCTGTGAGGTTGGATCATGGCGATGAATGGGCTAATGGAACCTGCTGCAGAACTTACAGCATAATAACTTAAAGGGGCTTGGTGGTCAGTCTTCAGTGGGACAGACTTGAGACGACTTCTTGGTCCTCTACAAGGATGGTGGCATTTCTAGTTTGAACCTGAAGAGCGTAGGAAACCGGCATGATTCCTCACGGGGAGTGTGGACTGGTCACTCTTTTCTGGTGCTGCGAGAGAGCATCCAAAGTCAAGCAATTTAAGGGAGAAAAGGAGATTTATTCAGCTTCCGGTTCCAGAGAGAAGACAGTCTTTTTATGGTGGCGTGGCTGGTGGCCCGAGCTGGTGACAGGCTAAGTCACACCCATCTGGCAGCTGCAAGACTTCTGCTGCTAAAGCAGACTTCTCCTGGAGGTAGGGTGGGACTCATGCACCTCAAGGCCCACCCCCTGTGACCGCCTTCCTCCTGCAAGACTCTGCCTCTCAAAGGTGCCTTCCCGAACGTATGAGACCGAGAGTGACGTATGTGAAACGGCTTGTAAGGTGGAGAAGCCAAAGCAGGTCAAGACAGATGTGAGGAAATTAGTTTAAGCAGAGCGAGGACTGGGGAAAAGCCTAAAGCCTTTGCTGCGCAAGCTAAAAGACCCGAGTTTGGATCCCCAGATCCCCTGGAAAAATGTAATTGGCTGGTAATTCTGGCCTTGTAAGGCAGAGACTGGAAAACCTCAGAGCAAAGCAAAGAGGAGGAGCAATCCAGGATGATTCCAGATGCCACCCCTGGACCCCCACAGACTCACACATTCAAGTGCCCTCTGGCGCGCACGCGCGCACACACACACACACACACACACACACACACACACACACACGCGCGCGCGCGCGCGCACACACACACGTAAGTAAAAGCAAAGGAGAAAAGTCATTCTTGGTGACGCCCTTTCCACGGTGATTGAGGACATGATCTTTGCTCCTGTGACTTGACCCCACGTGGCATTTTAAAAACAATGTAATCCCTGGGCAGAAAGACATAGCAGAGCACCAAGTGAGATTCTCATAGGTAAGTCCCACAGGTTTAACCACTGTTGATATCACACACCGTTCTTTTTATATATATATTTTTTAAATTTTTAAAAATTTATTATTTATTCAATTGTGCGTGTATGCATGTGTGTGTGTGTGTGTATGTGTGTGTGTGTGTATGTATGTGTGTGTGTGTGTGTGTATGTGTGTGTAGAACCACGGACGAATTCGGGAACCACCATGGACGTCTCCACCTCCTTGTTTACTCTGCCCCCAGATTCACAGGCTCCGCCCTACCAGGACCAGAAGCGCAGGCCGCCCCTGCTTCCGCCCGGCGTCTATACGTGGGGTCTAGGATCCGAACTCAGGGCCTTCGGCCTGCAAGGCAGAGGCTTAACCCCTGAGCCACCTCTCCAGCCCCCACACACCATTCTTAAGAAGGCCCAGAGGCTAAGAGGGTCTGTGTGCTGAGAGTTGACGTCATTTATTTGAGAATATTTATAATGAAGAAGGAAAAAGAAAACCTATCTTGATGGGCAAACACCAGCAAGATATCAGAGTTGCAGGTTCTTTCTATAGTTTGCTATGAAACAGGAAGAGAGGTTGAGTCCTTAGTGAGCAAAAGGGTGGATGGTCGCGGTTTGTAGAGAGGAGCTGGGGCAGGTACCCCCACATCTGCAGAGAGGAGCCAGGCGCAGGTACACCCACATCTGCAGAGAGGAACCAGGGGCAGGTACTACCAGGTCGGCTTCACTCATTTGCATCCCATACTGTGACTTTTTCCCGCCTCGATTTTCACTTGGTTTCCTCACACTTTGCGTCTGATTTCCATTGCAAATATTTATTTTCTTGGTTGCAACCTAATCTGTAGATTCTTTTATTTCTTATGAAAAGAAACGTGTCTGCTTGCTTTTCTGGCAACGGCTGTATTGGGTAGGCAGTCATTTGTTCATTACACAACGACGACACATTACAGGTTTTGGGCACAGGGGAGGATAGCGTGAGGAGGGTCCCAACCACATAAATTATTGTGACAGTTAGTTGCCCGTGCTAATTTGACAGTGGAAGACTGAGCTCTGGGCACCTTTGTGCAGAATTAGTAGTTAAGGCGAGCCCTGAGCAAGCCTGCAGAAGGGTGTCTAATTGGTGAGGGAAGACCCAGCCCTTAGTGGGTGGGACCTTTCCCCAGGGCATGTGAATAAGATGGAGACCTGTCAGTATCTTGACAGACTGGCAAGTGTGGGTGTGTGCCTCTCTCTCGGCAGTGCTTGTGGACATGGTGAGTCCATTCTCTTGACTCCTGGTCACTGGCGAGAACTCTCTTGCCAAGCTGACGAGTGGCAGAGAATTGTGAGCTGAAACAAGCCCCTTGTCACCCTCAATTGCTTGCTTGGGTTCTGTATTCATTCAGCAATGGGTGGATGGGCTCACATGTCTACTTGGCCTAGTTACGTCCTTAGACTAGGAAGAGCCCGTTACTCCAAGGCAAGAGTCTAAGATAGGGCGCAACAGAGCTGAAGGGAAGCAGACTAGCTAAGATATCTCAGGATCAAGTTGTGTGTGTGTGCACACGCACACATGTGTATGTCTCTGTGTGTGTGCACATGCACATGTGTGTATATGTGTCTGCGTGTGTGCATGTGTGTATGTCTATGTGTATGTGTGTGTCTCTGTGTGTGTGCATGTCTGTGTATGTGTGTGTCTCTGTGTGTATATGTGTATGTGTATATATGTGTGTGTGTCTGTGTGTGTGTCTGCGTTTGTGTGTATGTGTGTGTCTGTATGTGTCTCTGTGTGTGTTTCTGTGTGTATATCTGTGTGTCTGTGTCTATCTGTGTGTGTGTGTGCCTTTGCGTATCAGAGGGCACTGTGTGTGCCTGTGGAGGCCCAAGGGTAATATCCAAAATCATCCTGGATTGTTCTACCTCTTTATTGCTTTGCTCTGGGGTTTCCCAGGCTCCACCCTCCAGGGCTGAACTTGCAGCCCAGCGCCATTTCCACCTGGCATTTTTCCATGGGATCTGGGATCTGAACTCAGGTCCTTCGCTTTTGAGGCAAAGGCTTTAACCCCTGAGCCATGTCCCCAGCTCTGGAATCATTTTTTTTAAAGCTGCCAGAGAAAGAGAAGCCAGTGGAAACAATGCACACACTCCCTAGAGATGGGGTGCTAGGGAGTCTGGGCAGGAAGAATTTTAATTAGGCAGCTGGAGAGCTGGAGCGGGCATCAGTGAGCCTCCATGGGGGCCGAGCTAGGAGATGACAGCACAGGCTGCGATCGGAGCCCCCGGGGGATCCCGGGGACCCCCTCACACGGAGCCCACCGCAGCTCATTTGGATGGTGCGCTGTTTTGGCAGGGATCCGGGATTGCTTTCCCTCCCTTGCGGAACCTCTTCTCCCGGAAGGTGCAGATGTCAATATTGGATTTAGTCCGGCTTAATGGCGGCGTCAGAGGGGAGATTCGTGCCTGGCAGCGTGGAAGACTCTCAATTGGCAAAAGTAAATTTCTCACAACTGAATCAAAACAGTGAGAGGTAGAAAGGGGAGGGGTGCTGCCTGCAGCCGCGATGACTCTGTGGAAGGAAGCTGAAGACTTGGACACCGGCACTTGCTGGGGAAGCTTCTGGATTCACCTGGAAGAAACCAGGGAGGGCTTTAATACTGCAGTAGCGCATGTGGGAGCTTCCTTCTTGGAGAAAGTTACTGTTTATTTATTTTTTCCTTCACGTGTGTGTGAGGTGTATATGACTATCTGTGTGTTTATGTATGGATACAAGTGTGTGTGCCTGTGGAGACCTAAGAGTAATATCAGGTATCATCCTTGATCATTCTTCTACCCTGTTGTTGTGAGCCTGGCCTCCAGTTAAACCCAGAGCACACATTAGAGCTAGTCTGGCTAGCCACTTTGCTCTGGGGATTCCCAGACCCCACCTTCCTGGGCTGGAATTACAGATTGGCCACCAAATCCTTTGGACATTTTTTACGTGGGATCTAGGGATCGGGTCCTTCGTTTATGAGGCGAGGGCTTTAACCACCGAGGCATCTCCCCAGCACAGAAATTGCTTTTTGTAATGTCTCTTTCACTGCCTGAAGCTGTCTTCAGTCTCACATCAGACAGACAGCCTAGTGCCAGATCCTAGTCCTGAGAACATTCTAGATAAGGAGTTAAATTGTGGAGGTTCTTTTACATAGTTTAGAAAGCATCACTTACCCTCATGCCTTTTGAAATTGGCTGTGCTCCTTGGGTTGTGGCTGTTGTTTTGCGCACACACACACACACACACACACACAGAGGCAGCTCATGTTTAGTAGCCGTCCCTGCCTGGTTTGGTGGTTGTGAGTAAACACAGGAACTTTCCTCAGTCAAATGCCCCCCCCAGCACGTCACACCTCTGGCATAGCAACCAAGGCTGGTGATCATGTTTGCATCTCCAGCTTGTTATGTGTTCGAGTCAGGATGTCACAAGGTGGCCCTGGCTGGCCTTGAGTTGCCTGTGTTGGCAGTCAGCTCTGGAGATCACGATTCACCTTCCTCAAACTACTAACTGCTGGGATTACTGGTGCATGCCGTGTGTGTGCGTGCGTGTGTGCATGTGTGTGTGTGTGCGCGCGTGTGTGCATGTGTGTGTGTGTGCATATGTGTTGGGATGGCTGGCGTGTGCCACCATGCCCGGCTCGTGCAGCAGCCGAGCCGAAGCCACAGGTTGTATATGTCCCGGGGAAGTGCGCCAAGCCACATGCCCAGCTCTTTGTATCTAGTGTTTTATTCGCCAAAGTCTCTCAGGGGTCCAAAGTCACGGCTGGAAGAAAAAGGAGAGAAGCCATTTTCCTGGCACGGGCACTGATTTGTCAGTTTAAAAGCATCCTAAGCCGCTCTTTCCTGAGTGAGTCAAACTGCTGAACCCGACGATTTCAGGAGGGTTCGGGGGCCCTGGGAAAAGGGTGCCAAATCTTAACAGACCAGACCCCAGGATCCATTCAATGCTACGGACAAGAGGCTGAAGGCCTCCAAGTGAGTCTTAAACCTGGCAGCGTTGGGCACATAATCAAGGAAAAAGAAAAGCCACGAGCCTGTTTGTAAGAGGACCGTGCCAGAACCACTGGCTGACTGGCGCTGACTCCTTGAGATTTCAGTATCGACAAATGAGCAACATCTGCTTAGGGGGCACGTGGCCCAGGGTTCCAGGTCTGGACATGTAATTCAAAGGGCAGAGCGTGTGTGCCAAGGCCCTGGGTTCCATCTTCATCGCTGGGAGAGGGGTATGCGACTTCTATATTCTCATAGTAAGAATTATCAGGCTGCGTAAGGTAGGATCAAACTTGTTCACATGTGACCAGATGCTACCAATAGTCTTGATCCAAGGCCTGTTGTGTCACAGGGATTTGACGGCAAGAGACTAGATGGGGGCTTTGCATTTAACCTTAGTTGGAATGAGAAGCTGAGACAGAAGCAGTCTGCATTGGCTAGATGTAGGCACCAACCTGGCAATTGAAGGCTGAGCCCTGGGTACACCTGTAAAGATTAAGGTCGGCCCTGAGCAAGCCTGCAGGAGGATGTAGTTGATGTGGGGGGACCCAGCCCATGGGGGGGACCCTTCTCAGAGCAGTCAGATAAGTTGGAGGCAGCCGGTCCAGTACTTAGGAGTTCTGCAGCATACTTTGCTAAAGGGTCTGCCTCTCTCTCAGCAATCTCTGTGGATATGCAGTGGACAGTTCCCTCGTGGATGGGAATTCTCCCACCAAACTGGGCAAAGACCTGTAGCTGAGAGCAATAAGCTGGAGCAGAACTTTTCATTCTCCCGAGCTGTTTGGCTCTAAATTTATCACAGAGTAGCTGCAACACAGTCTCCCCAAACTCGTTCACAAATCTCCTTAATGAAGACGGTTTTCGCAGCTCTTATTAAGAAGGAAATTAGAATTAGAAGCCACCCAGATAACAAAGTTAGACCCTCCATGTAAGTCCACTTGCCTCCAGGACCCACACCTTCATGAGAGCACAGGAGAGACTCAGCCTGGCTTCCCACAGCAGAGTCACCCCAAGAATCTAAAGCAAGGGTTGTGCCTCATGGAGACCTTAGTTTTCAATTATGCCACCTGCAAATCTAGAAAATTCTCCCACAGAGAAATTAAGTTATGTTCATTTGGGAGACACATACACACACACACACACACATATTTAGCTGAAAAGTGAGAGTCTCTGAAGATACATACTTAATCATTTTTTTAGTTGATGCCATGTTGACGAAAAAGACTTCTGCTTTGGTTTTTCTGCCGTTGCTGTCATGGAATACCTGAGACTGGCTTATAAAGAACAAATGTTCCAGAGAGTCTGGGACCAGGACAGCAACATCTGGGAAGGATCTTTCTTGCTGTGTCACAATGTACCCAGAGCATCTCACAGCCAAAGAAAAGGTCAGGCCAAGCCCACCTTTGGATGGAGAGCTTGATTGGTCAACAGCCTCGGGATGCTCTGTTGATCTGGTCACGTGCCGAACCTCCTGTCTCCTCACTTGGTAGAGGAAATGAGATTTCAGCACATGGAGGGAACATTCCAGGTGCAGTTGTTTATGAGACACTTACGAAGCACAAGGGAAGAGAAGCCACCAGGAATAGGGCCGACATCGTCAACCTGAGTAGATTTGTGGGATCTAATACTGAACGAAGAATTAAAAGTCAGAAGGGGAAAATGGGATGAGAAGAGAGTTACACACCTTGGCCAGTGCTATCAGAAAGATCAGGAAAGTGTGCAAAGGAGTCAGGGAGAATCTGTACACAGGAGAAACATTATCTTGAAATCTGAAGTACAGTGACAAGATCCAATATAGGATCAGCCAGAACTAGAACTTAGGCCAGAAGATATGAAATTTGAAGACATTATCATGAAGAAAGAAGTAAATATAGGGCATAAAGATATCAATATGACAATAAGTTCTCTCATGTGCCCAAGTAAAGTTTCAGAAAAAGAGAAGGGGAAAGAGACAACTTAAAATTGAAAAGGTTAAGAGTTTTCTAGACTCGAAGACAGAGATAAGTCGCCTGATTCAGAAAACACAAGGAATCCCAAGTAGGAACAGTAAAAGCAAAATATACCCAAAATATATTCAGTCTTTTCAGTGGCTGAACAGCGAGAGACAAAGAGTTCTTAAAAGCAATTAGAGAGCGAAGCAGCAGCCAACAATGAGAGTGGGAGCAGACTCGGCAGCAAGAAGCAAATCACTGGGAGACAAGAGAGAGGCTTCAGGGTTCTGTGGAGACTGTTCTTCAATCAGAAGTATGCCTCTTCCTAAAATGCATGTGCATACACACACACGCACACCTATGTACACACACACACACACACACACACACACACACACACACGCCATAAAGGGATCTCTATGATGTTTTCAATTGGCCGTAACAACGTACATTCCCACTACAATGTCCAGCGCTTCCTCGTCTCTCTTGCATCTCCACCCATATCTACTGTACTGGTGGAATTTTCCAGAGAACACAGTGGAAGGATTTTGGAGAAGGAGTGATCAATGGGGGCAGACTTTAGGAGTTTTAGGGCAGGGTGGGGTGAGGGCTGCACCCGAGACACTTTGCTGGGGTGATTGCTGGGAGGAAAGTGGGCTGGAGGCTTCCCATGGGGCGAGTCCTGGGGCAGGCGAGGCAGGCCTGGGGGCCATCTTCCCAGGGGGCCACCTCCTTCCCTCCCAAAGACTCGCGCTTTGGAGCGCTTACCCCAAAAAGGGTCTCCCTAGTGTGCATGTGAGGTGACCCTCAATATGAACTGTCGGGCGAGATCCCACTTCTGAGGTTAGGAGCTGGGCAGGTGGGCGTGGAGGGGTCCTCAAGTGGTCAGCGATGGTCCCACTACACTCCAGTCACCCTGGGACCCTTGGGAAAGGCTCCTCCCTCCCAGTGGGAGTGCTCCCTCTCGCTTAGCATTGCGCAGGGGGTGATGGTTAAGTGACAGCTGCGGCTGCTTCCCTCACTCAGGCCACGTGCTCTGACATAATGTGTGGGTGAAGCCATCATCTCCGTCACGTGTTCTCAATACTGCATCCTGGAGTGGAAAAGAAAACCTAAGAGTCTCTATGAGCTTCCATCGGCTCTCACATTCTTTCAGGCATTTTATCATTCATTCATTGAATCCTTTCCCTCCTTTCTCTTCTCTTCCCCTTTGTTCTCAACTTTTCTTCTTTTTCCTTCTCTTTTCTTCCACCTCCCTCCCTCCCCTCTCTCTTTTTCCTCCCTCCCTCCCTTCTTGATTCACCCTTGATCTATTTATCATTTGAGACTAGGACTTCGCTGACTGGGCATGACTAGACAATGCACCTGGCAGGTCCCACTTCAATGTGGGCAGCACCATCCCAGAATGACCAAGAAGGGAAAAGCGATCCTGTCTGTTTCCTGACTGTGGCACCACGTGACCAGCTGCCCTAAAGTCACAGTTAGGCACAGGTGTCAACGTGACGGTTGAGGGTTCAAGGTCTGGGACACATTTATAAAGAATGGGTGGTTGAGTCAGGTCCAGAGCAAGTCTGCAGAGAATTGTCTGATTGATGGGGAGGTCCAGCCCACGGTGGGCGGGACTAATCTTTGGGTTGAGGAAGTTGGCATCTTTCCGTATACTTAGCCAGATATGCTGGCAAATAAGGTGTGACCAGTTCCCTCCTGCCAAGTTTACAACAAGGATTGTGAACCAGAATAAAATCCTTTGGTTCTGGGGCTGGAGAGATGGCTCAGGGGTTAAGCCTCTGCTTTGCAGGTGGAAGGTCCTGAGTTCGGATCCTAGACCCCATGTATAGACGCTGGGTGGAAGCGGGGGCAGCCTGCGTTTCTGGTCCTGGTAGGGCGGGGCCTGTGAATCCCAGGGCAGAGTAAACAAGGAGGAGGTGGAGGCGGTCCATAGGTGGTTCCCAAATTCGTCCGTGGTTCTACACACACACACACACATACATACATACACACTCACACACATGCATACACACACAATTGAATAAAAATTTTTTTAAAAATCCTTTGGTCCTTAAGCCTTTTGATTGTGAATCAAAAGAACAAAAGAGTACCTGTGACATTTGGAGGTGCTGGCTTGGGCTGTTAGCTGTGAAGGATATAAACCCTTCTTTCCCCACATCCCTGTTGTCAGATACTTTTCTTTAAAAAAAACTATCGATCTATCGATCTATCGATCTATCGATCTATCGATCGATCTATCTATTGATGTAGTGTGTGTGTGTGTGTGTATCAGAGGGCACTGTGTGTTCCTGTGCAGGGACAAGGGTGACTTCAGGAATCATCCTGGATTATTCTACCTCCATTTTGCTCTGCCCACTAGGGCTGGAAGTGCAGATCGCAGCCATTTCTGCCTGGCATTTTTGTGTGGGACCTGGGATCTGAACTCAGGACCTTCTGCTTGTGAGGCAGAATCTTAACCCCTGAGCCATCTCTCCAGCCCAGGGCACTTTTGTTACAGCAACTGATACAGCTGGGATCTCCTAAAAATCATTAAAATAAACACACATGCTCTTTTAACAATACATCTTACAGGATGATATCCTGACTGCACATTGATTGGCACCCATGCAAATCCCCCCAGTGAAGACCAAGTCTGAAAGAAAGAGGAAGAAGAGGAGAACAACACAAAGGGCATGAAAACATATAGAGAATGTTTTCTGCAGAAAAAAATTTGGGCTGACAATTGATGTTATGTTAGTAATAATACTCTTAATTTCTGCAGGTAGAACTTCACTCAAAAATCTCAAAGTGGGGGAACATGTGTTGTGGCATCTGCAGCCAATCCTGCATGACCCTACATCTCCATGACAACCTGAACCTTAGCTTATGAATCCCTCAAATGGACAGCGGGGCTTAAGCGTCTACGTGTTTCCTTTCAGACATACAGACACATGATCCAATGTGAGGGCGTCACTTGACAGACTTCTCCAGGGGTCTTCGTGTGGGAGGCAGGTAAGTGAAAATAGTTATCTGGGAGACGTGCTAGTTGGACACAGGAATCAAATTGACAATTGCAAACTGAGCTCTGGGCACATCTGTGAAGAATTGGTCCTGTGGGGGAGACAGAGCCTCTTCTTGGAATAGAGTCTGTGTGTTCTCCGTTATGTTTGAAGGCTCCTTGCAGGGACCACAAGCTGGTTGCTGTGAAGCAGGGTCCATGTAGCCAGGCTGGCTTCAGCCTTGGCTCTCAAGCTGGGGTGGCCTGAACCTTCGGCTTCCTGCCTCCACGCCGCAGTGCCAGCATTACAGGATGGGGCCACCAAGCCTGGTTTATGCGCTATGGGGATTGAACCCAGGTCCTCGCGTCTGCTAGGCAGGCGCTCCTCCCCCCCTACAGCCTCGTCTTCAGGTCCCAGGAAGTAAGGCTGGTCCCCAGTTCATCCTGTCCGGGACGTGAGAAAACAGATCCTCCCCTCACACGTCCCATGTCTGTCTCTGCTTGGGTGGGCGTCTCGTCTCTGCCGCTCCCGAGAAGTGTCACTTCACACCTTGATCATTTTGTGCCATCTCATTAGAGGGAATCACGTTTGCCCGAGTGTTGGTATCTTCCTGGGCACCGAGGCAACGATGCCGTTCCCTGGGTTTGGAAAACCAGCCAAGTCTGAGCCATGAAGCCAGCCCATGGCTCAGTTCTTTCCTGGTGCTGCTGTTGAGAGAGGAGGAGCTCTCTTTCAGCCTGACGCCCTAAATCCCACCAGTCTCCGTGGAAAGAAAGAATCCTTTCACGTCAGAGTTTCAGTTTCAATGAAGCAAGTGGGTCCTACATGCCCCCCATAGACTACAAGGAACTCAAGAGAGATAAGAATACACAGTGGAATCCTTAGGGACTAGAGCTGGGTGAAGGGTGGGGCGGCCCGAGGAGGGGCCACGTGGCACGGCACAGAGGCCTGAACCCCCGCAAGAGTAGACAAGCCAGAGGGAACCCTGGGTTCCACAGCAGCAGCCAGGCAGGAGGGTGGGAGGGAGTGGAATGGATTGATGAAGAGATGGGAAGGAAGGGGAGGGGGAAGCAGGGATAAGTATGCAATATGATTGTAAAGCTAAAAAATAAAGCTAAATAAATAATATATAAAATTTAAAAAAAAGATTCTTCTAATACTTGACAAAAATTACCCCCGCTCCAAAAAATCCTAAAATGCCTGGAATAGGCTCCCCTGGTAATCACATCCTCTTGGATTGCCTGTTTCGGTTGATGGGCGTGAAAGCAGTTACAATGGGCAAACAAAGGAAGGCACCAGCAAACAGACACGCGCAAGGCCGGGTCTCTTGTCTGCGGTGAACGTTGCTTTGCAGAGACCCTAGGCTGGTGGTCCTGAGACAGAGCCCTCCACCCCCACCCCCCCCCCCCGTTTGTGCCTTCGAACCACCTCACTTAGTGGGTGAGGGGCTCATTCCTGGGTATGGGAAGCGCCTACAGTGTGAGCTGGTGTTTGGTGGGAGACACCTGCTTGTCTTCCTCCCCGATTTTCAGAACATTAACTGTGCAGAGCCACTCTGTGCAAAACCCATCTCTCTCTGTGCTTTTCTCTTCCCCAAAACTGCAGAAATTCAAACCCTCCTATTCCTAAAGCAGTGATCTCTCTCTCTCTCTCTCTCTCTCTCTCTCTCTCTCTCTCTCTCTCTCTCTCTCTCCCTTTCTCTCTCTCTCTGTCTCTCTGTTTGTGTAGTGAGGTGGAGAACATCAGTCTTTCTCATTTGATGGTTGGGGGGGAGGGAGAAGAAGATGTTGGTACCACTGACCGACTGGCTAATGAATAATCAGATTTCACAGCGTGAGTGCTGGGTGGTAATTTGGTTGCGCGCCGTGCTCCAAGTCCGTGGAATCGTGCTTCATTAATGTGAAGACCCGTATAATCAAACAATTAGCAGTCTCTCCGCAGCAAAAGCTGCTTTTTCTCAGCATCCATCCATACTTTCTGGAAAGATGGGTTCCCCATCAGTAGCCACAGGACTCCTAGGGAGCCGTAGCAACCCCACCTGCAGGGTACACTGAGCCACTGTTTGCCCTGATCCCTGAATGACGTAAGATCCAGTGGCATCTTATGCTTCAGGGTCCCTAGAAGCAGCTGCAGGACTCTTGGGTGGGGGCCGATGCGTTTCACCCACTCCAAAGCCTATGTCAGCGCTCCCATTTGTCCCCTAATGCTCTGTGGCGTAGACAGAGACACTGCGAATTGCCACGGGGGAAAAGGAACTTTGATCCTACCCTCGCTTTGCTTATTACTCCCATGATTTGTGGCATCTTTATTCTAATGTAGCTGATTAGCCTCTTCGGAGACTGTGTCTTGGTAACCATGGAGAGTGGGTACTGTTTTATAGCAAGATCTCTCATTTGCTTTTTTGACTAATTCGCATCCAGTGAGCACCCCACAGGACTGCTCAGCTGGCCAGGAGGGTGGGGCGCTGGGTTCTGCTGCCCCGAGGTTTAGAGTCTCTTTCTAGCCCTTAAACAAGCCCTGGATGTATTGGGCGGCTGCGGTACATTGCTTGGCTAAGCTCTGTCTGCATTTTAAAGGGGAATGACTAAGTCAAGTGGTCTTGTTTCTAAGTAGTCTGTCGATGCTGAATCAAAGTAGCACTTTTTTTTTCTGTAAAAGGCCAGAGAATATGTTCTTAGATTTTGCAGATCTAAAGGAAAATTAAACATATGTTGTTATGCTCACATAACATTTGAAAACCTTTCTTAGCTTGTAGGGGTCTTACCAAAGCATGCTGGGGGTCCATAAACTAGTTTGTTACTGTGCAATCTAAACTACAGACTTTAAAAAATCTTTTCCACAGCCTCCACATAGCTCCACTTCATATATGGTAGCTGTTGAGGAAATGAATGTTTTGCAGATACTGCATGCTCGTGCAATAGAAATTTGCAACAATAATCATTGAGCTAACAATAATCATCTGTAGCTAACATTGCTGTGAGAACTAGAGATCCACCCACCTGAACCCTCGGTGTCTTCTCATTGACTGAACGGACAGGGGAGCAAGAAGCTCAGTTACCCAGGTGTTTGTGTGGATGACATCCAGGCTGGGGGATCTTCACACCTTCTTGTGGACGCAAGGCGTTTCTTTATTCAAGTCAGCCCTTGGTAAAGCTGGATGGACTTTCAACGACAGCATAAAGACAGCCAGTGCCGCTCCAGGAAAGAATATTCTGTGGCCACAATGCAGGACAGATTAACTGTTCTTCTCCACACCCTGTACATGCCTGTTCGGCCTCGTGGTGGGCAAGGCGGAGCTCCAACCTTTGGGATGAGAAAGTCAGGAAGCAGAGATCTCAGGTTGGACCAGCGTAGATCTCACCTGCCCCCCTCCCCCGGTTCCAACCCTCCTAGCGAGGTCAACAGCCCCAAAGTGCCACAACTTTTCAAACAGTGGTACCAGCCGAGGACCAAGGGGTCAGACCCATGAATCTGCAGGGGACACCCCGCATTTAAACCACAACATAACACCAGCCACTTCTCCCGAGGTTCTGGCCTCTTTCTTCTATCAAAAAGAATCACGGGGTGAAGTCAAAGCACCTGCTCCTACATAAAAGCCGTCGGATTCCAAACTTCATTCCTTTGCTCAGCGCTGGCTTGTCCAGTTGTCAAGGTGATGGAAGTGACTAGCTGACCTCTCTGCACATGACTCTGAGTTCCCACTCTGGTGTTTCCATGGTGGCTTCTCATTGCTTCACAGTCTTTGACTATTAAACATCCCTCAGGCTGGAGTCCTTGGTTCTTTCTGAATTCTCCCCTGGTTGCAACAATGCCAGCTAACTCTTTGAACCTCTACTGTGCGATACTTACGGCAATGATCACCAATTCCCAGCCCGGGTATTTGCACATTGATTTTCAGTTAGAATACTACCATTACTAGTTGTCACTCCTCTATGCTATGTCTAGGACAGTGGCCAGCATTAAAGTCGTGCTCGATACATACATATTTGGTGGAAAGAGGAACACCTCAGTTGGGTTAAAGGCAGGCATTTATTGGGCTGGAGAGATGGGTCAGAAGTGAAGACTCTGCCTTGTAAACAAAAGGTCCTGAGTTCAGATCCCAAGTCTCACGTGAAAACGCCAAGCAGAAATGGCAGTGGCCTGCACTTCTGGTCCTAGAAGACAGAGCCAGGGAAACTCCAGAGCAAAACAAAAGAGGAGGTAGCAGCAATCCAGGGTGATTCCCAAAGTCGCCCTTGGTCCTCCACAGGGACACACAGTGTTCTCTCTCTCTCTCTCTCTCTCTCTCTCTCTCTCTCTCACACACACACACACACACACACACACAGAATTAAAAAAACTCTTTAATAAATAAAAATGTCAAAGACTGTAAACATTTCCAAGACCATCACTGACCATCGCAGAAGGGGAGGGGACCTTGGATAGTGACAGGTGTCAGGATGCTTTTGGACCTGAGTAAAGTTGTTCCCTGGCTTCCAAATATGCTCTCTCATAAATAAAAACATGACAATAAATAATAAATAAGTCAAGGAGCTGGCACGGAAGCAGCAGCCTTATCCTGAGTTCCAGTGCAGGATTGGCTTGTTTGCTGATCTTTCTCCTTGAGAACGCTACATCCATTCATCCACATATATGTGCTTTGTTCTGTTTCTTCTTTTTGCGGTCACTGCGTGTTGTTATAAACATGCCTTTGTGACTGTCGCCGTCGGCTGCCCAGCCAGCCTTTCATCCTCACGTGGAGATGTCCATGTATGCAGGCGGGGCAGAACCTGGTAATTGCACCGGTCACCGGAAGGGGGTGCGGTGACCAGCTTCCTCCTCGTCTGGTGTTTTTGAGCCCCAGGGATTGAGCCCAGGGCCTTGGGCATACGGCCACAGTGACTGTGTGGAGCTCGGTATTGGTCCTTGCCTCCTGACTGCCTCGTTGTAGGGTCTCTTTGTTGTTTGCAGCTGCATACACCAGGCAAGCTGGTCCGCAAACTTCCAGGGGTTCTCCCCATCTCCTTCCCCCATCTTGCCACAGGTCACCTGGAAATACAGTACTGTCTCGCCTGGGGCTCTTGGGATTCGAATTCAGGTCTTCAGGCTTGCCCGCTTTTACTTAGTGAGTCACATTCCTAGCCCTACAGCTCCTCTTTAGGATTCATATATGGCAAAGCAGCTTGACTTATGGCTAGAAGCAGCTGTTTGTATTTAAAGTTATTGTTTAAATAGTTCTTCCAGAGACTATTGTGAGAAAAGGGAAAGGCTGAGAAATCTAATCATTTATTTCATATCTATCTGCTCAGCGTAAGATACACCCCATATCCCTAAACTGCAGTTTCCGATGAACATGCCTTTGAATATAATGTTACACCAGATGACTGTGAGTTTAGATAACATATCTAAACTGGAAAGTGTATTATTATTTACTTAAATTTGATAAATATTACAGCCAAGAACAAAATTAGAACCAGTTTTTTCTCACATCCCCCCACATTTTTTCCTTTTCCTCCTGCACCCTAAAGACGTGGAGATTCATGCTTTCTGTTTTCTTGCTATTTTATAACAAAAAGAAGGTTTTTTTTTTCTTTCAAAAGGAAAACGCCTTTAGACTTAACCAATCATTGCCACGAGCTAACCCACATTTGAATCTCAAAAATGCATTTGGAGCTATTCTTCTGTGTTCACATATATTTGAAGTAAATTACATCAAATTGTATTTGAAATACCAACCAGCATTAATGGAAGCTTTTTTTTTTCTGCTCCAGGCATCATTTTAAAATTGATGCGTGTAAAGATGCAGACACGCCATTAAGTGGATATGAAACTAGTGAGAATAAAAATCACCGTGCAAGTCCTAATAAGATGTGTTTTTCATTCCAGTGTAATAACCTGACATTATATCCATCTGTACAATAAATGCACAGAGAGGGACATGCGCTTTTGTGGACTTCCCATGCAGAGGTTGCCTCCCCACCCCCCGAAGATGGAGTTTGTGGGGACGCTGGGTGAGGGAGATTCTTTAATATGCCAGCGCAGAGTGTTATTATCATAAATAATTAATGTGCACAGCACAAGAAAGCCAAGCTTCATTAATAATTCTCATTTTTACTTGGCATGAGCCAGAAATCTTGTATCTTCTTCTAGCCTATCATGTTAGTTTCTTGATTTTCATTTAATAGATGTTAAAATTTTGCAAGTCAGTCTACCTTATGCAGTGGGGTTTTGTTTTTGACTAATAAAAAAAATCCGATCAATAATTCTTACCCTGGAAGAGATTTTTAACCAGGTTAAGAGTCAGGAAGGGAAAGGTGGGGAGGCGGTGGGGAGGGCCACCCCCAGATCAGCACTGTCTTCCAGCGCCTCTCAACCTGCTGGGCCTAAGGTACCCTTTGATGTGGTGTACCTCGGGGTACACCAAGAAGATCTGAGGGGGGACAGGACTCCTTGGACTTGCCTGTTGGTTTTTCACATTCAGCGCTGACACCTTCCAGATCCGGAAAGCGCGTGTGCTCCCTGACAGGACCTGTGTTTGTGATTAGCCCCCTGTCAGAGGCCCAGTCCGCGACACCGGGAGCTCGTCACGGATCATTCAGCCCCTGAGCAGGAAGGAGCTGGAAGCTTCTGATGAGCCCCATGGGAGGAGGGCCGAGCCGTGACTGACAGCAGTTGGCTGCGCATTTCAGCAGAAGATCACAGAGCTGCGTGTCCTTCCGTGGAGGGGGCTGCGAGACAGCCGGGCCCCCCATGTTCTTTCAGAGGGGAGCAGAACCAAGAAGGAGGATCCGTTGCAACCCTTGGGGGAGGGGGAAGGTGGGGGGAAGAATTCTCTGGGAGAATCAGGCCATCCTAGTCTCTCCTCATCCTAAGGCTCAGGGAACCTCGAGGAAGAGGGGTCAATGAGATTGTAAGAAACCTAAAGATGTAACCTTGGACAAGACCCTCCACTCAAGGCAGGACTGGTGAATCCAGGAACTCACAGCAGTGCGACATGCCCTTCCCAGAGCTGCATAAAGACTGACATACCAGCAGCCCCCATAGACTATGAGGATCTGAAGAGAGCTAAGAGCACACTGGGGAAACCTTAGGGTCTAGAGCTGGATGAGTGAAGGGAAACACCCCATCAACAGGGTGGCCCTAAGGAGGGGCAACTTGGTGTGCCACAGAAGCCTGAACCCCCACAAGAGTAGACAAGCCAGAGGGAACCCTGGGGTCCATAAAAGTAGACATGCAAGAGAGTGGGAGGGAGAGGAATGGATTAATGAGGGGAAAAGAAAGGAATGAAAGGGAGGGGGGATGGAGGGAAGCAAGGATTAGTACGCAATGTGCTTGTAAAACTGAATAAGTAAATTAGAAAAAAATAATTACTATAAAGATAGCTGTTACCAAAACTATATATGCTATCAAATTGCTTTCTAAAAAAAAAGAAAGAAAAAGAAGAATTCTGCTAGGGAGCTTCTGTAGCTAGTGTTAATGTCCGGGAAGGTTGTGGCACCTTTAGGAGGTAAGGCCTTGCTGGAAGAAGGCAGCCGACAGGCGGGCCTTGAGGTTTTGGTACTTCCTGGAGAAGTTTGCCTCTTGTCAGGGCCCTGTGACCTAAGCTGCCTCCAGGTTTTGCCACGCCCCCCTTTCCCACCATCATGGACTGTGTCTCTCCACTGAATCGGAAGTCAAATAAATCTCCCTTAAGTTACTTGAGTCTGAGTGACGTCTCTCCGCAGCACAAGGAGTCACCGCAACCCTTTGGTGGCGAGCAAGGAAGTGTGTCCGTCTCAGCATTTCCTGCGGGCATGGGGCGGACAGGTCTCTCAGCTCCTGACGTTGGCACAAACTCCCCCGTACGCTGATGATGTGTAACCAAGAACCCTAAGCTGAAACAAGCCCTCTGCTCCCCACAGTTGCTTGGGTTTCGTATTCAATCAGCCACACGAAGCATGACTGCAACGATACCTTATTAATTCATCACAAGCCAGATGTTCCGTGCCGTCCTGCGTGTCCACTTCTTTCGGGTGGTGTTCACATGGGCAGGACTTGGTGTCGTCCCTAGGCTGCAAGTTTATCCTCCTCTTCGTAAGAGATAATAGCGTGTGGACAAGTTAGCCGGGTGCCAAGAGTTCATTTCGTGCTGTGAACTCCCAGTGTGTGTCCTGCTGACTCGTGCGCCCCAGGATCCAAGGGGCAGCCTGCAGACGTGGGTCCCTCTCTTGCCTAGGCTGAGTACCATGTGCCCCTCTGCTGGGCTGCAGGAAGTGGAGCTGGGCACCAAGCCTGTGGTCAAACCCGCCTCTTCTGTTCCTCTGTTAACCCGAGTTGTTATTTCTCTTTAAACGTGCAGAGTCTGAATCTTCTTAGTGGTCTCTCTCTCTCTCTCTCTCTCTCTCTCTCTCTCTCTCCATTTATTTATTTACTCTGTGTGGGGAAAGAGGTTTGGGGGGAGGTGCATGGGCACACTGTGACAAGCACGTAGAAATCATTGGACAAGTTCTGGAGATCAGTTGTCTTCTTCCACCGTGAGGGCCAGGGGATTGAACTCGGGTCCTTAGGCTCGGAGGCAAGCCCCTTGACGCGCTGAGCCATCTCACTTGTTGATCTTGTCTTGTCGACATTCCTGAGGTCACGTGCCCCAAGCTCTTTCCACCCACACCTTGCCATTTTTGCTGGCACTCTATCACTTTTTTGGATGGGGCTAGGGGAGGATGGGAGTTGGGGCATCTGAGACTTGCTTTTGGCTGACCTGGGCTCCTGAGCAGGCCTGCACATTCTTGCACAGTAAGAACTGCTCCTTCCTTGCTCATTGCTTGGAACACATGACTACCAGCAATGTTCACCGCCCTTCTGTTGCTGTGATAAAACACCCTGACCCAAGCTATTTGATAGGGAAAAAAGGTTTATTATGTGGGTGAATCCTTTAGGAGAGACAGCAGTGCAGTACAGTGGGGGAGGCATTGTGGCAGGTAAGGAGGGCATCGGGCAGGAGCCAGGAAGCTGGATCACGAGGCACGGGCCAGCGGAAGGGAGGGAGGGAGAGAACAGAGCGTGGGGTCAGGTTATCAAGCCTCAAGATGTGCCTCTAGCAATGTGCTTCCTTAGCAAGACCCTGCCTCTTCTGCCTTCCCAAATGGTGCCCCAGCTGGGGAGCAAGTGTGCACACACATGTCTTTGGGGGGCTTGGGGTTGGAGGGTAGTTCACATTCACATTGCGGCAAGCAGCAATATGTTGTACTAACGCCGGCATGTGCTGTGCGGGTGCCCGGCGAGCTGACATCACGCTCTTCTGTCCTTCGCCACCCCAGCGATACCTCTGCCCGACCCGAGGGCAGTGCCAGTGAAGACCTGTTGTCTCTCCACTGTCTGCACTTGGCCTGGCTGCGGGGACCCTCCCTATCCACCCCTTGTGCGGTACCTTGGCTCATCATGGCCTGTCGAGCACCCCTTTCTGCAGGTGACCCCAGGAGTGTCTGCTCTCTCCTCATCTTGCTCATTCAGTGCCTGAGCGCACCAAGACCCTTCCTGAAGCTCAGCTTAGCATTCCCGTGGCAGAGCTTCAAGAGGGCAAACACACCTGTGTTTGTGTGTGTGTGCCGGGTAGAAAGCTTTTGTTGAACATGCAGGGTCAATGATTGGCAGAGGAGAGAAATGATAGAAAAGGTAAAAGTTGCCAGGCCGGTAGGCTCAGTATCCACAGCACAAAGCAAACAGGGGGCACAGCTGGTCTTTGCCGGCCCGCCTGCTCCCACCCGACCATGACTTTGCATTGTAGGATGTGTAACATGCTAATCTGCATTTGGATGTCTGGGGCTTAGGCTGAGAAGAAATGTTTGTACCACATGTGAAAATCCCTGACTTCAAGTAGACACAGGGAAAAAAGATGTATTCTTAAATGTCAACATCAAACCAAGGGAAGAAATCCACAGGAGAAGTTTGAGAGGCGTTTGTTTTGAAGTCTGCCTCCTGTTTGTCTGCTCCGGTAGGTGTCATAGTTAGATGCAGGCGTCAACTTGATGGTTGAAGGCTTGGAGCTTTGAGCACATTTGTAAAGAATTGGTGGTTAAGTTAGGCCCTGAGCAATCCTGCAGGACGGAGGCCTGGCCCATCCTGGGTGGGGCTTGTCCCTGGGCAGGTGAATGGATGGAGGGAGCCAGTTGGGAAAGGGAGATTTTGGGGGGTAGTTGGCCAGACATGCTGGCCTGGCCAGTGGGGATAGTCCTCCTCTCAGCAGTGTTGTGGACATGGGATGGTGTTGGCGTGAGCTCTTCTGCCCAGCTGGACAAGCATCTGTAACCAAGAGTCATAAACCAGAATAAACCCCTCGTTCCCGTAAGCCGTTTGGTCGGGATTTATCTGCAACACGCAGAGTAGCTGCCATAGTGAGCACGTGGCATCCGACAGGACAGAGCGTTTATCCAGTGATAGTGCTGAGATCTGAGAACATAGACCACCAGAGTTCAAGTCTTTGTTTTGAGACGGGGTCTCAAGTATCCCAGGCTGGCTTCAGACTCGCCGTGTAGTGGAGGATGCCTTGACATTCTGATCCTCTGGCCTCCATCTCCCGAGTGCTGCGATGGCAGAGGTCTTCCACCCTGTCTGTGCATAGTGGGACTCGAACCCGGAGCTCTGCATATGCTAGGCCAGCATCAGGGGATTCTCTTCTTCTCCTGGAACGAGTTACGATCCCAGCTGGTGTGTGAACCGAGGGAGTCGAGCGTGTCTAGGATTCTTCTAGGAGCACTGATCCTCACAGACCCTTCTGCAGACTTGAGGTTCAGTCCTCGTGTCAGCGTGGCGGTGAGTGACGCTTCGCCCTAGCTGGAAGAGTAGGAATAGTCACCGTGCGCCTCCTGGACGCCATTTAGATTCAGGTCCTTACGGCGGGCGGGCCAGTGTCCTGGCAGAGGCTGACCGTTCTTGAAAACCTCGCAAATGTGCACGGGACTGCATTTGCATTTCCAGATACTGGACAGAGCCGGAGCCGCCTCAAGATCCAGGATTAAAATGCCTGCAATCGAGAGCACTCAGCACTCAACTCACAACAGAGGCTGTTTACTACTGACGAGCACGAAATGCAGAAAAAAAAGAGTGCGGATGGCTTGTCCCTAAGTAGGACATAGAAGCCTCCCCCTCCCCCAAGGCTCAGGGAGCATTGCAGAAGAGGGAGGAGCAACACTGCAAGAGCCTGAAGTGGGAAGGCGGTGGGCCATGCGTTATCTCCTGGACGTGACACGGTTGTGACACACAAGGTTTCACGGCAGACATGGAACTTGCACAAGAAGTGCATGGGAACTGTCTGATCAGCAGCTCACCATGACATCAGAAAGATCCAAGAAGCTGCACCAGAGAGATTGATGAGGACTCTTGCTGACGGGGAAGGAAAGGAGGAGGCTTTCCTCGCGGTGTCTCCACTGACCTAGGATGCTTGCTGGAGCATGAGTCAGTCAGGCATATGTCATCAAAGACCAGACGAGACACAGTGGGCCACACGAGCAAAAAGTTTTGAAAATAGGAGGGAATCTGGCAGAGGAGATGAAGGGCTGTAAGGGGAAAAGAAGGGAAGCATGAGATTTGGGACTAAGGGTTGAAAATATACAGTTGCTGTATTCATGTATAGAACACTAAAAAATAAAATTAAAAAAGAAAGAGAAAGAAAAATTAGTGAAGAAAGGAAGGAAGGAGGAAAGGAAGGAAAAAAGTAGACAGAAATAGGAAAGAAAGAAAGAAAAAGAAAGAAGAAAGAAAGAGAAAGGAATGGAAGAAGGAGAAGAGCAGTTGAGGGGGAAAGGGGAAAGGGAAAGAAACAAGAAGGAAGGAAAGATAGAAAGAAAAAGAAAAAAGAAAATGAACCAATTTGAATGTATCTATTCCACAGTAGAAATACATGCCAATTTTTAAAAGACAATAGATTACCTTCTGTGCAAAAAAAGAAAAATGCTCCAATCATGTGTCACAGTCCTAAGGGACGAGTTCTTCTCCCCTGAGATGCTTACTTCCTGACATCTCCTGGATCCTCATGGCTCTCTCCGGCTGCCATCCCACCACGTGGCTCATCTCGCCCCTCCACATATCTGTTGTCCTTGCTAGGAGCCACTCTCATCTTCTCTAGTAAAATCAAAAGTGCTGTTTACTAGACAGTTCTGGTCAATGAAATGCCAGATAGAGCAGATTTCCTCTGTCTTTGAAAGTAGTGGATGCAGTAAATTCCCCTAAGACAGAGAATGAGTTACTGAAGGAGCCACACCCAGGTAAGCAGAAAGGAACATGTGCCAGTCCTTCCTTCCTTCCTTCCTTCCTTCCTTCCTTCCTTCCTTCCTTCCTTCCTTCCTTCCTTCCTTCCTTCCTTCCACTTTTCTTCCTTCCTTCCTTCCTTCCTTCCTTCCTTCCTTCCTTCCTTCCTTCCTTCCACTTTTCTTTCTTTCTTCTTTTCTTTCTTTCTTTCTCTTTCTTTCTTTCTTTCTTTCTTTCTTTCTTTCTTTCTTTCTGTCTTTCTTTCTTTCTTTCTTTCTTTCTTTCTTTCTTTCTCTCTCTTTCTTTCTCTCTCTTTCTCTCTTCTCTCTTCTCTCTCTTCTTTCTTTCTCTCTCTCTCCCCCTCCCTCCCTTCCATTCTTTCTTTCCTCCTTTCTTGTTCATTCTTCCTCCTTCCCTTCCCATTTCTCCCCGCCCCCCTTGTACTTGAAGCTGGTCTAGATTGCCTGAGCCTCCTGCCCCCTCCTCCCAGGTGGGGAGACCACAGGCTGCACCCCTGGCTGTTACTGGAACTCGGGGTCTGCTCTCGATTTCACTGGCAGCTATTCTGCTGGGGGATTGCTGTCAACATCCTCTCAACTTACTAAAAAAAAAGTCTTTCTCCAGATTATTTTTTTCCTAGAAAGGATGTAGCTAACATTGAGTTTTAACTCATTTTATTCTCAGTCTTGGAGTATTTCATTTTTGGTTAAGACACGTGACACTTGAGAAATGATTGAAGAACTGGTTGGAAGTCACAAACATAATAACTCTAATGAGCTCGTTCCAACAGAAACAGATGCGCCACCCCACGGGTCGTGAAAAGTTCCCAAAGCTGGTTTCTCTGGAGTGAGAGAGTCCTATGGGTGGCGTCCATCTGTTTGCACACGGGAGCATTTGACGGTCTGCGGAGGACACGCTCTGTGGAGGCACCTGTTTGCAAGTGTTGATCTCTTGGTGGCTGGGGGATCTCGGTGGGAAGCCAGAACTGCCAGGGGCTTGGGCAGGATTCACCAGTGCCAAGAATTAAAAAAAAAGACAATGACATCACTTAGGCGGTTGGGATGAAAATGTCCAACACAGAGAACATGCTTTGCCCCTTCCAGAGCCCCAGAGAGTTTTCCCCAAACCTGAAGAAGATTGTCTAGCGGATGGGAAAGGCCCAGCCCATGGTGGATGGGATTAGGCCCTGGAATAAAATACAGGTTGAGAGAGTCGGCATCATTGTATACACTTGGTCAGATATGCTGGTCTGTCAAGAGACAAGTCCATCTCTCTCAGCCGTTAGGTAGAGATGGTGTGGTCAGTTCCCTCAGCCCTGGTGTTTGTGTATGCTTTTCCATCAAGCTGGACTGAGAACTGTAACTGGACTGTTGTAAGAAAATAAACACCTTGTTCCCTGAAGCCGTTTGATGGTCATTTATGAGCAACTGTGCAGGCTGACTGCTACACTGCCATAAGCACCTGACGAGACAGCACTGGGAACATGGATTTTATTCAAAACTCCAGATCACTGTCCACCATTTCCCATCATAACGGGCTACATTCCCTCTGGAACTGTAAGCCAAATAAGTCTCCCTTTCTCCCCAGAAGTTGTATGTGAGTATTGTCTCACAGCAGCAGAAAGAAAAGTATCTACAACACCCACCTGGATCATGTGACAGCTGTTTGCTGTGTGATACAAACCCGAGAAGCAGGGAGCTTAGGTTAGAACTGGGGCCCCAGGCTTTGCCTCTATGGCCTTGTGTCTGCTAGCCAGTCCCCACGGCCGGACTGTCCCACAACCTCCCAAAACAGCGCCACCATCTGGAGATGTCCATTCAAATAGTGCTCCCATGGGAGGCATTTCACATCCACACCGTCAGCTTTCCAGCATTCAGGAAATAACAGAGTGACTGGATGCCCAGTGACAGGAGGCAAGCGTGTGGAAAGAACCTTCCATGTGCTGTGAGCGGCTTGTACCGAGCACAGCTTTAGGCTCTGGGGTTTCTGGAAGCAGGCCAGAACAGCTGGAGCACCTCGGGGTGATCGGGGGTCCTGGAGGGCTTTGGAGGCAGATGTCGACATTTAGCTTACTTCCTAGATTGGTGGGAGTGCAGCTCTTCAGTTGACGGTCACCCAAGGCCTTTAGCGTTTTGTGCACTGGTCTTTTCACTTGGCCTTAGAACCTGAGGTTTTATGGTATCTGCATTGCTACATACCTTTATTGTTTTGTTCAGACAAAGTGTGATGGTTCATTTCATTGTCAAGCTGACTAGACTCAGAATCACCCCCGGGGTTGGTGAGATGAGACTCTCCCCTGGGGGTGTTGGCAGAGTGGGCTCATGGAGGTGAGGAGGTTGCTGTGGGGAATGGGGGACACCAATCCCTGGCTAGGGGCACAGAGGGGACAAGAGAGGAGAAAGAAGAGAGGCAGCCTCAAAGGACCACGTTGCTGCTCCCTGTCTGCCATGGTGTGGATAGCAGCAGCCCTCTGCCCACCCTCCCACTGTCACAGAGTTCTGCATTACAGCGAGAATCACATAGCAGAAGTAGAAGGCTGGTGCAGGTTACAGCCATTGTCAAGAGAAAGAGAAGAAGAGAGTGAAAGGAAGCAGCGCGGGGCAACCACACCTCAAGGTCCACCCCCTGTGACCTGTGACGTGCTGTTCTCCAGCAAGACTCCACCTCCTAAAGGTGCCACAACCTTCCCAAAAAGTAACATCAGCTAAAGATGCAAACACGCAAGCCTGTGTGTGTGCGTGTGTGCGTGTGTGTGTGTGTGTGCGTGTGCGTGTGCGTGTGTGTGTGCGTGTGTGTGTGTGTGACTCACATTCAAACCATGACCCTTCCCATGGGCTGGGAGCCCGTCCAGACTGAAAGGGGAGAAAGAAGACCAGCTGACCAGCACCAGCCTCTGACCAGGGACTCAGTGTGACCAGCAGCCTCATGCACCGCTGCCACGCCTTCCCCACCATGATGGACAGTCTGAGACAAGGAAACCCTTTCTCCCCTAAGTTGCTTCTTGAAAAGCATTTGATCACAGCAAAAGTAGCTAATGCAAAAATAGCTAATGAATAAACTAGCAAGAGGTCACTGGAACATCCTAGAAACACACAGCATCAGAGGCATTTGAGCTTTTTCAGTATCTTGTTTTTTACCTTTGGCTTTTGAGCCTTCAACTGTCTTTAAGGGTCTTTTCCTCGAGGGAGGGAGATCCTCTCCTGGATCCATACACTCTACAATTTCCAATAAATAGAAACTTGTCATACTTGTATAAATTCCCGTTTCTGCAGTTTGTGAGTGAACGTGTGCATGGATGTCCGCATGTGGTCGGGCACACGTGGCTGTGTGCGTGAGCTTGAGCTTGCATGTGTGCACATGCATGTGGAGACTTGAGGTTGATAATTGGGAATCACCCTTGATCGCTCTTCCTCCTTATTGCTTTGAGGCCGGGTCTCTAATTAAACCCAGCAGCACTTAATTTTATAGTTTGCCCGTAGGGCTAGGGTGGGGCTAGTTTTCTCCGGAGACTCCCAGGCTCTGACTTCCATTGCCAGAATACACTCGGCATTTCTACCTGGGATGCAGCGATGTGAAGTCCTGTCTGCCTGCGTAGCAAGGGCTTGAACTTCTAGTCTTTTCCTTCTAGTTTCTTTGGGTCCAAGGACTTCCTTCACATCCACTCTCCTGGGCTTTCGCTTTCGCTCAGCCCTCTTCTCCCCGTCTCTTCCCTCGGCACTAAGCGCTTTAACGTGGTGAATTTCTAACGAAGGGGTGGCTGGGGCATCCTCCAGCACGGAGTCCAATGACTGTAATTTCACTTCGACATCTGGATAGGCACATTTAACTAAACGATGCATTCTGGAAAGGCTCCAACGCACCTGAGGATGGTGGCGGGACCTTGGGGTTTGCAGTAATGCAAAGATTTATATGCGGCATTTACCCCGTGCTGCTTTAGAGAGCCGTTCTTTCTTGCCATTTGATTGATGCGCTTGTTCAAGATTTTTCCATCGTAGGTATGTTCTGCATATAAGGCGTTCAGGAGAGGCATCGTGTCTCCGCAGCCCTGCTGTGCCCAACACAAAGCTGGGTTGGCATAGGAATAAGCTTAAGGAACTTCTTCCAGAATGTTCTTTGGCTTCGAGGCACCTCAGTGACTTGGATGCATTATATTGTCAAGCATCCTGGTGCTCACATCCTGAAAATAAAAATGCAAACATACTCTATCACATATGTGACAGGACAAGTGAACATACTCTGACATATGTGACAGGTACAGTGAACATACTCTGACATATATGACAGGTACAGCGAACATACTCTGACATATGTGACAGGTACAGTGAATATACTCAGACATATGTGACAGGAACAAGTGAACATACTCAGACACACATGTGACAGGTACAGTGAACATACTCTGACATATGCGATAAGGTACAGCGAACATACTCTGACATATGTGACAGGTACAAATGAACGTACTCAGACACATATGTGACAGATACAAGTGAACATATTCCAACACATATGTGACAGGTACAAGTGCCAACCTGACAATTGAAGGCTGAACTCTGGGCACATTTGTGAAGAGTTAGTAGTGCAGGGAAGCCGAAGTCCTGAGCAAGCCTGCAGGAGGTCATCTGGTTATGAGGGGAAGACCCAGCCCCTGGTGGGACATTCCCCAGGCTGGTAGATTAGATGGAGGAAGCTGGTCAGTAGTTTGACACACTTGGGCAGACTTGCAGTCTGGTGAGTGAGGTGTCGCCCTCTCTCCAGCAATCCCTGTGGATTTGGTGTGGTTGGTTCTCTCAGCTCCTGATGTGGGGATGAGCTCTCTTGTCAAGCTGGAGTATGGACTACAACAGAAAACTGTAATCAAGAGTAAAATGCCCTTAATTCCTTTTCCTCATTATTTTGGTTGTGAATTTGTCAGCAACAAGATGCAACAGCATGTAAATGAAGCATGTAGTTTCAGCAGCAGCTTCATAACAAGACATACAGCTGTCTCAACTCCTACCTTAAGGCTTGACTTTGCCCTGTTGTCTGGGAATGTGGTTTCTTCTTGCCTCCCCCAGCCACCATGGGAGGGGAAAAGCCTTTGTTCACTGAGGTTTGAGGTCCCAGCTCCTCATCCATTTCTCTCCACCTGATGGTCTCACCATCCCGCCAAAGATTCAATTCTGAAACTTCTTTTGGAAATAGGCCCTGGCTTTTATTTCAAGGAGGGAAGGAATGGTTGAAGAAGATGGACAGGTGGTTGGAGGGTTAGGGAGGTGGTAGGGAAACATGGTCTCGGTGATGCGAATGGAGCTCAGCCAGGGAGCGCCAAGGAAGCTGTGGACACCTGAGTCGAGTCTTCAGTCGACTCGCATTCTGTCCACATCCCAGCGTGCTAGCCCAAGAGGTGGGGGAGGAGGCTTGCCCCTCCAGCCCAAGCCCCCTCTTTGTTCGGCGGGTGATCACAGGGCTTTTTCAAGATTGTCGTTGCTCAGCGGGGTAAATGTGTCAAGGAGAGAAGGCAGCCAGGAGAGTCAGATGGACCCTGGTGTTTCCCATGGTTCCAACTGCTCTCCAACACCGAGAGGTCACTGCCAGAAAGTGAACTTAAGTGTTGTTGAACTTCTTGAGCTGTTAACTTCTTTGATGGGTGTCTGGTCCCTCATCCAGCCCAGGGAGCACTAATGATCCAGTCCAGGGAGCACCTGACGATCCAGTCCCAGAGGGCAAAGCGCTTCCCACACAAGCATGTGGATCTGAGTTTGGATCTTCAGCACTTTGTAAAAAGCCGCTGTGAGCATCGGTAGCCCCAGGCAGGTCCCAGGGGCTCCCAGGCCAGTAGGAATGGAAGCTCCAGACAGTGAAAAGATCCTGTCTCACAAAGCAGGTGGCAAGTTATGGAGGAAGACATTCCATCTCAGCCGCATGGGTATATGCTCACATGCATGTTCATGTGCATACGCCACACACACACACACACACACACACACACACACACACACACACACAACCAAGGAGAAGGAGCCAGCTTTCATTTAGAATTTATTTTCTAGACATCGATTAGATAAATAGCTGTAACACCAAGACTTGTTTGAGTAGTTGGATTCCTGACCCTAATTTTATAGTGGTGGTGATTTCTGCCGAGGCCAGTTCCTGGGATGAGTGAGAGCTGACCTGAATCCTGGGAGCTCCCAGAGTGCCCCATCTTGTTCCCAGGCCTAAGGGTGAACCTTCAGGTGCCAAAGGAAGGATAGACCAGATGAGCAGCCATCAGCGCACGCACATGCGCGCACACACACACACACATACACACACACATACACACACTCACACACATATACACACACTCACATACACACACTCACATACACACACATACACACATACATACACACACTCACACACATATACACACACTCACATACACACACATACACACATGCACACACACATACATACACACTCATACATACACACATATACACTCACACATACACACATACACACATACACACACACTCACATGCACACATGCACACACATACATACACACACACTCACACATACACACATTCGCATACACACATTCGCATACACACACGCACACTCACATGCACACATGCACACATACACACACATACACACATACATACACACATATGCACACATACACACACATACATGACACACACTCATACACATACACACATACACACATACACACACATACACACATACACTCACACACATACACACATACACATACATACATACATACATACACATGCTCACATACACACATGCACACACGCACATACACACATACATACACACATACACACACATATACACACATACACACATACATACTACACACACACACACACTCACACACTCACTCACACACACATACACATGCACATACACACATACACACTCACACACATATATATACACATGCACACACATACACACGTACATACATACACACACTCACTCACACACACATACACACTCACACATATATACACATACACACACACATACAGACAACATACACACTCACACATATACACACACACTCACACACACATACACACTCACACATATACACACACACTCACACACACATACACACTCACACACATATAGACAACATACATACACACACATACACACATATACACACACATACACACTCACACACATACACACACACGCGCGCACGCATGTGAGCTCTCAGACACATAAGCTATGTAATCCAAATGCAGAGCTAAAGAGACAGAAGCATCATCTCTGTGCAGATTGCTCGGATGCCAGGCAAGGCCAGCAGACAAAGGCAGCTTTCAACTGTGGCCCTTTTGCTTTCTGGCCTGTGGCACACGTCCATCGTCAGGCTGCTGCCCAGGGGAGCGGGAGTCCAGGACTACTGCGCTGGAGCAGGTGGCATCTCCGGCTGACCCTGCCACAAACACAAGGTCCTTGTAGGAGGCAGTGAGCTGTGGCTCCTGTGCATTCAATAGCTGTAGGGAGACATTGTTACTCAGCATGAAGCAGATCGCATCATATTAACTATACTGTGAGGAAGATACGCTTGTGAAAGTCAGGCTGAAAAAAATATTAGAGAACATCACCACCATCACCACCATCATCATCACCATCACCACCATCATCACCATCATCACCACCATCATCACCACCACCATCATCATCACCACCACCACCATCATCACCATCATCACCATCACCACCACCATCATCACCACCACCACCATTATCACCACCACCACCATCATCACCACCACCACCACCATCATCACCATCATCACCACCACCACCATCATCACCATCATTACCTTCTTCATCACCACCATCACCACCATCACCATCATCACCACCGTCACCATCATCACCACCACCACCATCATCACCACCATCATCGCCATCACCACCATCATTGCCATCATCATCACCATCATCACCATCACCATCATCATCATTATCACCATGGAGGCAGGGTCCTTCTCAAGCACAGCCTGGCCATGTAGCTGGGGCTGACCTTGACCTTGAAGATTGTCCTGTCTCTGCCTTTCTAGTGCTGAGGTTACAGGTGAGTCCTCTACCAGCTGAGCGTCATCCACAGCCTCAGACCACATTGTGTGTACATGTGTGTGTGCATGCATGCATGCATGGGTGTGCACGTGCAGACA
Organism: Typhlomys cinereus; assembly: GCA_023101885.1. Classification (NCBI taxonomy): domain Eukaryota; kingdom Metazoa; phylum Chordata; class Mammalia; order Rodentia; family Platacanthomyidae; genus Typhlomys; species Typhlomys cinereus. Next base: position 983,253 of record JALPQD010000087.1, on the reverse strand, counting down.
ACAGGACACTTGCATGTGTGTGCCTGTGGAGGCCCAAGGGAGACTTCGGGAATCATTAGGAATTAGTTAACCTCCTGGGCCACTCACTGGCCGCATCATGGATGTGGAGGCCCAAAACCCCACAGCTCACATGCAAATCTTCCGCATGCTACAACTCCTGCAGACTGCAGCATCGCGAAAGTCAGAGTGACACGCAGGCACGGCACCCCCTCCAGATGTCAACACCCCTCATAAGCAGCACTGCTTATAATTAAAAACGAAGCCATGCGTGGTGGCACACACCTGTCTCCCCAGCACTTGGGAGGGGGAGGAAGATGGGGGTTCAGGGTCAGCCTGGGATATGGGCCGAGGCTGTCAGTATGGGACGAGGCTGGGCTGCCGTATACCGAGACCATGTCTGTGAAACCCCCACCCCCCACCATCCACATCACCGCCATCGAGAACTGTTGGAAGTGTTGGACTTTCACAGCTAGTGTTGGTCTTTGGGGGTCTCAGTTAGTGTTGGTCTTTCAGAGTCTCCGCTAGTGATGAACTCTGGTGTGCTAGATAAGTAGGAAAGATGTTGTTCACTAGTTTGAGAAAGTCAGGATTCTAAAGTTTTGACATCAGAAGCAAATAAACAAACCAATCATCCACATTCATCCTCATCTAAGACTAACATATTAGAGATTCAACATGTACCACAATGGCACTCACGGCTTAAACCAGGAGGACTAAGGTATCTTAACTGCAGCTGAATTCTTGTGGATAGAAGAGGTTTAGTCTTGTAAGCAGAAGGTTCTGAATTCGGATCCCAGGTCGCACATAAAAGTGGCCTGCATTTCTGATCTTGGTGGGTGGAGCCTGGGGATTACAAAGTTAAGCAAAAAGAAGATAGAAATAATACAGGATGATTCCCAAAGTCACCCTTGTAGACACACACACACACACACACATACTCTAATACACATATACACATGCATGAACACACACATTCACACGTACCTACAAAATAAATAAAAAGTTAAAAAGAGGTTTGTTTACAAGATGCCACACAAACATTTCCCAAGCCTGGAAAGAGGATATGAGATGTCAATGTCAGAGAGAGAGAGGGAGAGAGAGAGATTGAGAGATTGAGAGAGAGGAAGAAAAAGAGAGAGAGAGGGGAGAGGGTTTTCCAGCCAGCGCCTGCACTAGTTCCCACTAGCTGGGCTTCCTCCAGTCTTACTCATTTCTGCAGCAAAACTGGTGTCCCAGTAGCTTTGCTGGAGAAGTTGCCAAGTGCTTCTGATGAGCCCGGGGAGCCTCCCTGTCAGCACAGTCACCCTCACACCATCTCTCCATGGGATGTGTTGCCAGTGTTCCCCACTTAGGCACGAGGAATGAGAAACCGCCCCTTTTAGACACGTCACCAAGGTTACCTAGCAAAGGACAGGAGGAAGATTCGAACTTGGGACCCATGCTCTTTGTCACTGCAAAACACTGTTCCCATAGACTCAGGGCTTTACAGTTTTGTTTTGTTTTGTTTTTTTGTAATGAACACTGGCAAATGCTCCCTGGATGATGTATCATCACCTTCCAACATCCAGGTCACCTTGAGTCAAGCTATGCTCTGCAGAGGAAAACCAGCAGGCTGCTTAACCACCTTCGGTTCCCCTGGACTTGGAGAGGCGATTAAATACAAGCTCTGGCGGTGGGTGGGATCCTTGTGTGCCTGGGTATTTAGAGATTTACCTTTGTTTTGCTGATCCACACGAAACCCAATCCAAGTGCAGAGCATCGATCAGCTCTTGACAACATATTTGGGGGTTCACTGCTGTGCGGGTCCCTCTGGGAGCATCTTTCATGGCAAGGGGGTCCTGGGATGACTCAGCTCCTATGAAATCTGGTCCTTTTAGCTGTGTTTCCCTGGATGTGAAAAGCCAGGACAGGCAGTGCGCATGAATTGGCTGTGGCTACTTTATTATCATTATTTTTTATTCCAAACGTCACAGTTCTAAGGAGCAAAGTAACAGCACATATATGTCTGTGTCTGAGTTTCCGCCAGGTGCACCGAGGAGTGATAAAGGATCCCCTCTCCTCCTTCCTCCTCACCACCCCCCATTGCTAATGACACCATTCCCTGTATGTCCCATTAACTTAAAAGCACCACATTACGGCATATTATCATTTTATAAATTGCATATTTTTCTTGTTTCTTTATTGTACGAGTCATAAAATGTAAAAGGTGGTTTCTCACTCATACTTAAAATAATTTTACGATGTGTGCGGTTGAGCTGGGGAAAGTGGGTGAACGGGGCCTGGGAAGCACGGGGTCATTCTGCAGGAAGGGGCGGCTAAGAGGACTTGGTACATAAAGTTAACGAGAAGTCAAGCACGAGGCGTGTGCCGAGGTGTAAATCTTGATGAACTGCGTTAATCTCTCTCTCGGGTTTTGCCATCATTCGCTCCAAAGAGCAGCCATTGAGTGAATTCGCTTTCTGGTATCTGTAATGTTTTCCCCCTCCACGTGAGAGGCTCGGCTGTTTCTCACCCCATGTTTTCAGACACAGAGGGGACTGCGGAGAAGGCTTGGGCGTTAAAGCCTTGTGAGCTGAAGGACCTGAGTTCAAATCGCCAAATCCCACATAATAAGGTTAGACAGCAGCCTGCACTTCCAACCCTGGAAGGTAGAGCTGGGAAACCCCAGAGCAAAGCAACAAAGGAGGCAGAGCAAACCAGGATGATTCCCGATGTCAACTTTGAGTCTCTACAGACAGACAGAAGACAGACAGACACACACATGCACACACATGCATGCGCGCACACACCCACACATGTAAAAAAACATAGAGTAAGAATGTATGAGGCTGGGCTTACTAAGAAGGTCAATCATAGAAGAAAACATTCTTAAACATACACCATCACTGGGTGTTCTGTAGCACTTGGCATGTGTTGGCTATGCCACTGACGCCGTGAGGGACAGCGTCCCACCCTCGCAGTGCTCCTTTGTCTTGCAGCCGTACACTGGGGATTTTCCCTGGGGTGCTCCACGGGGAGCGAGGGTTGCCCCTTCGCTCATGCCCATCACAGCCCAAGGGCAGCTCCCCGGGGGGGGGGCTTCCCTGACTCCACAGCAGACACCCCGGAGCATCCCTTCACATCCACGCGCCCGTCATGACTGTTTATCTATGTAGTAGTTTATCGTGGGTGTCCACCCCATAGAATGTCAATTCTGCAAGAGAGAGACCTTGTCTGTCTTGTTTAGACCTCTGTGATCTAGATCTTTCCAGGGAGTGCCTCTGTGCAGTGGGAGGCGATTGTAAATATTTGAAAGAAGGGAGGCGGGGGGGGGGGAGCGGGTGGGCTCAGGGGGAGCAGGGAAGGAAAGGGAAGAGGGGAGCCGGGAGGGAGGGATGTGAGGAGGACAAAGGAGCTCAGGGTTCTGGTCAGGAAGGACAGGTTGAGTTGTGCACCAGCAGGAACAAAGCTTGTGACTTGAATTAGATCTTGGAAGATTACTGGTTGCAAGTTTCAAGGCCTCAGGAAGAAGCAGCAGAGTTGACCAGCTAGGGACACGGGCGAGTTTCACTCTCCTGTGTTTCCCAGGCTCTGTGAGGGGCGGCAAGCATGGGAGCAGGGGACATGGCAGGACAGGAAGGAGGACTCTGGTGTGGAGATCGAGGGACCGGATCGAGATGAGAAGGCACCTTGGGGACAAAGAGCAAGGGACCCCGTGGGTGCAGGCCAGACCTCAGGCAGACAGGAGGGCCCTCAGTCACTCACCCAACACCATTTTGCAAAGATAATTGGCAGGTGGTCAGGAATCCAGTTAGGGCGCTCACTGTAGATTTGGTGGCAAATAAGCTCCTGTCCATCTTCCAGTCTGGAGGAGAAAAACCACACACTTCACGTTAACTTGGTGACACTGTGCTCTGGGCCCTTCTGTTTGAAAGGTGGGGTGTGGGTGGTGCCAGAGGTAAAAGAAGAAGGGGGACAGCAAGAGGATCTGCCTTCTGCTGAAGGGATGTTCTCTGAGAAATAAACTGCCCCAGATGTGACCTTCACCTTCTCCAGCCCACCAACAACTGGAGACGGGCGTCCAATTACTTGAGAATCAGAGGAAACGTCTTGGGAAAGACCTGCGACACGGAGAAGCTCAGCTCCTGCCCCACCTCAAGGATGAGGACTCGCAGCACCTGTAAGGAGTTTAAAGTAGTTTCTAAACCTTGCAGCTCCTTTGAGAGTCAGAAGTGGGACTAGGGACAGCTCTAGCAGCTAGAAGGTGCTACAGCTGAGTGGTGTCCCTCCCCTCCCCTCCCCTCCCATCCTCTCCTTTCCTTTTTCTCCTCCCTAAAGTCCGACTACAGTACTTCCTTCCTTACGTACTTCCCTGACTTACTTCCTCATTACAGAATGCCTCCATTCCTTTCCTTACTCCGCCCTCCCCTCATCCCTCCCTCCCTCCTCCCTCCCTCCCTCCATTTCATTCCTTCCTTCCTTCCTTTCCTCCCTCCCTCCCTCCCTTTCCTCCCTCCCATCCCTCCCTCTCTTTCTTTCTCTCTCTCTTTTTCTTTCTCTCTCTTTCTCTCTCTCTTTCTTTCTTTCCTTTCTCTCTCTCTTTTTCTTTCTTTTTCCTCCCTCCTCTCTCTTTCTCTGTCTCTCTGTTTTCTTTCTCTCCCCCTATCTCTTTCTGTGTATTGTTTATATACACACATATTCATGTGCTGACGTGTGCTGGCAGACTCGTCATGTCTGTGTGTGTGTGTGTGTGTGTGTCTGTGTCTGTGTATAGGCCAGAGGTGAACACTGGTTGTCTTCCTCGTTTACCCTCCCCTTTATGCTTTTAGACAAGCCCTCTCACCCTTTGAATCCGGAGCTCATCATTTCAACTAGGCCTGCCAGCCAATGAGCTCCAGGCCTGCCAGCCAATGAGCTCCAGGGATCTGCCTGTCTCTGCCTCCCTAGGGTTACAGATGTGTCCTGCTATGCCTGGCTTTCTGTGAGTGTCAAGCACTCAAAATTCCACTGGCCAATAGTTCTAGCCACACAGTAAAGGTTCCACAGCTTTGATATAAATTCTAGCATGTGTCCTTAGAATACAAAAGTCATAAAGCACAGTGTATGTTTCTTGAAGAGATTCTTAGTACCAATTGTTAAAATGTAAAAAGTTGCAAAGACCTACTCTGTCAACTTTATACTTGTATATATGAGAATGCAATTATCAACTTCTTATCCAAGAAAGACATGTTGACCCCCACTGCTGCGTGCCCGCCGGCTCCTCCTGGATTGGGACTTACCCGGCTCTCCAGGGATTGCTCTCCCTCGGCCTTTATCAGCTCTTTGCTCCAATTTTCCCCTGGCCCGATCCACAAGGCAGCTCAGGAATCCTCCCCATTGCGAACTCTGACTTTTCTCCACATCTGAACTGGACCCCAAGAGTCACAAAGCCAGAGAGTCAACCGACCGTCATTTCCTCACGGGGGATTCCCTTCCCATCCAGCTCTGGGGGGACACTGTTGGGAAACCCGCTTCTCTTTGTGCTCCTCTGGCCACACAGGCTTCTGTTGTTTCTGGGGCCAGCAAATAATCTCTCCTGCTGTGCAAAGAGCCAGAGGGGGGAAAATCAAAGCCATAGGGGGGCGGTATTTTCCTTTTTGTTCTGAACGGGAGACTCTCTGCTTGCTCACTGTATGCAAATAAAATCACTTAACCTAGCTATATCATAGCAGACCCTGGAATTAAATCATGCTGGATGAGTGTCACATGTGTTACGCGCAAAACAAAGGAAAATGCACCCAAATTTGTGTGTTCTTCTGACTTGTCTGGTCCCCAAGCTTTTGCTCAGTGGCTGGGGTGACAGGAAGGAGACACGCTGCGCACTCGCGTTCTGGCTTCGGCAGGTTGTGGGGGGTTCACACGAGGAAACCCAGCGGCCTCTGCATGGCTCACTGCTTATCAGACATGCACACCGGCTGCCGCGCTGCCCGCCGCAAAGGAAACAAAGGGCGCTCTGGAGAGTCCTTTGTCAGGGCTTAAAAGGGTTTAGAAACATCTGAGCCCTGTGGGCTTCCAGCAGCCACTGCCAGAGCGGGTGACCGAGGGCCGGGAAGTGGGGCTCACTGGCTAGATAGGGCGCTGGGGGCGCTGACACTCTTTGTTAACGCCCTCTTATCTGGGCCAGTGTGTGGGTGCGAGGCTCACGGATAGAGTGACCTTCTGCACCTGGGCTGGAGGAGGGGCAAGGTTAGTGACAGTCAGTCACCCACTCGCCCACCCACCGCCGCGCTTGCCATCCAGCTCGGCCGTCCCCTGGGTAGATTCTTCCCTTTCAGTGCGTCTCAGCCACAGTCTCAGCTTCTCGCACTGAAAAACCCATGGTGGGGGGAGGGGGAAGCTAGAAGAAGGGTCTGTCTTTACTGCATAAATTCCGAGGCGTGAGAGTTGGCGAGTGGCTAGGTGCAGGGAAGACCCCCACACCCAGCCGCACCCCTAGCATTTCATTCCTTTCTGTCCATCTGAGCCTTGTTTCCCAAATTCTTCCTTTGAAACGATTGCTCTGTGGACCACCGGACTCGCCTCCAAATGCCTTCGGTTGGAGTGATCTCAGAGCAGCCGGCAGTACTAACTGATGAAGACTCACACAGAGAAATGAGTAAGGACACAAGACCCAAAGGACTCTACCAGGCAACTCCATCTTATTAGCGTTTATGGAACCCTCCCTTCAGCCATGGGGGAACAATCATTCTTCGCCCAGGCCAGGGGAACATTTACCAAACAGACTTGATTCTGCACCATGCCAGACACCTTAATAAATCTGAAGGAGCTCAAGTCTTACCAAGGATTTTTTTTTTTTTAATCACAGTAGGAATGTCTAGAGCTCGTTTGTAAGAAGAATCCCTGAAACTTCGCAGTGAACAGACGTGAATAGAGGCAGCCATACAGCAAACAGGACGACACGTATAATGCAGTGTCTGGAAACAGGTTTACGTTGGTGTTTGTGAACGATGCTTGCAATTTGGCCTTCACAGTGCTTTTGGACGATTCTAATGTTCCTCCAAAGACTGTCTTTTTAAATACTTAGCTTCTAGAAAGTGAACCTGGCCATGTGCTCTGGCACATCCTCTTTAGTTCCTTCTGCTCCATCTGAAATCTCATCACACACGGAATGCTGGTGAGACGCAGGTGTCAACCTGACTATTGAAGGCTGAGGCTTTGGGCACATCTGTGAGGAACTGGTAGGTAAGGCCCTGAGCAGGTCTGCAGGACAGTCTGTAATGGATGTGGGAATGCCGAGTCCATGGTGGGTGGGACCATTCCCTAGGCATGTGGATAAGATGCAGGGGGTGGTTCTGCAGTTTAGCATACTCAGCAGACTCACAGAGTAGCCATGGGATGCGCCCCTCTCTCAGCAATCCCTGTGATGGTGTGGCCAGTTCCCTCACGATGTGAGCTTTCCCGCCATGCTGGTGATGTGTAACCAGGAATCCTAAGCTGGGATACGCCCCTTGCTCCGCTTAGGTCCTTGGTTTCTGTACTCGGTCAGCAAGAGAAAGATCAGACTAACCCACGAGGAACATGCAGCCAGGGCCCAGGCTAGAGGTACTCTCCTCCCCGCTGCTTTCCATTCCACGCAGTTCTAGAACTTTCTTCTCAAGTTATTTTGCATATCAAGAATTTCCCCGTGGCAACTGCCGTCACAGCCCGCTTGCTTCCCAGGCCCCCAACCCAGAGTCTCCTTTTTCCACGGCGACCCCATGGCTCTGTCTTGCTGTGCTCACAGTTTGCTCAAGGGCTCCTGTCAACCCCCCCGAACTTCTTCAAGCTTTAGGAGCCCTGTTCCCTGCTTACCGCCAGACATGACATTTCCCCGAAAGATGTGAACAAATGCCTGTCCACTCTAGACAGGATGCCAGTAACAGACCAAAGACACCATTCACCCAAGTCCAGAGTGGTGTGCCCATCAAATCAGTGGGGTTACTTGCAGAAACATTGGAATATGTGGATGACTCAGGCAGAGGCATCATGGGAAGGCACACTCCCAGGACGTGTGACGAACCAGCAACGCTGTGTCCCCTGGATCTCTCTGTCTGCCCGAGGGTCCTTCTGACCCCAGATGCTATTTATTGCTTGTGTGACCTTGGTGACCTCAATCTTGTGACTTGTGGCCCAAGCTCCTTGCGTCGTGCCGTGCCCTCCTCCCTCCGGAAGGCACGCTCCAACTCGGAGAATACGGCTAGACCACACCACCTTTCTGACTTGTTTCCCGTATCATGCACAACGTGAGTACCCCTTATCCAAAAAAAAAAAAAAAAAGCTTGAAACTAGAAGCAGTTTGGAGTTCAGATCTGGGGATGCTTATGTATTCGTGAGAGAACCTGGGGATGGGACCCGGGTGCAAACTGAAATTCACTCAAGTGATTTTGTGTGCAAGGAGCCTGAGATCATCTTCCACCCTGTGTCCAGCACACTTGTGCTTCGAGGGTGACACGTCGTGAGCCCACGGAGCATCACATTGGCGTTTGAAAACTTCAGATTTCACAGCAGTTCATACCTGGAGTTTTTTTTTTTTTTAATTAAGGATTCTCAACTTAGACCACACCTGAGGTTGCACCTGTCCCTTTCTTTAAAAGATTCATTTTTTATTAATGTCCACCGAAACAAAACCATGTCATCTCACTTAACAATTAAGATCACGCGTAATGAAATACGAACTCTAATCAAACTGGTCCACTGAAATCCACACCAAAAGTAAGCTGGCCTTTGGGAAAAGCATTTTCTCTTCGTCAGCCAATAAGGACGTTAGACTCAAGTGGCAGAGCTTGGGGCACATGATGAACCCCTGGGCAACGCAGTCTAGGTCTTGGTTTTGTGGTCGTCATATTCCACATTCAGGTTGATAGGGAGAAGGAGCAATGTGGTGCTAGGAATTGTGGGGTGAGCGTCTCAGCTGTCATCAGGAGAATTCAGATGAATATTTTGTTGTCCTGGCCACACATCTTTGTGCCTTTGTCCCCCAAATGGAGGAATTACCAGTGGGCACTACCATGCCCAATTTTTTAGTTTGACTATTTCAGACAGCAAAGAATCTATTAAAAAATTTAGAACAATTCCTAGAAGGGTGGTTTGGGGTAAAAAAATCATGTTTTAAGACTTTCGTGCTGGGGGCATCTCTTGAGAAACATGGCTTTTTATTTATTATTATTATTATTATTATTATTATTTTACCAGTCTCTGCTACTGTTGTTTGGTTATTTTACAATTCTGTCTTGCATATTCCACGCCCTGTGTGATCATGTCTGCCATGATCATATGAAGTGAACAGTAAAAATTAACCATCACAGGTACTACAACAAAAAGAACCAGACAATGATTTTGTAAAGACATAGGGGTTATGATCACTCTCAGTTTTGGAAGGTGTGGTCCATGATCGGTGCCACCAAGGCTTTGGGGAAGGATGTGCATCATGGGGAGTGTTGTGGCTGAGGATCTTGTGTGTGTGTGTGGGGGGGGGTGGTTCTGTGCAGGGGATGCTGTGCAGGGGATGCTGTACAGGGGCCGTGGCTGGAGATGCCGTGGCTGGAGATGCCGTGGCTGGAGATGCCGTGGCTGGGGATGCCATAGCTGGGGACACTGTGGCAGGGTTAAACCGATCACCCTGTGTGGCCAGGGAGCAGAAGAGAGCCAACAAGGGGTTGGAATCCCACAAGGATAAACTCTCCTCGACCTAAACACCTCCCACTCGGTCCCACCTGTTAAAGGTTCCATCGCTGTGCTGAGGAGATGGCTCAGGGGTTAAAGTCTTTGTCTCACAAGCAAAAGGACCTGAGTTCAAATCCCCAGATTTCACATAAAGATGCTGGAAGGGTGTGGTGGTCCATATGTCATTCTAACCATGGAAATTAGAGTCTGGGAATGACCTGCTCTGGGTTTAATTAAAGACTCAGACTCATGATATTGTGGAAGAGTGATGGAGGATGATTCCAGGGTATCTCCCATGGTTCCTTACAGGCACATACGCTCAGGTGCACTCGTGTATATACACCAGCACACACATACACATGCCCAGCTACACACACATAAGGGTCATATCCAAGCACACCTGTGCCCCCTGCATGTAGCTCAGGACAGTTGAGGAAACATGTGGCAAAGGCAACAATGTTTCAGAGAAGAGCAAGTCAAATCTGGAGACAGATGTCAATATGCGTGGACTTCGCGGACTCCATCTGTTGGCACCTGACCTTTTCACCTTTCTCCTTAAGCCTCTACCTCAGTGCTGACGTCACTAGATGCTGCTTTGGTAATTGGTGCTGAGGATCAGCCAACTTTGCTCCAGAAGACGATCTCAGTGGTCTCAGCATCCGTGGCCAAGATATCTGTGGTGATGGCATCCGTGGTCAACTTCCGTGGTCTTGACCTTTGAAATGAACCAATCCGTCCTATCTAGTGAATGGAATCTTGACCTGAGTTTTCAGTTTTCACAGCATTTATGTCGACAAACACATGTGTCTGCAGAAATAGTCACCGTGTCTTATGACAGAAACAAGAAACTGGAATTCTTCATCTGCAGCAAAGAAGGTTGGAAATTGAGGAATTTCCTCAATTTCTGCATTGCCAGACATTGGTATCGTCCCTTTAACATTGTAACTAACCCCCTGCCCCCATGGTGTCTAGTCAGGGTCCCAGGACTAAGGAGCAGCCATCAGAGCTGGGAGAATACAAGGTTAAGATAAATGAAATAATTTAGCATAAATGATGGGAAAAATCTAGATACCAGTTCCTCAAGAAAAATCATGGAGGCCAAAAGCATAAACAGAAATAACATGAGTAATGGCCATATTGGGTTGCAGCCTAAAGGATGAAATATTCATGAATCCGCGGTGATACCAACAATGATTAAGTGGATAAATAAATGGGAGGAAGAGATGGGTGTTCTGACAGAGTTCCAAATGCTGCATGTTGATGCTCACGGCCTCTAGCAAGAACTTCATTCTCCTATAAACCTGGAATGGATGAATGTGGCATCTTGCTTTCAAAGAGCAGGGACTGAGGGATACCGAAGTATAGTTTTGAAGTGGAGCAACCGGCAGACTTAGCCTGCCGTGGCTGAGATTCACGTCTCCGCACCACGGACACCCAGCTGTGTGTCATGGTGCTGCTGTTACTCGTGACGAGCAGGGCTTCTCCACCCGTGGCTCCTTTCCCAAAGCGGCACAATCGTCTGTTCAATAGAAAGTGCTCCAGGCGGACCAAGTGAGGGTCATCCTGCAGCCCACCCAGCAGCGCTCTTCCACGTGCTGAGGTCTTAGAGAACAGGGTAAGTGTAATAACTTCACTCTCCCGAAGAGACGTGGGTAACTCGAACACTTGCTCTATGCTTAACAGAAAGTTGTGTTCAGAGTTTTGTTGTGTGTGTGTGTGTGTGCGCGCGCGCACCAGAGGACATTTGAGTATATGTGCCATGGAGGTCCAAGGATGCGATCAGGAACCTGCGTCAATGCTCTGCTTCCTTACTGCTCTGCTCTGGGGTTTCCCAGGTTCTTCCCTCCAGGGCCAGAAGTGCAGGACACCTGCCACCATATCCACCTGGAGTTTTGACGTGGGATCTGGAATTTGAAGTCAGGTTCTTTTGCTTGGGAGGCAAAGGCTTCAACCCCTGAACCATCTCTCCAGCCCATGTTCAGAGTTTTGTAGCTGTGTTAATGTCATCGTTTTGAAACTCGTGTCAGGCTGATACATGCTATTAACATTAAGGGACACGTGCAGGTGGCACATCAGAGCACATGCTGTCTTATGGTACTATCTTACTGCTTTCTGTAAACCTAAAATGATGTCTGTTAGGTGTTACTTGCTTTCCATCACCATGACAAATGTATTGGGAAGAAAAAACTTCAGAGAGAAAATATTAATTTCATCGTGGTTCCAGAGAGATTCCAGCTGCCATGATGGAAAGATCTGACCAGAACTGCCTCTGTCCTTAAGGAATAGACTGGAACTAAGGGGCAGAGTGAACCTTCCAGACTGCCCTGGGGGCTGGGGACTTAGCTCAGTGGTCGAGACTTGCCTACCATGTATGAGCCCTGCATTTAATTCCTAACACCTCAAAGGAAGGAAGGACAATGAAGACTTCCACTAGCCAGTCCTCGCTTGCTGAAGGCTATTGGTCTTCAGAATAACCCCACAAACTGCGGGACAAGTGATTGAAATGTGAGTCCGTTAGAGACCTTTCAGGTATGAATCATAACAATGCCAAATGAAAATCATATTGAAATGCACAAAGAGGTTCAGTGTGGAGTCGAGTAATAGATGATGGAGGCATTGCGAGACCCATCTGAAGTCAGAGCTATTGGGTACAAGTCCAGTCCATGGAGCAATCAAGAATTATCTTCCTTCCATTCACTGTTCTTCAAGTGGAGTAGAAAGAAGGACTGAGAATAGGAAGCTTTTCACTTTATCCTAATTCTTAGTAGGTAACAATTCTGTCCCCTCTACAAGCTTCTGATCTTTTCTCCTCCTCACATGATGTGCATATCTGTGTGTGTGTGTGCACGTGTGCGTGCGAGGACATGTGTGTACATACATGATGTGTGTGCACAGGATGTGAGTATGTATACATGGTGTGTGTGCACATGACACATGCGTGCACACAAGATGTGTATGTACACATGATACATGTACATATGTGTGTGTGTGTACACACAGGATGTTGTTGTAGTCTGCTTGCAAGGTTGCTGATAAATGACCATCAAACAGCTTAAGGGAACAAGGATTTATTTCCGTACGATGGTCTGGTTACAGTTCACAGTCCAGCTTTATGGGAGAGCACGCACCAACACCAGGGCCGAGGGAACTGGCCACACCATCTCTACTCACAGCTGAGAGAAGGACGATCCCTACTTGCCAGACTAGCATGTCTCCACAAATGTGCCCAGAGCTCAAACCCTCAACAGTCAAGTTGACACCTGTGCTTAACTATGACAGATGTATTATGCATGCATAATGTGTGTGCATATAATGTGTGTGTGGTACATGTGGCATGGTGTGCATGTGTGTGGTGCATGTGGCACAGTGTGCATGTGTGTGACGCATGTGGCACGGTGTGAATATAGTGCATGTGGAGCCTTTAGAAATCCGAGCACAATGTCATGGAATCTTCTTTCCTGCTGCCTTCTTGTGGACTCGGGGGCTGGAACTCAAGTCACCAGGCTTATACCCACTGAGCCATCTCGCTAGCCCTGACTCTCTTGATCTGTTTCTCTGAGGCCTTTAAACAAATGACAAGGCAAAGAGCAACTAGTAAATAAAAACTTAACATGCAAACATCTGTGCTGCTGACCTTGGAATGTGACTGTTCTGTGTCTCTCGGTTTAGCAGGAACCCAAATCCCATAGTGCCAGGCAGGTCTTCGGCTGAAGATGTAACCTTTATCTGACTGCACGAGGTGGAAAAGCTTCCCAGCTGCCCCTCTCCCGGAGACCTCCTGTACTTTGTGTTCTGACCAGCAGCGTTTCTTCGGTTGGCTCATCTAAACAATCCCCTTGTTCTCAGCTTGGTTTTGAAGTTCTTTTCTTTTATATATATATATGTGTGTGGGTGCGTGGAAATGTGTGTGTTTGCAACTGTGTGTGGACATGCATACAAGAGGACACAAGGGTATGTGCCTGAGAAGGCCCAAGGGTGGCATTGGGACCCATCCCGGAGGATTGTTCTACCTCCTTATTTCTTGCTGTGAAGTTTCCCAGGCTCCTGCCTTCCAGGAAGTGGAGGTACAGAGCAACAGCTTCTCTGCCTGGCAGTTTTTACATTGGATCCTGGGACCCGAACTCAGGTCTTTTTGTTTGTGAGTCAAAGGTTTTAATCTCTCCAGTCCCTTGAAGATTTGCGCTCTGATGCTAAAGCATCTAATACTTCTGCACAGCCTTTACAGATCGCATAGAAAGCGCGCCAGAGAAAGCAACTTTTAATAGGACCAAGTTTTCTGTTATGAGAGGACTCAGTACACTCACATGCATACATACTCATGCAATACCCATGTGCACACATACACACTCACACATACATGTGCACATATACATCACACTCTCACATATACACCTGCATGACACACATGCACACACACATGCACTCACACATGCACACACATACACTGACGTGAACACAGACAGGTATGCACATACATGTACACAAACTCGTATGCACACACATGTACACACGCATACTCCCACACTTACAGGCACACACTTGTATGTGTACACACATGCATACACATACACACTTATGTACTCACATAGACTCACACAGGCACACACACACACATATAGATGCACATACTCACACACACATACACATGCACATACACTCACACATGCAGACACCCTGACATACACACATAGATGAACACACACATGCACACAGATGAACACACAGTCACACATACAGATGCACACACACACATGCACACACCTATGCACACATTCATTCACATATGTACACACATACATGTATATACGTGTGCATATGCACACACAGGGATGAGCACACATGTACACACATATATATACACTCATACATGCACATACATATACACATATACACACATGCACACACATATGCTTGCACACACACTTATACAGACACGCACAGGCACACACGCAGTCACACACACACCCACATGCACACACATGCACATGCTCACTCAGGCACATACAGACACATGCACACACAGGAATCCCCATGCTGGGTGCACAAGGGACCTTTCTCTTCTGACCACCATCCCCTTGCTTCACCGCACTCAGCAACGCTGCATCCATCAACATACATCACATTTATGATCAGCTACTTTTGCCCTTGTTCTAGGATTTCCCTCCTTCTCTATCTCCCTCTACCCTTTTCCTTTGCTCTTCCTTCCGGGCCGTCCCTGCTTGGCGAAGCCCCAGCAGATGTCTGCGAAGCAGTGACACCTCAGCAAGTCCTTGCTGGGCTCGAGCTGGCAGCTCCCCATGCCAGTGCCACTCAGCCACCTCCTCATCAGGCCGCCTCTCTGCCTCCCCTCCGACTCCTTCCAGGGCCTCTGAAATTAACGAGCTGAAAGTCAGCCCAGCAGCGCTTGGCATGCATGATGGGCGGGGAGCGCCGGGCCGAGACAGTGGGCCTGTTTTCTCTCCTGGGACATTTAATTTCCGCTTCTCAGATGAGCTGCAAAGCCGTGAGACCCCCGCACTGTGTGATGCAGATAATGAAGGTGCTGATAGGTGCCTAGGAGACTCGGTGGCTCCGAGCACAGCCGGGGTCTGATATGCTTCATGCCAGTAGGTCGCTTCGGAGCCTCCGCCCCCGTCAAGGATGCTTCGTCTTTATGTGGAAAACAGCAGCTGTCACCTAAATGGCTAATGGGAAGCAGAGTAGAACCTTCGTACTAGTAATCTTCGTCACTTAATAATTGCAAAGGCATCGGCCGCCACCGGCCTGTGAGTCTGCAGGAGGAGAGCTTACCGGTCCTGTGCAGTTCGTGGTGGAGTGCGTGTAAATTGCAAAATCTGTGGTGCTGCTGTGTGCAAATCTAATTTAGTATCATTTGAATAGCCGAGTAATTAAAATGTATTATAGGTATAAGATGTTGGGATGGTGGAGTGTCTGCATTTAAGGGGAAGATTTATTGGGCTTGCCGGCATCCACAGCAAAGCTCCTACAACCACATTAGCTAACATCTGTTGGAAAATGTCGAGTCGCAGGGCAGAAGACGTGCACGCGGAATAGATGTTTCCATGAGTTGGAACGACCAACCGGAAACATGGCACAGCTCTTACAAGTTTAATTAATTAGCCCGGGGACCTGTGCCTGCGTGGTCACACGTATGCACACAAGCAGGAGGGGGATGTGGCTGTACAAAGGGGTATGTGCACCTAGCTACATGGAAACACGCATCCTTTCTAATTAACGTGCAACCCCCACAGAGTGGGAAGTAGTTTGATTGGGTTTGAGAAACAGGGTCATAATAACAGGACAGGTGATGTTGACCCTGGGCCTTTTCTGGCAGATTATTGTGTTTGCTTTACTAAGTGATCAAGATTCTGGGAGGTGATCAGTGGGCTGGCGCACAGGATTCTGGGAGAGCAGCAGTAATTCAGTCACACCTACAAGCAGGCTGTTTTATCTTCAGGGAGTTACTGTACCTCCCTTGGCAAAGGGTAAAAAGGCCGGGATTCTAGAAGGAACAGCTTCAACAACTGTCTAGGGGAAGAGGGAGAGAGAAGAGGGACCCACCATTCTCTTAGGAGATAAGTCAAAGGACAAGGACATTTGGAAATATGAATATCTATATATCTTATGTGCCTAAACGTATATACTCAGAGATAAACCTGATACACCGACTTAATTCAAAACATGTTCTGAGGAGTGCTGGTCACGTGACCAAAGAAAGAGTAAGAGTGCTTGCTCCAAAGGAAGGACAATCAGATGCACTTGAATACGGTGAGATGCCCACAAACCTGACACGTTTTGTTCTTCATCCTTGAGTAGCCTCTAGGGGCGTCTCTCAGACATAAAATTAAGCAGATGGCCAGGAGGGACCCAGAATCTGCACAAGGTGCGACCACCAGCTGCTCCACCACTCTGCTGACCTCTTCCAAAACATCTGGCCAGATGTGAGCAAAGCTGATGGGAAGACTCGGAAGGACATGGAATGGAATCCCCTCAAAGGACTAACCTCACCGGGCTGAACTCACTTCTTGGCAGGGGGCAGGGGGAGGAGGGGGTGTTCCACGCAAAGGTCCACAGGGATCATGCACGCGTCTCACTCACGTCTCTGCGGATGCTGGGACAGCTGACTATTTTGAATAAATATGCAGATTTTAAATAATGTTTTTAAAAGCACCCTCTGGTTTATGATGTCGGAGCCAAAACCAGGTATTGACATAAATGTTGGAAACATTTACTAACACCTGCAGCTTGCCTCCCCAGTCACACATCTCTCAGCTAAGAAGAGGAAAAACACAGATCTGGCAGGCAGCAAATGGGAGGAAAAAAGAGACACAAAAAAGGAGGAGGAAAAGGAAGAGGAGGAAGACTGGTAATGCAAGAATTAGAAACAGTTGTGTTTGCCATATCATGACAACTTGATATTCGGCACTTTGTAGAAAGTGGTCACATTTTTTCCATATTCATTAGAAGATTATTAATTGCAAAATCGGTTACATAATATATAACATTCATTCAAGTCCACTTAATGTAAAATGTGGGGTTTTAGGTCAGCTTTTCATGTCCTTGCCATTTTAATAGGAAATTTGAACCTGCTTTTTTTTCCTGAGGTGGAAACTGGCATCTATATGATCAGCATGGAATTAAGACAAAAAACTAACATCAAAGGTCTGGCTCATCCTTCCATTTATTTAAATGGAGGAGTCTGCAACACATAGAACACAGAAGGATGGACCGTAATCTCCATCAATGATACAGGGACCAGGAAAGAACTACGTGTGATTCAATATAGTATATTTAGCATATTTTCATTGCACCAAATATCAGCTGATCCACCTCTTATTAGTATAAATGGCTTAGATTAGTGTCAGGCATTCTCAACAGTAAAGAAATTACAGGAGCCTGTAAGCCTCATTAAGTTCTGGCTGCATGTTAACGAGGGCCTAGGCCTTATTAATAAGAAGAGGAAAAGATAAAACTATGCTGCAAGGGGGGAAAAAAGGAACCAAATGTGCCTTTAAAAATTCCATGGCATTGGGGTCAGAGAGGTGGCTCAGGGATTAAGCCTCTGCCTTGCAGGCGGAAGGTCCTGAGTTTGGATCCTGGACCCCACGTATAGACGCCAGGCAGAAGCGGGGGCGACCCGTGTTTCTGGTCCTGGTAGGGCAGAGCCTGTGAATCCCGGGGCAGAGTAAACAAGGAGGAGGTGGAGGCGTCCATGGTGGTTCCCGAATTCATCCGTGGTTCTACACACACACACACACACACACACACACACACACACACACGCACACATACATACATGCACAATTGAATAAATTAAAAAAAATTCCATGGCGTTAAAAAGTAAGAAGATGCCCATAGGAGAGATGTTTCTCCCCAGATCTCCCAGGAACTCCAGGGGATGTGCCCTCTCCTCAGGGGCAACTTCTTGGTTTTGTGATGAACCAAAAAAAAAAAAAAAAAAAAAAAAAAAGATTCTGCTCCCGTTCCTGCCAGACACCTTGGGAAATTGCATGTTTCCAGCAGTGACATGTTGTCACCTTTCCCTTCTGAATGGCTGAGCTGCTGTTTTTGGATGGACTCATCATGACCAGGTAACTGGCGCTGGGGAGACGCGCCTCAGCCTAGGGACACAAGCACCCACATCTCTTCTCTGTCTGTACCCTTCGAGTCATGGAATCTGGGTGGTGATACTCAAAAAACCCTCAGACCTTGGGAAATAAGGAAAAGAGGAGACCACGTCAACCGAGGCCTTTGTCGCAGGCCAGCAGACAAACGAGCCAGCAACCTTGCTGTTAGGATCTTGTTTAAATGCCCAGAGATTATTAGGGGCTCACTCTAGAGTACAGCAGGAAAGCCAAAGGGGCAGAGGGCACAGGCAGATCCAAGCTGCTGTGGATGGAGGTGCCACGGATTGGGAGCCAGTCAGAAGGTGAAGACCCGGAAGCAAAGGAAAAGGCCCCCAGGCTCGCTGTAAGGTGCTTCTGAAGATGGGAGAGAGAGAAATCAGGTATTTGTCCACGATGCTTGGAAATTAGATGGGTGCATGTGATTTCATGTGCATACACTTGCAAGCTTTTATTAATTGCAAAGCTTTTTAAAAGTAGTGTCCAAATCAATATTGATGACTCTGTGTGTGTGTGTGTGTGTGTGTGTGTGTGTGTGTGTGTGTGTGTGTGTGTCTGAGATTGACAGGAAATGCTTCCTCTATCACTTTTCACTTTATCTTTAGAAACAGAGTCTTTTGCAGCAATGGAGCTTGCTGTGTGATAGATGAGCTGGTCAGTGGGCCCAGAGGTCCACATCCACCAGTGCTGGTGTTATAGGTACTGCCAGAGCTCTGAACTCAGGTCCTCCTGGTTGTGCAACAATTGCCCCCCACCCCTAGCTCTGTGTCATCTCCTTAGTTGGATTTTTTTTCCTAATCAGAAATGAAAGCTATTTGTGTTTTGGACTCCTTCAGTCTTAGCCAGCAGTATTTCAAAATTTTAAGTTGCATTTATTGTTTAAAAAGAAAATGGTAAGTCTTACATTAATGGAGTAGTCAGTGAGCTAAAGAAATAGTCCATTGGGGTGGAGAGATGGTTCAGGGGTTAAGACTCTGCCTTATAAGCAGAAGGTCCTGAGTTCAGATCCCAGGTTTTATGTAAAAACACCAGGCAGGAATGGTGGTAGCCTGTGGTTCTGGGCCTGGTGGGCGGAGCCTGGGAAATCCCAGAATGAAGCAAAAAGGAAGTAGAAGCAATCCAGGATGATTCCCAATCACTCTTGGTCCTGACCACAGGGACACACAATGCCCTCTGATACACACAGGCACACACACACACATACTAAATAAATAAATAATAAATAAATAAATAAATGAAACAGATAAATAGAAACAGTCCATTGTTGAATCTTGCTAATTCAGAGTTTAAGATGATTTCTTATGATCCTTCAGTGTCCTTATGTTATCCTGAGAGCTTAGACACCACATTTCTTTTATACCCTCCCTTCCATTCCAATTCATCTCCTTCACCCACTGTATTCAGATGGAAAGTACCATGATCTTGACTCTGGGGGTTTGCTAGGAACGAGTATTATCACGAGCGTCTTACAGCGCCATGCACCGGTCTTGGCAGCTAACAATGGCGAGATGAGATGCACAGCTCTCGTCGCAGGTCCACTGGGGGTATCACATCCTGGCTGCACCGTGCCTGTCACCTGGGAAATGGATGGGTTTCGGGGACTTGGAATGATGAGCATTTAAGGCCTTCCATGTTCTGCTGGGACTAAAGCTGTTTGAATGCTTGTGGGCCAAATCTGCGTTAGTCACAACACTGAAGTTTCTTTGCCTCACCTAGCTGGGCCGCACAGATCTGAACACTCAGGGTGTGAGCCGGCTGTGTCGCAGATTGAGCACACACTCACAAAGCCGCTGTGGTTTCTAGGCAGGGGCGAAGGCATCTCTCAAGACAGTGAAATCCAATTTCCGAGAGAGCTGCTCGTGCAGTCGGAATAGCATCGTGTGTTGGCTTCAGTCCTGTGA
The DNA here is from genome assembly GCA_023101885.1 of Typhlomys cinereus. NCBI lineage: Eukaryota > Metazoa > Chordata > Mammalia > Rodentia > Platacanthomyidae > Typhlomys > Typhlomys cinereus. The sequence continues at coordinate 963,068 of JALPQD010000087.1, read as the reverse complement.
AACAATTCCACAGGCGCTTCTCACAGCTCGACGTGAGAAGTTGTTCCTTTCCAGCCTTTAATGTGGAGATGTTAATATGGTTTCTGGGCCACCCTCTTTCAAAGCCGGTCTTAGCAAGAGAATTAGAATCCGGTGCACGGAAACCCTGCAGGGCTCAGACCTCCAGAACCCGCATCCTGTGTCACTTGATTTCTCCAATGACAAGACGTGTATTAAAAAATATTTCTTTTATTGTTACATTTTAGGCACGTTTACCATTCGCTGCTTGGCTTCATTATGTATCATAGTCTGAATCTACAAATCAAGTATAATTAGACTTAGCGAACTGATTGGATTTCTAATTAAGCTACATTGGAAACAATGAACAATCAGCAAATATTCTGACTAGGTACATTTTCAAGAGCAACTCTTGGGCTTTTTGCTGATGACTAGACACCAGTGTCATTACATTTGTTGGTGGCAAGCAAATTTTAAAGCTAAAATAGAGGCAATTAGTAAAGATCTTGAAATATTTGATCACGTTTGTCCAATTAGCGTGCAATTAGGCAGTGGTATGCCATGGGACGGGCATTCTGCCTCAGCGCGTAGTACCGAAGGATCCCTTTGAAATTTCGCTGTTTAGTTTATTGATATATAAAAAAAGGAAGTTATGGTTGTAATTTCCAATTTAAAAAAAATACCGTGCAGATGGTCTGACTATATATTTAACAATGTTAAACAAATCCAAACAAGGGAAGCATGTTACCTGAATTACACAGCTGTGATGTGTGAATAAGCTCTGGATCATGGTAGATTACAGCTGTGCTTAGTTCGATCCCGGAAACTAGCAGGCTTATGTCCCAGGAGCCTGAGCGGTTCCCCTAAAGGGTTTTCACCTGATTGACAGCTCTGGATCTGTCCACGTGGCCAGTGGGAGTTAGCTTGGCTCTTAGGAATTCTAGCCATTTCAGTTTTACATGCAGGGGAGCAGGGAAAAGTGGATTTAGGGAGAGGAATCAGCTAAAACACAGCTTGATCTGGTGTTGCCATTGTGAACTGACGCACTCGTGTCTAGAGCTGTTGTTGGGTCGCGACATACTCTGTGAGGAGCCTATGGCCCGTGGTAAGCAAGGGAGCTGGTTTGCTTTAAACACTAACTGGTTTAGGACCACCAAAGAGCACGGTGCTTCACCACATAGCAAGGAGCGTTTTCCTGACTTCATTCCAATGATCTTTGGAAAGGCTGTAGCATTTCCATTGCAGGAGAAAGACTATGGAAGAGTCAAGTGCTCTGGGTATCTCAGGCAAGGGGTCAGATGCCCAGGGGCGATGGGCAGCCTCGAAGGTTCTGGAGGTAGTGTTGCTTCGAGGAGCTGGGAAAGAGAAAACTAAAGGAAAACATGGTGGAAAGAGAAGTGAGGGGAGCCCACGTATGCTCAGGTGACCTGGGGAACTTGTCTGTGTGAAAGGATTCAACACTCTCCCCCCATCCCCCCACCTCCCCACCCCCATTTTCTTCTGAATCCCTGACTTGCGGGGTTAAACATCTTATTATCTGAGTTGCTGAGTGAAAGGCATTTTGAAGTTAACTTGTCTCAGTAAACCCCGGAAACCTGGTAGGTTCAACAGATTTCAATGGGTTGGATCTGGGGGTCTGGGGAAGACGGTCTGTTGGGACACACCCCGTTCTCAAGGTGTCCAGTCTCAGCATTGAGTTACTAGAGGAAGTGCAGGTTATTCAGAACACTTTTGGAAATTGGTGGTGGAGACCCCATGAAATTAAAAACGGAGAGAACAAAAGCAACATATGAACTTCTGTGGCATCTGGATGTAGCCAAGTGAGCACGCGAAGTCTTTCACTACACGCACTGAGAAGGAGCATTGATTGTATTTTCCAAGCCCTCTGGTTTCCCTGATTTTAAAGCTTTTTGTTCTTTCTCTGGAAGCAGATTGCTAGTGTGAAAAATCAAAGCCAGGCCTTTGTATGTAATTAAATTCTGTCCTGAGGTTTAATGAAATTGCTAAATTCTGTATTTAGAATCTTTACAAATTTAATTTTTGCATTTGGAGACAGGGTCTTGTTCCGTAGCCCAAGTTGGACGGAACTAGATATTGCTCAGGCTGTGCTAGAACTCGCAGCAATCCCCCATCTCAGCTTCTTTGATACTGGGATTACAGGCTCCTTACCCTCTGAGCTGTCTCACAAACCACAACAGTGAACATTTCTTCATAACTATGTCCAACTGTTGCACAGGCATACTTACACACACAGAAGGAATGCATGTCTGTTTCTCTAGACTCAAACCCAGCTGGGTGGGCTGTATTTAAATCTGGCAGCTCTGCTTCTGAATGTATCTGTAGGAAGACACAAGAAGCCTAGGACAGCTCTCTCCCAAGAGCCTCTGAGTTACAGTCTCAGTTGGGCCCTGAGATAGACAGTGACCACCTCGTGGGCCAGCTCTCAATGCCAGCAGCCAAGCAGAATCTTCTTGAGGTGTGGGGGCTTGAAGTCCTCTGTGCTCAATGCCCGGACTTACAAAGTCCGGATCTCCAGGAAGAGGACACAGGCAGTGTAGTGACTAACACTCCCAGAGAGTCAAAATGTGCAGCTAAGTGACCTGAAAAGTCATCAGCTACACATGTTAGAGCCACCTAGGGTGTCTCGCACACGCTCATGTCTGGACCTCAACACTGGTGGTTCTAACTTAATGGTCTTAAGTAGTGGTGTGAATGAAGTCTACTATCTTTGACTGTGTAAGAATACTTCCACACAAGTATGTACTGTATGCCGGGTATATTCCCCACAGTGCCCCACTGTAACAGTTGTTTTTCTTTTATTACTGTGAGGCAATTCTTTGATCCCACCAGCTTAGGGGAGAAAGGGAAATTTATTTGGCTTATGATTCCAGAAGGGATATAGTGTATTACTGTGGGAATGAACAGCAGAAGACACGGCTGCAGGTGGAGGCAGGAGGCAGGTTCAGGTCACTACAGCCATCAGGGGACAGAGAGAGCAGATGGAGAGAGGAAGCAAGGCCAGGCTACCCAACCTCAGGCTCGCCCTGTGACATGCCCTCCTCCAGCAAAGCTCCACCTCCCAAAGGTGCCACAAAGTTCCCAGTCAAATCCATGAGCTTGGGGTAGGGGAGAGACTCACACTCAAAACCATGTCGCTCAAGCAAGTATATAGGCACTTTGGGCACACCCCATATCCCTCAAGTATATGATTCACTTTGAGCACACCCCCATATCTGTCAGGTATATAATGTACTTTGGACACACCCATATCTCTCAAGTATATAATTCACTTTGGGCACACCCATATCTCTCAAGTATACAAGCACTTTGGACACACCCATATCTCTAAAGTATATAAACACTTTGGACACACCCCCATATCTCTCAAGTATACAAACACTTTAGGTACACCCATATCCCTCCACCACTACCTTTCTCCTGCCCTGCCATTCCATTATTCTTTTGTCCCCCAAAGAGTTTTCTTCCTATTTTAATGTCATCCATACACACATACTTTTATGTATTATATTCATAAAGTCCAGGATGCACAAGTGAGAGACAGCACTCAATGTTTGTCTTTCTGAATCCCACTCCTCTTTGTGATTGAAGCAAATTCCAGTATGTATACAAGTCACATTAATAAAATTAAGTTGTTATATGTACTGTCATGTAGCCATTCCCCTGTTGATGGACATCTAAAGCTTCTATAACTTGTCTCTTGTGATAAAATATACACTAGTTCAGCCATTATAAAATTCAATATGAAAGTAAAATTAGACCTACCTACCATATGACCCAGATAGACTACTCTTGGGTGTTTTCCCCAAAGGCTCTAGCTTGGCATGTTACAGAGATGCTTACATTTCTGCAGTTTATAAGACTCCCCAGGGGATAGTAGCTGTGGAGAAGGGTGACTTATGAGGAGCTCCGGGGCGCTCACCATCTTGCCTGGGCCTTCATTTACCCTAACTGCAGTGTTCAATGCTGTGGAGCCACATCCATCTTCCCCAAAGGGGTCAATTTCTGCTGCCCAGCGAAGGGCAGGCAGGGCCTGAGATTTCCCGGGTGTGAGAGGGCCCATGTCATCTGTCAAAACCAAGACAAAACACCAGCCCCCAAACACGACTGTTTAAGCATGCCAGGCAATTTTTTTAAAAAGAATAAAATAGACTGTTTTCTGCTGGGTCCGAGAGCAGCGCAGGAAGTTGGCTTGGAAGAAATGGTGGTCAGGAGACCTAGCAGACTGAAGCAAAAATGGGTTGAATGAGAGAAAGGTGGAATCTTTGCTTCCTTTCAATGCCTGTGATAAATACATTGGCTGAATCAACTTAAGGGAGAAAGAAATTGTGCTGGCTTGAGCTTCTAGAAGGCTGCAGTCCGTCATGGTGAGCAAGACAGGGCAGCCGGGCCAAGAAACCAGATCCTTCCATTGCAAGAAGAGGGTAGAACTGAAAATGGGGTCAAGTTCTAAAACCTGGAGCCACACCTTTCTACCTTCCCCCACAATCACTTCCTTCAGCAAGACTATCTAGCGTCCAAGATTCCATAACCTTCCCGAACACCACCCACTGGGAACCAAGTGTCCAAACACATAAGCCTGTAGAGATTGTGTGTGGTGTGGGTGGGATGGTGTGGTGTGGTGTGTGTATGTGTGTAGTATGATGTGTATTGTGTGGTGTGTGTGTGGTATGGTTTTGTGTGTGTGTGTGTGTGTGTGTGTGTGTGTGTGTGTGTGTGTGTGTGTATGTCCATAAATGGATGCATGGGTACAGAAAGCTTAGCATGTGTGCAATCGTACTCAATCATAAAGAAAAACGAGAATTATACTGTTTGCAGAAAACGCATGGAACTGGAGGTTATCTTATCAAGGGAAACAGACACCCTTGGAAATGTGTTTTGCTTTCAGGATTTTTGATGGCTTCCCAATGGCCTGTTTAAGTGGCTGATGTTGCTCTGGGGTTGGGGTCCCGGTGGGAGTACCCCACTTGCCACTCTCACATCTGCCGCATGCTCGAGAGGGGGAGATCGGTCCTAGGCCACTGCACTTTGACTTGTGAAGAGCGTGGTGGAGACAACACAGCTCACTTCCTTTCCCAAGCCGAAGCCTGACACTGACGCGCTGGGTGACCAGGCTCCCTGGGCCGTGGTCTTCCCTGGGGACTGGATTCCGTGGCCACAGGGATAAGATAACCGTCTGCTCAGCCGGTACGGGACGCGGCTGCTCCGAGAGGAGACGAGATGATGTTTTCCCTTTGTCCTCTGTGGCCAGCCCCCCTCTCCTGACACTGCACCCCCAGCCCACGTTGTACAGAGCCATGCGGATTTGTGCAGGCCTGTAAAATTAATTATACCGTGAGTGCTTAGTAACCGATGAATTGTAAATTGTACATTATTAAAACAGCATCCGCACTCTGACTGATGTATGATTCCCCTGGGAGTGGATGAAGTGAAGAGCTTTGTACATTTTAGATCTTTCTTACCGTCACCGTGAGGCATTGTGTGTGTGTGTGTGTGTGTGTGTGTGTGTGTGTGTGTGTGTGTGTGTGATAATAGCAATAGTTTTGAATTGTTCTTTGGAAGCTGAATTCAGTTGAAAGTGTTTTATTTTCTGATGGCACTAGATGATATAGACGCCCTCACACATCGGCTTGTAGCATCCATTATGGCTGTAAGTGCAGTGTAATGGTGACGGTGCTGTATCTAGCCCTGGATGCCCTCCACAAAGGAGGCACCTCATGCACCGGATGTGGCCAGAAGGGATGTGATCCAACACACCGCACAGTCACGTAAGTCATGTGGTGACAGCATTTGTCTGCTGAAGCTCTAGAAGGATTTGTAGAACATTGTCAGAAGCAGAAAGGATGTCAGGGGAGCTGGGGGCCTGGGGCTTCAGTCGAAAAGGAAGAATCTGGAAAGAACAGTTGTTCTTGTCTCTTCTGTCTAGAAGCTGCAGGATTCCCCCCCTGGAGTTGCTGGTGGGCCACTCTTGGTTTAACTGGCTCTCCCCTGTGGGGTGTCTCCCCTGTGGCATGTCTCCTCCACATCTTTCTATCTGCCATGGTGATTCCTTTCAGGCACATTGCACATATCCGGTTCTCCATGGAAACTTTCTGTGATTGACCGTGCCGGTGGCCTTGAGTCAGAGCTGCTATCAGCCATGCCACTTGGCCCTTGCCAGCAGGCATGCTAGCTAGAGCTCAGTGGCACAGGCAAACCACACACGCGCACACAGACGCACACATGCACACACAAGAATACACACGCATACACAAAGATGCACACACAGATACACATGCACACACAGATGCACACATGCACATACACAGATGCACAGACACACACAAGAATACACGTGCATACACAAAAATACACACACAGACACACAGAGATGCACAGATGCATACACACACAAGAATGCACACGCATACACAGAGATGCACATAAAGACACACAAACATACAGAGATGCACAGGCACAAACACACCCACACACAGATGCACAGACACAAACACACATACACACTTAGATGCACAGGCACACAGATGCATAGGCATGCTAGATACAACACAGTAGTCCATGTAAACCACACAGAAATATACAGACAGAAAGATGGACATACACACACACATACAGACACACAGGCACATAGGCACACAGACAGGCACACATGTGCACACGCACATGCACACACACATGCACACGCACACACACATACACAGAGATTACTCCCCTGCATCTTGGCTAGAAGTAGGTTGCCTGATGAGTGGACTATGCCTGAGTGCTGGGCGGCACTGGGCACCTCACTATAAACAGTATTGGGTGCTGGGAGGGGTGCTGGGGATTGGTTCAGTGGTTAAAGCCTTTGCCACCCCAGCAAGAGGACCTGAGTTTAGATCCCCAGATCAATCCCACAGATGCCAAGTGGATATGACGGACTCTGCAATTCTGGTCCTGGAAGGCAGAGCCTGGGAAACCCAGGCAAGCAGTGAGGAGGTAGAACAATCCAGGATGGTTTCTGATCCACCCTTGGGCCTCCACAGGGACATACACTCCAGTACCTTCTTCTACAAAGCCCACTCTACACACACACACACACACACACACACGCACGCACGCACGCACGCACACACGCACACACGCACGCATGCACGCGCACACACACGCACACAAATGTTGGTGGGTTTCTTGGCTACAAATCACTAAGAATTCTGAGGCAGTATACAAAGCCTGTATCACAAAGCATGGGTCACAAAGCGTGGACCCCGAATCATGGACGCCAGCCAGCTGTGTGTGCAGCGCCGGGACACACCAGGACTCATCATGGTGCACTGAACATTCACCCAAGGGTGAGGGAGGACGGTTGTGTTTTCGGTGTTTTAACTTTCTGGAGGTCTGACTGGCTACCAGTCTTTCCTCTGTCAGGATGCGGGCAGCGGTATCGTCGTGTCCTGCAGGAGCCGAGATGACCATCTCTCCATCTCATGGTCATGAAGGATGAGACAGGGAGGAGGTGTTTGTCTTTTTTTTTTTTTCACTGTGACACAGTCATGGCAAAGAGACAGGCCAAAAGAGAAAGTTGTCTTACAACCAAGTCTGAAAAGGGAAGCTGCCATAGAAAAACAGAAATCAGATTCCTGATGGAACCTCTCTACGTGTCCCTCTCATGGTGGCTCCCTGCGCTCCACAGTTACCATCTTCTGGCCCTCCAAACGACCCCTGTGGTCTTGAAAAATGATGGTGACCACCTGTTCTCAATTCACCCTTAAGGGGCACCCGCTCCGGCTCTGCCATGAACTCATTTGGTATAAGAAGAGAGTAGAGGAGATGCCTGGGGGTACTGAAGGGAGGGGGCACTGTGCGAAAGGGGCTGGGCAAGGAGCCCCGTGGTAGTGGAGGGAATGGCAGGGGCAGGGCCGGAGCACTACTGCACACCACATGTGCCACATCAGCTCTGAGAGGACCTCGCCCCACGCGTGTTGTGCCGGGACAGACAGTGTCCACGGGAGAGGTGGTGCAATCTGCTCTGTCCATTACCTCTGTTCCTGGGATGGTCTGTGGGCATTTAGGATAAAAATAGACCTTCCGTGAGATGATGTGGCTAGTTAAGGAAAGAATCAATTCAGGGTCACCAAAATGCATAAGCAACCTGTGTGTTTCATGGTGGATGGATGGATACATGCAATGTGACATGTGTCTGAATCCATGCTCGCATGTGCAAGAAGTATTATTCAGCCAGAGAGAGAGAGAGAGAGAGAGAGAGAGAGAGAGAGAGAGAGAGAGAGAGTCTTCCCTCTGGCACAAAGTGGATGAACCTGCAAGACACTATGGTATGCAAAATAAGCCAGGCACAGAAAGGCAAATACTGTGTGATCCCGCTTATGCGTGGCATTGTAAAGGGGAAGTTCAGAAATGTAAAGTTTGGGCTGTTAGCTGCGGGTGTGATGGAGGATGGACAGATGCTGGTCAGAGAGCTGGAGGGTTTGGTTCTGTGAGACAAATGAGTTGCTGATGATGAGTAACCTCTGGAAACCGTGGCTCGCTGGATTACGTCGTGTACTTGAAGGTCACATTTCACCCTGGGACCACCAAGAGACCTCCGGCAGGGCTCAATTTCCAGATCAGGCTGCTGTCAGGACTGTGGGTCTCAGACAGTCCCACAGAGAAGTTCTTCTGCGTCTCGGTGGGATAGAAAGAGAGGACAAAATCAAGTCTTGTTTTTAAAATAAATCTTGAAAGGCCTGTAGAAATCTTTTTCGTTTTGAGAAGGTAGATGCCAAGTACCTCAACACATATGCATGTGCATATGCACATGTACACATATATATGCGCACTCATGTACATACACGTGCATCATACACCAAATACACATACACATCCGCACATTGTGCATATGAGGTGCTGGGTATGTTAAATTGACTGGTGATTGCTTTACATAGACTCACATACATACATATCTATTAGAGAATCAAGGTGCATAACTTAATTATATACAGTTGCATCAATTATATCTCAAGGAAACTGGAGACAGATGAGGCAAAGAGAAAGGGAGGGAGAGAGAGAAACAGAGAGAGAGAGAGAGAAAAGGTAGCAGCATGTCTAAAGATTCATTCACAGGTTTAGAAAGAGGGTTTTGCTTTTATTGCAGAATGGCGTCAGGAAAGGTGTTTATATACTCAGGGGAGTTACTGCGCATTCTAGAAGCGGGTTATCTACTCGAAACTTGAGCTGCCCCCAAATGAGAAGACACCTTTCTCAGCCAGCAGGCCTTATCTCTGCATGCAGTGTGCCCTGAAATTCAAAAGAGGGCAGTAGATAACCTCGGCTCGCTCGCTTGCTGCCTGCCAGTGTGAAGTCCCAGCGATGCCAGAAGGGGATCTGCTGGCCCTCCCCCCAACACTCATGTCCTCCTGGGGTTGGTTGGTTCACAGTGTTGTTTCTTGAGCTTCGTGCTCACATTGGAAGCAAATGTTTGATTTGCAAGACTGGGGGGGGGGTGCGGGTGATGTTAGGGAGCAGGAGCAGAAGATACACTGCTTGCCACAGCGGACGGATGCCTACCTAGGGGTGGGCGAGGGTCCCAACAAGGTGGGAGCTGCCTGGTCGCTTGCCGCTGCCTCGTAATCACTTTGCTGGCTCTCTGCAGTGAGTGGCGCTCTCCCCGGGCTGAGGGTCTTGGGTGGTGTCCTCCTAGTGAACCGCTGGAAGGAGAGAGAGAAGCTGTTCAGAGAGTCTCAGAGCTGCCTGAAGCAAGTCCGTGACAGCAAGACATGTGGCATGTCCCCAGGATTGGGGAGAAACTGAGGGGTAGGTAGGGTACAAATACCTGGGGACAGGAGATCTGAAGTTCGCAAACTGAATAGACGGGATTTTTTAATAATGTTTTCTTTATACTTATGGTGTGGGTGTGCATATGTGTATGTGTGTATACACGTGTATGCACACGTGTGTATATGCGTGTGTGTGCTTGTGCAGACATGCTCACACCATGATACGCATGAAGAAGTTACAGGATGCTTGTAGGAGTCAATCTTGCTTTCTACTATGTGGGCTCTGGGGATTGAACTCTGGTCCTTGGTCTTGGCAGCAAGCACCTTTATCCCCTTAGTCATCGTAAAGCCCCCAAGCACAATCTTATCTCAAGGCCACAGAAGTAATGCTAAGACTTCATCTCCATCGACACCACTAGACGTCACCTTCTTGAGAACGGTGACATGAGGTGTAGTCTTAAAGCCTCGTGGATAAGCCCATCTGGGTCCTTTGACAGGGGAGGAAGTGTTAGCACGATGGAATAACACTTTCTCAAATATTTTATTTATTTATGAGAGAGAGATTGAGAAAGAAAGAGAGAGAATGTATGCCATGGTGCATATTTGAAGGTCAAAGAACAACTTTCTTTCCTTCTACCATGTAAGACTTCCAGTAATTGAACTCAGGTCAACAGATTTGAGCACGGTCACCTTATACTGAACTGTCGCCCAGGCCCCTGGAATAGCACTTTTTCACTTGATCTTAGCCAAAAGGCCGAGAAGCGATGGAATAGCACTTTTTCAATAAACCTCGAAATGCTTTCGTCTTTCACTAAAAGCCTTGCACGATCACATCAATCAATCGAGAAAGGGACAAATTCCAGAAGCAATCTAGAGGCTGTCTCTAGAAGTTGAACCCGCTGCAGTTTTTGATTTCTTGAAAAACAACCGAAAATACTGCTATTTCATCAACACCCTCAGTTCTTAAAGCCATCAGGAATTTCTGCAATGAGCTAGGGAAAATACACATTAGCTTCTCTTTGGTTTTTTTCTTCTCCTGTTGAAATCTCCAAGTTGCCAGATGCCGCACTGTCTAGATGCGCACCTGACGCTGAATAAAGCGTCCCTGGGAAACGGGTTTAGCACTCTGGGCTGACTTAATATTAAACAATTACTCAGGAGCTGAGTTAATCAGTCCTTTACAGACGTCGAGCCGAGGATTCTCTTCTGGTGTGCAATCATAAAATCTGGGCTTGGCACATGCACCCAGGCCTGTGCGAGGTGCACGCTTCCTCGTGTGCTCTGAAGTGTCTGTCGAACCAGAAGGTCTTTTCCAGTGCTTCGCATAGCAGGACTGAGGACTGGTACAATCAGACAGAGCCTGCAGGGTTGTGCGGGTCGGAAGGATTTCTGGGGACTTCGGGGGCTGGTTAATCAGGTCCAAGGTGACCACAGCTTTTGTTGTCTCAAAGTAAGTGGCAGACAGGAAGATGTGTGCCTCTTTTCTGGAGTCATTAAAAAAAAAAACGAGTTCTTTCTCTTTGGGGATATAGTCCTTGCCGGAATCACACCAGCCAGTGTTCTCATTATAAACACAAAGAAAATGGATCTTGTTCATGGAATGTTTATAAAGGAAAAAATGGTCTGGCCTCCTGCCCCACAAAAACACTTTGTATGTCACAAAAAATGCTTTGTATATCACAAGAAATAGAGAGTTTAGAGAGTTTTTTTGTCGTGGTGGTGGTGGTAGAGTGTGTGTGTGTGTGTGTGTGTGTGTGTGAGAGAGAGAGAGAGAGAGAGAGAGAGAGAGGGCACTGTTATTATGGAGACCCAAAAGTGACCTGGGGAATCATCCTGGATCGCTTGGCTTTTTGATTGCTTTACTCTGGGGTTTCCTGAACTCCCCCTTCCAGGACAAGAATTTCAAGCTGCTGTCATTTGTGCCTGGTGTTGTTTCTATATGGGATCTGGGATCTGAACTCAAGTCCTTCTGTTTGGGAGGCAGAGGCTTGACCCCTGAGCATCTCTCTAGCTCTAAATAGAACATTTTAAACAGATTCTAAGGTAAAATGAATGAGAGACAGAGAGAATTCTGATAATGCAAATATTTATATCATATGCTAACATAATAATTTCCTTACCTGAAACTGGAAGCCTGCCCCTCCCTTTAGGTAATACACCAAAGGTACATTTTAAAATCTCACAGTCAGCCCCTGCCTCTCAGGGCACTCCACATCTGGAGTCTATGAGCTCTTTGCCAGCTCCTTGTCCCTCATGGATTCCACATCTGGAGTCCACGAGTTCTCCAGCCTCTCATGGCACTGTGTATCTGGAGTCTGTGAGTTCCATTCTTTCTCTCCCCTAATAAACTCTACCTTAATCCTCTAAAAAAGCTCACAGTCTTGATTTCTTTACCAATAAAATGTACAATTTGACATGATTTTGTAATTCTATTATATTATGATTCACTGAAGTATTGCAGTAGATACAGTGAACTTCTGACTATTGATTTTTTTCCACTGTTGAATTTATCTCGGTTTTAATGAGGATGAATAGGTATGCAGGCTTTTTTTCCAACATCAATCATAAGAATTACATTTTCTCAGTCCTGAAGAAAAATATAAAGTTTATGCTATGTTTAATTTTAGCCTTTCTCTCCCTCCCTTTTTCTCCCTTCCTCCCTTTCTCCCTCCCTTCTTTCTTTCTTTCTCTTTCTTTCTACAAGGTTGCATACCCAAGCTAGCATCCAACTTGCTGTGTAGCTGAGGCTGATCTAACCTTGTAGCTCTTCTGGCCCCGCTTCCTGAGTGCTGGGATTACAGGATTAAAGGCGTACACCACCAAGCCTGATTGTTGCCCAGTTTCTCAAGCACTGCTTGCTACGCCATGAACCACTCTAGTTTCATCCTTGGCTTTCAAGATTGTCTGTCCACCAGGAGAACCCAAATCAAGCAGCCAGCTGACTTCACCCCCAACATGGAAGTTACAGGGTTGGTCCTCCCTCTGCCTAGTCTCAGCGTCCATCACCGTCACGTAGAATGATACCTACATTTCAGGAGACGATCAAATGCAGGCAAGTCTTGCTTGTGGACTTTTGGACCTTCCTGCAAGCTGCTGCCCGGGTGTCTCTGTCTCCCCAACCCCCCCCCCACTGCAGTTCTACTTGTTCCTGGCCCAGAGTTACTTTCTGTAAAACCTTCTTGAACCAGTAGCATGCATACAGCTGGTGTCATCTGCATGCAGAGCTGCAGGGTTATTCCTGGATAGAAAGTAATGAAGCAGAAGTTTCTCAGCTGTAATGCATGTATATTTTTTAATGTTCTTTGTAATGCATGCACATTTTTGAAATCTTTGTCTTCCATACTGAGTGAACACAGACATGTGCACACATGTACACACATACAAGCTTATTTGCACATACCCATGCATTCATACTCACAAGCATGCATGTACATGCATATGCATGCACACAGGAACATGCATGTAATACACACATGCACTTAATATACCTGAACATGTGTGAAATACCCACACATAGAACATATACAAATGATGTAACACACACAAGCAAACATACACACAAGCATACTTACAATGCCCATTCACATGCAATCATACATACATGAACATGCATGCACTATACAGATACTTAACACAGCACACACACGTGCACACACAGACATGCATGTATATACACACAACATATATACATACAGCATGCATGCACTTGTATGCATTCACCCACACAAGAGCATGTATTTAATGCAACATGTACAACATATACACATACATATCCACAAACATACATGAACACACATGTATACAACCTGCACACATTTGCATGTACTTAATGTGCACACATGATAAAGAATGCAGCATAGGCTTGCATGTGTGCACACACATACAAAACATATATACATATTTATACACATTCATTCATTCACACACATGTATCAACAAACACATGAGCATGCATACAGTACACACATATACACATGCACATCCACAAACATGAATGCACACACATACAGAACATATATACACATGTACACACATCAGCATGCACTACACATACATGTGGGTACACACACACACACACACACACACACACACACACACACACACACCACTCTTCTTAAGTCTATTTTCTACTGGATGTGAACAAGTAAACTCCAGCCATTCCTTGCTTTCTTCATTAAGCATATAATCCGCTAAACGCCTACCTCCGTGGCTAAGATAAAGAGAGATAGGAATGAACAATGAACAGGAAGTCATGTACACGGAGCAGATAGGAGCGACCAGCCAACAGGAAGTCGTGTACGTGGAGCAGGTTGTGTTCCTGACGACCTGGCAGTAGATTGATGTCCAAGGCCCAAGAAGACAGTCACTGCTAAGTGGTACATTCCAGGCCTGAGCAAGAGCTTACACAGGGCCCGGACAGCTTAAGTGACTGGCCTCAGGCCACTGGGGACAGAGCTCAGAATCAAATTCTTCCCTTTAATTGACTTTTTGCCTCATGTAAAAGCCTTACTTAATTTTGAGAGAATCAGAGCTATTCTCTTCTCTGGTGCTTTTGAATTCATAAAAATCATATATGGTTCTATTACAAAGAGATATTCTGCATGAAAATTATGTGCAACTATACCACATTCCAAGCTCATGTACTACACATAGATAGTGTGTCATGAATAAAGTCCAGCAGGAAGGCATACAACATGGCTGTGGTCAGAGCACTTGGCTAATGTTTGTACTGTGGAACACATGTCAGCATTGACTAGTTGTGACTAAGGATAGCACAAGATACACACAGAGTTGGGATCAGAGCTAAGTAGCCAGTGTGTCCCATTACAGGGATGCCCTAATAATATTCTACAAACGTTTCTCTGGAAAAGGTCTTCATCGAGAAACCCGGCCAGCTTGGCTGCCCACATGCCACACACCTTCTCCAAGTATCCCTAGCCAACCCGAGATGCCAGAAAAGGCAATGGCTTGGGACGACACGGAAGACATGGCACTCCTTGTTCCTTTAGTCTTCTGTGGAAATTGCAGGATTTAGTGTGGAACTAGGGGGCCATTATGGTCATTTTGACTCAGCAAGGCTGGATGGAAGCCAAAGGTTTGGGAGGAATTGACTCTTGACCCTCTGCCTGTCCAGGATCCTCTCAGAGTCTTCCTCTTTCATGCCTCTACCTCCCAGCTTCCCTCCCCTCCCAATAAACGTGGCTGCCATCTCCCCTATTGGCATCATCTCAAAGCACCTGAATACTTGACAGAAACCCCTGAAAAGTGGGAAGTTCGAGGTAAAAGACCAAAAGGTCCCTGTGCGTGGTGGACGCCATGCACCATGCCTGGGTCCCACTGGCCCTCCTCCCACGCGCGCTCCATAGTCACTGAGAATAGCTGAAGTGTGACCTCCGGAGTCTTCCTTTACCTGCTGACATAGAACTTCTGTCAGTGGTGACAGAAGCCGCTGATGAAACTCAGGATTACAATTCAGAAATCCTCCCATGTGAGTTATACTGCAGCAAATTATAGCCATTGCAGAATAAAATATCTTCCTGTGCACACATACACACATATATATATATATACACATCTATACATACACATGTATGCATGTATGCATACACGTATGCATGCACACATACACATATATACACACACACACTGACTGTGATTGTTCTAGCTCATCATACATCATCAGAGGAAATCATGTGCTGCGCATATGCATACACACATGCACCCATGCACACATACACACACAAACACATGCACACAAAAACACACATGCACACAAAAACACACACATGCACACATGTTCTGGTCCCTTTGTCTGTTGCTTCCAAACCTCTCACTCCTTGTGTCGCCTGCAGTCACCCCACTTTGCTCTGTATTTTGTCACCAACAGAAAACACACACACACACACACAAACGTGCACATATGCTCCAGTCCCTCTGTCTGCTGTGCACCCCCTCCCCGCAGTCACCCCTTTCCCTGCGCATTCAGCACAGGCTCTGATGTGCGTGTCGTTTTATCGCTGTTTCCATCAGCCATGCCCCCCTCTGCAGGGCCACAGGATCTGTGCTCCCTGTCTTTCCCCCTCGGTCTCTCCTTCCAACTCTCGCCCGAGGCTGACCACACTCCTTCATTCTCGAGAATACACAGCTTATCTGTTTTCTGCGTTGAGGGAGCCAAAAGCTTTTAAAGATAATGAAAAATCTCTCGTCTGCAGTTCTGAGCTGTAAAGAATTTGCTAGATTCGCTGGTACAGAGAGTTACAGGAATGTTCTCTTTAGAAGTGCTCGTGTTCTGGAATCCACCGAGGGTCAGGGGTCTCCCAGGAACATGGGCAAATGAAAATCTTTCCATTATAGGAGGGGGGCTGTTTGGTTGCAGCGTCAGGAGTTTGCATAAGAGGTAACATGAAGAATGGTGGGGGGCTGCAAAGCCCAGTCTGGAAGAGGGGTGAAGGGGTGAAGGCAGGAGCTGCATTTTCATGAGGTTCGCCTAGTTCCTGCCAGGAGGAGCCACAGGTTCACTTGGCTGGTTTGGCCTGCAAGGCAGGTGCTGTGTCCCCACCCTAACTGTGCCACATTCTGCCGGCTCCTTTGCAAACAGAGCTGCTCGCCTGTAAGGATCAATCATCCTGTGTCAAGACCGGAAGACAAGTCATCTCAGCACATCCAGGGTGGGACTCACGCGACGGCTGAGGCGGAAAATGTGCAGAAATGTGAAAGCAGCCCAGACCAGGAAGGGAAAGGGCTGGTGGGAAATGTTGCCTTGTTATTTATTTACTCATCATTGCTTGCCATTATTATTTTGAGACAGGGTCTCACAAACCCAGGCTAACCTTGAACTTGCTGTGCAACCAACTTTGAACTTTTGACCTTCCTAACATTGTTTTCCCAAATGCCAGGAACATAGGTGTGAGCGACATGTTGGGGGGTCTGTTGTGCTAGGCAAGCATGTGTTGTCCAACATCCTGGAAATGAAACCTTCAGTAGTCGCACATCGAGCTGTGTTGGTTGGGGGAGCTGGAGGTATCTAGACAGAGAGAAGGTGAGAGTTGGCTAGCTTCACATGGAACCCAGAAAGGATGTCAAAGATGAGTGGGTAGAAAGGGCATGACTTGGGTGTCTGTGGGATGGGAGCCGAGGAGAGGGGGTATCTGTGGGACAGGGGAGTCGGGGAGAGAAGCTGAAGATGGAGTAAGACACTTCCCAGACTGCTGACTTGGCGCAGGTTCCATCAGCCAGATGAGGAGTTCAGAAAGACAGAGGGGTCGGGAGGCCTTTTTAAACATGGAGGATAGAGGTGCTGCGATGTGTCCACCCATCCCTCTGTGCGATGCAAGAGCAGAGTGTCTGAACCCTTGGGAAGACCGTCTGCAGGAGGCGCTCTTCTGGACTCAATGGATGGTTTAACTGGCTCTGCAGCACATAGAAAAAGCATGACAGTCCTCAACCTTTGGGAGGCTCCTTTGATTTAAATACAGACAACGGACACAGGCTCAACACATGTGAAACGTGTTCCCAAGAACTGTTGTGGAAGTACCCTATGATGATGTCTATTATGCTTACGTCTGTTTCCTAGGCTCTCTCTGAGGGTTGACATGCAAATAAGAACATCCCTGTTTTTCTTCTCTTGAGGCACTTTGCAAGGTTCACCCCTTCTAGAATTTTCTAAACAGGACAACTGATTCATCTGATCTTTGTGATTGTAATTCGACCTTAAGCATAAACAGAACATTCTTGGATATTATAACAATAAAAAAAAGGAAAGTGAAAATTTGTGGAAATCCCCAACCCTAGAAATTAAAAAGCATAGAGAATACAAGAATATTAATAATTTTTTTCAAGTGAAAAATCCCTTTTGGAGCTCATTTTCCTGTCTACCGACTGTCTTTTATTAGAGAGTCACACTATAGTCTCTTAAATGACTGCTAAACCTTATAAGTAGCAAATATGTAAGAAATTTTTTACATAAACAGATATTTAAAATACGTAAGAAATATTTAAAATATTTGGGTAAATATTTAAAAAACATGAATTTGCATGAAGAGCTATATAATGTCATTTCTTTCCTTGGGAAATTAATCTTCAGAATGAAAGATCAAAATTTTAACCATTGACTTTGTTGTGCATGACAAAAGTGTCAACAGGCATCTTATATCCGATAGTCGGAAACAGTAATTAAAAGCAAATAATGGTGTCTGGTTTCCCTACAAACTTGCCAACTCTTTAAGACAGTTCCTGTGTGGAGTATGAGACTTCTTAGGGGTTCATGTAGAAAATGTGTCTGAAGCTCAATTCCTCTTGGGAGCCTGTTGAATCCAGGCAGCAAATGACCTCTGGTCACCCCGCACAGAGATGCTTGTCCTTTGGGGATTCAAGGCTCATCCGGTTAACTGCTTTTTACATCTCTTTTCTGTCATTTACGTGAAGAAGCTGTGAGGACTTGGGGTGTGATGTCAGCCACCACTTGGGGTGTGATGTCAGCCACCTTTCTGCTTCCCCTTCAGTGTACGCGTCTGCCTGTTTCAGCAACCAGGAGAAGCTGGGCCCCGAATGAATATGAAAGGGGTCCGTGCATACCAACACATGAGTGAAAATTCACCTGAAATTTACTTTTTCAATGAACCTGAGAGAGGCGGGGGAGCTTGTGTTCCTCCATTGAGCTCCATCTGCAATGGGGTCTGTCTTTGGCCTCCAATCTTTGCTCCAGGTAGAGCCCTAAGGGTAAATCAACCTCTCCAAGTGCTCATGGGCAAAGGGGTTGAATGCATAGAAGGAATCCGGAGCAAGCATCATGGTCTGTAATTGACAGAGACCATCGGGTTCAAAGTGTGCCTACTGAAGGCAGCTCCACTGAGATGCATCCTGAGTCGGGAAATTCATTTTTTGGAAGCTGATGGAAGGTGCTCCTGCTTGACAAGCCCCAGGGTGTGGCTTCTGCCCTGAGGGGACCCCAGGGCTCTGTGGGCTGATTAACACATAGATAATTAAAGTGTGCCAACTGGAAGGGCCAAGCCAGTTTTATTTGACTCTATGCTACTCTGCTCCTTATACATTTTTTTTTAAGTGGATCTAGTTTTCCTGGACACCACCCGGCTGCCTGTTCAGAACTAGTACTTCCGGCCCCAGCGGACACAACTCAGTCGGGACACTTGCCCAGCCTCGGCTCCATCCCTTTGGGGTCCACACCACCCTTTGCCAGCCGCATCTTGCATTGCCATTGCATGGGAAGAAACGCTGTGAAGAACTGAGGGGGAATCAAGAGACCTGTTCTGGATAATCCAGCGTGGCATAACTCAGGGGAAGTCGGTTCGAAATTACAAATTCAAGAACCTTTTCCTCACTGATTTATACTAAGCAGCATCTCATATAGTCAGTTTGGGACGTTGGGGTTAAAAATCCTAAGAAGTTCTGAAAATACAGTTAAAGCTTAACAATGGACCCGAGCAATTTCAAAGTATGCTGGTTCTTTGAAATGATTTTATATACATGCATTTTTTTCCTTCTTTCAATGAGCATCCTGTAATATCAGGGTTATCTAACAAGCTTAGGAGTAACAACAGCCACTGTGCGGTACATCTTTTTTTTCTTTCCATAGTTTTAAGGAAGGCTTACTTACTCTTTGGTTGTATCCAATGAAACTCCACAAATAAGTCAGGGCTAGAACATTTTCCTTTGTTAAACTAAAGTATTTGCATAGATAGAACTATCTAGATAAAAGATCCAAAATGTGTTTGGTATCTGGTTGCTTGGTCAGAACATAGCCAACCATCATCTTCATAGAATGTAATATTGCCTATGATTTCCTGTAGTTTTTTTAAGTTTATTATTTTCTTGCCGTTTAATAGGCAGTGATGTTTCTTTAGAGACCCCAAGCCCTGTTTCAGTGGTTAAGGAGAAAAATACCAATTCTAAGAAGCGTGTCATCAAGCGCTTTTCTTTTAGCTGTTTTTTCATGCCACGCCCCAAATATAAATTTAAGGGACAATCTCTCTTTTCAAATACCACAAGTCTCCCCAGTTGTTATGAGGTTTGGAGTCCACGGTTTAAACTCTGGCCCGCAGCTTAGGTAGGATTCCACAGTCAGGCATGACAAACAGCCCAATGCCAAGGCAGGCATGTGACAAGCTTCCTACTGAAACCCAACTGCCTGGTAAAAGGGGGAATTGTGCCCTTTTTAATAACAAAGAATGCAGTGGTCAGATTTTTTCAGATTTGAAAATCCACCACCACTGTTCTGCCCTTATATGACAAGAAAGAATGATATTTAAAAAAAAACAAAAAACACAAATCTGATCCAAAAGAGCAGTTCTTTGATTCTGCAAGGTTCAACTTCCAATGCAATTCTAAAAATCCTGGAGACTAGCCTAAAAGCCAGAGGGACGCTTGGACAAGACAGATTCAAAAGCAAAAAATCCCTTGTGTCGACTGTAACCTCCTAGTGTCAATCGAGTTATACTTTGCTAGATGGTGCCACTTGAGCTGACAACTAGCGGCCCTGATATTTCACATTCATATAAATATTTGACTTTGACCTCTGAAAGCCCCTTGGGTCCATAATACTTTTATTCTTGTATAATCTGAAACAAATCCTTCCTTTTTAAAAGTCAAACGGACCCTATTACACACACAGTTCACTATTTACAAAGTACCCAGTTAAATCCTACTTAATTCTCCCACTCTAAAAAATGCCATCTATGGTGTGTAAATCACCCATTACATAAATTGAATCGGGGTTCCCATACCTTTGGAGTTTGCACCTCGCTAGAAAATATTAGTTTCCTACAAGGGAAGGATCTTTTAAATAAAACTGAATTCTTAAGGTTTTAAAGAAATGAGACCAGAACTCGAAGTACAAGACAGAGATATCTACCTTTAATTTTCACATGGAAAAGTTACACATCACAGGATATTGGACAGTGTCTTAGCAGTAACGGACATAGCTATTGTGAAAATCATTTTTATAAAAAAATAATCTAGATGCAGTCATCAGAATTTTTGGTCTACGTAAGTTAACGTTTGAAGATCGACTTTTATGCCTGCTTGACGGATTCGCCACTATGCCTTTATTTTTCTTTCCTCTCTCTCTTCCACTGTTGCCTATTAAAATTCTTTGGAGGGAAGGAGACAGAAAATGTCCATTCCCAAGAGTTTGTCCTTTGGCAGCAAGCAGAGAACATTTTTCACGTCTATGATTTAAGTAGTCTGTACAGATATGAAACTTTGTGACATTATGCTTTCATATAAAATGAAAAATGACAAGCCATTTTTTTTCCACTTTGAGAAAACAGCAGGTATTGTAGACTCCTTAAAGACCCAGGCCTCCTCCATCCTATATGCAAAAGTCATTTCAGAATCCTTTTTTTTTTAACCTCAGTTTAAAAAAAAAAAACAAAAACCAACGACACTTGCTTATATATTACACTACAAAACCCTGCACTTCAAAATGGATAAAGTGTTTCAGCATCTACAGCTTCAAATACAAAGGTTTTGATCTCAGTTCAAGAAAACACATGTGAGTGGACTCAGAACCAGATGGTTTTTGTGAAGAGCAACTCATGCAACCATGCAAGACCAGTACCTGGAAGACTGTTAACTCCAGAGTCTACTGTACTGGATACTGGACAATACAAAAGCAAATTAAAAGCCAGGAAAAACACAAGACACATCCAAGACAAGCGAGCTGAAAAGTAACTTTCCAAAAGAAATATCCCCATAGATTTAAAAAAAACGCACACGTAATATTTACAAAAAATATTTAATTAAAAATCTCTTATAATTACAGTAGTCTATTAAAGCGCATATACTTTCTCACACTTATACATCTCTATATATACACCATATGAAACGTCACTTGGTTATCTATACAGTATGTCACATTCTCCAGAGGACAGCAAGTCCCCTGCCCTGTTATAATCATCTATTTTAAACAATAGATGTAAAAAAAATATCTACAATGCTCTGGTGTATTAGTAAAGCTTTAAAACAAAAAACTGAGCTCGTTGGTCACAAAGTAGCCTTCTAAAGTCGGATTTACTCTCCACGTTCTATTATCAGTCCTGACACTGAAGCCTAAAGTGGAATCGCACCTTTAAAGAAACTAAAACACAGACATGTCAGATTCACAGCGGTTATAAAGAGACAAAAAAGGAGTGTATATGGAGAATGTTTATGAACGTGCAAAAAAATTGAAAATAAGTGACATTTTTTTCTTTCCTTCCCTCTCTCTCTCTCGGAATGACGACTGAACACGTTTCTAGATTTGCTGCAGTTGCTGCTTGTCTGTTTCCTGCGGAGGCTTTTCTCTAACTGCTGCCGGCCCTCCTCCCTCCCGTCTACGGCTCCCGGCCGGGGCTCCGGCGCCGCACACCTGTGGAGGAGGAATGAATACAGGGGGTGTGTGAACCTTCTTCGCTGCAGACTAGCTGGCGCCTCCGACCGAACTCAAGACATGCTTGATCAACAGCCCAAAACAAACCAGCGGGCCGGACAACTCCCCGCACCCGGCCGTCCGGGTGAGGGAGGCCAAGTGGGCTGGGAAAGCCTGGAGGGGGGTCCGTGCTCTCGGGGGCTGCTCCGGGGCGGGGGTGGCACGGGACATCCGAGCAGTTTCCACGCCCAGAAGGTGCCTACCGTCCCTCGAAGGGTAGGAGGCCCAGGGGGTCACGGGGAGAGACCGAGAGGCGCGGGAAGGAAAGGAGAGGACCAGAATTGAGTCTCCACCAAGCAGATTCCCTTGGCTAACTCGGTAGCCGCAAGGCGTCCGTTTTCTTGGAAGTCTAAAACGCTGCGGGTGGTGGGGGGGCAAGAAGCCCGAGATGCCTGGCCCCGGAACCCCCACCCCCGGGACCGGCGGCAGTAGTGCCCGGTCACCCGGGACGGGCCACGCACGCTCACCTGCACGGCGCGGCTCAGCGGCACAGAATGCTGTCGCCTTGCTTGTTCACGCCGCCGGCCTGGAACAGCAACCCAACACCAAGGGAAAGGTTAGCGCGCACCACGCTCTCGGCTCGGTCCTCCCCTCCCCGAACTGTCTGGGGAAACCACCCGGGTCTGCAGCCGCGGGGGGTCTCCCGCGCGGGAAGTGACAGTCCCTGAAGCGCGCGGGCTCCCCGATCCGCGCTCGCCCAGCCCAGCCCGCGGCTCCCTCGGAGCAGCGGGAGGGGGCTGTCATTCCTAGCCGGGCCCCTGTCCCCAGGAGCAGAGAGATCCCCACCCCCACCCCCCGCATCCCGCCCGGGCCTCCGCCCTCCGCACGGCCTCTCACCGGGTCGGTGTTGAGCGCGGTGAGCGGGGTCCGCGGTGGCGCGGCCGGACAAGCTCCGGCGGGGTGGTGCGGCGACGCGGGCGGCGGCGGCTGTCTCAGCAGAGCCGGGTGCGTCTCCAGCGCCAGCTGCAGGTCCAGGATGTAGTCGATAACGTGCTGCAAGATCTCCACTTTGCTGACTTTCTTGTTGGGCGGGATGGTGGGCACCAGCCTCCGCAGGCGGCTGTAGCAGTCGTTCATATCGCACTGCAGGCACAGCGCCGGCTCGTCCGCCGCCGCCTCGGCCGCCTTGCAGCGCGCCGCCGCCGCCGCCGCCACCGCGGCTGCCGAGCCGCCCAGGCTGTGGCCGTGCTCGGCCAGGCAGCGCAGCGCCAACTCCCCGCCGCCGCAGCCCGACGGCGCCTTGCGGCCCGAGGGGCGCACGGGGCTTACCGCCTTCATCGTGCGCGCCCTGCGCGAGCGGACCTGCCGGGGGCCGGAGAGCGAGCGGGCGAGCGACGGTGGGGTGGCAAGCTCCGCGTCACCGCCCGCGATCGGGGCAGCCGACGAGCCCACCGATGGACAGAAAAGGGTGGCTCTCGAGCTGTCTGTACCGGGATCTCTGCTCTCGGTGGACGACGCTCAAAAGACAAGAAAAATCGAAAGCACCGGAAGAAAAAAATTTTTTTAAAAAAGTAGTCGACTACCCTGGTCCCCTAGTGGCGCCCGGTGGAGCACCGGAGAAGCCCGATAGCCGCCTACGCGCTCCCCTGGCCCGCGACTTCCCGCTCCGGGGACCGAATCCCAACTGCGCCTTCGGCTCTCCGCGGCCGCCCGGTCCGCCGCGCGCGATATTTATGGAGCCGCGCGTCCCGGGGGCGGGGCCAGCGCGCAAGCCGGGTCGCCGCGCGGGGCGGACTCAGAGGGGCCAGGCGCGCGGGCGGAGGCGCGGAGGGAGGCGGCGCGGGAGGGGGGCCGGGAGGCGGGGAGCCGGGCCACCCCAGCGCCGGGATGGGCGGGGGGTCGGGAGTGGCCAGCCAATCGGAAGGGCGGTGCCACCTCGGGGCCTGCCGCTCGGACCAATGGGAAGCGCAGTCCATTCCGTCAACGCCGTAGGGAGGGGCTCTGAGAACTGGGTGGGAGCCGGGCCGGGCTGGTGTGTGTGCCCCAGGGAGGGCAAGAGAGAGAGAGAAAGAGAGAGAGAGAAGTTCCCGCGGAGATCTGGGGGAATGTGCGGGTGGAATGCACCCTCGGGGGACCTAGGCGGCTGAGGGTCTCTGCATCCGGCCACTCTCCAGGGCGAGGATCCAGGGACCCTCTCCACCCATGCCTGAGATCGCAGCGCCCCAAGAACGACGCACGTTCATTCTTTTCTCCGTTTCCCGCTCGGTAGCATCTTTCCCCTTTCCAAAGCCATACGATGAAAGGGAATTATAATATATATATTAAAGCAAAAGAAAAAAAAAGGAAAGGAAGGCTGGGTGGAGCTGGGCGTCTGATGAAGGATGGGATTTATGAATAAAACAAGATTCGGGATCGCGGTGGGTTTTCATTTTATTCATCCAGATGCAGAAGTGGGCAGGAGACATGCGGGTGCCCTGCGCAAGGAATCCAGAGCACGTACCCGATTAAAAATGCATGGACGCGGAGAATTTAAGATTCTATCACGACATCTAATATTAATCCGTTTATGTAAAATTCATACCTGTAACTTAATTTAGGCCGTTAGCATTCCGTTTCACGTATTTCAGCGTACCCGGCTTTGAATGAGGTGCCAGGGAATGTCCAGGGAGCTTCCGGTTGGCAACAGAACACCCACCTTCTGCCGTCTCCCTGGGGCACTGCCTGGGTCCCCCACCCTTCTTGAAAGCCAGTTCCTGGGAGGGCAGTTTTTGTGTTCGATTTAGATTCGAGATCAAATGGCTCAAGGAACTCTGGTAGGGCGTGTGTGTCCCCTCCAAGGGGATACATGGAGCCCTAGAGACAAGGACCGGGCTCGCAGCCCTCTCTGTGGAAATGGATTTCAAGGCTTTCGCCGCGAACCCCAGACTCACACCTTAGACATTCTTGGAGAAGAATTGACCCGAGAATGTTCTTCCTTCCTGTGTATGGCACGGATTTGATGCCTTGATTTTCATTGGTAATCAGACAAAAGTGACAGGGTCTTCACTTCTTCTTGGTTACCTTCTGCGTGGGCTTCATTGGTTTCCTGTTTCTTCAAAATACCTGGAGGAGGCAGGTATTAGCCATGCAAGAACCCTTTGATTCTTGTGGAATTCTTTTTTTTTTAATTATTTTTTATTTTCAGAGCACTTTTTTTTTCTTACTGAAATGCAGGGCAAATTTCTAATGCCCGTTTCCAAGGTAGAAGCAGTACAGTCTTCTCCCCAAGCCCTCGGTCCCTTTTCTAATAATTGGACACAAAGGACATGCTCATTTCCCCGGGTGAGCATGGTCCCCAATCACCCTTGTCCAGAAAAATCAGATTCACAAAACATGACCAAAGGGCTTCCTTCTCAAGTTAGAGAGACTCAAACCCATTCATAACATCGATTTGCATACAGAATATTCTGAGTTTAGAAAGAAAGGTGGGTGACAGAGCCCCCTGGGTATGAGCAGTTGTGTGGAGTCTGTTCTTTCAGCACAGATGATTATGTAAATGGGATATTTACAGATGTTTGGGTCCACTGCCTTTTTCTCTTACCTGGAGTTTTAAAATTGAAAGTTTCCAAATTGAAAACCTGAGATCTTTCTCCATTTGGAAAAGTGTACTGTATTAGCATGCCTAGAGCACAAACATCTGTACTAAAAGGTTACATATATTAACTTGATTAAGAGCAAAACTGAAGGGGGCACAACAAGGCTTGGTAGATAAAGGTGCTTGCTGTTAAGCAGATGATCTGAGTTCAATCCTTCTAAGCCACATGGTGGTAAGAGAGAATTGACTCCCATAAATTGTCTTCTGGCTTCTATATGTGTGTACCATGGTGCACGCATGCGCACGCACACACACACATACACACACACTAAAAATGTAAGCTTTAAGATGTTTTAAAATGTATTATTTGTGTGCTTGTATGTGTTTGGTGTGTAGGTGTGGGTGTGCATGTGCTGTGGTCAACAGTGAACATGAGGAGGTCGGAGGACAGTGTGTGGAGCTGGTAGTTCTCTCTGCCTTTAAGTAGGTTCCAAGGATCAAACTCAGGTCATCAGACTTGCATGGCAAGCACCTTTATCCCCTGAGCCACCTCAGTATCCCAGACTTGAGTTTGAAATGTGTAACACAAAGACACAATGTATCTTTCTGAATTTCGCTAAATCCCAGAGAGTCGCACCTTAGGCGTGGTCTATATTACAGGTCAAAGTTCCAGATCTTTTTTTTTTTAGTGCTTAATTTTTTTATTATTATTATTATTTATTCAACTGTGTGCATATGCATGTGTATGTGTGTGCGCTCGCGCGTCTGTGTGTGTGTGTGCGTCTGTGTATGTGTAGAACCACGGACGAATTCGCGAACCACCTTGGACGCCTCCATCTCCTTCTGCCCCGGGATTCACAAGCTCCGCCCTACCAGGACCAGAAGCGCAGGCCGCCCCTGCTTCCGCCTGGCATCTATACATGGGATCTGGGATCCGAACTCAGGACCTTCCGCCTGCAAGGCGGAGGCTTAACACCTGAGCCACCTCTCCAGCCCAAAGTTCCAGATCTTGTTGGAAAACAGGTCTTGAAGTCAGAAGGATGGGGTCACTGGAGGGGGGGGGTCTGCAGAGAGTTTGCAGCAAAGCTCCTTCCCACCTTGCCCTGAGCACTGTGACCCTTAAATCCTGAGGACAGGGCAGGTAAGGCGGTTATTGCATCCCTTGCTTTGAAGGTTGAAAGATATGGCTACAATAAAAAGATTTACGTGGTATATGCAGCGTCACCCAGTGAGATTAAGGAACAGGAGCTTGGGTTTTTGGGAGCATGGGATGCTATGCGAGGTTTGGTATTGTGTTCTTGGGCTTAAGCACCAACACCACATCAAAGCTGACACTATAAAACTCTGCTGCTGACCCAGGTAGTTCAAAATGCAATCCTTGGCAATGACCAGATTTTTCTCTCCCATGCAGGTGCCTGTGTGGAGATCCAGGGTGACACCAGGAACCATCCCTTGCTCTTCCACTTTATTGCTTTGTTATGGAGCTTCCGGGGCTCTGCTTTCCAGACTCACAGGCGTTCACCATATGTCCCTGACATCTTTATGTGGGATTTGGAGATTGGAACTCTGGTCCTTTGTGATGTGAAGGCTTTAATCCCTGGAGAAGCTTTTTCTCCAGTTCTAAGGACCACATTTTGATAAACTCTTTCTAAACAGAGGAAAGAAAAGGAGCTTGCTGGGGGCTCTTTGTTTCATGCTGAAATGCTTTAGGCATATTTGTAAAATGAAGGTGGACCAGCCCAAAGATCACTATGTGGAAATGCTAGAGACTCAGCGTTTACGTCCATGGAATGAAATGCTCACAGGAGCTTGTGAGGAAGCCCTAGAGCCCAGATGGGTATGCACCCCTCTTCTGGGCAAAAGGATCTTGGGGGCTGTTCTCAGAGGCGCTTTAAGTGCCCCTCAGACCTGTGCTGAGCAGCAACATCTAGCCACTTCCCAGACCTCCTGTGTTTGTATGAGCAAGTGCCCCCAGGCACATAGGGCTTTTGGGGGACCTGATCCTTCTTTTTTCTGGGTTTAGGGAGCCAGTGGGAAAGTTCAGTCACACAGAAAATGCATGATCCCATGCCTTGGGGCTTTTCCCCCCTAGATGTCAGCGAGTGTCACTGAGGGGCTCCATCCATTTGTTTAGGGGGTCAGGAGTCATTCTGGACTTCACAGCCCAATGCCCCTCGCTCCACATGAATGCTCTGGTCAGCGAGTACCCAAAGCTCCAGGCTGTGTTATCAGGGCCCAGCATGCAAACTTACTCCTCCCTTGAGTTGCTGATACGGGTCCAGGAAACACTGATAAGCTCTTGGCAAGCTCAACCTCACCAAAGGCTAATAGGAAGAGGATGCTGTATATTGAAAGTGGCTGGGCAGACATGGTCCTTCCAAAATACCTTATTTCTGGAGTTTTTAAAGGGAGTATGCGCCCCTCTGACAGATAATGGGAAGAAAGAAATAGCATTTGTTTTAGCTTAGGAGATAGGAAGGGTCTGGATTCAATATTGGCTTCTTGATTTATTGCTTTCTTGTTATTAAGATGAGCTCTTAAAGGCCTTTAGACCTTTCATATCAGTTGTCCATAATACATGCACTTGTGCAAATATATGCAGTGTGGTCTTTATATAAAAATTATATTAAGTAGGACAGCATCTGCCCCATACTACACAGTCAACATTAAACTTTATTGTCATTGTTGGCAAATATTATCTCCAATCAGTGACTTATCTTTTCATTCTCTAACCGTCTTTTCTAGGAACAGTATTTTTTTTTTTTATGAAGCCCAATATATCAATTTATTCTTCTATGGATGAGGCTTTTTGGGTATTGTATCTAAGAAATCTTTCATAACTCAGGGCAATGAGGATTTGCTGTTATGCTTTCTTCTACATGTTTTATATATTGTATTTTGAGACATGTATTTCATAGCATGTGACTTATGCACTTACAGAGACTCCTACATTGGAAGAGCTATGGTAAGCTGTGTAGCTGTTGTGAGATTCTTGGCTTGTATATATGCTTTTTTTTTGAGGAGAGGGCAGAGTCTTGTGTGGCCCAGGCTGTCCTCAAATTCACAATGTAGCAGAGGCTAGACCTGAGTTCCTGATCCTCCTACCTCTGCCTCCAAAGTGGTGGGATTACAATATGTGTTTCCATGCCTAGCTTGCTTGGCAGTTTTTGAGCAGGGGGACATGTGTTTTCGTGTAGCCCTAGAACCCACAAAGTGGATGCATAGCCAATGTTTTCTGCATTAGATTTATTTGGGGGGCGTTCTTATTTTGATATATGTTGCAAGGTGATGATTAGAGTGTTTTTTTTACATATTCCAATTCACTTCTTCTAGCAGCCTACAATGCAAAGACCACCTCTATTTCTTGCATTTGTCTTTGTTGAAAATTGGTTGTGTGTGTGTTATGGTTCTACATCTAGCTTTGAAATTCTGTTTTGCTGGTCTGTTGATTTTTATGTGGATATACACATGCTTGCTTGTATGTGCTTGGGTACGTTAGCACATGTGTGCCCGTGCATATGGAGGCCTGAGGATGACATCAGAAATGGCAGAAGTGGATCTTGATCAGTCTTTCACCTTATTCTTTTGAGGGTGGATCTCTAAACCCACATTATATCATTACAGCCTGTTTGTCTGGCCTGTTTGCTCTGGATCTTTCCAGGCTCCACCTTCTTGGGCTGGAATTGTGGGTGTGCCACCACACCTACCTGGCATTTTTGCATAGATTAGGGAACTGAACTCAGGTCCTTTTGCTTGGAAGGCTAAGCCTTTTACCCCAGAGCCTTCTTCCCAGCCCCTGCTTATTTATTTATGTGCCGCAACCATAATGTTTTGCTTACCATAGCTTGATGAGAAGTCTGGAAATCAGGTAGTGTTGTACCATATATGATCTTTCAGCTTTGTTCTTTTTAACTGCCCCAGTTACATTGCATTTCCTTAGGAGTGTTAGAATCCATTTGTGAAGTCATTTCAAAAAAATGTTACATCAAAGCATGTACAGTAACTCAGTAATAGAACATTTGCCTATGTATGATCACCAGCAAAACACACGCACATACACTCACATACCCATGGATGCCCACATATCCATATATACACATGTTCATACATATATGCACATGCACACACATGTGCATACACACATATACATACCCATGGATGCCTACATACTCTTATACATATTTACACATGCATATATGCACATGCACAGATATGTGCTCACATGCATACATATCCATGGATGCCCACATATGCATACTTACACACACATATATACATATGCACACACGTGCACACACACGTGCACACACACAGAAAACCTATACAAAGGATGTATAAATAATGCTCAAAACTCAATAAGAAAGTAAACAATCCAATTTGAAAAAGTGGACAAAAGATTTGACTTCGGAAAAAGTTATAGAAGTGTTGAGTATACCAGTTGATGTAAACCTTGGCCATGTGGGGCTACAACTTAGAACTGTAACAAAATACTTTCATACACCTTGTCTGAACCCTTAAAATCCAACACCAAGCATGCTAAAGGTTGGTGTCATGTGGAGAAACTGGAATGGTCATGCATCATTGGTGGGAACATGAGCCCAGGAACATTACTTCCAGAGTGAAGCATGCACGATGTATCACCCATCCATGCTACTCTGAAGGATACACTCAAGAGAAAGTAAACCATCCATCTAAGGACCATGAGAGGCCAGGAAGAAACGAAAAGGCAGGAGAAGGCAGACACTTCCATCATTTTCCTTGCTCAGCATCATGTTGCTGTGAATGTGTAATCACAACATTAACTGTACACGGCCAGCTGCCATGAGATGTGTATTGATTGAATACTTCAGCTCTCTCGGCTACCCATTAACACGTTCCACTGCTTGCCATAAATGGGTTATGCTAGAAACCATATCCGCTTGTCCAGCCTCGGATTGTCCTGGTGTGATGTGACTCAGTCCCAGGATTACCCAATCTGAAGTTCTTCCTGTACCCAGTTACTAACCTGGGCTCTGTTTCTGTGCTAACATTCAACTGCCACATCTTCCACCTTGGTTACCCCACTCTCAGCTATGCTGGGGCAAACACCTAGTGGGTGGAGAGATAAGAAGTTCCATCAATCTGTTCTCAAGATGCATGACCATGTGCTGTTTCCTTCCATATTCTTGTCTTGGTGTCTTCATGCTGCTCATACAACTATACGAACAAGCAATTTCTAGGAACGAGGCATTTATTACAGCTTACGATTTTGGTTACAACATAGTCATCTTGACAGGAGAGTTCATACCAACATCAGGAGCCAAGAGAACCATATGCACAGGGATTGCTGAGAGAGGGACGCACCTCCTCATTTACTAGACTGTAGTCTGTCAAAGTACACCAAAGTATACTAGCATATTGAGCAAGATCTCTCTTTCTCTCTCTCTTAAAGAGAGAAAAGGAGATTTATTCAACTTACAGTTTCCGAGGGGAGATACATTCCATTATGGCTGTGACCTGCCTCTCTCCAGCAAGGCTCCACCTCCCAAAGATGCCATGACCTTCCCAAACAACAACTAAGATTCCAAGCACATGAGCCTGGGGTGGGACAACTTATATTCAAACTATGACAGAAGGAAAAGGCCAATCAGAAAACACCTAGGCCCACTGATGCTCAGTATCAATGATGTCTGAGCCCTTACCAACAAGTCTTGTGCTATGTAAATGGTTAGGCAGGTGCCAAAGACTAGGTTGGGATCCAGGCTTTAACTTGCCCTTGTCGTTCGGCAGGGAGATTGCAGACAAGAGTGACCAGTATTGCTACCTAAAACTCTTCCACGTTGGTCTCCAGGGGCAGCAATCTGCCATTTATTATCCCCAGTTATGCCCGCATAGTATTCCTGCATACCTGTGCAGTTCAAGCACACACCGCTACTGGGGGTTTCTGTGACGCTTGCCTTTCTATAAGGAGAACATGACATAATCCCATACTCTAGGGACTCAACGCTGCAAAGTGTTCCAAGTATCTGGAGGACAGGCATTTAAACGGCCCACTCGGTCTTTACAGCTTGCTAGGAGTACTCAAAGTGGGGTCACCTCAGTCTGTCCACCATTTCTGTTGATATCTAGGTCACAGTGGCCAAGAATGGATACAATGTTCAGGACTTCAGGACGTGTCTGCAGCTTATCCGCTCCCAGAGAGGACTGTTTGGGGACATTTTTGTTAGCCCCGATTTCCACCCCAAACAGTTATGTTTGGTTGTTGGACACACGGTAGTGGTGGGCAACTCCACGCCAATAATGGGAAAGTGACCAAAAACAA
The DNA here is from genome assembly GCA_023101885.1 of Typhlomys cinereus. Classification (NCBI taxonomy): domain Eukaryota; kingdom Metazoa; phylum Chordata; class Mammalia; order Rodentia; family Platacanthomyidae; genus Typhlomys; species Typhlomys cinereus. The sequence goes on along the minus strand of JALPQD010000087.1, from coordinate 931,065 downwards.
AGTAGATTAAAGGTCTAAACTCACTTGTCTGTGAAATAATCCAAGTATTCCCCCCCCACCCACCCACACATGTGAGCAAACTTCTCGTAACGAGGTCTGGAAGAATGTACAGATGTAAGTTGAAGACAGAGAGGGACCTGACTTAACTTTCACTTCTAACTATCAAAATTTAGAAAAGCCTTAATATTTGATGTTATGATCACGTTTTTAAATGCACCCTGCTCACCCACTCAAATAGGCACATTCTCTGTTTTCGTTGTTTCATTGATTAGTTAATTATTTTGCGTGTGAAGGTGTGGGTGCATGTATAGAAGAGGGCACATGTGTGTTTGTGGAGGCCCAAGGGTGACATCAGGAATCACTCTGGATTGTTCTACCTCCTTTTTGCTTTGCTCTGGGGCTTCCTAGACTCCTCCTTTCAAGGCTGGAATTGCAGGCAGTCGTTATTTCCACCTAGTGTTTTTACGTGGGATCTGCGATCTGAACTCAGGTCCTTTTGCTTGGGAGGCAAAAGCTTTAGCCCCTGAGCCATCCCTCTAACCTCTATTTTTATTGTTTTAAAACTGAGCAAACTGGGTGTTATTTAAAAAAATGGGACAATTGTTCTGACATTTCAAAAACGCAGAATATGATGTCGTGGAGTGTTGAGGGCATAAGATGAGAGGTATTTGATATCCAAGTAAATTGTTGAAATGTTTCTTTCTTTAGCTTTAATCATCAGTCCATTCAGGGTTCATCAGCCACCCACAAGTTGCAGTATGCAGATGATTTTGTTTCTTGGCAGATTGTTAATAGGATAATTCTATCACCTTCCAGCCTTGGCCATTAACACTTCCATTAACATTTGTCTCTGGGAGGACAGTTGCAAGAATGGTAATGCTTTCTTTCTCTGGCTTCTAGAAAAATAGGGGGAAAATCAGAAACTACAGACCAACAAAAAGATGAGCATGGGGGTCACTCATGAACCCATATGTAGAAGTAACTCACTTGTGTTGTATCACATGGTCTCTGGATACATCTGTGGCCTGCATGTCTAGTGCCTGGAATTATGATTCTCCCAAGCCTCACTAGCTTTTCAGCTATACTTTACCATGGGTGGTGGATTCTGTGTATGTGTTTGTGTGTGTGTGTGTGTGTGTGTGTGTGTGTGTGTGTGTGTGTGTGCGTGCGCACGTGTATGCATGTGTGTGCAAGTGTATAGTTTGTAAGTCAATGCCGGGTGTCTTTCTCTGTTATTCTTCATAATAGTTTTTGAGACAGGGTCCCTCACGGAGCCTGGAGCTCATTGATTTACAAGACTAGCTGCCCATCTACTTCCAGGAACCCTCTTCTCTCCATTTCCCCACCACTGAGACATAGCTATAGGTGTCATTTTGGCAGTTGAGGGTTTGAGCTCTGGGCACATTTATAGAGAATTAGGTATTAAGTCCAGAGCAAGCCTGCAAGAGGTTGTCTTGCTGATGGAGAAGGCCCAGCCCATGGTGGGTGGGACTAGGCACTGGGCAGGTGAGTAAGATGACTGAAACTGGTTAAGAAAGGTGGCCTCCTTCTGCGTACTTGGCCAGATGTGCTGGTCTGACAAGTAAGGATCGTCCCTCTTTCGGCGGTCCTGTGGATCTAGTGTGGCCAGTTCTCTCATTTCTGGTGTTGATGTATGCTCTCCCGCCAAACTAGACAAAGAACCGAAACCAGACTATTGTAAGCCAAGAATAAAACTCCTCATTCCCTTATAAGCTGTTGGGTCATGCATTTATCTGCCACAATGCAGAGTAGATACAACAAGGAGTGAGCCACATTATGGCCACAGCTATCCTTCTAAGTGCTTGTCATGTATCTATGTCATAACTTTAGGGTTGCATAAATTTCCTTCCATGCATATGCTATAACTTATTTAACAGACACATCATTGCAAATATTTTTATTGTTTCCTTTTGCCGTGAGTTCTTATCAAGTCTGATGTGCTTATTTCATTTCAATATTGGTATTTACGTAATGGTTTGCATTCATTCATATGCTGTTATGCAATTATTTTCAGGCTAAGTCAGTCTGTGGGCTTGGGGTGTGTTTCCCGAATGCATGTGCTGGAAGCTTAACCTGTGGTCATATGTTAATGATAGGGGTGAGACCTTTGGGAGGAGTCTACATCATAAGGGCAGAGCCTTTGTGAGTGGACCAGCCAACTCATGGATTAATAAATTCATGAGACCAGCATGGTTACAAAAGCCAGAGCCGTCGCTTTCATGAGGGTCTAACCTGCCCTGCTTGGGAATCCTGCAGTCACACACAGCCACTGTGTCCTGAGTAGGTGCAGACCCTCGGCCTTGACCAAGTCCTAGAACCAGAAGAAATAAATGTCTGTTCCTTATAAATGACCCAGTCTTTGGTATTTTATTACAGCAACAGAAAGCAATCCTCAAAGTTAGGATTACGTACATTAGAGCTTACACAACACCAATGCATCACAGAAGCCAGGCGAACTCCTGCCCAGCTGTTCACATAGGTCAGTAAAGGGGCTGCTTCATCCCTAAGTGCTCATTTGGCGGCTCAGGTAATAGTTACCCTTGGCTGGGGCAATGGCATCGTGGGCAGCTGCAAGACCTGTCACATGTTCGGGGAGTTGTAGCGAGAAGCAGACGGGCAGGAACAGAGCAGGCGTGAGCCCCAGGGTGGGCTGATGTCTGAGGATGGTCCCAGTTCATGTGACAGGAAGTGTCAGGCAAGGTCCTGCCACTTAAAGCAGAGTTTGTTGGAGGTCTTCTCAGGTGAGCGAGATGGCAGGCCCCAAGCATCCTGGGGGTAGAAAGAGCGCTGGTCGCAAAACCTACAGCCAGAGCTGTCAGGGATACCTGAGATCCCCTCGCCTCTGCTGCTGGCACGTCCCTCTCTGCTCAAGGCTTCTGTCTAAAACTCCCGTCTCTGTCTTCCTTCCTTTCCTCCTCCTTCCTTTTCTTCCCTTTCCCCTTCTCCCATCCCCTTTCCTTCCCTTTCTCTTTCCCCTGCCCCTCCACCTTGCCCTTCCTGAACCTTTCTCTCCTCTCTCCTTTCCCTTCCCTCCCCTTCCCTTCCTTTCTTTTACTTACTTTCTTGCTCAACTATCTCCTGACCCAAAGCATGAAAGCAGTTGTAGCTTGCTAATAAAGTCTTTTCCCCCATTCCCCATCCCAACCCCCACCCTATACAGGAAATATCATTATATTCATTTTCATTGGCCCCAAGTATCTTATTCCTTTAGTTCAAATGGTTTTCTCTTGAAGTCTGTGCTGACCATTGTATCATAATTCAACACCAAGAGATAAATTTGTCTTTTGCTCAAAATGTAGCCAGGCATATAGAAACACAATTTTTACCCAATTTCTTCTTCTTCGCTTGTTTTATTGAATAGTCCAATGCAGAGCTATGTAACTTACATACTTATAAGAATCCATTCGATAACATCAGCTTGGAAGTGCTTACTGTAATAGAGAATACATACAACTTGGTTAAAAAAACTGTCTTAAAATAGAAATATCCTTAGGATAAAAGTGACTTTTCATTTTTCTGAATTGGAATATGATTGCTTTGACTTGCTGAGATGGAAGTTTCACAACTGGGTTACCAGAGAGAGGTCTGTTATTTACTCTTGGAATATATGGAATGGCGAACGCAGAAAGGTCCTTCTAGGTCCAGACAGGTGTGTCTGCTGAACTCCCAGGCCCCCCTGGGCAGCCTGCTCTGTCCTGGAGAACAGAGCGACTGTCATCCATGGAGAGGGTGGTCTGACACATGTGCAGCAGGCGTCCTGAGGGTCTCTCTTCTCAGATGAACCCATCATTTGTCCTATGGGTTTGATCAAGCTGAGAAAGCTTTCGAAAGGCCAGAGGAGGTCATGATCATGACGCTGTTTCTGCTGTTCTGGCCCCTGGTTTGCAGACAGTCCCAGAATTTAGGGGCAAAAGAGCAAAAGAAGCACAGTAGGTGTGCAACTCAAAAACCACACCACTTCTTGCACGCGCACACGTGCACGCGTGTGTATGTGCATGTGTGTAAGAGAGCTCTTGAGTGTGTGTGTGTCTGTGGAGACCAAGGGTGACATCATCCTGGACTGCTCTATCTCCCTTTCTCTCTGCCTCCTCCAGCCTTGGATCCAGGGCCAGAAGTACGGGCCATGTCATTTCTGCCTGTCATTTTTATGTGCATCTGGGATCTGAACTTAGGACCTTTTGCTTGTGAGGCAGAGGTTTTCACCCGTAAACCATCTCCCCAAGGCCCTTAAAAGACCACTTTTCTCACAAACCCTCCAACTTGCTGGTGGGAAGGCACTTGGAAGAGAAGGAGAACGAGGCTAATGGTGACGGTGGTGGTGATGATGGTGATGATGGAGATGATGGTGATGACAGTGATTATGATAATGATAGTAGTGGTGGTGATGATGGTGATGATGATGTTGGCGGTGATGGTGATGATGGTGATGATGATGGTGATAATGGTGATGATGATGATGATGGTGATGGTGGTGGTGATGATGATAATGGTAACAATGGTGATGGTTATGACAACAATGGTGATGATGTGGCGACCATAGTCATAATGGTGAGATGGTTCTGGCAGAATACAATATCTGTTGGCTACTGAACTACTACACTCAATAAAATTATTATTTATTTACTCTTGATTTATTACTATTTACTATTGACTGACTATGTGGGAAGTTTTTATGTATAGATGCATCACACCAGCTCACAGCAATCCTGAGAGATATTCCGAAGAGCTGGATTCATTCGGCTAGCAATGTCTGTGGGTGGAGGAATGATGTGTGAGAACCACACACACAAGGTGCCCCTGGCAGGCAAAAGGATGGAAGCCAATCCCACAGTAATATCAGTATGTACGTGTACACACACACACTCTCAGCTAATCTGCTCATTTAAATAAGGAACATTCCAGTGCGTGCTATATTTTCAGATAATATCAAGCCGAGCATGCTAAGGTAGAAACCATCAAAAAGTACATATTGAAATGCATAAGACAAGCAGGCTGAACTGGTTGTCTAAATACAGCCTGTCTGAAGAGAGAGCTTTCCCCAGCACGTTTCTCTTTGGAAAACTCCGCGTCCGTTGTAACCATGGAGGCAGCTTGGGCTCTGTTGCTGATCCAAGCCTGCCAAGGCAAGGGGGGAACCCCGCTTCTGACAACGAAAATTCTTGGCAGAGTTGGGTGAGAACAACATGAACTCACTCCCTAAAAGGACCCTCGAACTCAACGGAATGAGAGAGTGAGGAAAAGTCTGTGAATTCTGATGCTTGATTTTAAAATGAAGCTATCCATAGCGTCCGTTCACGGAGCTGAACTACGTGACTTGTGCCATGAATGAGTTTTCTGATGACAAAAAAAAAAGTAACTTGTAGGAAAATAGGATGTACAATCGGCACAATTTTCTGAAAAATAAAAAAGATAAAAAAAATGTTAACTTGTTTCTCCCAAGGCTGGGGGAGCAGTGGGTGTGGATTCCCGATCCATCTGCTGGATCAGTTTTGCTACTGGCCCATGGGGGCTCTGCCACTTGTGTGTCTGCTCTCTTCTCAGCTCGAGGGGGGTTCAGAGCTGGTTTATTTGTAAGGTTCTGCCCCCTTGCAGCCGTTACTGGCCCTGGGGACTTAGGTGGCATGTTCATTCAGGGTCTTATTTTCACAGATGACGGGACATTCGCACGTGTCATCCCTGAGAACAGCAATGTTTCTCGGGTTAGTGATTAACCAATGGTCAGTGGGATATGGAGGGACAGCAGGCAGCCCCTTTGGGCTCCTGTGTTGAGAGCATTCCACAGAACACAGGGTAGGAGGAAGAAAGGCCCTGCAACCACCTCCGTTTCCAGCAATACAGCAGAGGTCTTCAAAAGCATTTGGTTCATTTCAGAGGTGTGGCCGGAGGGCAAGTGTGAAGCAAATGTGGGGGACAGAGACAAGAGAGATTTAAGAACTGGAGTCTGGGTGGGGAACCCCGTGTGAGGAATGGAGTCAGGGGAAGAGCAGTTTGCATCTCCAATCGTACTTGCTTCTCTTTCTTATTCAACTCAAGCTGTCTACCACCAAATAACCATGCTGTGTAGGTAAGTGGACATACAATTGCAGACTCAAGAGCAGCCGGTGATGCGATACATGTGTGGGAATGGTCATTTCCGCATGGATCCCAATGGTCAGTCTTGATTGTCAACTTGAGCTGTAGACTTATTGAGGAGGCAAGCTCTAGGCACGTCTGTACGGGCATTGCTGAGAGGGTTCGTGGAGGAGAGAAGATCGATCCAATGTTTAGGTGACACTGGCCCCTGGACTGAACAGAAAGGAGAAAACGGTGTTTATCACTCTGTGTATCTAAGAAAGGGCTTCAGCACAAGTGCTGAATCCTGGGTCACTCAGCTGCACGGAGGTTCAGGAGAAGCAGCCAGGACATATCCGAGGAAGGTTGAGGGGAGAGACTATGTCAAGGAGGGGAGTGTGGCTCAGCTAGCTGTCAGCCGGGAGAAGCTTCGCCAACAGGGAAAAACTGCTTTTGAAAGAGTAGGTACTTAACTGCCTCTCTGAGGACCCTAGTGCAACAAGTACAGGAAAGATTTTCAGTTTCGATGTGTTCAGAATGTAGGTCTGAGCAATTCTGGCAACATTATCTAGGGCGCCGTGTGGTCGCTTCTTTGGTGTTTCTGGCTTTGGTGATTTGACAGATGCAGGTGGCCCATGCGTCTGCTCTCCACATGGGAGAACACGCCTTTGAATGATGTCCTGAGACCCTCCAAGTCCAGCTGGACCTGGTGGGGCAAAGGCTGTGGCCAGCACCCCAGGAGAACGAGGCGGGAAGACCACGTGTTCCTGGCCCGCTTGGTCCACAGCATGAGACACCAGAAGCAAGCAAAGCAAACCAAGTTGTAAGTGTGGAGATTTCTCTTGTTGCCGCAATAGGGAGCAGCGGGTAAAATGAATGACCCACAACACCCCTGATTAGGGACTGGGGAGACTCTTCTAAGGACTCGGAGATGTCTGGCATGGCTCATCTAGACACTAGGGAGACCACCTGGCGGGGCTCTTCTAGCCCACCCACAGCTACCCAACACTTCTTAGCCTACACCCTGCACTGTGAGCTGTAATTTAAAACACCTCCTATCTGCCGCCCTCTCTTTATCTCTGCTCTTCCATCCACTGAGTTTCCAGAGGCTGGCCAGGTGGTCCAAAGGTCACCTATAATTTGTTTTCCCACTCTCCCTCTCTCCTCCCAGACAAGCAGACGCAGCTCTGACGTCACCTGCTAACTAGGTGTGTGTCGAAGTCGCTCAGGGTCTAGCTGCTTTCTAGGGGCACATGAGATGCTCCTGTCCAAGCTGTCCTCACTCTTCCTGACTCTCTGGACTCTTTTCGAGTCCCAGATTCCAATTTATGAAAATATGTTTGCATATTCTCAGATGGAGTGCTCTTCTCGGTGAAGAGAGAGACAGAGACAGTGAGAGACAGTGGGAGACAGAGAGACAGAGAGATAGAGGTGGTGGGAGGCAGAGAAGTAGTGAGACAGAGACAGTAAGAGACAGAGAGAGAGTGAGAGAGATAGAGACAGAGAGAGTGAGAGATAGACAGAAACAAAGACAGAGATAATGAGAAACAGAGGGAGAAACACAATCTGCTTACTGGCTGGTGGTCATAGGGAAGACAGGATCATTGACTAACTCCACTGTGGATTAGCTGACCCGCAGCACCAAGGGGCGGCTGGCTCTTTGGCTGAGTTATCTGATATTTCCTGGGTAGTTAACTATTGGAGCTCTCAGCTTGAGGGGCCGCCCAGATGTCAAGCCACACCTTGCCGGTAGAAGCCACACTGGCCCCGTAGAAGATGCTCCCTGCTGGTCCGGCCTGTGGTCGGCTTATCACCACAGCTTCGTTTAATGGGAGGATGCTTTCTGTCTGTGGCTGGTCTTCTGGTTCCGGACTGTGGACTACTTCCCAGTGACTTTTCCAGCTTAATGAAGGATCTGGAGAATATCAATTAGGGGAAAGACAACAAGCATCAAGCACAAGCTGCACACGAATCTTTCTATATTAGACACACAAATGTATAATATACATGTATATATACATATAATATATATATAAATTATGCACATTGATTCCATTAAGATGGAACCACCCTGAAGAAACAACAGTACAGAAGAATGCTGGTGAATAAGCCACAGGTGTCTTGTGACCTCCACCAATAAGTCATGACATAAATATTCTCTCTGCATGTCTCTCTGTGCCAAATAGACAAACAAACAAACAAACAAACAAACAAATAAATAAATAAATTTAAAAGAATACAGTAAGACACAGTGGGTCGTCTCTGGAGGCCGGTTCTTCTGAAGATGGTGTGTGGTCTAAACAACTTTCAGTTGTGTAGGAAAGTTTCAAAGACAAGACAACTCCTTATCCTTCACCAAGCATACTTACAACAATATTATAATCAGGATGCCTGCGAACTCAGTTATGGGAACATCATTGAAAACACAGGCGCCATGGTAATTTCATTGGTTTATTGGTCTGCTTGTTTTAGAGACAGATTTTACTCTGTAGACAAGATGGGCCTCGAATTTACAGCCATTCTCCTGTCTCTGTCTTCTAAGCGCTGAAATTAGTCACGAGCCCATTTTTTGACTGGTACACCGTTACAAAGCAGAGTATTAAAGTGCAAAATTTAGAATTTTGACTTTTGCTAAAGATTGAACAGCAGTCAGAGCTGCAAAGTTTGTGTGTGTGTGTATGTGTGTGTGTGTGTGTGTGTACACATATGCCATTCTTGGAAAAATCTTGACTTCAAAGATGCAACCATTGTTATATTTTACTTCACATAATTATTCATGTTTCTGGATCTACTATTAAGATATTTTACATTCTCCTTCATTACCAACACTTTTAAATCAAATTATATCATGAAGTGATACAGTCCTGTCCTCTCATGACAGACAACACCCCTGAGAGGTCTGACAGCCGTGTGTTAATGTACATCAATGAATATTCTGGGAAATAAGTATCTTCATGAAGATGGTACCTTCTTTTTACATCATCCTATGAGTCTTGAGCTCTGGCCACATTAATTATTGCTATAATCTTTTTATGCACTGGTTCGTGTAAGCGTGCATGGAGAACCATTATGTGCTGGGCCTCATAGTCTGATCCATTTGAGTTAGCTAGGTTTCCCACACACTGAACAGGTGCTAATACACACATTCTTCAACTGCTGCAAAAAGAAACAGAACTCAGATGCAAGGCAGAGAAGATCAACGCCAAAGACGTGGAGGCGTGGGTTGTCATGAGCATCAGAATGTCGCCACCAACCGTCTTGTGTGGGAGGCATGACTGGGACTGGGGTGGTGAGCGTGTTGCCAGTTAGAGGTCTGACATCACCAAGAAGACAGGAAACCAAGCATAATGTTTGTTCTTTGGGAATGTGAGGGATGACAGTGGGCTGCTGGGGGGTGATAAATGTGAAGATGGACAGTGGGCTGCTGAATGCGAGGCAGGGAAATCAAGGAAGCTCTGGGGCGGTCGATGTTGGTTTAGAATAAAACCCATAAAGGCCATCCTCCAGTTCTCCCCTTAAGAGTATGTTGAGATGCTTCTGTCTTGAGAAGACCCCTCCTTTCCCACCTCTCAGACACACCTCGTCACTTACACGCATGGCTTTGGTCACAACTCAGTCATAGCACTTCTCATGGAGTGACACAGGAGTTTTGCTTTCTACCTGCCTGCCACAATGCCAAACCATACCGAGAGCAATGTTATGATGTCAATTTCAATGACGTGCTCTACATCCATAAACACGTCCCCCCCCCATCTTGATGACTGACAAGCTGTTGTTGTCCATATCTATTGCATAAGGACTTAGGGGTCCTGCTTCAGTTCTTCCTCTTCTTAGTATTTCCACTTAGGCCATTGTTGGACTTCTGCTTGGGCTTCTGCTTGGACAGCCTGTGAGTAAGAAACAAAATGCATTAGAAAGTTGACCTTGATCCTCCCACCCCCCCCACAAACTGAACCATCCTAGTTACCCTTCACCCCCTCACCCCACCCCCCGCAATATTAGTTACCCAAACTAATATTTTGCAAACTGCCATGCCTACCCATTTTCATTATTTTGATTTAGAAAATGAGGAAATGAGAATCAATCAGGAAAATCTTTAAGCATATGATATGCACAGCAGTCATCTGGCCATGCTGTAGATAATGTGTGAGTTTTTGAGAAAGAAATGTGTCTATGGATGCAAAGTTGTACAGGTGCAGGTGTGGATTATAACAGTGACGCTGTATAATGCACCTCAATCATCAAATCTGAACAGAAATTCTTGGCGCTCTGGAGGTTGCCTAATGTTGTGTGCACATGTGTGTGCAGATGTATGTGGTCATGTATGTGCACACGCAAGTGGAGACTAGATGTCACTGCAGGCATCATGCTTCAGGTGTGTTCTTGCTTTGAAGATGGTGTCTTTCATGGACCTGGGATTCATCCAAAAGACTCGGCTAGCAAGACACAGTTGTCTCTACCTCTTTAGATCTGGAAGTGCAAGCGTGTACCCCCATACTTGAGTTTTATGTATTTATTTTAATGTGGGGTCTGTGGATGGGGCTCATGTTTACAGGGAAAACACTTTACTGACAAAAACCCCACTTCCTCCTGAGTTATCTAATCTTTATGGAAAACAATTATCTTAGATTTTGCTCAAAAGATTCATTTTATTAATGGTAAATAAACAGAATTGATATTGTTTGGGTATGTCCTTTTCCACCATTAAAGGACTAGATCATTTTGAACCAACTTTCTCACTGTGGGAAGCTAGAGAAGTCAAAGGTCTAAATAACAGCAACAACCCCCAAGTCTAAAACCGCTTCAGAGCTGTGAAGACAGCAAGAGCTGGTGGAGTCATGTTCTTGGTGCGTATGCATGAAGATTTTCTAAGTTTCTTTTATGTCTAAATGCCTGAGAACAGGTGATTTATAAATATTAGAAGTTTATCTGGATTCATGTTCCATCTTCTTGGCCTCAGATGAAGGCCTGCCTGTTCCTTTACCTCAGGTGAAAACACAGGGCCCGACCACATCTGGCAGAAGCACAGTGTGGAGACAACCTTGCTTCGTGGCGATCTAGCCTTGCAGGAACTAACCCAGCCCATGACATAGTGTTGATTCTTCTGCATAAAAACCCACCACCTCTCGCCACAGCTGCATTTTGAGTCAGATTGTGGCTTGAGACTCAGAGGGCCCAGTCATTGCTCAGACCCCAGCAGAGGCAATGCCAGTATTTGGGTTCATTGGGTGACTGAGGATTCTGAGAACCGGACAAAAACAGGGTGCTGTGGATATTCATAGAACCGGGAATGTGGACAATGGAGGTGTCACAGTTCGCCTGCATCGACTTAAGGGAACAAGGGGTTTATTTCCTTATGACAGTCCAGTTACAGTTCTCAGTCCAGCTTGATGGGAGAGCACGCACCAACACCAGGGCCGAGGGAATGGCCACACCATCTCTACACAATGGCTGACTAGCATGACTGGCCAAGTGTACACAAGGATGCCGGCCGACTTCTTCAACCCATTCTCAGTATTTTATTCAAGAGCCTAGTCCCACCCACCATAGGCTGGGCCTTCCTCATCAGCTAGACAATCTCCTGCAGGTTTGCTGTGGGCTTAACCATTAATTCTCCACAAATGTGCCCAGAGCTCAAACCCTCAACGCCTGTGCCCAACTATGACAGGAGGTGAGTGCCAAGAAGTAGAGACCAGTAACATCTTAAATACTCAGCACAGACCTACTGGGCTCTCCTGAGGGGACACACAGAGCTGGGGGCAAATCAATTCTCAGAGGACTCAAGGTCCACTTTGGATCACCACCAATCACTGACTTGATTGGGGTGTTTTGAGGTTGCAGTGGTCTTAGCCGTGTTGTCCATCAAAAACACACATATGCTCTCTCTGAAGTGTAACCCCATACCAGGTCTCCTGATGATGTCCACATAGAATTTCTGGCAGTGAGAAAGAACCAGGTAGACAAGGAGATAGGGTATGACCAAAAGCCAAAAGAAAAATGAACAGCAGAAAGATTCTCCGTGAAGTCTAACATAACAGAACTTTCAGAAATAGACATTAAAGTTCATTTCAAGAAATGAGACCTGAATTAAAATGCAGAGAAGCAAAATGGTAATGAAGAACACAAAGGTGTTTCCACAATTAAAATACCCGATGAATTGCACACAATATGAATATAGGGAATATGAATGAAATCATGAGCAAAATCAGATTGAGCATGTTGTTCCGTATATTCTGAGAGCAGATGTGGTATAATGGCACCAGTACAGCACCTCATAGATTACCTTGGTTTATGGAATTAATAGAATAAAGGATATAATATAAACAGTGAAAATTTGCATATGGGCCTCAGTCTTGAGTTGGCTTTTACAGATATGGGCTAACTAATATGAACTAAACTTTGGGTTTTACAAATATGAACCAACCAATCCAAACTAGCCTTTGGGTTTTACACACATGAACCAACCAATCTGAACTAGTCTTTGGGTTTTATACATGCACGAACTAGCCAATATGGATCAGTCTTTGGATTTTCCAAATATGAACTGACCAATATGAAGTAACCTTTGAGTTTTACATGTGTGAACTAACCAATTGAAGACTTCAATCCAGAATCACACTTGAAAAGTGTGTGTGGAAGCCGTTGAGAAGTTTCATAGAATCCAGAATCCTGTGGTTGATGGCAGCCAGGGCTCAGGCTTCACCCCTGGAACTGCTTGTTAGCGTTAAGTGCCCTTGGATAAAACTTCCCAACTTTCATGATCACTACTCTTTCTTTTTCTAATTTTATTCATTTTTGTGTGTGTTTCATGGTTGGATTTTCAGATGTTTGTATGTATGGTGGTATGGTGCATGTATGTGTGTATGTGTATGTGTATTTGTATGTGGGTGTAAGTATAAGTGTAGGAGCATATACACCAGTGCATTTGAGCGTGTGTCTGTGGAGGCCCAAGGGTAATTTGGGAATCACCCACGATTACTCTTCCACCTTGTCGTTGTGAGCCTAATTAATATTTTTCCTTGGGATCTGGGGATGTGAACTCAGGTTCTTTTGCTTTTGAGGCAAAGGCTTTAATCTCTGAGCCATCTCCCCAGCCAAGAATCCTTTGTCTTAAAATGAGGCTGATTCTTGCTCTGTTGAATCTGTTAAGATTAGAGAACATTGGGGCTGGGGAGGTGGCTCAGGGGTTAAGCCTCTGCCTTGCAGGCGGAAGGTCCTGAGTTGGATCCTAGACTGAGATCGGATCCTAGACCCCACGTATAGACACCGGCCTGTGTTTCTGGTCCTGGTAGGGTTGAACCTGTGAATCCCGGGGCAGAGTAAACAAGGAGGTGGAGGCGGTCTAGGGTGGTTCCCGAATTCGCCCGTGGTTCTACACACTTCTACACACACACACACACACACACACACACATACACGCGCATACACACACAATTGAATAATAAAAAAAAAGGGTTAGAGAAGATACAACCACCCTGATAGCTACAGGTCCCAGGACAAATGTGGAGTTTCTACACGGAGGAACTCCATGGGGAGGGAGTCTCCATTGCTTTTCTTCCATCTGTTGCTGAAGCTTCCAGAAGATTGTCTGCAGTCACATGCATGGCTTCTGTGAGAGTTAATCTTGGTTTTCAACTTGACCGCACCTGGCTTTAACTAAGAGATCAACTGCCAGACCCCTGAGAGCTTATCTGGATCCACGTGTTTGCAACTCAAAAGACCAGCCCTAGATCTGGGTGGAATCATTAGTGAACCAGATAAGAGGAACCAGAAGACCCTCCCTTTCTGGGAGACCCTCTTACTCAGGGTTGGCAACTCTTCCCTCTGGGCTTCTTCCACCTTCCAACCCTCCAACATGAACTGAAGACTCTCCGGACATTGTCCAGCCTTCAGCCATCTACTGGACTCGTGGACTGAGCAGCTTCTGGCAGCCATTGCCTTTTTTTATGGATTCATTGTCTTGGCTCCATGGCTCTAGAGAATGTTAACTAATACACCTTCTTTCTCTCTTCTCTTAAGAGAGAAACTCAATTGGTCTCATGGAGTTGGTGAATGACCACTGGCTAGAAATGAGGGGATTTTAAAAACATTCTTGACCCAAGTATATTCTGAGACTACCAAAAACTGTCGTTGGGCGGGGGAGGAGGCTTTAAAGTTCTTGCCACACAAGCATGAGTGTGCCTACAATCTTAGCATGGGGGAGGCAGAGACACGTGGATTCCTCAGGCTTACTGGCTGGCCAGCCTGGCCCAAGAGCTAAGCCGAAGCCAGTGAAAGAACCTGTCTAAATACAAAAAAATAAAAAGCTCGAGATGATGGCCCCTGAGAGCTGACAGGTTCGTCAAGTGACTTTGTCAAGATGAGCCGGCCCAGGAGACAACACCTTTTACAGGCAAATGTATGAGTGGTTATGCTTCCATTCTTCAAATATTAGCCGCCATGAATATTTTAACGTGTTTGCTTTTTTTATATGGAAAGGACATTGAGCCCTTGTTCTTAAAAATGATCCAGACATTTGTTATGTCCTTGGTCCTTCTGTGCGTCTTCTGTCTTAACTATAGCATCACATTATGGGTGCTTTTCCTCCCGCTAACTTCAGAAAACAGATGGTAATGTTCTTAAAACATGGAGGTGTATGACAGTTTCTGCATTGAAACACAACTATGTGTTACAACAGTCTGTGTGTGTGTGTGTGTGTGTGTGTGTGTGTGTGTGTATAAGAGGATACTTCAAGTACGTGCATCTGTGGAGTCCCAAGGGTGACATTGGGCCCCATCCTGGAATTCCTTTTTCTTAGTGCTTTGCTCTGGGGTTTCCCAGGTTCTTCCCAGGTTCTGCTGTCCAGGGGCAGAGTTGTAGCCTGCCACCATATCTGCCCAGCATTTTTGTGTGGGTTCTGGGGATTTGAACTCAGGTCCTTTTCCTTGGGAGGCAAGGCTTTTAACCCCTGAGTCGTCTCCCCAGCCCCTACTACAATCTTTTTATGTTTTGGATGTGCGCCTCAGCTCACGTGTGTGAGGTATGTCCATGCATTCAGGTACACTTGAGTGTGTGTGCACTCGAATAAAGAAGGCAGAGGAAACCTTGGGGTCACCACGAGAAGGCCATCCACATCCTAGTGAAAGCATTAGGAAGCTCACCACTTAGCTAGACTTGCTGGCCAGGGAGCTCCGGGATCCTCTTACCCCACCTGTCCTGTGCTAA
Source organism: Typhlomys cinereus (assembly GCA_023101885.1). Classification (NCBI taxonomy): domain Eukaryota; kingdom Metazoa; phylum Chordata; class Mammalia; order Rodentia; family Platacanthomyidae; genus Typhlomys; species Typhlomys cinereus. The sequence goes on along the minus strand of JALPQD010000087.1, from coordinate 915,789 downwards.
GATTGTAGGATGAACAAACGCCCCTGGCATTTTCACTGTGGATCGAACTCCTGTCCTCACATTGTGAGACAAGTACTTCAGCAGCTGAGCTGTGCCGTAGCCCACAGTATTCTGTCTAAGGGTTAAAATGAACTCTGTTGAACTGGAAATCCCTACAGAAAGGATTTTTTAAAGCCAATTTAAATAAATAAAGTACATATTGTGGTCTTGTTTATCATCTCAAGCAAAGCATTAGTTTTACTGCCTCTTGTTTTTTCCTTATTGAAAGTAAAATTTTAATCTAATAGCCATTTCTTCCCTGTTGTTTCCCTGCCCTGGTCTCACCCTCCTCCTTTTAGATAAACTTTGAGGACAGTTTTAAGTTTACAGAGATACTGGAAAGCAGAAATTCAGAAGATTCACATTTATGTGTTCTGCTTACTAGCATTGCTCTTTGGTATGCTATTTGTAATTTTTACTTATTTATCTTTTATTTATTTACTCTGTGTGTGTGTGTGTGTGTGTGTGTGTGTGTATGTGTGTGTGTGTGTATCAGAAGGCATTGTGTGTCCTTGTGGAGGACCAAGGGTGACTTCAGGATTCATCTTGGATCACTTCTACCTCCTTCTTGCTTTTCTCTGGGATGTCTGAGGCTCTGCCCACCAAAGCCGGAAGTACAGGCTGCTGTTGTTTCTGCCTGGCGGTCTTACATGGGACCTGGGATCTGAACTCAGGACTTCTTCTGGATTAACCCCTGAACCTCTCTCCAGCCTGCTATTTGTAATTTAAATTGATGATCAATGTGATTGTAACTAAGGTGTCTGCTTTGCCTTAGTTTCCCCTGTACATTCTTGTTCTGCTCAGAATCCTCTTCAAAAGACTGCATTGTATTAGCCATCATGTCCCCTTAAGAGTTCTCTCATCTGTGAGTTTCTAGGGCTCTCTTGGTTTTGGTCATCTTGGTAGTTATTTGACACATTTCATTTGATGTGACAAAAGAGCTAATGGACTTGATCATCAGCCGTAAGATATTTTGATGGTCATTTGTCCAGTAGATGCAGAATTTCCGTGTTACTCAATTTCTTGCCACTGGATGAATAGGAGGAAGGATTATCTTGGCCCCCAATGCCCTTGGGCAGCATGTCACCTTGAGTGGAGAAGTGGAGTGCTATTCATTTCATGATAGGTCTGAAGCAAGAAAGGCCTTGGAAGGGACCAGAGCATACCCCAAGGATCTGTCCCAAGTGGCGGACTTTCTCCAGCTTGGAGGTGCCACTTGTTAAGGTTATCAGAGCCTTCCAGCAGTAGTTAGGGTAAAGTGTTCAAAACATGAGCCTCTTGGGGGGGACATTCACACTCCACCTCTGGCACCTGCTCCACCAGACAGTCCTCTGGGGACCATGAAGCAGCAGCTGTGCATCTCATGACCACCCCGATGTTTCCAAGACCCGATTGCCACGAGCTCCAACGCTGCAGCGTCCATTCCCAAAGGCACCCAGCTTCCAAACAATCCTCGGGCCCCAGAGTCCCGAACTTCTTTCCACCATTGGTATGTTTCTATCCAGTGGCCATCTTGTGCCTATCTTCTGAAAGACAGATACATCGTCTTCAAAACCCATACTTGGGGCTTTCTGTCCACCCCCCAGAAAGGGAAGGTTGCTTGCATTTCACTTTGCTTCTAGAACCCCCAGCAATTTCTAACACAGCACACAAATGACAGAAGAGCGGAGCCTCCGTTTCCTAAGAGATCAAACATCCTTATGCTGCTGGACATAATGACCAGGGTGGTTGACAGAGGTGTACCAGGTGCTACAGAGAGGAGGAGGAGGAGGAAAGAAGGGAAAGGCAGAAGTGGGGATCAGCATCATCTTGGGGGTGTCTCACTGGTGACATCCGAACTGAGTTTTCAGCAGTGCCTGTAGCCAGTGTGGGCATCCCAGGTCGAAGTTGCAGCCAAAGCGAAGACACAAGGGCTCTGACGTAACACAGTGTGTAAGGAAACACAGGAACTCTGGACTGGTACAAGATGAGGGCGGGGCAGGAAGTTGAGAAGGGAGAGAAGAAAGAAACAGGAAGTACCTGGGAGGCCCTGAAAGCACTAAGGATGTCAGGAGGTGTGTTGCCTTATGCAGAGCATGGGGTTCAGGGTTCAGGAAAAGGGGCGAGGCTGGGGAGCTGAGCTGCCAGTGCACTCAGAAAAGAGCTCTCAGGTCTAAGAATGCTGTGGAAGTGGCTTCGGGAAGAAGCTTATTTCAACCTTTGCCTTGGGAGAAAGTTCTTAGCTTTGCTGAGCCCACGGGGTTGACGGGCCCAAGATGCCCTTTGTCAAAGAGAAGTCCACAGGGCTATTGACCCTCCTAGTGGCGACCACAGGACATTTGCTCCTTTGCTGAGGACCCCATAACGACAGCTCAGGACAAGCATGGAACTGTATTTCATAAAACTGCTTGGTTTAGCATCTAGGCAGCATACTACACCCAAGCTTCAAATGCTCTCACTGCAGCGGAGGGCAAAAGATACCTTTTCATAGGGGAAACGTGTCACTCAGACTGCTGGGTCGGAGCACTCTCCTTGAAGTTACTAAATTTAAGCACGATTTTTCGATGCGACCTTTAAATAGACCAGGGTGGGAATGTGACCTTGTTCTCCTCAGTGACGTCTTTGAGATTTTTAAGAGCAGTTGCTGTAATTCAAACACACAACAAAGGAGTATCTTTGGGGAACTCAGTTTCCGTGCATATCCACGAAGCTATTTTAAGGTCTGAGCCATTCATTTTAGATTTTTCTACTTAGCAGCGTGCCTCTGCCTGGCGTGCGAGGTTTTCAGGTTCACTTCTTTTATTCACATCTCTTCCTTTCTTTTCCCTTCCCCATACGCATAACTGGGTTTGCATTCCATTGAGATGCTTCTGGTGTTCATTTCCAATCTTTCGAACATACAGTCTTCTGGGAAGTGATGCTTCTCCTGCCTCTGCTGAAGACCTTTGACAGAAGCAGCTCATTACTTATTCATCAGGTGACTCTCCCGAACGAGGTAACCTTATCACAGGTCTACTGTTGCCTCCACACACATGAACACATCCATAATTGATAGAAGGGCCTATTCCCGTGTGGCAGCTACAGTCAATGTAAGGTCAGATCTCTGGGCACACGAACTAAGTCCACTTTTTTTTCCCCTCTACTGGGTTGAAAGAACCGTGTGGTGGTGTGACCCTCATAGCTGGGAACTATGGATCTAGTTGGTATTTTTTAAAAGAGTGGGGTCCCTTTGAATCTCTGTCCTTATGTGCTGTAGAACGCACTGTGATGCTGCATTTCTGTTTATGCTTTTTGGGAATTTTTGTTTTCTATTCACTGTTGTGATGTCTACTCATATTAAAAATTTTTCTTTGTAATAATAAAGTCCATTTTAAAAAAGAGAGAAATGAATAAGGGGGTGTAAGTTGGAAATGAGGCAGAAGATGGTGCGCACATGGATTGGATGGGAAGACCAGAGGCTGGGCAGCAAACTGTGAAGAAATCCGGGCCAGAATCCTTCCAACCCATGGCCAGAAAGTGGTTTTATTTTTTTTCCCCTCTCTGAGCTGTGTCCCTTAATGCTGGTTAATCATTGAGGCCTTTTGCTGCAGACCCCCAGGCCTCAAAGAAACAGATCTTTGAGGGGCAATGGGCTCAGACCCCTTTAGGAAATTCTGAATGGCTCTTCGAGACAGGTGAGGAGTTTCTGGGAGTGACCTGCCTTGTGTCACAGGAGAAAGTGACACCCCACCCCCACCCCGAGCTCTCTTCCACTTCATGAGTGACAGCTGGGAAGGCAGATTCGGGCACTTTGAGACTAGAGGGATACTCCTTCACCCTGTGTAGCCTTCAAGGAAGGAAAAAGCAGGGTACCAAAGTTAACACAGGGCACAACCACACGGTACTCTGCGCAGGTAGACAGAGTTATACAAGGCAAGGTGACCTGGGTCAGCCGTGAATGTTCCAGAATCTTTCTCAGGTTGGGAGAACTGTGGGTTATCTCAATTCTTCCCCCGATGACTTTTTGTCTAGTCATTTGTCTTTGAAGAAGCGACTTGTAAAACAAGGAATCAAGCTGGTATGGTGGCTTGTGACTGTCATGGCATCTGTTGGGAAGCTGAGGCAGGAGGATTGCTCTGAGTTCCAGCAACCCCGGGCTACAGTAGAACCTTGTCACTCACAAAGAAACCTCAGACAAGAGTGCAAAGTGCTTATTCCTCCTCTCATCCCTTCCTCCCTTTCTCTTATTTTGTGGTATCCAAGATAGAATCCCAGATCTCATCTGCACTAGCTAGTGCCCTCCGATTGAACTGTATCTCCGCTCCCAGATATTGTCCTAAAACATATACCACTATATCAGAGGTAGCTCCTTGTATACAAAGTGATTTTGAAAAGTATTTCAATTCCTACAGGAACTAGAAACACATACAGATGAATGTAAATCTGATTTTTGAGTGGCATAAATTGCAACCACAAAAGGTGGGCTTATTTTATTGCATAATTTTTGAAGCCTCTGTAGTTTCTATATTTTAAAAAAATAATGTTTAAATAAGGTTTAAAGATACACAGCAACTTGGGTAAGACATTCTGAGTACAAAGGACCCATAAAGAATGCTCAGCCCACACTCAGAACATGCTAAGATAAGGGCTTCATAAACATGTCATTATCATCGTAATTGTCCTAATTTATTCCAAAGCAGCAAAAAAAAGGAAAGTGCTTCAAAATTGGAGAAAAGAAATGAATAATCAAACCCCTAAGGTGCACTGTGCAATATGGTACATTTCCAACAGATACCTGTAGAAATGTATAATATTAATATTATAATATTAATTATACCCAATCGTCCATGGGATTATGAAGACTTTGAAGGAAAAAATGTTTAACTGACATGTCTCAGAGAAATTGATATTTCCATATCATGCAAGTGATAAAATGCTTTGGTGTTTTCTAGATGGTAATGTGTTAGCAAATACTTACAGAGAACTTAAAATATTTCCATCACTCAACCTGGAAGTTGCATGTCTGGGAACTCGCCTTAGGAAACCATTAGAAATATGAATGCATAGTCACTTCACTTATAGACACTTGTCCCACAGAAAACCTAACGCATATTCGAGTGAATGACACATCTGAGGTGTATTATGAATTTTGCACTAGAAGATCGGAAACCTCTAAATTACCACGAGGAGCAGGACATGGTCCTTCCAGACGTTATCGCACAGTAGTATAAATTAAAAAACCATGTGGTAGTGTAAAAAGATGCCCTCCTGATGTTGCCGAATTAAAAAAAAAGGTGCAGAATAAAAGCATGGGAGGAGAGATAATATAATCTATATCTGCTTGAAGTCACAAAATCAATGCGGAAGGGCCATCAAGTAGTAGTCACAGTGGCTTCAGTAGGTGTGAGTGGAACTCAGGCAGACGCAGAGGAGGACAGGAAGGTGAGCGAGTGTCTCTCTGCTCCTGTGTCATGTAAAGCCATTAGTTATGAAGAGATGGATTAATAGATGAATGGATTCCACAGCAACATTAGCGGCAGGCAGCTCTAAGGAAGACTGAAAGAGCCACGTGCCGTTCAAATATCTGAATAGAAGCTATAGGACACCTTGCATTCTCTGTGTATGTGTGTGTGTGTGTGTGTGTGTGTGAGAGAGAGAGAGAGAGAGAGAGGGAGGGAAAGAGAGGGCACCGTGTGTATCTGCAGAGGCCCAAGAGTGACTTCAGTAATCAACTTGGATTGGTCTACCTCTTTTTAGCTTTGCCCTGGGTTTTCCTAGGCTTCGCCTTCCAGGGTTGGAATAGAATTAATAGCATTACAGGCTGTGCCATTTCTGGCTGACAGTTTTACATGACATCTGGCATCTAAGCTCTGGTCCTTCATCTTGTGAGGCAGAGGCTTAACCCCCGAGCCTCTCCCCAGCTCCTAACCTTTTTATTTTGAGGAAAGAGAAACTGCTTTTGCTCCTCCTCTTGAAGTCTGTGAGATGCACTAACTAAGCATCCAGTCCATTTTGAGCAATAAACAATGAAAGTTTTAGCGCTAGTCATCGGAGGAAAATCAAGAAAAGCATCTCACAATCTGAATTACTTTGGAAACAAATATCTAACCTAACTTTTAAAAGATGACTTGAGCTTTAATAAAAAAAAAAAAATCCGGGGGCTGGAGAGGTGACTCAGGGGTTAAGCCTCTGCCTTGCAGGCAGAAGGTCCTGAGTTCAGATCCTAGACCCCATGTATAGACGCTGGGCAGAAGCGGGGGCAGCCTGCATTTCTGGTCCTGGTAGGGCGGAGCCTGTGAATCCTGGGGCAGAGTAAACAAGGAGGAGGTGGAGGCGGTCCATGGTGGTTCCAGAATTCACCCGAGGTTCTACACACACACACATATACATACAAACACGCGCACACACGCATACACGCACAATTGAATAAATAATAATAAAACATTTTAAAAATCCATGTAGTTGTTTTGAGTAATTGCAATTCCTTCAGCTCTAATTCTAAAACAATAAGGTAGATGATTATTATTATCATTTATTTTTGAGATGGGGTCTCACTTTATCACCTGGGCTAGACCTCACCTCTTCCCCAGCTTGAAAGTGGGTCAGTAAAATGATAAAAATCAAGAGCAGCAGGTGCTCAGCATCCTGGGCCATCTCCATGCAAGCCCCAATAGTCAAACAAGCCTCTTTCCTCTTTCTTGTCAAGGAGAGATTTTGGGGTCTGCTGAATATGGTCACAGGTAAACCATGACAGTCAGTGAAGGATAGAAGATACTCAGTTTACAGAAATGTGCTCTAAACCATTAAAAATCCAGCAGGAAACATATCCTGTATTGAAAATGTGCTAGTATAAGCAGACACTGAGGGAATGTTGGGGGGCAGAGACCAAGCCTCCAATAGGAGCTGGCGACCGTGTGATGATGAGCATTTCTCAACACTGCCTGAGCATTATAGTCGCCTGGGAGCTTTTAAAAACACTGATGCCAGGACTCCACTCCCAGGGATGCCCGAGAAATTCCTACAGGGCAGTGCTGGGGCATCCCTAGTTTTAAAAACAGAGATGCTACCATAGAAGAAGCCAAGGCCCAGACAAAACAGTGTGCCAGGTCATGAGGAAGATGAAGGGGAATTTTTCTCATTATCTTACTTGAAAAGATACCTTAATCAGCTGGTTCCAGACATTATGCTTTATGCAAATACAACCTTTCCCAGATTAAACCCTTTCATTTGTTACCTCTTCTTACTAGCTCAGATCATCCTCCAACTTCATGCTTGGATTCTTATTTCCTCTCTCTCTCTCTTTCTCTCCCTCTCTCTCCACGCACACCACTGCTTTCTCTTCTGTCATGGGCTCTGCTTTTTCTACTGTTATTGTTTGGGTCTGAGATGTTCCTTTAAGACCCCTGTGGTAGTGTTAAAGGCATGGCCCCCTCAGTGGCATTATTGGGAGGCTGTAGAGCTTTTTAAGGGTGTGGCTAGTAGTAGGTTTTCCCAGGGTGGGGGAGAGGGGCTGAGATTGTGAGAACGTTCCCTGTGCCCACCTGAGGTCTCTTGGCCTCTCAGCAGTCTCTTCCCCATAGGCCCCAAAGCCACAAAGTGAGGAGACCCCCTCATTATGGATTGAAATCCCCAACACTGTGGGTCCAAATAAATTCATTCTCTTTGATAGGCTGATAATTCAGGGTATTTACTGCACTGATGGAAATCTAACAGCTACAAGGAATGCACTGATTACTTGGTTGCTGTGGCTACAAGCATGCCAAGCTAACTCGAAGGAAGGGTTTACTTGTGCCCATGGTCTAGGTAGACACATAGCCTATCACAGAGAAGACTAGGCAGCTGGAGCAGAGGGTGGACAGGAAGTGGGCGGGGCTACAAAACCCTTGGGCTCACCTCCAGGTATGGGCTTCCTCTAATGAAGCTTCACCCATTGGGGGCCGGCGTGCAAACACATGGATCTGTGGGGGATGCGTCTGAACCACAAGGTTTATTCAATCAAATAAAACTCCGAATGGTCTTCTGTGCTGAACTGGGCCCCTCGAGCGGTGAATCTCGGGGTGACCTAGCGTGCTTAGTTCCCAAAACCAGTGGTTTTGAAATGTTTGTGCAGCGGACTGTCACATGCAGCAAACACATAGTTCCGTCTTTAAGGATAATGAATCTACTCCATCACAGGCTCCGGGTCTCCTCATTTTATAGATGCATAAGGGAGCTCCGGAGGGGGGAAGGCGCCTGCCGTAGATTTAAGGACCTCTTCTGTTATATTAAGGCACACCCCTGGTCACATTGTAGCGCCGAACTTGAACGCCACACCGAGTAAGTCAGCGCCTGACAGAACCCCATTCAGGAACTCAGGAGAATTCTCTTTCCACTCAAGCCTTCTTTGACTCCATGTGCTCTTGCATTGTGTGTTATCTACAGACGTTTTTCTATCCTTTCCAAGTTCGACAGAGTGCTAAATGCCTGAGATGCTGAAGTGACCACAGCCCCGTATTTGGCCTCCTGGAGGGCAGCGCGGTCGGGCACAGTGACCCGGACTTCTGCAGGCACCGTCTCTAGCTGCAAGCCTGGGGCCTGAGATTGCTGCCTGTCTGTCTGTCTGTCTGTCTTCCCTGTTCACTGCTGAGTTCTCCCAGGCTCCCTGATCCTTTTCATTTGCCTGACACCCGGGCAGCCGGCACAGTCAGCTACGGGCACCCCACAGGGTGCTCGCGGACACTTTCAAAGCCCAGCTTTGTCCACCCCAGCAAGATTTAGTTTGTTTTTCCCTTTCGAAGTAAAGAGCTCCGCGGCGGGAGGTGGAACCCAGATCCTCTCGGACCGACGCTCCGGGATCGCGGAAGGCCGATCCGCCGTGCACCGGGCGCTGCTGCCCCGGCGGGGGCGGAGTCTGCGGAGCCCGGGGGCCTGCGGCGCTCCCCGCGCATTCCTGCACCCCGGTCCCCGCCGCGCCCTCCCCCGACAGCTGATTCATTGGCTCGGCCGCCCAGACTGCCTGGCGCCGGCCGCGTGACGTCACCCATTCACCCGGCCCGCCTCCCCCTCCCCGGCTGGCGCCGGCCGGGCGGTCGCCTTGGCAACGCGGACGCCATCCAGCACAATGACTTCCAGCTGGAGCGGCCGCGCGCGCTCGCCGGCAGGCGCCGAGCTTGGGAACGCAGGGCTGGGTCCGTTCTCGCTGGCTGGCCAGCTTGCTTTTTCTAGAACAACTCCTTCATCCCCTTCCTCCCCCTCGTCCACCTTTTCCTCCTCTTCCACTTTTCCCTCCTCTTCCTCCTTTCACTTCTTTTCTTCCTCCCCCTCCTCCTTCCCCTTCCTTTCTTCCTTTCTTCTTCCCCATGATCCCCTCTTCTTCCCCCTCCTCCTCCTCTCCCTGCTTCCCTCCTCTCCCCCTTCTCTCCTTGTCTTTCTCCTTCCCCCTCTTCAAAAGTACTTATTATTTTTCAATTTGCCGTGTTTTAACGGAGCCTCGGTGCTTTTACTTGGCAGTAATTATGAGCTGGTTTCGAGACAATTCGGTCCTAAGCCAGCCTGCCTGATGGCCCATCTCCATGCTTTGGGACGAGTGCCAACGGCAGAGACAGGTTCCAATCTCTTCCCGGCTGTGTTGCTGTGTTCCCCAGGCCGACAAGTCAGAAAGTGGTTTCTCCAGTGCTCTCAGCGGGTCCCTCCTGACGGGAAAGGTACTTCCAAGTCCCAGTTCTCTGGCCGACCAGTTCCTGGGCTGTGGTCTCCCAGGGCTCAGTGTTTGCCCGGGAACCACCCTGTGCCAGGCTGGGCAAACGTGCTAGGTTGGGTTTAGCCATTGACGTGAAGACACCTGGCGATGGGATGCTCTTGCCAAGAGACGCAAGGGGAAAAAGATCATTGTCGTTACAGTGGAATCGTGCTAAATAACAAGGCTCAGCTGTCGTGGAGACGAAAACCTGCGTAGGTGTTGATTACCTCGCCCTGTCGCAGAGCGACTCTAACACACCTTCGCGCGGCCCCCATTCCAAAAGCTTCCTCTTATCACCCAGGCCAACTTGGGAGCTGAAGTTAGGAACTGGTAAAGACTGCGTGCAAACGGATTCGTCCTGGCAGAACAAAGCAAATCTGAGAAGTGGTCGTGCTGCGATTGTAGACTCCATCATGGTCCCTGGAGAGGGAAGAGATCCTTGGGGCGGGGCCAGCGTTTCATTCCCACCCTATCCCATCCCAGGAGAAGCCTGGGGCCCTGTAGGTCAGCGAGAGGGCTTGGCTGAGCCCCACAGCTGGCTGGGAGGCAATTCTGGGGTTTGCTTCCCACTGTTGTGAGTGCGGGGAACCACAGATTTCTTGCTTTCAAACAGCTTCCAAGATTTCTTGCAAGTGAGTTCACAACCTAGAACCGAGGAGGGGGAGGAACCTCCCACAGATGTAAATCTGCACTGTGGTAGGCACTCATGGGTGTGACCTGTGAACCCACAAGACACAAACCCCCTTCCCAAACACACACGGAGACACTCTAGTGAAAGCAAGCACGCAGTCGCTACTCCTGCGTGATTCCACCTCTGAGCACAGCACTCCACTTTGTTGTTAATCATTTTACACATTGGGTTCCGTGCTTGGATGTTTATGCCCTTTGAAGGCAGGGAGAGGCTGAGCTTTTAGTCTGTGTGCTGGGTAGATCCGCAGCAAACTATTGGGCTGTGGTGATAAAAAATGAGTCAGAACACAAGGCTTTTAGTCAAGTCATTGTTTGTCCCAATGAAAGAGTGGGGGGCTCCTCCATGTCTTCTGCGTGTGTTCCAAACACTTCAGTCCAGTTGGTAATAGTTGGAAATCATCAATAATAAGTTAGAATATGTAGGCGAGAGAAGAATCTTTGCTGGTCACACAGGTGTTCATCAGGGTTACTATAGGTAGTTTACTGCTAAAAACAAATAAAAATTAAAAATCATTTTACCCATCTGAAATGAACTCCGAAACATTTTTGCAGATTGTTGCTTTTTAGTGCAACCTTCCTTCCTTCCTTCCTTCCTTCCTTCCTTCCTTCCTTCCTTCCTTCCTTCCTTCCTTCCTTCCTTCCTTCCTTCCTTCCTTCCTTCCTTCCTTCTTCCTTCTTTTCTTTCTTTCTTTCTTTCTTTCTTTCTTTCTTTTTTTTTTTTTTTGAGACAGGGTCTCACCATGAGGCCAGAGTGGCCTCTGACTTTCTGGCAATCCCCCTGCCTCAGCCTTCTGAGTACTGGGTCTACAGATGGGAACCACCCCACGGAATAATTAGAGGCATGTGATTTTAATTCCTCCTTAACACTTTAAAATTATAGCATTATTTCCAGATGCGTAAGACTGAAAGAAGTCTACTGAAGCTGCATATAAATAACATGTATGTGTTTATCTCAGTGGATGTTATATAACATATTATCTCATGTCTTATTTCTAGTCTGTCGTCTCAGTATACCAGTTAACTGTTCATCTACTGTAGGCATTTAGACTATTCTCATACTGATATTCTCTCTCCTTCTTCCTCCTCCAGCACACAATAAAGCTGTTATAAGTACACAAATAATCCTGTCCAATCCTGTGCTTCTGGTGTGCACATGTTTATGCATGTGGTGTAGCCATGCATTTGATGGTGCATGCATGTAGCATAGGCTACATGAACTGGGCTTTTTCCCCTGATAGGTGTGTAGGACCTATAGGCCCTCATGCTGCGCAGAATACTTTTATGGCTCAGCCAATCACCCAGCTCCTTGTACTGTTTATATGTGTGCATAAATTCTCATTTCTCCAATATGTGATTGCTGACTGTAGGGTAAAGGATACAGTTAAACATGAAGTTCACAGGATGATTCTAAAATGTGTCTTTACATCAAGATTGATTGAGGTTGCACTGAGCACCAATGGATAATGCTATTCTTGCATGGGTCAGATTTTTTTTTTTTTTATGATATCATTAAGCTGGTTTCCTGGACTAGTGCCCCAATTTTGTAGAAGAGTGTTACAGTTACATTTTAGGGTCAACTTGACAGTTGCAGACTGGGGGCAGCTGTGAAAGGCTGGGGAAAGGCCCCTGAACAAGCCTGCAGGTACTTGATTAATTGCTGTGGAAAACCCAGCCTATAGTGGGTGGTACTTTCCAGTGGTGGACCAGATAATAGGAGGTGCAAGGAGGAGGGACTTGCTCTTTCCTTATATTATGTCAACTTGCTGTGGAGTCCACTCTGTGAGTGACGTTCACTTTTAGAGTGTCCTGGCCTTCTTTGTTGCTGCTGCTTCTGCCTCTGTCCTTGACTGACTTGTAGTTTCACCTTTTCCATCACGTTGTTGCTGTTCCCTGCTGCCTTTGGAGCCTGGTCTCTAGGCCTTGCTGCTGTTCACTGTTCATCGCTGACGTCAGAGCCCAGTGTCTTCAACCCTCCAGAGGAACAAAAAGATCTTGGGATCTTTTGGCTTTGTGGAACATTCCAGTCAAGAATGAGGCTACTGTGAGTGGCTACCTTAAAAAACACTATTTTTAGTGTGAGTTATTTTAATAAACTTATTTATATATATTACATTCTATTGATTTTGTTTCTTCAGAGAATCCTGACTAATACAGATTTTGGTACCAGGAGTGGTTCTAGAGGAACAGAATTATAAAGATGAATTTCTCGAGTAGGCTTGAGCTTATCTGGAGCTGGTTTTCCAACCAATGAAACTTCCAGCTACTAAAGATTGTCTTAGTGATACGAAGAATTACCAAAACTCCTTTTATCAAAGAACTGATAAAAGTGGGGGCAATGGATAGTCCTAATTCACCTGTTAGTGATTCTGTATATAATACTTTTGATAACCTTAGGAAAAATAAGGAACATAATGATGCTGATTGGTTGCTTTTAACATCTCTGGATACAGTACAAAATGAGAAGGAAAGTCTCACAGATGAAATTACCAAGCTCAAGATGAGCGTAAAAAGTCTAAAGGCTTCTAAGTGTGCTTTGGAAGCATCTCTGGATAAAATAGAGAAGGAAAAGAAAGACCTCAGAGATGAAAATAATCAGCTTCAGATGTGTGTAAACAACTTGGAAGTTTCTGAATGTGCGCTGGAAGAGAGTCTTCTCTCCAGTAGTAATAGGGCTCGAACTGCTGAAAATCAAACTCAAGCTTTAATTATTAGACTGGCTGAGTTTTTTTGTAAGTTAATTTAATAAACGTGTGTTTGTGTATATGTGTGTATATTCTTCAGAGAATCCTGACTAATACAAAGAGACTCAACTTTTCCGTCTTTGCCATCATTTGGTATTGTCACTGTGTTTTCAAAACTGTTTTCTCCTCTGTATTAGTTCTCTTATCTGTTGCTGTAAGAGAGCACCCAAAGTCAAGCAAGTCAAGGGAGAAAGGGAGATTTATTCAGCTTATGGTTCCAGAGGGGAGAAACAGTCAAACATGGAGGATGTAGCCTGGCTGGGGGGGCAGAAGCTGGAGACAGGTTACGTCACACCCATTCAGGAAGCTGAGAGCTGCCAGACTCCTGTTGCAACAGCAGACTTTTCCAGGAGGTAGAGTGGGACTCATCCACCTCAAGGCCCACCCCCTCTGAATGCCTTCCTCCACCAAGGGTCCACCTCTCAAAGGTGCCATGACCTTCCCAAACACACGAAACTGTGGGAAACAAGTTACAAACCATGACATCCTCTAACATGTGTTTCAGGACTTCTGTGGCCTTCACTTGCATCTCCTCCATGACTCGCTGTCTGTGTACCCTCATCAGTGAAAGATTATTCGTGTTTCTTACCCGTTTTCCCTCTGGACTGTTTGCTTTGGGTGACAGTTAGCTGCAGAGATAAGCTGAGCTCTGGGTAGAGTTATGGCAAACCCCAAGCAAATGTGCAGGAGATTGACGTAGGCAGACCCAGCCCGTGGTGCATGGGACCGTCCCCGGGCAAGTGAAGAAGAGGTCAGAGCTGTGTCAAGAGTTTGACCTTTAGGCATGCTGGTGAGCAAGAAGGCACGCTCCTCTACCAGCCGTTCCTGTGGATGTAGTGTGGCCAGTTCCTTCAATTCTGATGTCTGAATGAACTCTTCTGCTGAGCTGATATAGTGTAACCAAGAATGGTAAGCAAGAATAAACCCCTGGGTTCCCAAAGCTCTTTGGCCATGTGTTGCAGTCAGCCTGCATGGTTGCTGACAAATGACCATCAAATGGCTGAAGGGAACAAGGGGTTTATTTTCTCTTACCATTACTGGTTACAGTTCTCAGTCCAGCTTGATGGGAGAGCTCGCACCAACACCAGGGCCAAGGGAACTGGCCACACTATCTCTACATAATGGCTGAGAGAGGGACGATCCTTACTTGCCAGACCAGCATGTCTGGCTAAGTGTACACAGGATGCCAAATTTCCACAATCGGCTCTTAGTATTTTACTGATCTGTTCAGGGCCTAGTCCCACCCACCATGGGCTGCGCCTTCCGCATCAGCTAGACAATCTCCTTCAGGTTTGCTCTGGACTTAACTCAACCACTAATTCTCCGCAAATGTGCCCAAAGCTCAAACTCTCAACAGTCAAGTTGATACCTGTGCCTAACTGTGGCAGCCATATTATTTATATCTGCAAGGAGAAATGAGCCCCTGTTACTGTTGAGCTCTTTAGAAACATTAGATATGATTCCTTCCTCAGATGCATGGCTTGCAAATGGTTCTTCCCCTTTAAAGAGTAGAGAGCAAAAGTTATGAATTTTGATTAAAGCCCAAGTTTTCAATCATTTCCTTTCGACTCCTGTTCACCAAATCTCTTCACCATGCTCTGACTCTTCAGGATTTCTTTGTTTCCTTTCTAAAGGTTTTTTTTGTTGTTGTTGTTGTTATTGTTGTTGTTTTTTACATTTCAGTCTATACTCCATGTGGAGCTCATTATGCATTAAGTGTAATGCTGAGATCAGGGCTGATTTCTTGCCTAGGCATATGGAATGTGTTGGAAAATTTACCTTTCTATTCAATAGCTGTTCTGCTGTGTCGTGTGTGTGGGGGGGGCGCTTCTGTCTTGATCTGTGGGTATCTCTCTGATCACAACCGAGTAAAACAAGTTCCTCCCATAATATTCTGTTAGATATTCTTTCTGTCGTTTTAGTTCTACTGCAGCTTTTTATCATTTACCTTTTTGCTTGTGGGAGTGAGAGGGGCAACTGTTTGCACACGTGTGCATGCACGGGGCCACGTTCTCCACCACACTGGGGACACTGTCCCTCATGACCCCAGACTGGGGCTGGGGATCACTGGCCAGCAAGTCTCACAGTCCTCTGGTCTCTGCTCATTACAGTCTGGGGGCTACAGGGTAAGCAGCCACACCCAGGTTTTCATGTAGGTTCTGGAATACCAACTTAGATCCTCATGCTTTCTCTCTCTCTCTCTCTCTCTCTCTCTCACTTTCTCTCATTTCTCCCTCTCTCTTTCACTTTCTCTCACTTTCTTTAGTTTCTCTGATAAATATATAATATGTGTTTAAAGAAAGAGATTGTGGGATGGGGAGCTGGTTCAGAGGTGAAGCTTTTAACTTCTTACTTGGGTTTGAGTTTGAATTCCCAGATCCCATGTAAATATTCGCTCCACCCACTGAGGTGGGGAAGTGCAGGCTGCTGCTGTTTGCTGTTTCTGCCTGGTGTTGTTACGGGGGACCTGGGATCTGATCTCAGGACCTTTTGCTTTCAAGGCAGAGTCTTAACCCCTGAGCCATCTCTCCAGCCCCAACTGATTTTTTTTTTTAATGTAATCTCCTTCTCCCACCTCCCACCTTCCTGGGAATCTTGCTGAACTTCCACTTAACTGCTTTTAAGTTCGTGTTCTTATTGTTTCATGCTTCCCTTGACTATTGGGTAGATTCTGCCGAGACTTCCGTGGAGCACCAGGCCATCTGTAAAGAAAGACAGCTTTAGTTCCTCATTTAAATTATTTTCTTGCTCTTTTGTGCTGCTGTAACTGCCTGTACTAGACTGTTACAATCTTTTCATTGGTTGGTCTTCTTTGGAGTCTCTCTGTCTGCGTTGCTCGGGCTGGTCTTGAACTTCTGAACTCAAGCACTCTTCTCCTCCCCTCTGCGTGTCGCGGGGACTACAGGGTGCAGCCTGTGCCTGGATGCCAGGACTGCTCTGGGTAGTGGTGACGACAGGGGCCAGCCTTGCTCTGTTCAGCTCTTCGGGGGAGGTGCCTTTGGCCCGCTCACCAACCAATGTTAGATACAGGCTTTTGTTACTCTTGAGTTTCATTTTATCAGCTCAAGGAAGTTCACCTTATTCCAGGTTTCCTAAGAGTTTTTGTGTTGAATGGATGTGGAATTTTGTGGAGTTCTTTTTTGCTTCGGTTAATAGGATTATGTGATTTCTTTTTCTTTAGCCTGTTAATATAGTGGATTATATAGATTGATTTTTGAATGCTGAACCAGCTTTTCATCCCTGGAATAAACACTGTGAAGTCATGGTATCTGATTCTATGCTGATACTGTACTGAAATCTATTTGCTAATATTTTGTTAAGGATTTTAATATTTATATTCATGAAGGATATTGGTCTAGAGTTTCTTTCTCTGTCTCTTTCTCTCTCCCCAACACACATATACCCTTTCTCTTTCCTCTCTGACACATACTTTTTTTCCTCTCTCACACATACACATAGACCCTTTTCCCCCCATGTGCATATTCTCTCATCTCTCTGGCAAGCATACACACACACACACACACACACACACACACACCCTTTCTCTCCTCTCTCTGACACATATACACTTTCTTTTCTCTCTCTGATCTACATACACCTTTTTCCTAACACACACACAAACATGCGCACACACGCGCACACACACACACACGCACATACGCACACACGCAGGCGCACACCCTTTCTCTCCCCTCTCTGACACATACACACTTTCTTTTCTCTCTCTGATCTACATACACTTTTTTCCTAACACACACACACACACACATTTTTTTTTTGTACTGTCTTTGTCTGGTTTCAATATGAGGATAATGATTTTCCAAAATTAACTGAAAAATGTTCCTACCTCTTCCATGTTGTGTGTGTGTGTGTGTGTGTGTGTGTGTGTGTGTAGGGGAAGAGTATATAGATTTGGCATTACTTCTTTTACAAATGTTTCATAGAATTCTACAGTGAAGTGGTCTGGGTCTAGAGCTCTCTTGTTCTGGAGTTTTAAAACTGTGAATTTGGTTCCCTTGATAATTCCATCACTGCTGACATAGCTTGGTGTGGAATCGAGTCCAGCTGTCGGAGCTCAGGCCGTGGTGTCTGTGTTCACTTATAGTTCTCTATGCCTGATGCTTTGTGACTTTCACTCTATTTGGGGGAATCTAGAAACCTTTTTCTTTTCAATACTGAAAATAGGGCTGCGTTGATGTGGCCTATGTCATTTTATGTCATGCTAATGGGACCCCTGAGACCGAGACCTTAGAAGGGTGATTTGTGCTGAGGGTTTGAGGGATCGCTGCATAGCTTCTTGGCCTCTGGAGTATGAGGGGCGCAGCACCCGGCAGGCAGGCAGCGGATGGTGGAGGCAACTATTCCCTTCTCTGTCCTGGTCAGCACCAAGGCTGGGTCTGGGTTCCAATGCTCCCTTCCGGGGTGTGCCCAACTCGCGGAATTTCCTCTCTGGAAATTGTCTTAAAGGCCGTACCATCTCACAGTAACAACCCGGGATTGGGGATCAAGCCTTTGACACATGGCTTTATGGCGGGTGGAGGGAGGACAGGGAGGGAGGAACCCACCCACCCAGTAGTACAGTCACCTGGCCCTTGGGCTCTTCCTTTCAGCCGGACAGATGGAGTGATGTCTCCTGCTGTTTTCACGCTCCCTCGTGTTGTTTACCCGTCCAATCTGCTGCTGAGTCAGCCCTTCGGGTCACTGTACTTTGCAGCTAACAGTTTCTTCTGGTTCTTTCTTAGATCCTGGCTTTCTTTGTCGGGACTTCCTACCTTTCCTTTGCGTCAAGCCTTTACGGTTGCTGCCTGAGAGGGTTTTATGATGCTCTGCCTAAGGCTGACACTTAGAGGCAGAGCACCTCGCTTGGGCTGGGGGAGGGAGGACAGGACTTCAGGTGGCTGCTAGGCTGGGGGTGGGGTGGAGGGGTTGCTCTCACTGCTGGCACCACTCTGACAGGGGGGCTCAGAGAGACCTCATTTACTGCAACCCTTTCTCCAGCATCTGAGGGGTGTGGGGCCCTGGCACCTGCGGCCCCCCTCTCCCACAGCTCCTTTCTCTAAGGTGGGCTCCACTCGGACCTGCAGGTTTCCTCGGCAGAACTTGCATGTTCCTGACATCTCCAACGTCTTGGCATCTCCGCTGCAACTTATAGACGTCTCCTGCAGAGCATCCTGTGTAGCCTGCCCAGGAGCACTCTGTGCAGGGAAGCTGACCCTGCTGGACATGCACAGCCGGCCCAGGCGCTCTCCACTCAGGGAACTGACCCATAGGCCGGCTGTCCATTGTGTGTCTGGCTATTGCGTGACAGGTCGTTGCATGGCCTACAGACTGTTGTATGGCCTACAGGCTGGCTGGTCTATAGACTGGGTGTTGCCTGGCCTGCAGGCTTGTTGCATGACCTACAGATTAGTCGCCGTGTGGCCCGCAGGCTGGCTGTTGCATGGCTGGCCATCGCGTTGCTGCAGTCTGGCTGCTGTGTGGCCTGCAGCCCCATCATTGAGTGACTGGCTGTGGCATGACCCTTCAGGGGTACTTTACCTTGGTTCCCAGTCTCCCAGACCTCTCTATTCATCAATGTAGGGAGGATGTGGCCTGGGAGTACGGGATGGCATCCGGTCACACCACTGGACCCTAAGATAGGTAGAAGCTGGAATCTTGCTGAACCAAGATCTGCGTGATCCATCTCAATGCCCTGCTTAGGCAACTAGGCCTTTCCTGAAAGTTCTACAGTGTCAGTGATTTCGGGGAAAATGGGGGTCCTTGAGAGAGATCGAGATTAACTTGGGGTGGGAGGATCCTGGGAAATCCATCGCCACAAAAGCCATCCAGACTGGTGACTTCTGAGCCGTTCGTTGTGAAGAATGAACTCAGGGGTGATGAGATGGATCCCCGGGTCACGCTTGTTCCACAAAGCTGGTGACCCGAGTTCGATCCCCAGAAGCCCACCTTGTGGAAGGAGAGAGCTGACTTCTGAAAGTTGTCCTCTGGCCTCCACCTGTGTGGCATGCCTGCGTGCGCGCTCTCTCTTTAAGATTAAATTAAAATTATGGACCAGTTTACATGGAGTTTATTACAGATTCATGGGTGAGTGTGCGATGCCTGTCCTGTAGACCAGGAGGGATTCCCAAGGAAGCTGACTCCGAGGGTCCACATCGGTGGGAGTGGGACTAATGGGGCTTCATTGGGTTGAAGCATGGGGGTGAGTGCCCCCACGAGCCGCTCTGTGTTCACAAGTCTCTATGTATGCATGGAGAAGAGAGAGACTGTGATGTCAGAAGAGAAAACAAAGGTTTCTGGCATTTCTGGTCTCCAGCCAGAATGGGATGGACAGAACAAGATGGGATGGGACGGGACGGGACGGGACAGGACAGGACAGGATGAGAAGGGACAGGACAGGATAGGATGGGACAGGACAGGACAGGACAGGATGAGATGGGACAGGACAGGACAGGATGGGACATGATGGGCCGGGCCGGGATGGGATGGGATGGGACGGGATGCTAATAGAACCAAGGACATCTCTGCTTCCAGCCAAGGACAAGGATAAGAACTGCTTGTTTCTGAGTTGCTTGTCCCTAAGCTGCCTGAACAAGCATTCAACTGTCATGGCCTGCTGGAAATGGTACCTGAGTTCTGGGTTTCACTGTCTTTCTAGAACTTCGTATCTTCCTGTAGTGTCTTCGTTCCTTTAGCTTGTTCTTCTGATGAGCAAAGTCTATCCTGTCTCCATGTCCAGCTTGAGCATTTCCTGGCCTGTGTCGTGAAGATGGAAAGCGACGGTAGATGGTGAAAGCCTGTAATGGGACTTGGGACTCTCTCAGCTTTTTAAAAAATGTTGTTCTTTAAATACATTTCTCATTTATTTCTTTATTTACTTATTTATTATTGAGGTGTGTGCACATGCATGCAGTTGCTATATTTAAAGTATTTAAAGTATGACGAAGCCAGGGGTCACCTTGCAGGAGCTGGTCTCCTTTTAGCCTGTGGGTTCCGGGGGATCAGCCTCAGGTGGTAAGGCTGGGCAGCATGCGCTTCTATTGGGCAAGCCATCTTCCAGCCCATCCACAGTGCTTTATATATCAACCAGTTAAAGTTCCTTTCTTTCGGGGCTGGAGAGGTGGCTCAGGGGTTAAGCCTCTGCCTTGCAGGTGAAAGGTCCTGAGTTCGGATTCTAGACCCCACGTATAGACGCCAGGTGGAAGTGGGGGCGGCCTGCGTTTCTGGTCCTGGTAGGGAGGAGCCTGTGAATCCTGGGGCAGAGTAAACACAGAGGCGGTGGAGGCGGTGGAGGCCCTCGGTGGAGGCGGTGGAGGCGGTCGGTGGAGGCGGTGGAGGCGGTGGAGGCGGTCCCTGAATTTACCCGCACACATGCACAATTAAATAAATAAATTTAAAAAAATTTAAAGTTCCTTTCTTTCTCTCCCTCTTGCTCCCTGTCTCTTTCTCTTTTTCTTCCTCCCTCACTTTCTTTTTCCTAATTCCCTTCCTCCACCTTTTATTTCTTTCCCTCTATTTTTTCCCTCCTCTCTGTCCCCTCCCTCCCCTCCCCTTCTCTCCCCCTTCCTCTCTCCTCTTTCCTTTTCCCCTCCCCTCCCCTTCCCTCTCCTCCCCTCTTCTCCCCTCCTCTCCTCTCCCTGCCCCCTCCCCTCCCCTTTCCTGTCCTCCCCTCCTCTCCCGTTCCTTCCTCCCTCTTCCTTTTCCACATGATTGGGGAGTGCTGCAGGGAATTCTGGGAAACTGGAAGGGCAGCATTTATCAGTGCAGACAGGCTTCGGGTGTTGGGGACCCACAGCTTGGTTTCTGCAGCTCAGCACCGTGATGGTCCAGTTCCTGTTCTAACTGCAATGTGGTCACAGCAGCGACCCAAAGCCACACAGGGCAACAGAATCAAGAACCTGGACGACGACAGGCGAGTCAGAATTTCAGAAAAGCAAAAATGCGACTCTTAGCACTTGTTCCATAGCTGTAGGGTGCTGGTGCTCAGTGTTACCCGTTGCATGAATTACTATGGTAATCAATGGATGGAAAAATTTAATGTATGTCTTTCCCTTGTAGTTTTTCAATTCTTTCTCCATGACTGTCTCTGTGTTATTCTGTTAAGTCTGGGTCATAAGAAAATCTCTCTCTCTCTCTGTAATTTGAAGGCATTTTGTATTAGTGACTCTAATTTACTTAAGTGTATCTGAATATTGATTCTTGATAAAATGGGTTCCTATATTCCATCCACCGCATAGCATCTATGCCAAACAAAAATTCCCTTTCCGTTTCTTTCATATTCATGCATAATGCTAGGTTATCTCTTAAGGAAAAGCACCACAAAAGATAGTTGGTTTGCACACTTTAAACGCAGGAGCTGTTAGTTATGAACCAGAGCTACCAGCCTCGGGTGAGACTTGCTCATGTTAGGCCAGTGCTACGTGTAATGCAGAGCGAAACAAACTAGAGTGTGTGCTCGTGGTAAAAGGACATCCCCGTGTGTGCGTACAGAGTTGCCCCTCAGTGTCTGGGGCCAATTAGATGCAGGACCCCTCTCCTATAATCAAGGTCCAGAGTCATAAAAGTTGCCATGTATCTGCATATCGCTGGTGACTGTACCTGGAGTGTTTTAAATTATCTCTAGATTACTGTAAGATCTAGTATAGTGTGTGATAGTTAGATGCAGGTGTCCACTGACCATGAAGGGCTGAGCTCTGGGCACATCTGTGAGGAATTAGTAACTAAGGCAAGCCCTGAGCAAGCCTGCAGGATCTTGTGTAATCAATGAGGAAAGACCCAGCCATGGTGGGTGGGGCTATTTTTCTGAACGGGTGAGTAAGATGGAGGAGCTGCTTCGTAAGTTGGCATTCTTTATTTAGCATACTTGGAAAGACATGTCGTAGGTAAGTGAGGATTGTCCCTCTCTCAGAAATCCTGTGGACACGGTGTGGGCAGTTTTGGTTCTGGTGTTGACATACATTGTCCTGCCAAACTGGACTGAGAACTGTAACTGGACAATTGTAAATAAGAATAAAATCCTTTGTTCCTACTTTATTGTTTTTTTTAATTTATTGACAACATGTAGGCCACACAAGCAAATTCTGTGTAACTATCCAGTATCCTATACTATTCAGGAAATAATGATAATAAGACATATGAATATGTTAAGTATGCATACAGTATTTTTCTTACAAATATTTTCTTTTTATATTTTTTATTTGATATCTTTTTATTTTCCCTAGTTTTACAAGCATATTTAGTACTTATCTTTGCCTCCTTCCTTCTCCCCTCCTTCCCATCTCCCCTCCCCTGTCTTCATCATTCCATCCTACTTCCTCCCATTTTCCTGCCTGTCCACTTCTGTGGACCCCAGGGGTCCTTCATTCAGCCCTAATCCCCAAGGTTTCCACCGTATGTTCTTATCTCTCTTGAGTTCCTTGCTAGTCTATGGGGCATGTTGGTGTATCAGTTATATGCAGGTCTGGTAAGGACAAGTCTCACTACAGTGAGTTCCTGGATGCAGCAGCCCTGCCTTGAGTGGAGTGTCTTGACCAGTGATGGACCTTTCCGTCTTTAAGCTCTGACAATCTCACTGCCCCCTCTTCCACAAGGTTCCCTGAGCCTTAGGATGGGGAGGAATTAGGTTGGCCTGATACTGAGTGAGCTTTTCCGGGTCGTTGGTACTTTGTATCTTCCAAATATTTTTAATTCATGTGTGGTTTAGTCCATGGATGGAAACCTACAGACTCTGGGGTGTATGATAGTCAACCTTCATCATCAATGTGGAGGTGTTTAGGGTCACCTGTGAAACGCCTCTGGGTATCTGTGAGGGTCTCACTGGGGAGGGAAGATTCCCAAATGTAGGTGCTGTCATTGCTTAGTTTGGGTTATGACACCAGCACCCATCTCGTTCTCTCGTTCTGCTTCTTTTTAACTTTATTTACTTTTTCATGTGTGTGTGTGTGTGTGTGTCTGTGTGTGCATGCCCGTGTGTGTGTCTGTGTGTGTGTGTGTGCATGCCCGTGTATGTGTCTGTGTGTGTGTGCCTGTGTGTGCGTGTCCGTGTGTATCCCAGCTGTCATCCATGATGCTGCCCCCTCTCTCACCTGTGTCCTTCCTGCCCTCACGAGTGTCCTGCTCATTGGCTCCGAATACCGGGTCACACTAGTGTCCCTCAGACTCAGGGGCACAGCTCCCAACCCGCTGTGTCTGGACTAAGTCAAAAGTTATTTTACAATCCCGTGTTCAAAAAAAGAAATCACCTTGCCGTCCTTTGAAACAAAGCCAGTCATTACTTTCCAAAGCTACCTGCTTTCAATTAAGCAGGAAATTATCTAAGAAGCCACTTAATTTGCTCTGGTCTCTGGTCCCACAACTGCTGTACGCTGAGTGGAGCATGAAATTAAATATGTAACAACCATGGGCCTAATGGTTGTGTTTCAGAATGCCGAGTTTCAGAATCGCAGGGACAGCAAATGCAAAAATATGCATTTATATTTATAGGATATATCTGATTATGTTTTCTGCGTGTTTCCAGTTCCCATTTTTTAAACTCTGTTAACTCACCTCCCTGGGAAGACTAAAAGCCCTCAGAACTTACATAAAAAGCTCCTTTGCGCCCATGGGAAATTATTACATAACTTCTTGCTTGGGTCCAAAGGTAAAGTAGGTCTTGAAAAGATATAATCCATAAGAAAGTTAGGAAGAATTTTTGCCACTGGATAAAAAAATGTCGATGTTAGTCCTTTGTGTGAAGAGCTTGCCTTTCTTTGTTTAGAGCCCAGAGAACATACTGTTTGAAAGAGAGGAACTGTTTTAATAGGCATATAAGGGCACAAGTTTATGCGGGAAATTTCCAAAGCGTTGCTGAAATTCGTTTCAACCAGCGCTTAGCAGTATTGTAAGTGCTACACGCTTCTCAGAGTCTCTTATTTATTTCAAACATTGTTTTACAACTTTAAAACTATTTTTATACTAGATAAATCTTTTCAAACACTAATCAGATTATGAATAAACATTATAAAAATCTGTCCAAATGTGGGTAAAAAGCATCTTGCTCTTTTGTAGTTCCTGCAAAGCGTTGCTTTCTTTTCTTTGTTTCTTTTGAAAACCGAGTAAGACATTTCTTTCCCGTTTTTACCAGGAATTTTGACAAACAAATAGAACAATTGAGATGGATTTCTTTTCCCCTCATGTGTGAAAAGGACTGAACATGAGGTAGGGTATCTTGCAAGAGTCTGGATTGTCCAAAATACTCGTTGACTTGGTGCTAATGGTGTTTAATATTTTAGTTTCTGTGATGGAATTTGTCCACATGTATGCATGCATATCATTAAAAATCTTTTTCAGCATAAACTATTATCATTACTAATTCTCTATTATTATTCCTACCTTCTCTGAAGGTAGGCATCCTGGTATTTATTATACAGGGCTTTGGGTATGTATTTCTCAGAAAAACCTTTTCTGTGTGCATGTGCGAATGTGCGTGTGTCTGTGTCTGTGTGCGTGTATCAGAGAGCACTGTGTGTACCTGTGGAGACCCAAAGGTAATAACATGGAATCACCCTGGATTGCTCTGCCTCTGTTTTGCATTGTTTTGGGGTTTCCCAGGCTCTCCTTCTAGGACCAGAAGTGCCATTTCCATTAGGCGTTTTTATGTAGGACCTGAACTCAGGACCTTTTGCTTGAGAGGCAGGATCTTAACCCCTGAGCCATCTCTCCAGCCCCGATGTTTTCTTCTGTGGTTCTTTGTCGTTCAGGAAAAAGCAGAGGGCATAATCATAGAGAAATCTTTGGAGACATCTGTGCATGATCAAGAGAGCCACCCAAAGTCCGTGAGCCTGATTGATGAACAGGATTCCATGTGGTCGCCGTAATAACTCTGTGTCAGAACTGTGAGGATCACGTGATAGAAAGTGGAAGCCTGCAGGGGTGTGATGATTGACAGGCTCCCATCCTAAGGGTCTCTCATGATCCCTTCCCAGCCTGTTTCAGATCATTCCTGCTCATCAGCTACTGGGCACAATTTGTATCGCTCGTTCCGTTGAATCATCCCAATGGTCGGATGAGATGATTTCTTATCCCACTTCATGGCCCAGGAATGCAGCACCCAGAGGGTTGGCTGGTACTCACTGCAGACAGAAGCACATCTGTGTGGGTGGGACTTGGCTTCAAGAGGGCTTGGCCAAGAAATTTCCCAATTAGTAGGACATCCTTGCTTCTTATTGGCTCCCAATACTCAACTCCTCTCAACCATTGGACCTTTGGGTGAGAAGGCTTGTGATTAAGCGGAAACTTCTGGACATAGTTCATTCTCTGAAGAGACGAGTCTTTGCTGAATCCGAAGAAACAGGGCAGGAAGCCAGATGATTCGGTGGGTCAGCAGTTTGCCCCACAACCCTAGCTATCTGTCATAGTGAGAGTTTGAGTTCTGGGCACATTCGTAGAAAATTAGTAGTTGAATTAAGCCCTGAGTGAATATGCAGGAGATTCGCTAGTGGATGGAGAAGGCCCAGCCCATAGTCCCTGGACAGGTAGAATAAAATAAAGAGAGTTTGTTGAGAAAGTTGGCATCCTTCTGTTTGCTCAGCCAGACATGCTGGTCTGCCAAGTGAGATTGTCCCTCTCTCGGCTGTGACACGGATACGTTGTGGCCAGTTCCCTTGACCCTTGATGTTGGTGTGAGCTTTCCTGCCAAGCTGGATAAACAACCGTAACCAGGAATGGTAAGAGAGCATGAACCCCTTTTCCTTTAAGTCAGGTGATGGCGATTTTATCAGTGACCATGCAGGTGAACGTCACCACTACCCGAGTGAGTTT
This sequence comes from Typhlomys cinereus, assembly GCA_023101885.1. Taxonomy (NCBI): domain Eukaryota; kingdom Metazoa; phylum Chordata; class Mammalia; order Rodentia; family Platacanthomyidae; genus Typhlomys; species Typhlomys cinereus. The sequence continues at coordinate 889,848 of JALPQD010000087.1, read as the reverse complement.
CATTCCGGAATCCACATGGTGGAGAGAGAGAACCAGCTCCTGATATTGGCCTCTGACTTCCGCATGTGCTTTTCCCCCACAGGACATCTTTACAGAATAAAAGAAGACATTCCAGAACAGTCCATTTGCATTTATGAAACACACAAGCACCAAAATGAAAATTTAAAGATTAAAAACAAGTGTGCTCTTATAGCTGGGGTGTATTTGCATGCATATCCAAGGAGATATGATGTTCCAGTTAATGAGTGGGATTTTATGCACAGGATGCCCATTAGCGCTAACGAACATCTGAGTGTGGTGTAATAGTTGGCTCTGCTAAGCGCATGGTGCACCCTGCTAGGTAGCAGATCTGTATATTATAATATTAATGTGTGATATCACACCTACGAAATTAAGAAAATGAATTAATTATATTCACAAATGTTTGGAAGAGCGATAATCTCAGGGGCTAACCAAATCTGCAGTAAACACCCATGGAATAATATTTCACAGGAAATAATTGGATAACTTTTAAACCCTGAACTTGGAAGAGAGCTATTTTATTAAAAAGAGGGAATGTAAACACAGAGCCAGAACTGATTTGGAACCTTGAAATTCAAAGTTCACCTAATTTTCTCCAGTGTTAGAGAAAGCCCTTATGAGGAGGCCCTCCTGTTGCCAGATATCCCCTCCTGAGAGCCCAGCAGAGACCTGAAGAAGTACTTTCCTTTCTTTTGCATACACATGGATGTTTGGGGCTTGTGCATGTGTGTATATGTGTTCATGGGTGCATGTTTATGTGTACATGGGTGCATGTGTGTATACATATATCTACATGGGTACATGTGTATATGGGTGTTCATATATACATGGGTGCATGTGTGTGCATGTGTATGTGTACTTGGGCACATGTGTATACATGTTCATATGTACCCACGTGTATACACATTCATATGTGCACAGGTGCAGTGTGTTCATATATACATGGGTGCATGTGTGTGCATGTGCATATGTGCATGGGTGTATACATGTCTATATGTACACGGGTACATGTATGTATGTGTGTTCATATGTACACGGGTGCATGCGTGTGCATATGAATGTATACCTGTGTATGAACGTGAGTGTGCATGTAAGTAAGGGTCTGGAATTGACCTCCAGTGTGTTTCTTGATCGTTCTCCACCTTCCTCTTTGAGGCAGGGTCTTTGGCTGAATCTAGACCTGCCCGATCACTAGCTGGCGAATTCACTCCACAGATCTGCTGTTTTGCCTCCTGAGTGCTGACATGACACACTAGAGGGGTTTGTTGGTGGTCGTTGATTTGGGCACAAGGCATGAGATGAAGATTGCCTTCCCCTGCCACATATGCTCACAATAATTTTACTTATTTTCTATTCACCGAGAACATGTTCCTTTTCTCATCGATGTATTTGACAAAATCAGTTGGTATGTGATTCTATTTCCCTACTATTTTTTTGAGTGTGTGTGTGTACACAAGAATATCTCTAAGTGTGAGTGCCTGTGGAGGCCCAAGGGTGACAGCAGAAATCATCCTGAAATACTCTATTCCTTACTGCTTTGGCCTGGGGTTTCCTAAGCTCTGCCTCCCAGGGCCAGAAGTGCAGGCTGTTGCCATATCTGTCTGGCATTTTGTCATAGAATCCGAACTCAGTCCTTTTGCTTGCAAGGCAAAGACTTTAACCCCTGAGTCATCTCTCCAGCTCCCTTATTCTGTATTTAATAGTACATTTTAATAAATAGAAACATCCTAGTATATATATATATATATACACACACACACATATATATACATAATTTATAAAAATACCATTTTATGTATTACAAATAGCGTATAGATCTTTATAGCTAGTGTTTATTGCATGGTATTTATTGTGAAATTTTTGCTTACCCCTAAAATCATAAAGCTAGTCTCATTTCTTTTCTTCCCATTGTATCATTTTATCTCTCATGTTTAGATCTACAATCTCTCCAGGGCAAATTTTTCTGTGTATGTATGAAGTTCTGTAAAAAGTAAGTTTTTTCCCCATGACTATTCAACTGACAAATAACCATTTGTAGAAGAAATTCTATCATTTCTCTACTGTGTAGACAAATGATGATATCATGGGTGCTTAAGCTTCTTAGAACCCTCCACTTACCTGCTCTCCCAATTTTATGGCAGGGTGCCATTTCTGCGTTAATGTGGCTTCATAGCTTCCTGCATCTGGAGCACATGGTTTCTTCAGTGGAGCAACAGGATTCTCTTTCGCTCTTTTGCATTCATCTATAAATTAAAGTAAGTCACTTGTGAATTTCAAGATGCATGGTTAAATTCTGATTGCACTTGAACGTGGAATGAGCCGCCATCGATTTATGTCTTAATATTTTTTCTGAATGCTTTGTCGTTTTCAGTTAGAACTCTTGCATGTCTGTATCATGTTCTTACTGGATTTTTAAAATACTGCTTCAGACCATGTTTCCATGTGTTAACTTGACTCAGCTGGAGCCCACTTGGGAAGTTGAAATTGAGAATGTTTCTTTTCTCTGTTGTTTTTGTGTTTGGTAGAGGGTCTCATGTAACCAGGTGTTGCCATTCGCTTGCATGGTTGCTGATAAATGACCATCAAATGGCTTAAGGAAACAAGGGTTTATTCTCTCTTACGATTCCTGGTTACAGGTCTCAGTCCAGCTTGACGGAAGACCACATACTAACACCAGGGCCGAGGGAACTGGCCACACCAGCTCTACATAATGGCTGAGAGAGGGATGATCCTTACTTGCCAGACCAGCATGTCTGGCCAAGTATACACAAGGATGCCGACTTTCAACTAGCTCTCTGTGATTTATTCCAGGGCCTAATCCCACCTACCATGGGCTGGGCTTTCCCCATCAGCTAGACAACCTCCTTCAGGTTTGCTCTCGGCTTAACTCAATTACTAATTCTCTACAAATGTGCGCAGAGCTCAAACCCTCAACAGTCAAGTTGACACCTGTGCCTAACCATGACACCAGGTGGCCTCAAACTTGCTGTGAGCCAAGGATGAGCTTGGAAGACTCGTCTTCCTGCCTCTGCGTCCTACCACCACATTCAATCTCTGTAGTGCCAGGACTTGAACCCAGGACTTGGCGTGTGCTAGGCAAGCACTCTACCAACTGAGTTTCACCCTCAGCCCAAAGCATGTTTCTTAAATGGTACGCTATTGTATTTTCTCTGCTACACGACTTGAATTTCATTCCAAGCTGCAAACCCTGTAATACAGACACTCCACCCTGGGGTTCCTTACAGCGGTTTCATAGCAGGGTGATTAAAAGCCATCACATGAAGTTTATATGGAGGACTTGAAACCAGGAATAGTTATTCAGTCAAGTGCTAATCTAGGTCTTGCTTGAGTGGGATTTACATAGCACACCCTCTTAATCCCTTGCCCCCTGGATTTTAGGGTGGGCTTGGCTCAATAGATTAAAAAACCTCCAAATTGGGGCTGAGGCTTCCTTACAAAGAGATGGAATCCCTCCTGTGGACCTCACATTCCCTTCACTCACTATCTCATCTCATGGAGTGGTTGAGGGGTGCTGGGTTTCCTGCCCCCAAGATAGGCAGGCCAGTTGCTGTAACAAAGCTATCATTTCTCCATCTCTTATCAGCTGCCTCCTGCTGCGATGTTTCTCTGGTTGATAGAGATTTTGGTGCTGGAAATGGTTCCAGAACTTTCTGGGCAAGGCGGTGCTGCGCAGTTCAGGTGGTGACATCACTAGTTCCTCATGTTACCACCAGTTGACATCAGTACCTCGGACGTGCTAGAAGACATCAATCAGGGGCATTAGACGAAGGCTCAGGGCTAGGATGTCAGCCTAAGGTCTTAACTGCTAACTATACCACCTGTGTAAAAGGCATTGGCAATTCAACTCCAGTTAAATTAACATTTTATTTATTTTATTTTTAAAAATTTCTTTTATTATTTATTCAGTTGTGCGTGTATGCGTGCGTGAGTGTGTGTGTGTGTGTGTGTGTGTGTGTGTATATGTGTGTGTGTGTAGAACCACGGGCGAATTCGGGAACCACTATGGACGCCTCCACCTCCTCCTCATTTACTCTGCTCCGGGATTCACAGGCTCCACCCTACCAGGACCAGAAACACAGGCTGCCCCTGTTTCCGCCTGGCGTCTATACATGGGGTCGTAGGATCCGAACTCAGGGACCTTCCGCCTGCAAGGCAGAGGCTTAACCCCTGAGCCACCTCTCCAGCCCCTAAATTAACATTTTAATAGTCACACCCTTTTTGATGCTATAGATCTAAGCAACTTTTAAATGGCTCATGTCCCCTTCTGGAATTATGACTGGGGAAGATAGTGGCTTGTGGAAGGTTAAATCTCAGGGGATTTAATTTAATTTAAATCCCTTCCTTTTTCTTTCCCTCCTCCTTTCCTTCCCTCCCTTCCTCCTTTCTTTCCTTCCCTCCTTCCCTCTCTCCCTCCCTTCCTTCTTTTCTCCTTTCCTTCTTTCCTCCTTTTCTTTTTCTTTCCCTTCCTTCCCTCCTTTCCTTTTTCTCCCTCCTTTCCTCCTTCCCTCCCTTTTTTCCTTCCTTTCCTCCCTCCCTTCCTTCTTCCCTCCTTCTTTTATCTGCCTTCCCTCCCTTCCTTCTTTCCTTTATCTTTCCCTTCCTTCCCTCACTTCGTTTTTCTTTCTTTTCTCCCTTCTTTCCTCCTTTCCCTCGCTCTTTTCCTTCTTTTCCTCTTTCTTCCTTCTCTTCTTCCCTGCCTTCGCTCCCTCCCTCTCTTCCTTCTTTCCCTCCCTTCCTTTTTGAGGTGCTGGAGATCCACTATGCCGTCACACACACGAGCAAGCCCTCTACCAGCAGACCACCCCTTTCTAATAAAGTGAGATATTTGGTACTATACAAATCTGGCTTTCACAGTCTTGGTTTTGTTCCTTTGATGTCAGAGACCATAAAGAGATTTTTAAACACCAAAAAAGAACATTCGAGACCAGGCTTGTGATTCACCTCAGCCTAATGTCTACCCGCCAGAGGAAGGGTGGGCCCGGGGCTTTATGGGCTCCACATCCTTGTTCTGTTCTGTGGAATGTTTGTGCACAACCATGTGCAGGGCAGTACCTGTTGTATTTCAGTGTTTACACTGACCGAAATTATGTGCCAGCTGGATGCACTTCCTGCTACCCTCTTAACTCTAGTGTCCAAGGGAACCAGCGTCTTTATGGCACCCGACATACCTGAGTGCAGGCATCCAGCCAGAGCCGGCTGTGCGTAAGGGGGCTGAGGTGGGCGGAGCACTCAGCTTTGCTGACCAGTGGCTTTGGACAGCTGTCCAATTCCAGTGGCATGGGATGGCATGGGCTACGGAAAACGTGTTAGGAAGGAGCCGTTAGCCACAGTCTGACCATCTTGTAAAGTCTCCTCCACCCTGACTGGAATATGGTGACTCCCAGCACAGACTACACCTCTGAATCCTGGACCTTCTTTCACTCCCCACCCCCATTGTTTGGCTTCCTAGCAACTCCCTGCAACCACCTTAGCAATATCTGAGGTGCTAAAAGACTGGTTCCCAGCCCAAGGGTGCTCTCAGTCCCCATCCTCTCCCCTCTCCTTCTCTTTCTGTCCCTCTTCTCCTCTCCTCTTCCTTCTCTTCTCTCTTTCTCCTTTCCTCTCTTCTCTCTCTCTATCCTCCCTCTCCTCACTCATTCTCTTTCCCTTCCTCTTCCTCTTCCTTTTGTCTCTTCTTTTTTCTTTCCTCTCCTCTCTTCTCGCCCTTCTTTCCTCTCTTCCCCTTCCTCCTGTCTCTCTGTTCTTTCTCCTTTAGCTATGCTGTCCTCTCTTCCTCTCCCTGCTCTCTCTGACTTGAAGCTCTTTCCTGCTCTAATGCTCTCCCACCTTAAGGCTAAACGATGGCTCCCTTGGCCACCAGGCCCTCGGCTCTAATAAACTCATTTTTCTCATCTCTCCTTGTGTTAGTTTCTCTTCATCATGGGCCTCCACGTGGACCCGACACCTCGTCCCACCGGCTCTTTCCCTGCCTGACTCATGGCTACTTCAGGCTTTCCCACGGGGGGGGGCGACCTTCCCCACTAGGCAAAGTTTGCCCCATTGCTCTTCCGAGGCTGGGGTCCCTGCATCTCATTTCCTCGCCTTAACTTCCACTAATATTTCTAGAATAGCTTAAAGGGAAAAGAGGGAATATGAAAATGAAAAACTTTGGGCTCAATATACCCCAACTCCTTCACTTCTTGAGCAAGAAAGCAGGAGACAAGGAAAAACACAACACAGCTCTTCTGGATGGAACTTTGACTCTTTCGCTATGTCCCACTTGTGAGGTATTTTCTGGGGAGGAACATGGAATTGATGCACTTGTATTTATGCTGACTTTGGAGTTCATAGAAGGCTTTATTTGTATTTTCATGTCTCATAGTGTGAAACAGAGTTGTTATTCACATTTTTTCCTGATAAACTAAGTTAAGTGGTTCATTCCCACAGAGCTGAGAGATATATATCTTGAATATTTCTCAAATTTTACTTTGAGAAAATAATGAGTGGCTGTATTTCCAAAATACATTTTTTGCGAGGCTTACTTCTTCTTATGTGATTATCAAATAATATTTTGAGTTAGGCAGCACAGTGTTATGGTAGTAAATGTATGTACAGGGGAGAAACAAGACTCGAGGTGGAATCTTACCAGTGTTTAGCCGCAACAACCAGAAGCTTGGGCCACAAGCATCACCTGCATCATCATTACCTACGCAATGCCAGCTTGGCTTCTGTCATGGTTAGGTACAGGTCTGAACTTGACAGTTGAGGGTTTGAGTTCTGGGCACATCTGTAGAGAGTTAATGGTTGAGTTAAGCCCAGAGCAAACCCAAGGAGATTGTCTGGCTGCTGGGAAAGGCCCAGCCCATGGTGGGTGGGACTAGGCCCTGGAATAAAATGCAGAGAGCTGGTTGAGAGAGTTGGCATCCTTGTGTATACTTGGCCAAATATGCTTGTCTGCAAATAGAATCATCTCTCTCTCAGCCATTATGTAGAGATGGTGCGGCCAGTTCCCTAGGCCCTGGTGTTGGTGCAAGCTCTCCCTCAAACTGGACTATGAACTGTAACCGAACTATCTTAAGAAAATAAACCCCTTGTTCCCTTAAGCCATTTGATGGTGATTTGTCAGCAACCATGCAGGTGAACTGTAACAACCTCCTGTATTAGCACAGCCCCTCTTCTGCTAGTTCCCAGCTTGTGTGTCAATTTCCCTGGGTTAAAGGTTGCCCAAGTATCTAGTGAAACAGAGCTCCTAGCTGCATTCTGGAGGTTATTTCCATAAGAGATTAATACTTGAGTAAGTTGACCAAATAAAGCTGGCCATGGGTGAGCATCGTCCAGTCATCAAGGGCCCAGATAGAAGGAAATGTGGGGAAGGACAGGTCCCTTCTCTCTTCTGGAGTAGGAACATCCACCTTCTGTCCTGAGACAGCAGAGGTCCTGGTTAGTGGACTTTGTTTTCTAGGACTTAAGCGTTTTAGCTTCTCTGATCCATAACTTGCAGGCAGTGGATTGTGGGACTTGCCATTACCATTACTGTGTTTTAGTCCTCGTAATGAATCTTTCATGTGTCTGTACATACAAAAGTTCTGCAGCTATATAAAGATAAAGATAATCAATTGCTTATTTACCTGTCTAACATGTATTTATGTATGAATCTTTCATCTATATGCATCTATGCATCTGTCATCTGTCAATCATTTATCATCTATCATCTCCCTATCATCTGTCAATCATACATTATCCATCAATCTATCATCTACAACATATCTATATCTATCTATCTTCTATCATGTATATGTTTATTATTTATCATCTATCTATATCTGTCATCCCTCTAGCTATTATATATCATCTGTTTATAATCTATCATCTATATCATTCATCTATTAGCAATCCATCATCTACCTGTCATCTATCTATCTATCTATCTATCTATCTATCTATCTATCTATCTATCTCTATCAATCATCCATCTACCTATTATCAATCCATAATTTATTGATCTTTCATCTATCAATCTATCATCTGTCTGTCTATCATCTCTTAGGAACCAATCAGTCTTCTACCTTTCCCATTGATTCTCTCCTCTGGTGAACGCTGACTGACTGGCATGTGCCCCTAATTCCACCTTCTGAGGCTCACTGTCAACATGGTTGAGTCAGGCTGATCCCGGTGTAGGGCTCACATGGACCTAGAGCTATGGAAGAGGCGCTCGCTGGGTCCTTACCTGCTGACATCAGTGACTGTCCCTGGCCGGCAGGGGGATATGCACTGTGCAAGCAGGGTACGTCTCTGGCAGGTGAATGTCCTGCTCTCACCAACTTTGATTTGATTTGATTTCATTTCATTTGACTTCACTCACAGCCATCTCCTGAACTGTCTGCTTGTGGTAGAGACTATCTTCTTTGGGATGTTTTAACAATGGGCCACTGAAAGGGAATAACAATAGTTACTGTTTATTTAATTATTTTATTTATTTTGCAAACACATGTGTACCTGTGTGCCTGTGTGTTTGTGTATGTGTGTGTGTCAGAGGGCACTGTGTGTCCCTGTGGAGGGCCATTTTGGAATCATCTGGATTGCTTCTACCTCCTTTTTTGCTTTACTCTGGGATTTCTCAGGCTCTGCCCACTAGGGCATGCTGCCTGAAGTTTTTTTTTTTTTTTCATGGGACCTGAGATCCGAACTCAAGACCTTATGCTTGCAAGGCAGAGTCTTAGCCTCTGAGCCATCTCTCCAGATGGCTCATAGCCATTGATTGAGCACTGACTGAGAGAGGAAGCTCAGTGCTGATGTGTCTTCATTCAGACCTTTGGGGCTATGTCCAAGTGTGGAGGGGACATGATGAGGGCACGAGGCCAGGCAAGGTCAATGGAGAAGCTGTCTGTTTTCCATGTAGTAATGAGCCAGAATGGAGCCAGCTCTTGCTTGAGGATGGTGGTGAAGCCACAAATCAGCTTTGCAGGAAAACGAGTCAGTCCTCTTTCTGTTAGTAACCATCACAGGCCTCTGGTACTTTTAATCTTGCCTTGACCCGACACGCTTCCAGGGTCATATGACTGTATCCTTAGGTGACAAAAAAAATTCTATGTTTTGTATGAAGCAACTGAGCCCACAGTGAATCTTAGTCTTGTTGGTGAGTTTACCCAAGGTAGAGGTGAATTCTCTGGGGGCTTTGAGCCTTGTGGCAAACACACAATGCAGAGAAAGTCACTGGACGTTTGTCTGGACAGACATTCTAGCCACAACAATGTGCATGGGAAGCGGTGCCAGCCATGGATGATTGCTTGTATGACATGGAGTCGCGATGCAAATACAATGCAGAACTTGGGACTGTCTGAGGAGGGTCTTTCCTCTGGTGGTAATGGTCACTTTGAATAGCTGACCTAGGGCCCAGACATGGCTCAGGGTTAAAGCCTTTGCCTCATGAGCAAAAGGTCCTGAGTTTGTATCTCCAGATCCCACATAAAGATGCCAAGTGGATATGGTGGCGGCCTGTAGCTCCAGCCCTGGAAGATGGAGCCTGGGAAACCCCAGAGCAAAGCAAGGAGGAGGTAGAACAATCCCAAGGTTCTAATGTTACCCTTAGGTATCGACAGGCATGCGCACTCAAGTGCTCTCTTACGTGCATACACACACATACACACAAAGAGGAGCTGGTCTGTTCATGAGAGGTATCCCAAAGGTGCCCATATTGTCATTTCATTTTGATCTTTTGGATGTAGGCTCACAGGAGAGGTAGCTTACAGTGTCCCATCATGCCACTGAATTTCTGGTGAAGTCACATGAAAGTCACTGTGTGGATTCCTGGGGACCACCTTAAACATTAGTTCTTGGAATATTCATTTGCCTGCATCAAATTTATCTAATATTTGATGCCATTTCAGCAAATATTCAGTGCTGCTATTATTATGTGATGACCGAATAACTCACTTTTTATGGTGTGGTTCAAATGAACACATGCTATATCATGAGTTGGATCCGATATAACCTATCTTTTCATTGCAAAAATCCATTGCTTTTACCATCTTTTTTTTTTTTTCGTAAAATATCTTTGAAGAAATGCATAACTTTGTAGCTCAATAACTATAGTCTCTCAGGTATTTGCTAGTATTTCTTTTTCATAAATCCATACATTTTGAAAAGCTCAGATATCCCTTTCAGTAATTCAAAAAAATGTTTTCTAGGTACTTGTTTATATTCACAGTCTGTTATCTTGCACAAACATTCCCCCAATATTCAGGAGGCATTTTCTCTGATATTTTGGGCTGCCGATATGCAATGTACTTACACTTGCCTGCCACGGCTGTTTCTTTGTAAATTTTTCAATCCATTTCGAATGCTTTGATAACAGATAATGCCTTGTTCTGCAATTACTTTTAAGGAAATAAAAACAAACATGTCTTCTGCGGCCTAGTGCCCTTCACTCACATTAAAAATCTGCTAATAAGCATGTTGTCGGATGGAAGCATCTTCGTGTCAAGCTGAAAGCAAGCCCAGAGGGGAACCATTTTGGGAGGAGGACAGCTCCATTGGGACGATCCAACGGTAATGGCCTGCTGTGACAGGAAGTGTCTCCCAAGGCTGTCCTCTCAGTCAGCTGATAGCTAAAGCCAAGCTCCTATGCCAGTCAGGGAGCCATGCGAGGCGAGGAAACATCTCCGAAGAGATCTTCCACAGCAGGGAAAATGTGAGCTACTGGGGTAGGTACAGAGGTGTGGGCCACATTGTCCATCCCGGGTGGTAACTTTCTTGGAGTCTGTTTGAACAAATCGTTGTGTTCCTTTCCGTGTACCTGGAACCAACCTTGCGGCAATAAGGTGGCCTTATAATAAAGATGTAAAGATTACAGGAGGGAATGAAAATTACAAGCAGCTCAACATTCCACTTCTGGGCTGCCACAGTCAACGTGGTCGCGCATGCTTCATCTCCTGTATGTGTTCGACAAGGGGCTTGGATGGACCATTCTGGACCCCTCTAGAACATCTTCCACAATGGTCATTTGTAACCATCTACAGAATCCCGTGGAAACACAGACTCCTGGGGTTTTCAGTTTTGCAGCCGGCAGACCAGAGTCACGGGTTACTTTCTGATGGCCTCAGACATATCGTAGACCGGAAACCCATCCACAGAGGCTGCGTGTCCTGTGTCCACTCGGAGATGTTGCCGCATTTTTGGAACCATGGCTGATGCTGGGAGTTTTTTTCCTGGGCCACATGTTGTGTGGTGTCTTCCTCTGAGCAAGCAGCCCCCATCTTTGTCTGAGACCATCAAGACGGTACCTCTTGTCCGTTGACCTCCCTTGGAGACCGAGGGGGTGGAGAGAGTCAACATAGGCCCAGCTGCGAAGCTGGCCTGGCTCGGAGCCCCTCCCAGCCATTAACACGTGGTTCAGTTCTACTTGCACACGCGTGTCGTTGGGCCCTTGAGGTGCAACGGTTACTCTTCCCCGTTGCTGTGATAGAACACCAAAAGTCACATAACTTAAGAAGAAAAGGAGATTTATTCACTTTAGGTTTCTAGAGGGGATAGTGTTTCATAGCAGAGGTGACATGGCTGGTGGCTGAAGCTGGCAGGCTAAGTTACTCCTATCCATATGGCTGGAGGATTCCTACAGAGTCTCTCTTCTTTTTAATTTCTTGATCTGTAAATCCTTTTATCTGGTCCACTACTAGGAGGTTCCAATGAGATCTAGGGAGGTTCCAATGGGATCTTGGGCTGGTCTTTGTATTATCTAGATAATCTTTTCAGTGGTCTCAGCTGATCTTAGTTAATGCTAGGTGTGGTCTAGCTGATACCCAGGATTACCTCTCCCAGGTAAGGACACTAGTGTACCTAGGCTGAGGGGGGCCCATAGAAAGGGGTTCCCTCTGTGTAATCATGAGGCAGCTCTCAGCCACGCTGGGGTGGGCTTTCAGGCATTGTCCCTGCTCCTGTCAGTAACCCTCACCCCCTACTCCTGATGGTAACCTCAGTAAACTCATTGATTTGCCAACTTGGACCTTGGCATAGCTCTTACTTTGCTCACTCGAGTTTTTGCCAGTGCATAGGAGCTACTGGGTGGTCGAGGTTGGTGCGTATGCTGTGAATGGAATACATATTTCAAGGATACATCACATTGTACACCAGACGCTGACATTTACAAAGCACTTAAATTATTATATTCTGATTATCAAAAATCCAACTCCCTGGAATAGGATCCCGGAGGTAATGCATTTTACTCTCCAGCAGCTCGTTAGGTGATCGATGTATTAATCAGAATCAGGCATGATGGTGTAGTAGATGCTTGTCGAAATAAACGTATTAAAAATACATTAGTTCCAAATAAAAATCCTGTATTGAGTTCTCATTTGTTTTATTAATAGGAAACTCTACATGTGCTTTCAAATCCCCTTCATCAAAAGAAATACCTGTTTCCCAGACAGACTGAAGTGAAATAATTATTGCAATTCTTTCATGGAGGGGGGCTGGCTCATCAGCATGCACCATGGGCGACCTAAGAGTGGCAATGGCAGGTCATTGATATTCCCAAGCAGGCTGGAGCTGCCGTGCACGTGGGCAAAGGCTGGGGCTGTCCGCTGGATAACTGCGTAGATTCACACCAGTGGGCCCCGCGGACTGTACTCCTTTCCTTTAGGTCTGTTGACATTTTTCAGATGCCGTGGAGCAGACTGTCCAAGAGAATCCTTAAGGGTTTCAGAACCCCAACAGGAAGCGAGGGACGAGGTAACAATGAGTGGTCACACAGAGAGTAAACAGTAGAGAGGCTGACAGGACAGGTGGTTATGGCAAGGAAGAATCAAACCTTTATGGTGTCACTTTGTGACTGACTGCGGTTCATGCGCTTCTTCCGGATCTTTTCGAGAAAGTGTGTACCTTGGACTGGTCTACAGGAAATTGGGCAACAGTTTTTATTTTTGATTAAGCTCTGTCATTCTTCAGTATCTCTCCAGGAGTCTGATTTGCATTAACAATTAATTTTTACCTTCTTGTAACTTTTTATATTTATGTATGTAGTGTGTGTGTGTGTGTGTGTGTGTGTGTGTGTGTGTGTGTGTACATGTGCACCTGCAGCATAAGTGCATGTGTGCATGTGTGTGTGTGGCTTGTGCATGCACATGTGGCTGGTGAGAGGTTGACTTTGGATGTCCTTTCCTGTTGTTCTCTACTCAAGGATTTCCAAAGGAAATCCAAGGAACGCATACAGTACAGTGAGTTCAATGAAACTCTGCGGTACCTGAGGGACAAACTATCTTCTATTCCTTCCCCTCCCTGAACCCCTATAGAGAATCCAACAGAATTGATAGCCTGAGATATTTTATTAGCATAAATTCATTTCATTTGCTGATTAACCACAGGTATAAAGAACTTAGTAGAGGAAATTCATACTGTGGTTAGTCTAGCAGTTTGGGATTATATATACTACTGACTACTATATGTACAATAATGACCACATGTGGCAGTCAGTAGCTGGGTTTTTTTTTTGTGTGTGTGCATGGTTTTCTTATATGTAGGGGGATATTCATGTGTATGCCCAGGTAACATGTGTGTGTAGGTCAACATGCATATGTAGGTATGTGTGGTAGTAAGATATTACACACCTGGTTTTTTGTTTTGTTTTGTTTTTGTTTTTTTGAGATATGTCTTAGTTACTTTTTTGTTGCTGTGATAAATCCCCAGACTAAAGGGACTTGTGGAGAAAGGGTTTCCTTGGCTTCCATCATGACGAGTAAGACAGTGTCGCAGACAGGGAGTCCGCGGTGCGGGTGGGAGTCACACTGCAAAACACTCAGAAAACAGACAGAGAACAGGAGATGGGGTGGGCTATAAACCCCTAAGGCCCGCCCCCAGTGACCCCCCTATCTTCAGGGGAGGCTCCACCTCCTAACCGGGCCACAGCTTCTCCAGCAGCATCCACAGTAGCTTGCAGGGCCAAGATTTTAAACACGTGAGTCTATGAGGGGCGTTTCACATTCACACCACAGCCATTAGGGTCTCTCATTGGTCTGGAGCTTGTGGATCCCACGAGGCTGGCTGGTCAGCAGGTCACAGGATCCCCTGTCTGCCCCCAACTCCCCACCTCCCCCGCACTGGTCTTACAAGCACATGCACCGGCTGGCTGCTTTCTTCTCCTCTTCCTCCTCCTCCTCTCCTGTCTTCCTTCTTCTCCTCCTCCTTTTCTTCCTCCTCCTTGCCTCCTTCCTTCCCTCCCTCCCTCCCTTCTTTCTTCCTCCCTTCCTTCTTTCCTTCCTTCCTTCTTTCCTTTCTTCCTTCTTCCTTCCTCCTTCTCCTTAATGAGAGCTCTGGACTCAAACTCAGACCCTCACACTCCGCCCCAAGCCCTTTCCTAGCCGATCCCCCTCCCCCACAGTCTTCTCCTCCTTTTCAGATCTTCTTTATCATAGTCATTTGGTGTCTGTCCTTCACTTGCTACATCCGGTTGGCATCGCCAGGCCACAAGCTATTCTGTGCCTCAGCGAAGCGGGAAAACGCTTTCCTAGGAGAAGCCGAGGCTGCTGCAAATATTCCAGCAGCAACGCCACTTAATATTCACAGCAGTGACCTCCGCCAGGCAGGCTTTGTGTGCAGTGCCATGAAGCTGATTCGCTGAGGAAGGACGAGCTATCCCCTCCCCCACCTCCTGCTTTCCTTCTAGAACAGACTCTGAAGATGGTTGAGTTCTCTCATAAGCTTCAAGTGGAATTTAAAAATGACAATACTGAATTCGTGTTGCTTGATACATACTCATCCAGCTCCGAAGTTCCTTGGCTCTTCAGTTGGTTTTCATAGGCAGTGAGTGTTCGGGAAGTATCTGTAGACAACTCGCAGGGAAACGGGCTGTTTGCAGATGGCAGGGGGCCAGCTGGCTTGCCTCCAAGACAAGGAGACCCCTTACATCATAGCGTAAACCAGGAAGAAGCTGCACCTGGGCAGCATCTCTGTTCTCAGTATGTGCGCACTCGCGTTGCAGCTCCTGATGGTGCCAGCCGGGAGCTTTGCTCAGGACAAACAGCAGCAGCTTTGCGGTGAAAAAGCAAAAGCAGAGCCAGAGAGAGGGCTCGGGGGTCACACCTTTACCTCACAAGAAAAAGGACCTGAGTTCGGATACCCAGACCTCACGGAAAAATGCTGGGTGGCTCTGACGACAGTCTGTAATTCTAGTCCTGCAAGGCAGAGCCTGGGGAACCCCAGAGCAAAGCAACATGGAGGTGGAGCCGTCCAGGGTGATTCCCAATGTCACCTTTGGGCCTCCACAGACACATACATGCAAATGCTCCCTTGTACACACACCTGTACACACATGAACACACACATGCCAAAAACACCCCACCAAAATGGAATGGGAAAATTTGGACTACATGGAAACATAAGAAAGCTTGTGAGGGGGGAGGGGGAGAAAGACCTTTGCTGATCCTTCAGAAATGAGTGAGACCTTCCTGACGAGAGGGGAGGGATGGACGGCCACTAATGCAACCTGCACCCTCTTCACCCTGGACCCTACAACTTGTGCTGTTTTACTTCTCGTGCTTCAGGGAGCGTGTGATCCTGCAGTCCACAGGGAGGTTCCCTCTGTTGCAGGGGACACGCCCCCTGTGCGGCCACCAGGCACTGCTGTGTGGAGGCTGCTCCTCAGGAAGACACTCAGCCTGGCCAGGAAGACACCGAGACAGCTCCTGGTGAGCTGGGGTGGGGGGGTGTCTCTTGGCCTTGTCCACAAAATCAAGATGCAAAGCCAGAGCCAGAGAGAGGGTTCAGGGGTCACACCTTTGTCTCACAAGCAAAAGGACCTGAGTTCGGATACCCAGGCATGGGACAAGTGGAAGCTTCTGGAAATTTCAGCAGCCACCCTGCAGAAATGGAAAATTATTAGAAAACTCAAGGCACTGATGTGAAAACTGTTTGTGAACGTGTACACATGTGTGCATATATATGCACGTTGTGTGCACACGTGTATACACACATGTGTGCATGCATTTGTGCATGTGTAGAGGGGGCATGGGAGTCTCTTGATGCACTAAATGCACGTCTTTACTGCGACCCAATGTTCTCTTGAGGTCCATGTGGTTGTAGTGAAAAACAGAGGAAAGAGCTCCAGGAAGTTTTGAGTCTTTCTTTCCTTCCTGTTCTTGCTTTCCATTTCCCTTGTCCCTGTAGAAATGCATTTTATATAGAATGGATTTGAAGGCAGGGGTGGTAGCTTACCCAGCATGCAGAAGTTCTTGGGTTCAATCCATAGAAGATGAGAGAGAGAGACTCAGACACAGAGAAAGACTCAGAGAGTCAGAAAGAAAAAGAGAGAGACACTCAGAGAAAGAAGCATACTCAGAAAGACTGAGAGATAAAGAGAGACTTAGAGAGAGAGAGAGAGAGAGAGAGAGAAAGAGACATACCCAGAGAGAAAAACAGAGAAACATACCCCCACAGAGAGAGAGAGAGAGAGGAGAGAAAAGACAGAGAGAGAGAGACTCAGACACAGAGAGAAACTGAGTCAAAAAGAAAATGAGAGAGACACTAAGAGAAAGAAGCATACTCAGAAGACTCAGAGACAAAGAGAAAGAGAGAAAGAGACATACAGAAACACCCCCCACAGAGACACAGAGAAAGAGAGAGAGAGAGACTCTGACAGAGAAAGAGAGAGAAAGAGATATACACAGAGAAAAGCAGAGAGTGAAACATGCGCTACACACACACACACACACACACACACACACGGAAAGAAAGGGGGGGGGAGAGAGAGAGAGAGAGAGAGAGAGCAAGAGAGCATACATGCTGTGGAGCATGAGCGCTGGTCAGAGAACAACCTTCAGAAGTCATTTCTCCCCTTCTGCCATGCAGGCTTCTGAGAACCAAACTCAGGCCTCCAGGTTTGCCAGCCCCGTCCTGGTCTTACCCACGGAGAGCTCTGACTGAGCCAATGCTGCCGAGTAGGTCAAGGTCACCGTGAAGGTCGACAGGTGCAGCAAGCAATTTGCAGTTAAGCGCGCACTGCACTGTGGACTCTCCACGCGGAAACGATGGCGCCGCCGAGACTGTCTGAGCTCGGGTGGTCGTCTGTGGGTCTCATCGAGGATGCCCTGAGCAGACACGCAAATACAACAGCTTTTAATGCACATCAACCCGTCTCAGGTCATTTATCCTCAAGGGTCTGCTCCAGGCCACAATTGCTTTCGTAGACCTTGAGTCGCCTTGAATTGGCTGGTGGTTAAAGCATGTGCTATGCACACACAGGGACCCAAGTGGGATTGCAGGACCCACGCAAGGAGCCACATGTGGTACGTGCAGCTGGACGCCTCCCACCCAGAGGCAGCAGGACCAGGGTATGCTCTTGCTTGTGGGGGTCAGACACCAGCCTTAGGTCTCCTTCCTTGGGGGCCTGTCCGTCTCATGTTTGAGACAGGGTCTCTCACTGGCCCGGTCTCAGCAAGCAAGCTGGCCTAGCTGGCTAGTGAATCCCAGATAGTCTCCTTTCTCTGCCTCTACTGCCCGGGGGCTACAGGTGTGTGTCACTCCACCAGGATATTTATCTATTTGTGCATCAGAGGGCACAGTGTGCCCTTGTGGAGGATCAAGGGTGACTTCCAGAATCGTCCTGGATGCTTCTACCTCCTTTGGCTTCTCTCCAGAATTTCCCAGGCTCCACCCACCAGGGGTGAAAAGCACAGGCTGCTGATGGCTCCACCTGGCGTTCTTGCGAGACCTGGGATGTGAACTCACGACCTTCAGCTTGCGAGACAGAGTCTTAACCCTCCTGATCCATGTCTCCAGCCCCCCATTTTTTTAATGAGGGTCCTGGGATGGAATTCAGGTGTTTGTGCTTACAAAACACAACTGAGCCCTAGTCCCCACCACCACCACCACCACCACATAGAGACTTTCTATAGTTTAACACAAATTATATTTTCAGCTAGATTCTCCTTTTTGTCTATCATGTAAAACAAAACAAAACAAAACAATAAAATCAAAAAGGGAAGGGGAAGCAATGCCCAGCTGTGGGTTGGGTTGTCCTCACTAGCAGGGACGGGGACCACTTTGGCATACCCCTCCTTTGCTCCCAGAAAGCAGTCCCGTTGCCTAGAGAGTAAACACTTCTGACAGGCACCACTTGGCCGGCTGATCACCATCTTCCATTTGCCTCCCAGTTTGTGGCACGGGCCAGAGCTGGGAGTGTTTGATCCCCGGGTATCACCAAGCTTGAGTCCACAGGCGCGATGTGCCAGGAGCCAGTTCTTATGGAGGCAACTGAATCTGTGACAGTTTTACAAGCTTGAAGTTGAGGGTTGTAAACAGTAAAAGAATAAACAAGTAAATCCTAAGCTATGAGCATTTTGGGTTTAGTTGGAGGACGGGAAATCATTTGGAAAAGTCTTCATTGGGAGAAGAGTATTTGAAGGGGGTCACTAGTGATCAAGAGCCATGTTGTATTATGTAGTCCTCCCTTCCTCCCTCCCTCCCTCCCTTTCTCCCTCCCTCCCTTCCTCCTTCCCTTTTTCTTCCCCCTCCTTTCCTTCTTCTCTCCCTCCCTCCTTCTCTCCCTTCTTTCCTCCCTCTGTCCCTTCTTTCCTTCCTCCTCCCTCCTTCCCTTCCTTCTTTCCTCCCTTCTTTCATTCTTTCCTCCCTCCTTTTCTCCCTCTTTTCTTTCTTTCCTCCTTCCCTCCCTCCCTTCCTCCCTTCCTCCCTCTCCCCCTCCCTTTCTCCCTCCTTCCCTCCCGGTGTCCCTTCTTCCTCCCTCCTTCTTCCCTCCCTCCCTGCCTCCTTCCTTCTATCCCTTCCTTCCTTCCTTCCTTCCTTCCTTCCTTCCTTCCTTCCTTCCTTCCTTCCTTCCTTCCTCCCCCTCCTTTTTTCCTCCCTCCTTTCTTTCTTCTCTCCCTTCCTCCCTCCTTCTGTCCCTTCTTTCCTTTCTTCCTCCTCCCTCCTTCCCTTCCTTCTTTCCTCCCTTCTTTCATTCTTTCCTTCCTCCTTTTCTCCCTCCTTCCTTTCTTTCCTTCCCTCCCTCCCTCTCTTCCTCCCTCCCTCTCTCTCCCTCCCTTTCTCCCTCCATCCCTCCCTCTCTCCCTTCTTCCTTCCCCCCTCTTCCCTCCCTCTGTCCTTTCCTTCCTTCCTTCCTTCCTTCCTTCCTTCCTTCCTTCCTTCCTTCCTTCCTTCCTTCCTTCCTTCTCCTTCCTTTCTTTCTTTCCTTTTCCTTCCCTCCCTCCCTCCTTCCCTCTCTCCCTCTGCACTCTCTGACGGTTAGTGTTAACTGCCAAGCTGACACCTAGGAGTTCGGTCTCCAGAATGCACCTAAAAGGGATTCTCTAGACTGAGGCTGTTAGCCTGTGACGTGCCCATGAAGGACCGTCTTGATTGCATAGTTGATGGGGGGAGACACACCATTCCCTAAGCAGGAATTCCATAACTGTGTTCGACTTGAGAGAACCAAGCCCAGGCAAGCCTGCATGCGCAAACCTATTGCGCTCTGCTCTTGACTGAGAACGTGGCGTGAGCAGCTGCTTCATGCTACTCCAGGGCCTTCTTTGCACTGACAGAGAGATGAGTCCATTAACCCTTCTCCCTGCGCCATCTTGGTTATAGTCTTGTGTCGCAGTGATGGACGATGAAACTGAAACTTCCTTCTTTTCAGCCTGGGTGCTGCCCAGGCTAGCTCAGAGCTCATTACGTCAGGGTGGGCTACATGCCCATCTTCCCTTGGGTTCAAGTGCTCCAGCTTCCTGACCTTCTTTCTGGTTTGCCTACAGGGAAGATTCTCCAATTGGCTTTGTGTGGGTTTACTTGAGCCGACTGTGAGTTTTGCAAGGAGTCTTTCTGGAATTCTTTGGTGCCCAGAGCACGGCCAAAAACATCCCGTTAGAAAGCACTTCTTTCTCGGTCTGTGAGGGCAGGGACATGTTATGTCTCGTGGCAGCAGTATCTGCTTCGCCATACGACAGCAACAATGCGTTGAAGGAACTGCTGGACAGCAAGGCCCCAAAAGCCCCAGGCAGGCAGGTGGAGACAGCAGAGGCCTCAATGCCCGCAGGCCTGGGAGCCATGACAGTAATGACAGTAGAAGCCTGTGCTTGGAGCTGGGTGTGGTGACTGTGACCCCAGCTTGGCGCATCTAGTTCAGCCATGTAGTTCCAGGGCAGCTTGGGACAGAGAGGGAGAAGCCATCTTAAAGAATCCATCTGAGAAGATAGGGGGAGAGGGAGAGGGAGAGAGAGATAGCAAGAGATGGAGAGGGAGAGAAGGAAGGCAGGAAAAAAGAAAATAGAAAACACTGAGTTCTGAACAAGCAATAAATAAATTTTATGTGCATTTTCTGGTTTAGTTCTATCAACAAACCTTTGTGGGCACTGTTTATTATTACCATTTCCAAAAGAGGAAAATGAACTTCAGAGATTATAAATGACAAGTCTAGCCTTTAACCTTTGGTCCTTTAGGGGCAAATTTCCACCTCCAAATCACAGCCCCCCCATGACTCTTGGATTCATTGATACATCAGTGGCATAAGTTCTGTGGAGACGTCCACGCGGGAGCAGACTCTACATTCTCTTCTTACGTTTCCTTGCCTTTCACTGTTGGGTTTTCTCAATTTCCCAATACATTTCAGAGTCTCCATCTTTCTCCTCTCCTCATCTCAGGGAGAGAGAGAGAGAGAGAGAGAGAATACAGACCACTACATGCATATGGAGGTCATAGGACAACTTGCAGAAATTGTTTCTCTCCTTCCACCACGTGGGCTTCTAGGGTCAAGCTGAGATCACAGTGGCTATTTGTGTAGCAAGTGCTTTTATCCTCCTTTTTAGCCTCCGAGTCACCTCCCAAATCTATTTTTAAAAGCTAGATCTTAACACAGTATTGACAATCAATATGTCCAGCAAGGACTTGTGCATACTTTTTCCTTTCTTAACAACGTGTTGCTTATAAACAGGGTCCTACTAGAAAGAAAACAACTACTTATAATCATGTAGCCTAGATGTTTCCTGGCCTTTGTGGTCTTAGATACACACCTACATCTACAGTGTAGCTCTCATATGAAAACTATCTTTTACTTGAGGCCTATACATTTCTTTATCTTCTAGATGCTAATAGTTCAGTATACTGTACTTTGCAGATTTCATTCGTTTTCTTCAGATACTGTGGCTAGTCTTTTAAAGAAGAACTTTGGGTAAACATCTTGCTCTCTGAATTAAAGAGTATCTCCTGTTTGTGATATCAATTCTCCTTGTGCCCTGGACTTTGTTTTTTTCCATTTCACCTCCAAAATCGCATTGAGAACATCTGCCGAGGACTTATTTAAACAGCTAGTTAATGCTTTATAAAGCTCAGAGGTGCGCCCATCTGTTCTGGGAGCTTCCTGTTTCCTCAAGAGCTCTGTCATGTTTTCTACCTGCCTGACAGCTGGTTTTGCCTCCGAACTCTTAATTTCTCTTTATATCTATCAGCGGTGCTGTACTTTACACTTAAAATTGACAACTGACTTTTCCTCTGACCAAGTCTGAGAACCAGTGAGCTAGCTATTTCCTTCTTTTTTTCTACTCTTATTTGTATCTTTTGATTTATTTAAACTTTTTTTTTCTTTTTCCATTTTCATGCATGCATGCATGCATGCATGTGTGCGTGTGTGTTGTGTGTGTGGTATGTGAGCATGTGTGTGTATATAAGTGCATCTGTGTGTGCGTGTGGGGGTACGTGTACACATGTATGTGCATGTTTGTACAGGTCTGAGGTTGATAGCAGGAATCATCCTGGATCCTTCTTCCACCTTATTCTTTTGAGGCTAGGACTCTAGGTAAACGTAGACCTCGCCTCTAGGGCTATTCAGGTTGCTCCGGGAATTCCCAGGCTCTGCCTTCCAAGACTAGAATTACAGGGAGGATTCGAACTTGGGTTTTCTTGCTCTTGCAGCAAGTGCTTTAACCAGAGTCCTCGCCCAGGGCCTTTGTTTCAGTTTTCACTCCTTCGTTTTTTGCCTTCATGGCTGACTAGAACTCTGGATGAGGTTCTGACGGATTCGTCTCCAGCGTTTGCTCTGTCTGGTGTACCATCAGTGCCAATCTCCCTCTCATCTGGTCCTCAGGACTGATGTCCATGGACCCCATGGGGAAAGCTCGTGTGGAAATCCTCCACGGGACCGATGCGCATAGACTTGATGGACATCAGAGCCAGTTTCAAATCTGTCCATCTTTCCTTCGTAGAGTACTTCAGCTGTTTGGGCAACAGAACAGGCACAAAGGTTCTGTACTGCTTCCTTGAGGAGCATCAATATCTAATTCTCAAGATGGTCTTATGGAAGCCTGGTTTGGGCCTGAGCTGACGGAGGGGCCCCTTTTCCCCCCTGAAACCTTTGCTAAGTAGAACAACTCAGCCCATGTTCTTCTTCCTGTAGTAGCTGTTATAACCAAATGCTCAAGACTGGATATATACAAAGAATAGAAATGTATGTATGTGACTCATGGTTCTCCAGAAGGAAGCCCGGGAGCCCACACTGGCATCTGGCTGAGATCATGTGAAACAAGAAACAATCAGTGGGATGAAACAAGCCTGACAGCCCAGTTGATCTTATTAAGCCACCGTTTCCATTCCTGGGCCCCACTCTTCGGACCCCATCTAGTTTTAGTGACTCCCTGTTATGATTGCATTTTGGTGTCAACTTGAGAGTTGCAGACTGGGGTGCATCTGTGAAGAGTTGATGGCTGGAAGGGCCCCTGAACAAGTCTGCAGGTACTTGACTGATTGCTGTGGAAAACCCAGCCCACAGTGGATGGTACTTTCCAGTGGTGAACCAGATAATAGGAAGTGCAAGGAGGAGGGACTTGCTCTTCTCTTATCTTGTGTTGACTGGCTATGGAGCACACTCTGTGAGCAGTCTTCAATCTTCCAGAGACATAAAGGTTTGAGACATTCTTGGGATCTTTTGGCTTTGTGGAAAATTCTGGTCAAGAACGAAGCAACTACGGGAGGCTACTTTGAAGGACACTTTTTTTTTTTTTTTTTTTAAAGTTTGCTGTCATAATTTTCTTTTTTTTTTTATTAAAAATTTAATTATACATTTTAAAATTTTTTACCAGTTCCCTCCCTCCCCCCTCCCCTTCCCCCAGTGTCTCCCCCCCAATTCCCAGAGAGTCCTTTATTGTGTGCGCCTAACTCTCCACTGGGTCCTCCTCTCCGATGACATATAAGGACCCAGTGGCATTTCCATAAGCCCTTTCTCTTGTTCCCCTTAAGCATAAGATTACTACTATGGCTGTCAATCCCTTGAAGGACACTTTTTTATTGTGAGTTATTTTAACAAACTTTTATACATATAGATTCCATAGATTCTGTTTCTTCAGAGAACCCTGACTAATACACTCCCCCAGAAGGCTCCCTCACCAGACACCATTGATATAATAACAGCAGAGATGTTCTTTCTGGTGTCTGTATGTGTCCAGGTTCTTGTGTTCAAGAGTCAAAGACTGAAACAAGAACATGCATAGAGGATTAAGGCAAAGTTTATTAATGGAGAAAAGAATAGAACTCATAGATGTGAATCTGTGAGGGGCAAGAGAGCCCTGGAGAACTCATATACTCCAGGCATAGAATCCATGAGGGGTGAGAGAAAGGGACGCATCAATTCCAGATGTGGAATCCCATGAGGGGCAAGGGAACCAAAGATGGCTGCCAGGGTCAGGTTTATTTATAGGCTTAGGCAGGCCTGGGAAAAGTGGGAAAAGCCACTTTTCCTCGTTGGTCAGCTCCAGTTTCTGCAAAACTGATTGGAGATTTTGGTTCTCTACATCTCATTGGTCTGTTCATGTTGGAATCCAACCCAGTTGACCTTGTAGCCAACCTCAGGGTAGGGCTTAGCTACAATGGAGAACTTATCACATCTGTTCATAAACAGGACTGGAGCAAGGTCGTGACCTTATCTCTGTAAAGGATTTGAATCAATTCCTCCAGATCAGTAGGGTGTGTTCCTTTAGGGTAATTCCAGAAGTGGGGGATGACTTTCAAAGAACTTTAGAGATCATCTGTCCCAGCATAGTTGCTCTAAAACTGCCTAAGGGGTGTGGGGTTTACGCTTCTAACATCAGAACTTCTGGCGGATACATGGAAACCACAGCAGCCTGGAGACAGCCATCTGTCTGGAACCTGTTCATGAGAACTCCCTCTGCTCATCCTCCTACTTGTGAATAGTAAGAGTCACTGGAGTTTCAGAGTCTGTACTGGTTTCTTTTTGTGTTGCTGTGAGACAAGACCAATGTAAAGGGAGAAAAGGGAGATTTATTCAGTTTATGGTTTCAGAAGGGAGATCCAGTTTTTCATGGGGGAAACAGCATGGCTGGCGGCAGAAGCTGGAAAAAATCTAGGTCACACCCATTGTATTAGTCAGGTTTTATATATATATATACCAAGAACTGTTCAACCTTAAACAAGATACTGAGGCATTCCCACCCTCACGTTCCAGCTCCCAACCCAGGGCTCAGGGGACATCCGGAAGAAGGGGCAGCGAGCGGGTAAGAGCCTGAGCGTGGAGAGGGTTTGCTGCCCGACGTTATCTTCTGGACATGACAGGCTGCTGCAGCCTTGAACTCACCGCAGCTGTGTGCACTTCCATGAAACCCACATGAGACTCAGCCAATCAACATTTCCCCGTGGACAGGGAAAGATCTCAAGAGCCACCACATACTCCCTCAAAGACTAATGGGGGGCTATGTTGATGGAGTGGGAGAGCTACTCTGCCCAGTGGTGAACCCACTGATATATCATCATCCTCACTCTAAGAAACACACAGAAACGTGCCATGAATGGTCACCCAGATGGGACTTAGTAAGTCACATACAGAGAAGGACATGGGAGAAGGAGGGACAGAGACTGGGGGGAGGGGGAGAAACAAAGTTAGTAGTGGAAAAAGTAGGAAATTATGATTGGATCATAAGGGTGTATATGACACAGATTCTTTCAATTCATGTATAAAAAAATCCCTGAGGGAACATTAATAAGAATTTTTCATGGTAAACTCTGTACGTGGGATCTGTGCTGGGCTCCCTAGCATGACCTGCATTTTGCATTCTTGGGGGACAGACGCCTAGGGGCTGTGACTTAGCTCCCCGTAGCATCTCTCTTCCTTCAGTTTGTTAGGGTGACAGTAATTCAGTCGTGATTTGTGTCCCGTCCTATGACAGATATCTCGCATCTGCTTCCTTTTTACACACTCGAAGACTGATTCACCCCAGGGGCTATGTTTGTTCTTGATGTGAGAATGAGAATTCCTTTAACTTTCTTCCCTAGCTCCCCACATTCCGAAGCACCCTGAAGGCAGCCACACTGCCACCATCTTCTTTCTCTTGACTCAGGCAGAGTATCCAGTCCAACCAATTGACCTTCAGTAAAGTTTATTTAGGGTAAAGTTGGGATTTTAACACAGGCTTTTCGGACTCAGATGGGCCCCAGCAAACACTGTTCTGACCCTCTGTGTCTGTCTGTCTGTCTCAGTATAGAGCTTCTAGCTTGTGTGTCTCGGAAGCCAACCACACATTACCACCCTGTCTTCACAAGGAAAATATCACCTGTCACAGGGAGTTGACAGAAGACCCTGCTGTGTGCAGACCCCCTGCACACACAAGCCCTCCAGTACTGTCGGACTCCGTGACAAGGGATGCGTAGGGGCTGCACAAACCAGCTGGGCAGGCCCTAAAGCTGAGCGGGATGATGAGTGTCGATGGCTCGGACCCCTCTCACCACCGGGGAGAAACACACCAGGCTGGGAGACTCATTGAAGCAGGATCTCTCTTTATTGTATCAGGCAGGCACTTATATAGAGTTGGGGGAAGAGGTGGGGTATAGGGATGGAGGTCGAGGTGTGAGGGCCAATGAAGGGTCACCACAAAAGCAGTAACTAGGCAGGGGCTTCTCCTTATCAGGGTGTCAGGAGCTGAGTCACCCTGATGTGGAATTCGCAGGCCAGAGACAGGCCGCCAAACTTTAGTCAGGCTCAGGAATTTCCACCAGGCCTCAGGCCCAGGCTCCATGAGGCCCAACACAGTACCTGTTAGTAGATGACATGTTCCAAAGAGAAAACCTAGTGATTTTATCCTTTAGGCATGGCTGTTATGGTTTATCATGAAGAATCCAGGACATTCCCTACACCACTCCAGGAAAGGACAGGAGAAGACAAGTGTCTCTGCAGTCTGGTGTGCCCGGAAAGTCAAAAAATAAGAGCTGAAACAGATGGGTGACTCAATGGTTAGAGCTTTGCTGCATAAGCAAAATAGCCCAAGCTCAGGTCTCGTGGTCTCACGTGGAAATGGCAACAGCCTGAACTTCTAGCCCTGGAAGGCAGAGCCTGAGCAACCCCAGAGCAAAGTAAAAATGAAATAGAATAATTCAGGATAATTTCTGAAGTCATCCTTGGCCTCCATAGGCACACATGGCACCCTCTGAAGCACACAGACATACATCAACACACAGACATATACCAACATGTACACAAAGCAAGAGCTGGTGGCACAGTTTTCCTTCAGCAAGTGAGAGATGCTGTCGGGATCTGTGTGAGGACCCCTGGGACTGAGGAAGGGACCCCTGGACTTGGAGAAGGGATGCAACTAGATTTTGGGTCTCTCACATGAAGCCCACGGGTGGCCATCTCTGGGGAGTGGTGGAGGGGAGGGGCACCCCCCCGCTGAAGAAGAGTGTTTGGAAGGAGGTTCTCTCCTGGCCACAGAGTCCTTTGCAAGAGCCCAGCAGTTCTAAGAACATTGGTACGCAAGAGCAAAGAGAACTTTCTCGTGTTCTCTAGGGAGAGTCCACCATCCTCTCCCTCTTCTTGCACTTGAAGTCATCTTGTCTCTGAGTTTTCTGATTCAAAAGGCAAAGTCCAAAGCAAGTACTCATGGTGTGGCAAGACTTGGCGGCACGGCGGCACACAATTACTACTGCGGCACACACTTACTTCTCACTTTGAGAACCATGAGGGTTGATCCTGTGTTAATTGGATGGTCTTCAGGTAAAAACAAAATAATGTGTAAAATACAAGCCATGATAAATCAGTAGCATTTCAGTGATTCTGTTTAAAAGTTAAGTGCTTGTCTATTAATGATTTTAAATTTATATTCTTATTTACTTGGAATCACATACACATACACATACAGTTTTCTTTTGCTGCACAACAATCAGACTCAGGCAGAAAGCAAGAAAAGAGGGATTTATCTGGCAGAAGGTGTGGCTGGAGGCAGAAGCAGGAGGCTGGTTCTAGGCACTGCAGCCGTCATGAAG
This sequence comes from Typhlomys cinereus, assembly GCA_023101885.1. Lineage (NCBI taxonomy): Eukaryota > Metazoa > Chordata > Mammalia > Rodentia > Platacanthomyidae > Typhlomys > Typhlomys cinereus. The sequence continues at coordinate 862,593 of JALPQD010000087.1, read as the reverse complement.
GCAGAGCAAAAGAGAGAGCTACAGGAAGCAGGGCTGGGCTGCCAAAGCTCAAGGCCCACCCCTGTGACCTGCCTTCTTCCTGCAAGACTCCACCTCTTAAAGGTGCCATGACCTTCCCAAACATTAATTACAGCTAAGGATTTAGACACATGAACCTATGGGATGACTCACACTCAAAGCAACATACACACATGCAGCACGCACACACAAACCCTACAAACACATACATGCACGCACACACACAAAACCTACACACACACACAACATATACGCACACATGCACACAAATCCTACACACGCACACAAATCCTACACACATTGCCTCTTGAGACATAGTCATGGGATGTAGTTTAGGCTGGACTGAGTTTGTAATCTTCCTGCCCCTGTCTCCCAAGGGTTGGGGTTTCAGACAAGTATCCCCACACCTGGTTTCACTTAGAACAACCTTAAATAATAAATTAAAAAAAACCATCATGTGCTAAGACAGAAAGATGTGTTTGTGACAATTTGACTGCTTTGGGAACACAGCACTAAGCTTTTCATTTTGTTCCAAGCCCTGTCACTTACATGGTAGACCCTCCCAAGATGGCCGTCATCCCTTCCCCAAAGGAGCTGGCCAGAGAGGCAGATGCATTCTGGGCTGCAGCTTTTGAACAAGCTCAGTGTGATTTGCGCGGGTGGAATTGTCGTCCAAAGATCAGCAAAGTTTTCTCTGTTTGCGCCATGGACTGGCTCACGGGCTCTGCCCAGTGGTGCCCTGGGTTCCCACCCCATGAATGCACAGCCAAGGACCTCAAGTGCCAGGAAAGCTTCCAGCTCAAACTGTCCAGGTAAACATCAAATCCCTAGGGAGGAAAGGGGGATGCGAACAAGTTATTTGACACGATAGAGCATTTGAGAAAAGGCTACTGGTCAGAACATGACAAAGGACTCCACAAAGGTGGGGTGAAACTGACAATGCCACACAAAGGGGGTGAGCACAATTCCTGACAGGGCTCTCACGGTCCAGGTAATGTGAGCATCCTATATCAATTTTGTTTTTCTGGGAATTGAGTCCTGGAGCTTCATATGTGTTACGCAAGTTCTCAACTACTGTTGACTCGAATACAATTGTTGCATAACTGTTTTTGGAAGATGAGATGAATTTGAGGAACTAAATTGTTCATTTAACATAAGAAGTCAATAGATTGGATAGATAGAGAAATAGAGACAGATAGATAGATGATAGAGAAATAGATAGAGATAGATAAATATAGATAGATAAATGATAGATAGATAGAGAGAGATCAAAGGCAAGCAGGATGAACTGTAGGACTGAAGAGCACAGAGATAAATTTCAAAAGAGCTACTAGGATTTAGGGAACAGGATTTATCTTCTAGGATCTGAAGACGGAGACTACCGGACGAAGCAAACAGAAACAGGCGCACTCCGCTATTCCTGCATTTCTCCTTCATGCCCACCAGCACCCCAGGTGGTGGCACTGGATTGGCTGGGGCCAGATCACGTGCTCATGAACCACTGCCAGTTCACTCCAGGAGGGATTGTGTTTTGCTTTACATAAACATTCTTATGTCAGCAAATGCTTTGACGCAGGACTTGGATGCTGGACTGAAGCGAAGAATAACCAACAGGCACTGCGGACATGGACACCGGTGCCCCCCCCCCAGGGCCCTTCTCCTCACAGGCACCTTCTCTCTGTTGGCATTTCTACAAAGAGAATTTCGCCCGTGTACAGAGGACACATGGTTATCTATCTCGCCATCTGTCGCCGTTCCCCTGCATGGGTGCTGATAAATCACCACCAAACAGCTTAGGGAACAGGGGGTTTATTCTCTTATGATAGACTGGTTACAGTTCTTCGTCCAACTTTGCAGAAGAGCTCACACCAACACCAGGGCCGAGAGAACTGGCCACACCATCTCCACATAGCAGCTGAGAGAGGGACGATCCTTACTTGCCAGACCAGCATGTCTGGCCAAGTATGTACAAGGATGCCGACTTTCTCAACCAGCTCTATGTGTTTTATTCCAGGGCCTAGTCCCACCCACCATGGGCTGGACCTTCCCCATCAGCTAGACAATCTCCTGCAGGTTTGCTCTGGACTTAACTCAACCACTAATTCTCTCCAATGTGCCCAGAACTTAAACCCTCAACTGTTAAGTTGACACCTGTGCCTAACTGTGACACCACCATCTATCCACCTGTCTGTCTGTCTGTCTGCCTGCCTGTCTATCTAACCATCCATCCATCCATCTATCCATTTCTTTCTATCGCTCTCTCTCTATCTTCCTATCTATCTACCTATCATCTGTTTGTATATCACCTATCTATCATCTATCAGCTACTTATCTTGCCTCTATCATCTGTAGTCTGTCTACCTTCTATTTCTTTGTTACAGTTTATCGATCTATCTAATAATCAAATCAAGGATTGTCATTAGTAAGACAATGATATACAAGATACTCTGGAAGCATGAGCACGTGTGTGTGTGTGTGTGTGTGTGTGTGTGTGTGTGTGTGTGTATGTGTGTATATGTGTGAGTGTGTGTGTTCTCCAGTACAGTGACTACAAACACAGTTTGCAAGGCAAAAGCACACATAGCAAAACAGATGCAGGGCGCTGGGGAGGAGGTTGTTGCTTAGCTGTAGAGCATTTGCCAAGCCTACAAGGTGTCCTGGGTTCAAGTCCTAGCATTAAGGTAACAGGAAGGAAGGGAAGGAAGGACAGAGAAAGAAAGGAGGGGAGGGAGAAAGGAAGGAAGGAAGGAAGGAAGGAGGGAAGGAAGGAAGGAAGGAAGGAGGGAGGGAAGGAAGGAGGGAGGGAGGGAGGGAAGGAAGGAAGGAAGGAAGGAAGGAAGGAGGAAAGGAGGGAAGGAAGGAAGGAAGGAAGGAAGGAAGGAAGGAAGGAAGGAAGGAAGGAAGGAAGGAAGGAAGGAAGGCGAAGCAAGAGGGGAGGTAGAGAGAGATGAATGAGTAGTGGAGATGATACTAACCACAGGAGAAAAGCAGAATATTCTAAAGGAGGAAAATACCTTCCACCTTCTCTGATTTTCTTTTCACCGAGACTGATGAACACAAATTGGCAGCTGTCAGAGTAGCTCCAGGAGCGAAGAGCAAAGGTTGGTACTAACCTGTTGACTTCGATGGCCGCATGCTGCACCTGTGCACACACCTGCAGCGCGGGTGTCTACACATTGCACACAGCGGCGTCTTGAGCTGCGGCTGGTCAGCCCTCTGCAGCTTTCCCGTTTCTCTGTCATTCGGGGTGGCTGCGCCCTAGGACTTTCAGTGAATGTGGAGAATCCTCCTCCACCTGGCTAGAAAAATAATTTGCATTTCCTCTAGTGTGGAAACCAATTCACCACAGGAATAGGACTAAGTAATTAGAAATATTAGATGCAATTTTAGTAATTGAGTGTCTTGTCTGCACATGGTATTCACAGAATTTGTAAGTTTAGGTGGGTCTAGCTGGCCTGAGGGTCTGCGGGAGTGAGTCCCTGGTAGGCTCGGGGCTGGGGAAATTTGTCCAGCTCAAACCTCAGCCTGGTCCCCATGTGAGATCCTGGAGGAAAGGGGATCTGAGAAGGCGGCCTGGACCCTGGACAGAGCTGCACATCACACATATCGAGACGCGTCCTTTAATCCTGTTTTACACATATATTTTATTCATATTCTTCTCTGGTTAAACCATTTCTTTTCCTTGTTCAGTCTTTAGAGTTTACCCTTTTGGGCCAGCTGGATCATCAGGAGATTCTTCTGGCAAAAGGGTGTGTTTCTCTTGGGGGGGGCGTCAGGGAGATTTCAGTCCTGGAGAAAGACCCTTGCCAGGGCAGCCAGTGGAAACAAGAGCCGGATTGCCCCTGGGTTTCGACAGAGGACAAGGTGCCTCATTAGTAAGGTAGAACGGGGGTGAGTGGGGTGGAGGGGTATGGAGGTGTGCAAAGTCCTTTCTTTCTCTCTTTCTCTCTTTCTTTCCCTTCCTTCTTTTTTCTTTCTCTTACTTTCTTCTTCCTTCCCTCCCTCCTTTTTCTTTGTTTCTTTGTTTCTTTCTCTCCCTTTCCTTTCCTTCCTCCCTCCCTTTCCTTCCTTCCTCCCTCCCTTCCTCCCTCCCTCCTTTCCTTTCTTGTCTCACCCCCTTCCTCCCTTCCTTCCTTCCTTTTTCCTTCCTTCCTTCTCCCCCAGCTGTTGTTTACTGTTTTATACATCCTGGAGTCGGGTTCCCACCCTTTCCTCCAACTTGTCAGTTTCAGGAACTTCCCAGCCAGCCAGCTGGTCACTTGCTAAGACTCCCCTCTCCCCACAGGATGAGATGTTCCTTCTCCTTAAATTTTTTTTATTATTCATTCAACTGTGTGTGTGTGTACAACCACTGACGAATTTGGGAACCACCATGGACGCCTCCACCTCCTCCTTGTTTACTCTACCCGAGGATTCACAGGCTCCGCCCTACCAGGACCAGAAACACAGGCCACCCCTGCTTCCACTGGCGTCTACACATGGGGTCTAGGATCCGAACTCAGGACCTTCGGCCTGCAAGGCAGAGGCTTAACCCCTGAGCCACCTCTCCAGCCCCGAGACGTTCCTTCTCCTTAGCTCAGACTCCAGCAAAGTCTAAGTAAGGTAGCTGCCAGGAAAAATGTCCCACAGAGGCAGACAGTGGGAGACACCCTTCCCTGAATGTAGGGAATGCAGAATAAGAGCCCACCTGTCAGTTTCCTCCATCACTCACATTAGATGCCCTGTGGCTCACTGTAAAGACTGGGAGAACTCAAAACTCCAAATTTTCAAAATCTTGGAAGTACCATATCAGCTAAGTTGAGAGATTTGCACTAAACATGGTGGGTGGACTTGGCTTGACTTGACAAGCTGCGATTTAAGCTGGAGTATTTAGGACAACGGCCTGGATCCTGGCAGTCCCAACTGGCTAGGCCCAGCTACCCATACCAATGTGCCAGTTAAAGCAAGGAGATACGATGGAGAACAGACATTTCTACTAAACTACATTGGGAAGAGGATGAACAAGGGGGTCTGGTGACCCCCATGATTGTCTTCAAGTATGGACATGAGCTTCAGATGTAATGGAGGGAGGAGGGGGCTGAGGCGAGAAGGCTTCATGGTCCTGGTCTAGCTGGATCTTTTTTGGGGTAGAGTCTCTCATTTGTGACCTGGAACCTCAGATTTGGCCTCTTCTCCAGAGCTGGTTTACAGGCGGGCTACCGTGCTGTTTTTTTTTTTTTTTTTTTTTTGCACGTAGGTTCTGGGGCTCCACCTCAGCTCCTCATGCTTTCCAGGCAAGCGCTCTGCCCCCTGAGCTTTCTACCCAGTCCCCATCAAAGGCACTAGACCTTGGTCTAGTCCTGTGTTCTTATCTCTACAGCCAAGTGTCCTCTTTCTTGGCTTTGACAGACACCTTTCAGGCTCTGTGATGGGTTGGTTGGTTGGTTTGTTCAGTGGTCGTTGAAAAGATGAAGGGAGGTAACTATGTGAAAGCTCACGGTCCCAGGGGAGAGCGGTCTGCCATGGAGAGAAATGTCAGTTGATGCTGTTTATGGAGATGAACCCTTGCCGTGTCAGTGGGACTGTGGGTGGTTTTTCTTAACTGGGTAGAATTACTGACCAGCTCTTGGGATAATGAGCTGAGTTCACCGGCTTGCGTTGAGAGTGTGAACACATGTTCTTTGTGTCTGGGAAGTATGCTTGTGATTTCCTTTGTGTCTCCCCCCCTGCCAACCCTCCACCCCGTGTTATAGGGGAGAAGCAAATTTGGCATGGTCTTCGAGGGTTTGCCTCCCCCACATGTTTTTTTTTCCCTTTTTTCTTTTCTTTTCTTTTCTTAAGCATGGGAGTTTTGTAAATTCTTGTTAGAAACAAACACCATCTTCATACCTATTAAAACCTAATTCTGCTCGGGAGAGGTGGTGTAGGGAGGGGGCAGGACACCCAGCTTGCAGACGGCTCTGCCCACGCAGGTAGTCTGGCCAGGCTGTGCAGACAGCCAGGGAGGCCCCTTGTAAAGAGCGTTTTTTTTTCTTCCCTCCTATTGTACTTGTACCTCCTCCATTCCTGGCCCCAGCGTGAGAAGCGCCCAGGCCATCAATGAGACAGGCCGATTTCAACGGGTTCACACAATCGTGCACTGCAGACTTTCCAAGGCAGTCCCATTCAAGACGAACCACCCAGTGCAGGATGAAAGGGCTTTGATTGGCAAGAGCTCCCCAGCAGTTCTCTTGAAGCCGCAGAAGGTAGGGAAGGAACTGGGTTCCAATCCCCTGTGCCAGGTGTGTTGGCCAGCTCAGCAGGCCACAGAAGGTCGCAGCAGGCCAAATGCACCCAGAAGCCTCTCTGTCTGTAGAAGCCTTGGTCACAGGGCAGAAGCCCATGCCAAGGCTCATGGGAAGGAATGGGAAGGGGCTGGAGCATTGAAGAGAGGGAAACAAAGCCCTCTAGGAGCTGTAGGTTGACAGCCAGCGAGACCCACCTTAAGCAGTATTTGCAGGGTCTGAGACTTAGCAGGATTTGCTTGCCTAGTGCACACTATCCTGGGATCGATGAGTGCTTTGAACAAACCCAGCACTTGGGGTGTAGAGGCAAGAGCATCATGGGTTACATGAGACTCTATTTAAATAAAAAATTATTGACATTTTCAAGTGGATTTATCTTCAAATATGAGCATTGATAGAGAAGGAGATGGGGGAGTCTTATTTTGGACGACTTAAGGAGTGAGTTGTTATAGAAAGTGAGTTGAATGGGGTACTGGGATGCACACCTGTGATCTCAGCCCCCTGGAAGCACAGGTAGGGAGATCACTAGGAGATCAAGCCTAGTCTGGTTTACGCAGCATCCAGACCAAATTTGAGCTAGGCAGCACAACCCTGATCAAAAATCAACATGTAGGGCTGGAGATACGGCTCAGGGGTTAAGACGCTGCTTCGAAAACAGAAGGTTCCAAGTTCAGATCCCAGATCTCACATAAAAAAATACCAGGTCCAGGGCTGGAGAGGTGGCTCAGGGGTTAAGCCTCTGCCTTGGAGGCGGAGGGTCCTGAGTTCGGATCCCAGATCCCACGTATAGACGCCAGGCGGAAGCAGGGGCGGCCTGCATTTCTGGTCCTGGTAGGGCGGAGCCTGTGAATCCGGGGGCAGAAGGAGGTGGAGGCGTCCGTGGTGGTTCCCGAATTCGTCCGTGGTTCTACACACACACAGACACACACACACACAGACACACACACACACACACGCGCACACATATGTATGCACACGCACAATTGAATAAATAATAATAATAAAAAAATACCAGGCCCTGGAGGGTGTCACAGTGACCGTCTCACAAAGGAGAAGTCAGAAGGAACCAGATGCCTCGGCCAGTGTTTCCACATCTTCTCCATCATTAAGTCATTAACAGCCACCTACGCCTCCATGAGACAGACACATCAGTGGTGAGAAACCAGGTGCTCAGAGAAAGGAACCCAAGGAGAGCTGCTACTTTATGCAGCTGGATTTGAATTCACAACCATCGCTGCTTGTATCATTAACACCGCCTGTGATAGTTAATCCTGGGTGTCAGCATACCTGGCATTAACTAAGATCAGCTAAGAACACCTGAAGAGATTATTTGATCACCCCTAAATCTGATCAGAACCTCCCTAGATCTCATTGGAACCTCCCAGTAATGGACCAGATAAAAGGAACCACAGAACAAAAGACTGTGAGTAAGGAGAGAGACTCTCCAGGAATAATCCAGCCTTCGGCCACATGGATGGGAATGACTTAGCCTGCCAGCATCAGCCACCAGCCATGTCACCTCTGCTGTGAAAGAGCGTATCTCTCTTCTGGAACTCTAAGGTGAGCAAATCTCCCTTTTTCCCTTAAGTTATTTTACTTCCGGTGCTCTCTTGCAGCAATAGTTAAGAGTAACCGTTACACCGCTGTAATAGCGAGTGTGCCCAAGCATTTGTTATCCACTAGGCATGAGCCCTAAAGACTGCCTCTAGTTGGGAAACACTGATTGTCCTTGTCTCTGGGGGGAGGCACACCCTGGACAAGCTAGATGCCCATCGCATCTCTCCTTGCTGCCACAGGCAGCCCCAGGCTCTGACCAGACTCTGACAGCCAGCACTGTGCATTGTGTGTGCCTTGAAAGAGCAGCGCTGGGATGCAGACGACTCTCTGAGAAATAGAGAATCACCTGCTCCAGCTCCACGGCACGCAGTGGATGTGACAAATATTGCCGTTCAGCAGGTTGTAGCAGGATTCATGGAATGTGACTAGAGATATTAGTTGGGATATCTTCAAATCCTTTCAAGGATAGGGTTCTGAAATGGTCTGCAGGCCAAAGAGGTGGATTAAGGGCTAAGATTCTGTCTTGCATGCAGACGGTCCTGAGTTCAGATCCCAGGTCCCACGTAAAAAATGCCAGGCAGAAATGATAGCAGCCTGCATTTCTGGACCTGGTGGGTGGAGCCTGGGAAATCTCAGAGGGAAGCAAAAAAGAGGTAGAAGCAACCTGGGATGATTTCTAAAGTCACCTTTGGTCCTCCACAGGGACACACAGTGCCTTCTGACACATACACACACACACACACACACACACACACACACACACACACACACACACACAGAGTTTTTGGAGACAATTTTACAGTCAGCACTGGGCCATTTGTCAGGTGTTCATTCTGCAGAGCCGGAAAGAAGATGCACAGAGGAAGGAGACTCACTTTATCCTCAATACTCTGCTCTCCCGCATGCCTCGCCCACCTCTAGCTCTGTCGCTTAGACCCCACCCTCTAGCGTGCTGTGGATGACGTCATCCTTTTCGCATCTGGATGAGTCCTTCTGTCAACTCTTATTTTTTTCAATACACTTTTATATCTTTCCAACTCCTCTTTTAAAACAGCGTTAAAGTAGTTGGACACAGTAACTCATACCTGCAACCTCAGCATTCAGCAAAGCTGAATAAGAGGTGGATTCCCGGGTTCAAGCTACATGGGGAGACCCTGTCTCAAAAGCAAATGTAACAACACGTTGAGCTGAGTACTAACTGTTCAAATTCAATTTACAAATAAGATTTGGACCAGTGGTTTTGTTTCCCAAACACCACTTGAGCATCTTGAAGTCATGAGTTTACTAGTTACTCTTATCTGTTGCTGTGAGAGAAAAACACTCAAGAGAGAAAGGAAGATTTATTCAGCGTACAGTTCCAGAGGGGAGATACAGTGTTTCATGGTGGACACCAGGCCAAAGCTGGAGGAGGCTAAGTCACTGCAAATATCTTGGAGGCTGAGAGCTGCAAGTCTGCTTGTTGCAAAAGTAGACTTCTCCAGGAGGGAGGGAGGGACTCGTCGGCCTCAAGGCCCACCCCCTGTGACTGCCTTCCTCCAGCAAGGCTCTGCCTTTCAAAGGTGCCATGACCTTCCCAAACACATTAGACTGTGGGGACACATATCAAGGCACGACAATGAACAATTGGTGAAGGACTCCCCCACGTGAAGTTTGAACAGTGTGGTCGCATACATAGTAGTTGCTCCCTTTCTATAATGTTGAGATAGGATCGGTGCAAGGACTTGATCTGTTTTGAGAAACGTGCAAAGGATTCATAGTGATCTTAGCCGAGTATTTTCAAATGCCCCTGCCTGGTTTGCCGTCATCCTGAGGAGAAAGAGAAAGGTGCTTTAAGGCGTAGCTTGTTATCACATGAACAAATCCGGCCTTGGAAATGAAGGCAGGGGGTGGGGTTATCAGATAGGCTTCCCAGATAAACACTGAGCACTTTCTCTTTTCATACCCAGTTTGCTTTTCTCTCTTCCTCTCCTTGATTTCTGTCCTTCTCACTTTGGAAACCACTAGCTTCAAAACGGCCTCCGTGGTTGTTTGTTTTACGTGTGTCTGGTTTTATGAGATTGTGGGGGCTCTAATTGCTAAGGCTTTGGGCCATTGCCTTTAGCAAAGTCAACATCGCGGCCAGGGTTACCTTAGTTTGTCTCTTTGGGGAGCGCTCTCCTTCCTTTGGGCTCCTCATAAACACAGCCCTGTCCAAAGGAGAACAGCCACCAAATTCACTGCTATATTTGAATGCCTACATGTTATTTCTCTTTCACAAACAGCCACTCTTGATTTAAGAAATAGCACTGTTAAGTGCGCATGAAAGGGTAATAGTTTGTTCTCAGTATCTTTTTAATTTTTTTCTTTTTAAGACAGAAAGTCCTTGATGTAATACTCTGTCATGCCCTGTGCTGACTCGGGCCGAGTGCTGACCCCTGGACAGGAATTCTTAGCTCTGTAAACGACCCTGGATATGAAATTGGCCGGCTCGGTTCTCAACGCAGTGTCCCCTTGTAAATTAAGCCAATCAACTCCTGGTTTGAAAGTGAAGGGATAATGAGATAATGTCCCAAATGGTTTTTAAGTTTCTACTCCGGAGACTGAAGGTGAAGATCGACTTCTGCTGCCTCTGTGGTTTCTCCACCTCCTGGGAGGGGGGAGGGGATAGGAGAGGAGGGAGGAGAGAGAGAAGGGAGTAGGAAGGGGAGGGAGGAGAAGGAAGACAGGGAAGATGGAGGGAGGGAAGAAGGAGTAGGAAGGAGGAAGAAAGGAGGAAGGAAGGAAGGGAGGATGGAGGAAAAAGGGAGGGAGGAGGGAGGGCTGCTCACCTCGTTCACGTTCTCTTCAATCAGGGCCGTGACTCCGATTGACTGTGGATATTATGCTCCGATTGACTGCAGATAGAAACGAGCAAGCTTGATAAAGTCACTTAGTCACCTGATGATTTTGCAAAGCACAGGAGATTCTCATCAGCCTCTGTCTTAAAACGAGCGGTATGCAGTCCGGGTCAAAGGAGGAAAACCAGGGGTGCCAAGTGTCCTAAGAGCCACTGGGTTCACTCGCAGAGTCACAGCGAGTTTCCTAGACCACACTGGACCCTGCCAAGCCGTAGAGATTCCCAAGTGGTCTCAGGCATCTCTCGTGGTTGCCAACCTGGTAACGTATCCACGGGATGGATGCTCCATGGTTACCAGCTGGCCGATTCATTAATCAGCTCACTTTAGGGCATAATATGATAAATGCAGGAATCTTTCTAAGCAGCTTAAATATCAAGGAGAATATTAATTGAATATTAAGCAGGTCTTAGTGCTATGCTCGGCCACATCAGTCTGGGAGAGCGTTCTTCGTAAGGCAGACAGAGCAAGACAAAAAAGAGAGGCTGATTTCTAATGGGAACTTCCAGACAAGTTCAAAAAGACAAAAGTCATTTTCTTTCTTCTTGATTTCCTCAAAAAGTGATTCCTCTTTCACACTTCAAGCAGTTCTCAATCTTCTCTCCATCACATACTGTGTGAAGGTCTCTATTGTATTGGCGTATTTTTCTCAAAAAGTTTTGAAAACAAGTTCTCTTTTTCTTTCCTCCTTTTTCATGTATGTGTGAATGTATGCTTGCATTTGTGTGTGCTTCACATGTGGGAGGGTGTATGTGAGTGTGTAGGCGTGTGCACAAGAGTGCAATTGAGTGTGTGTGCCCGTGGAGGCCCAAGGGTGACATCAGGAATCATCCTAGATTCCTCTACCCCCTTACCACTTTGCTTTAGGGTTTCTCAGGCTGTTACAGTTCGCCTGCATGGTTGCTGATAAATCACCATCAAATAGCTTAAGGGAACAAGGGGTTTATTTTCTTACATTAGTCCCGTTACAGTTTGTCCAGCTTGACAGGAGAGCATGCACCAACACCAGGACCAAGGGAACTGGCCACACTATCACCATACAATGGCTGAGAGAGGGACGATCTTTATTTTCCAGACTACACAGAAGGATGCGGGCTTTCTCATCCAGCTCTCTGTATTTTAGTCTAGGGCTTAGTCCTATCGACTATGGGCTGGGCTTTCCCCATCAGCTAGAAAATCTCCTGCAGGATTGCTCTGGGCTTAACTCAATTACTAATTCTCTAAAAATCTACCCAGAGCATAAATCTTCAACTGTCAAGTTGACACCTGTGCCTAACTCTGACACAGGCTCTGCCTTCTGAGGCTGGAATTGGAGGCTGCCACCATTTCTGCCTGGCATTTTTACCTCCCAGGATCTGAACTCAGGTCTTTTTGCTTGAGAGGCAATGTCTTTGCTCCCTGAGCCATCTCCCCAGGATGGAAATAAGTTTCTATGTGATCATTTAGTTATACTGGTGATCTTTGTCTCACTGATTCATGACATGTTGGGTTCAGGTCTCACTGAAAAATGGGTCACTGCTAAGAACACCTCAAAGCTTGGATTCCTGGAGACACACCAGTGATACCCCAAGCAAACGCAGGTCACACCCAGCTCCAGGTACTTGACTGTCTAGGTGGCTCAGAGCTAGAAATGCGCCATCAAGGATCCAGCAACAGCCAAGCAGCAAGAGGAAGAAGAGGAGGAGGTGTTGCATAAGATAGAGAAGTCGTCATGGAAACAGGGCATCAGACCAGAGCAGCACTGTAAGGAGTTTAAACTGGGTCCAACCAGTGCTGGGTAGACATGAGTTAGATGTGGCGCCCACAGTTGCATAGGGCTGCACAGATGTTCTCCACATCTGTCTACTCATCTGCTTCTCTGTTCTTTTGCTCGTACAAGCACGCATATGTAAACCTCAGGTGTATCGTGTGCTGTCGGCATGAAAGTGAACACACGCATGTGACCACAGGTGTGCCATGTGTTGTCAGTGTAGATAGAAGTGAACAATGGATGATATTGTCTCAGAAAGCCTATGTTCTGGAGGGACAGGGAGTGAGGTGAGAAAAGACAAGGAACACATTGAAAATAAATATATAAGATTATATCGGAAAGTAGGAAGTTCTAGGGAAAGAAACATATTGTGGGGGTAGAAAGCTTAGAAAATACTACCTGGGCAAAGAAAACATGAAAAGTATTTCCTGGTGAGGCAAGGTTTATGTGGAAGACAGAAAGAAGGGGGGGGTGAGATGGTGTGATGGTGATGATGGTGGTGATGGTGATGATGATGATGGTGATGATAGTGATGATAATAGTGATGATGATGGTGATGATGATGGTGATGATGATGATGATGATTGTGATGATGGTGGTGGTGGTGATGGTGCTGCTGCTGCTGATAGTAATGATAATAGTGATGATGATGATGGTGATGATGATAGTGCTGATGGTGATGACTGTCATAGTTAGGCACAGGTGTTAACCTGACAGTTGAGGGTTTGAGCCCCAGGCACATTTGTAGAGTATTAATGGTTGAGTTAAACCCAGAGCAAACCTGCAAGAAATTGTCTAGCTGATGGGGAAGGCCCAGTTCATGGTGGGTGGGACTAGGCCCTGAACAGGTAAAATACTGAAAGCTGGTTGAGAAAGTTGGCATCCTTGTGTATACTTGGCTAAACAAGCTGGTCTGGCAAGTAAGGATCATCCCTCTCTCAACCGTTAATGTGATGATGGTGTGGCCAGTTCCCTAGGCCCTGGTGTTGGTGCGTGCTTTCCTGTCCAGCTGGACTATGAACTGTAACCAGTAATCATAAGAGACAATAAAACCCTTGTCCCTTAAGCCGTTTGATGGTTATCTGTCAGCAACCATGCCAGCGAATTGCAAGAGAATTTGGTACCGGGAGTGGGGTGTTGTTGATAAATCTGGCTATCTGGCTTTTATGGATTCTGAACAATTTTGTTGGAGAAACTTCGAAATGTTTGAGCTTGTGGATTACAAATACCACTCTGGAGAGTTTAATGGGTCATTTGGATAATGAGAATGCTGAGAGACTTGTGGATCGTTTGGGCCCAGTTTGTGATGAGGAAAATGAAGACTTTGGTGAAGTTGATTTTAAAGATGATGGACTGGTTTGCTTGATAGAGGAGAAGCAGAGCCTTGAAGATTTGCATGAGGAAAGGGCAGGTAGCCCAATAGTTGCTGTTATTGGAGAAATGAGCATCAGTGAAGGAAAACCTAGTGACTTGCACTGGGATCGTGGAAAACATGAATACTATCATATGGTGATTTTGTGGGTTGAAAACCCAGATTCCTTCAGGCACCGAAAGCCCAAGTTGAAGCTATTTCTTGCCCTTGGGAAGTTTTGGCTGCCTAGAAAGGGGCTTTTCCAGAGTCAGCAAGCTAAAGTTGGTATGGCCGCGGCTCAAGTGGACCAAACTACATTTCAGCCTCGCTGTGGATTCTGCCGGCGTCCCTCAGGTGGTACAGGCTTAGTGCAGCAATGACTGATGATGGTGATCATGACGGTGATAGTGGTTGTGGTGATGATGATGTAGATGACGGTGATGATGGTACTGATTGTGGCAGTAGTTAAGGTGCTGATGAGCATAAGGCTTGAGAAGGGACAGAGCATCCAGGTGCTGAGAGATGAAACAATTATAAGCAGCAATAGCTAATTGCTTAAACTCAGCCAAAATGTTAAAATAAGATGAGAGCGCTCATCAGACTATTGGGCTCAGCTAAGGTAGTTGGTGACTCTACGCACAGCAGCAGTGACTTCATTAGAAGCCAGTGACCCTCGGGGGATTTGGCAAGGATGGCTTGGTAGGAAAAGGCAGCAGCAAGGATGCTTGGAAAAGTTATCAATGAAGCGAAGGGCACACAGAGGCTCCCTACAGCCCACACTTGTTTGCTGGTTTGGTTTACTCTCCTCAACCAGGGGCTTCTGCTTCACCACTGCTGGCATGTTTGGACTTTCAAGGAGGCAGCTCTGTTCCCTGGAGAACAACCATCCGGGCTGGCCTCCATCCTGGACGCCACCATCATGTCTCCTCTCAGAATAACAACCACACGTGACTCCAGCGCCAGACACCTCGAGATGCCCCTGCTGGGGAGTGACCTGCTCTAGGAGGTACCCCATGCTTTCGATGATGGACAAAGAGCTGGTGGAGAGAGAAGGATGAGCGAGAGGCTCTTCATACGAGCCTTGCAGCCAGGGAGTTAGTTCAACATGTTTCCCTGCAAGTGAAGAAACGCGGAAACTACAGGGACTATTCGTAATGCTTTGTTTTATGGGTAGAGAAATGAATGTTGTCATTCTAAATTAAGAAGGGGCATTCAAGCTGAAAATTAAAAGAATAAAGTGTATTTGTCGCAATAACTTAGAAGCCAGCATGCAGACTTTCAAGGAAATGAAGTATTCTCAAAAAGAGAGTTTGAAAAAACCACATTATATGTGTTAGTTGAAGCAAGACAAATAAGCAAAACCTTGAGTTGGCTGGTAGATCACGTGACCTAAAAATTGTTCTTCATCTAGCGTATCAGCCTAACTAGTGGGCTATGGCCCAGCCCTTGTCCCTTCCTATAGAAAGGCTTTCCCCTGGGATAGAAGACAGATGTTTCCAAGGCGACTTTCTCAGGCACTGAGAGACTTCTTTCCCATCTCCAGGTGATGTCAGGATCATGCTCTCGCAGCATGAGCCTGCCTGATCAAAGTCGCCCTCAAGTCACATACCACAGGCAGCTTTCTCTCAACCGAGTATGCTTTTGAAGTTTAGGACAACAGACTGGATTGTATTGGTCTTAGATATGGAGAAATATGGGCCTGGGAGATGACTCATGGCTCTAAACATGTGCTTTATAAATCTTGTGACCTAAGTTTGATCCCCAGAACCAAATCAAAATGTTGGTTCTGTCTGGGACTAGGGAGATGGCTCAATGGTTAAAATCTTTGCCTTATAAGCAAAAGGATCTGAGTTCAGATCTCCAGATCCCACATAAAAATGTTAGTGAGTGTAGCTGCCTCTCTGGTGAGCCCGGGAACCCCCTGAGCAGGCTGGTTAGTTGGGCTAGTGCTAATGACACACTCTGGGCTTAATTAGACTTAGACTCACAATAATAAGGTTTAAGACCAATGGAGGATGATTCCTGATATCACCCTTGGACGTCCACAGGCACAGACACACAAGTGTACTTGTGTGCAAACCTCTCTCTCTGTCTCTGTCTCTCTCTGTCTTTCTCTCTCTCTCTCTCTCTCTCACACACACACACACACACAAACAAAGCAAGAAAAGTGAGAAAAAACTAAATTTAGTCACTGATCTGCATATAAGATGGTCAAAATTTTAAAACTTAGTGAAGTTTTCAAAAGAAACTATAATGTATGGCAAGTTGTGTAGACTTCAACCATTAATGTCTCATAAATGGCTTCCACGAAGACGACTCTGACGTTTGTGTGTAGTTCTGTCTAATCTACATATCTCCTTAGCGTTCATAGTAGGTCTTGCCTGCTGTTCACATTTTGTCGATCTATTTAAACATTGAGTTTATTACTTGTTTGCTTTTCCTGTGGTTCCTAAGAGCCCAAGTATCTCTCTACAACTTGCCTAGTCTATCGAACTCCAAGAAGCACAGTGCCCCTGATAAGTCCCATTTCTCCCAAGCAGTCAAAAGGACCGCAAACAAAGTATTTAAAACACCAAAACTGATCAGTATATCCAACACAGAAACATCCTTGGAAGCTCCAACACAGGCTGTCTGTGGACTTAGGGGAGACCATCCCCTGCCAATCTGCAGGTTCAGTGGTTCCCAAGACGCAGGTGGGTGGGCCAACACAGGAAGATGGACCAGCCACCTCGATGGCTGTGAGGTGGGCAGGCTCAGAAAACCCCCTCTCCACCCTCAACCCCATGGCTGTGTGAGCCACTATACAAAGACAATTTGCTTTTCATGTAATAATGAAGAACAATGTTTCACAGACAAAGGGGCCTCTGGTTTATTATTGTGCTCTCTTTGACTGGTGCTCGATGCTGGGGGAAAATGGTAATTCACAGTGTGAACGCTGCTTTTCCCGCCATACGGGCTACAGCTCTGTTTGTACATTGTGTTTTGGAGAAGCACAAGCTGAGCACTGTGAGAACTAGCAGAGAATGAATTGCAACCTGTTTTTTTTCTAGTTATCCAAGAAACTGAGAATTCCTTCCCAATGATGATGATGATGGTGTGTGTGTGTGTGTGTGTGTGTGTGTGTGTGTGTGTGTGTGTGTGTATGTGTGCAAGTTAACAATATGTCCTGCTGGTTTTGGTGGATGCTTTTAGGTTTAGCATTTTTCTGTTGGTGTATAAAATCCACGTCAATCTCAGAACACCTTTGTCTCTCTCTGCTTCCCCCAGCCCCACACCGATACAAGGCGTAGAGAGTGAATGACTCGTTAACTCATTTCATGCAACTAAAAACATATTGCACGTTTTTTCCTCTCTAACTGTACAATCACTGAAACATGACCACGCTGGTTAACACGACTAACTTCGGGAGGGGAGAATTCTACGTGTTTTTGAGCTAAAGGGATTTATGATCCATCAAATCTGACAGACATAGAGAAGTGAAGAGATGTTTGTCTTTCCTGTGTGACAAAACGGAACACCGGAGCCATCTGTTTTTCTCTATTCGTCTTCTCTGTCCTTGGACAATCATATGGAATTGGAAAGAAAGACCAGGGAAAGAGAAGGAAGACGGGCTATCCCGTGCGGGGGGAAGAACTGGAATCCTAAGGAGTTGTTCCCTTTGAGAAATGGGCTCACACATTTTGGTTTTAGGGTCTGGATCCTCACGTGGATGCTGCAGAGGAAGTGGCATTGACTGGCTTAGGAAAGGATCATGGTAGCCCAGTGTGGGAATACTTGCGTGATTTCTGCCGGCCATCTGGGAACATCCGAGCCTTCCAACATGAGCCTGAACAATCCCGCGTTCCAAAACATCTTTTGTGATATTATTTCTATGTTTTTAATTTATTAAACTAAAGCCAGATTTATTCAATTAAGATAATACTCTTCAAGGTTAACTGCCATTTGCTGTTCATTTAGGCAAGCTATTGTACAGTTATGTAAATTTTGTGAACAGAGAGACAGGACTGGTGTGTCTTAATTATAGGCAAAAAAGTGTCATTTAAATATGAATTAAGCGAATAGCTGCTTGTTGTTTCCTGTTCTTGTATTTTATGTCTTCCTAAAATCTGAAGGCTACCCAGGGGCCTATATTATGTCATAGGATTTTTTTCTTATTCCTTTGAATAAGAAACATTGCTATTACTAAATCTTTCTTTTAAAAAAAGATAGGGAACATATAAACAGTACCAATCTTATCACATTGATTAGTGTACATTTCAGTGGCTTCTTGTTAGCCCATGAGAATCATTTTTATATTATTAACTGAAATTAATACAGCGTGTTATGTTTCATTTATCCAAATTATTTAAATATGTAGTCTTATATTAAAAAAATTCATTTGAAACTAGCCACAGATAATGAATCTCAAAATTCCATTTTCAGAGTCTATTCAATGGGATATGAATACACATATGTATATATGTCAGCAATCCCATGCTGCCATCCTACGCTGCATATTGCACATGCATATGCATTTACCATGCTTCTGTATCTGTTGAAATATGCAGCTTGAGTTTAGAATTGTCAAGATTACAGATGTGTTCAGATGCTGTGCTGATCTCTGTGAGACAGCCCCGCCCTGTGCATCTCACAAATAGTGCTTTTTGTTTGTTTCTGTGTTTTTATTCCTCCCCCTCCCGAATCATTCCTGTTTATAGCAATGACCTAGAGATGAATCTGGTATTAATTAGGACAGAACGGGATGCTTCGCAAAAGCTAATCAAAATCACTCCTGCCATGATTCCCTGGCTTTGGTTCCCAGCTCCTGGCCCCAGCCTGGATCATGCTAAGCCTGGGAAGATTCCAGAGCCCCTCCCCCCTCAAGGTAGCTCCTGCCCCCTCTGCTCCCCCCACCCCCAGGAGTGAGAAGTTCACTATTCGCTTAGTGCTTGAATCACCCTCTCCAGCATGTTCCCACTGATACATTAAAGGAATTAATTGCTCATAATGATCTCACCATCTGTTAACAGAGGTCCGTACCTACGGGCTGGTGGCATGCGGTGGTGGTTCTATTCAGGGATCAATGGGCAAGGCAGGGCGAAGGCTTTCCCACATTGCCTGTCTCTGCCCGCGGAAGGGGGAGGAGCGCTGGGTGCTGGCCATCTGCTCCTTGTCTTTTCTGTGCGAGACCTCCACGCCGTCCAGCGCAGCTCTGATCTGACTCCAGTCGCATTGGAATGTGGCTGATTCGAGAGCCTCTCCAAGCCGCGAAAGTGAGTCAAAAGGAGATAGATGCCCATTGTCCCGCACGGCTGAAAGGGAATGATCACTTTAAAATTCATAACTCCCAGGTGCCGGCCATCTATTCATGGGAAAAAGCCTCTGAACTTCTCTTCATTAAAGACAGGGGGTCCTGCTCAAAAGAGAGAAAAGGAAGTAGTTTGGGGGAATGTGGGGGTGGGGTTGGGGTAGGGGTGGATTTTTGGGCTAGACAAATGAGGAATTTGGAATTTTTCACTTGTATTAAAGGGGCTGTGCAAGAAAGGGGAAGGTTTAATGTGAGACAGAGAGGAGAGAAAGAAGAGAGAAAGGAAAAGAAGAAATAGAGGAGAGGAGAAAAAAATAGAAGAGAGGAGAGAGGAGAGGAGAAATCGGAGAAAGAAAAAGAAATAGAAGAGAGGAGAGATAGAGGAGAGAGAGAAAAGAAGAGAAAGAAAGAGAAAGGAGGGAGGAGAGAAAAGAAAACAGGAGACAGAGGGGAAAGGAGGAGAAACAGGAGAAGAGATAAGAGGAGAGAGAGGAAAGAGGAAGGGAAAAGGAAAGAACAGAGGAGAAAAGAGAGGAGATGGAAAGGAGAGAAAGAGAAGAGAGAAGAAAGAAGAGAGGGAAGAGAAGAAGCTTTCCTAGGGTACAGCAGCAACAACTACAAAGCACTGAATGTTTTCCTAGGTGATTTGAACATCTCCTCTGGGTGTCTAGTTTCATCACCAGGAAGAGAGAGATCTCTCCCTCCTGATTGTGCACAGCATCCTCATATCCATTCTACAGAGGAAAAGAAACGAGTTGCAGCATGAGAATCTAAGGAGGAATAAACTCTCAAAAACTCCTGAGTATGACCCAAGACTGAGGGAAATGGGGAGGGGGTGTCCCAAGCCTGTAGGGTCTATTCAGCAGAGCCCACCTGTTACTCACTGAGGCATGCATCAGGAATAGAGTTTTCTCAACACCCCCCCCCCCCGTGCCATTAGGAAGTATATGGAAATCAAAAAGAAAATGTCTCACGTAAGCAGCCGAAGTTGCGGCTGGGTCCCTGGCCCTAGGAACCACTCAGGTCCTGTGGATCGATCTGGACCTCAGTCATTGGTCATTGCAGAACATCGAAGCTGCACCAGAGCCACATGCAGATTCCAAGAGGATTTGGATTCGCAAGCCGCGAGCAGAGCAGGACACATGCAGCAAGCAAGACCCATTTGCCTGTCGGGTGGCGATGGATGCTCCAGGTCGGAAGCATCGTTTGACGTTTTCAAAGTTACGTAGCTTGCAACAAACCCCGGGCCGTGCGTGCGGCTCATTGGCAACCATCTTTCTACTACTTGTAGTGCTTCAGTGATCGTGTGGGGCTCAAGGCTATGTGTGTGTGTATGTGTGTGTATGTGTAAATTACTGCCTTGCTTTAGGGTATCCCAGGCTCTGCCTTCCAGGACCAGAATTATAGATCACCACTATATTTGCCCAGCATTTTTTTTTCTTTTTTTTTATTAAAAATTTAATTATACATTTTAAAATTTTTTACCAGTTCCCTCCCTCCCCCCTTCCTCCCCCCCCAATTCCCAGAGAGTCCTTTATTGTGTACGCCTAACTCTCCACTGGGTCCTCCTCT
Organism: Typhlomys cinereus; assembly: GCA_023101885.1. NCBI lineage: Eukaryota > Metazoa > Chordata > Mammalia > Rodentia > Platacanthomyidae > Typhlomys > Typhlomys cinereus. The sequence goes on along the minus strand of JALPQD010000087.1, from coordinate 841,922 downwards.
CCGATGACATATAAGGACCCAGTGGCATTTCCATAAGCCCTTTCTCTTGTTCCCCTTAAGCATAAGATCACTACTATGGCTGTCAATCCCTTGCCTCCAGGGGTCTCGGTGCCCTTAACAGATGCTAGACTTTATGAGGGCAACAGTGCGCTGGACATTGCGCAGTTGCCCAGCATTTTTACATGGGCTGAGGATCTGAACTCAGGTCCTTCAGCTTGTGAGGCAAAGGTTTTAACCACTGAGCCATCTCCCCAGCCCTCAAGATTTTTTTTCTTAGCTTTTTAATAATGTAATTGTATTTGGTCGGCTTAAATCTCTTTGAAAATAAGCTATAAGCCATGGAGAAGATTATAATGACCAGAACTCATCGCTAACACATATGAAGTAGCCAATAGATCAGGTAAGGCCTGACAAGAGAAGGAAATACTGTAACAGGAGACAAAACTCAGCATAAGTTAGAATGGTAAAGCCAAGCTCTCTGAAACCTACAGTCAACTGAAGGAAAAAAGGGGAAGGAAGAGCGTAGAGAGAGGAGGGCAAGACTATGCACGAGCAGTGCAGAGTCAGACAATCACTCCCCTAAGGAGACAGAATATTCTAGAAATATCCCAAGCTTCTGGGAACGGGAGAAGGCATGTGTAGTAGAATGTGTCACAGGTCCTTCTTAGCAAGGGACTGTCCTAACCATATTTCTTTCTGCTTAAAGTTTCTACCCAGTCCTGGTTTTGCGTGACTTCTGCTCCATGGCAGCCTGTCTCTAATTTTCAGTGGACAGGAAGGTAAAATTGTTGGCATAAAATTTGTGAGTCATTATATTTGTAGTGCATGTACGTGGGAAAAAAGAAATCAAGGCCATTGTACAGTTATTTGCTGGTACATCTGTCTGATTCTTACGTTGTCAACTTGTTTGAACCTGGAGTTCGTGGACTATTGTTAACCCCATAGTTTACAGAATTGGAGTTGGTGAAGCAGGGTTGGGACAAAGAGCTCTGGACACTACATATTGATGAGCAGGGGGGTGAAGATTGACAGAATCCAAAAGAGAATGGTGGACATTTTTCAAGTATTTCAGCTTTATCCCGAAGCCTGGGGAAGAAACTGGGGGAGATTTATTCCAGAAAAAAAAAACACATATGAAATAAAAAAGAAGCAAACCGTATAGGCGAAGCAAAAGAAGGAATGAATTGAAATTTACCTATAATCCATCTCTGGGGGACAACTACCATTAACATTGCAAAATATATGTGAACTCAGCTCATATGAATCATATATTCCACATAGTGCTTAATTTAAAATATGAAATTGTGTATTTGGCTTATAGTATACGACAGTTTTTATGTGGGTCCATTTGGCGATAGCATACGGACATTTTTCTGATCCCGAAGAATCCAAATCTATTTTTAATGGATGTTCATATAGCCCAAGAGCTATATGAATGAGGCAAAGCTTGAAAGTTGTCCTCTGATCTCCACATGTAAGCATGTGTGGACACGTGGACATTCACATACACACATGCACACACCTATCTTAGCACGCGATACTTTTATGTCTAACCACAAATCATGGACACCAAACACACTGCGCGCACGCACACACACGCACGCATGCACACACATGTCCCTATGTGCAATACTAACATGTCTAGCTACAAATCGTTGACTTTTTTCTATGAATCATTACTGAAAGCTTATCATGGGCCCTGCTCACAAGTATCTCACCAGGAGCAACATAGGTCATGAGAATGCACCCCAAGAGTGACCTGTGCAAAGGTGCCCAGCTCAAGAACTGACAAGAAGCACCGATAGCACACCCCAAACAGCGGTGAAGCCCCCAGCCAACCAAACACCCACCACCAACAGAGCAGTCAGCGAAGCACAGCGCAGAAGACAGAGGTGGGAATTCCCTGCGAGATGGGGTTCTGCCACCCCTGAAGGCTTGCAGTGAGTGCCTGAACCATCAAGACTTGGCAGCCGCTTGGCTTTGCCCTCAAGATTCAGACCCTCATGTGCTCAAACCCGCAGAGGGACGCCTAACTCAGAATGCACCTCACCCAGAATGCAGTTCCACCTGCAATGTCTTTCTTCCCATCCGATACCACCTGGCACCTGATTGCTGATCTTGTGCCTTGTTTACCCAATTTATTTTTTTCCCACACTTGACCAGGGCCCCAGATGCCCATCTTTTCTATAAGGAAACGGACCCCCCCCCTTACTTGGCAAGGGTCCTACAGGGACCATTGTTGCCCCTTTGAACTGTTCAGGTCTTGAAGAAAGAATTTCCTTTCAACTTGCCGTCTCTTCACACATTCAGAATCACCCGGACTCAATTTTGCCCCAATCCTTGTTTTCAAAATTAATAAGGAGGGAAGATTTCAGAAGCACATGGCAAAAAACAAATAGACTTTAATACCTTCTCCCTCTCCCCTCCCCACCTCACAAGCACAGACTGCTAAGGTTAGCTGATCTCTGGGTTCTATTATTCCTTCCCTCCCCACTTTTCTCTCTTTTTCTTTCTTTCTTTCTTTCTTTCTTTTTTTTTTTTTTAAAGAGCTGTGCATGAAAAGTAAAAGTTTATTAGGGGCAAGGGTTCAATGACTAGTTTTTCCCCTTGAACAAATTAATCTTGTGTGACCTGCACTATGAAGGCGAATTCAAAAAGAAGAGGAAATAAGCATCAGGCTGGATTCCGAACCCTTGTGGCTCTGAGCTCACATTTGCACCCGCCAGAGATTTTCAATTAGCAGCGCCTTAGAAAGGGGGAACCCCGCCTTTTGTCACTGTCCTGGGCAAGGAGAAGAGCAAATAAATTGGAAATAGCCTTATGGCTCAGGCTGCTGGGAAAAATGTAACAGGTGTTACAGCTTGGCTGGGTGGAAGATTTATGTGGGGGGAAGGGGGGAAACCCTGCTCAGACTTTCCCCATAGAATTCTGCTTTCCGGCCAGGGTTGCAAGTAGGGAGAAACTAATGACTTCATTACCATTTCAATTCTGGGAAATGCTGGGTCCAGACCTGTCTCATTGCAGGCAAGGTATAGCCTCTAGGTGACCTGGCAATATTGAAATGGGGTTTAGAGCAATTCCCAGAGTCAGGGCCCAGGACCAGGAGACGAAATCTTAAAGGATTTTGGCTATGGGAGGGAGGAAGAGCCCCAGGGAAACAAGCAAACCAGACCCCAAAGACCCCACAAACATAAGCCCCAGCCCAAGGAATATTCTGTCCCAGCTTCCGGCGGTGCGTTCCTTCCACTCTTTCTGAAAAGTCTGCACTTCAGCTTCTCCTCTTGCTCTGTGTTGTAGTATCTTAAATGGCTCTTGGTACCGCCCCAGGGCTTGTGGATCAGGGACAGGAGAGAAAGCAGGGAGGAAGGATGTCAAATTTCCAAGAACTGGTCAGTGAAATCCATCTCTTCAGGATTAACAGGGCTTAATAGTTCCAACAGTAGCAGTATTTAATTGGTATCAATTAATGGTACAGTTTTATTTTTTTATTGCATACTTGCCTCTCTTATTAATCTGCAATGGAAAAACAGCCCAGGAGAGGCGTCTCCTGTCTTCTTTATTCTCTCCAATACTCCTTCGTGGCCATTGTGCAATTGTGCTTTGTCTGGCTTTGCTGCTCCACTGAGAGAGAACTCGGCCAGGGAAGCCCCATTTCAGCAAGCTTCTCAGTCTGTTTATTTATCTCTTCTACCAGCGCCCTGGTGGGGGTTCTCCACCCCCTGAAACTTTTTTTTTTAATGTTCTTACATTCACTGTTCCCCAGAACACCTTTGAGAAGAAGAAAAGAAAAATGTCAAAAGACAGATAGGTCAAAGCATAAGGCGGTGAACTTGCCTTTGATACTTGCTTCCCTTCCCTCTCCTATTCCTGAGAAAATAAACTTCCCGTTTAAATCCATTCCCAATTTCTTCATTCCAAGCCAAGTGAGTATGGACGTCTTCCCAATGCAGTCGATTCCCTGGGTGTCTTAGAGACATGCTAAGTCTCTTCAGCTGGATCTGTCCGGCCTTTGGACATTTGTGCAAAAGGGGCTGTTGCTACTATAGCGAAGCAATGTGGATGGATGCTGGAAGGCAGTAAGAACTGCAGAGTAGTGCTGAGTGTGCATGAAGTCCTGGGTTCGATCCCAGCACAATACTCAACTCAGGCTTTGCAACCTCAGTACTCTGGAGTGGGGCAAGAGGGTCAGAAGTTCAAGGTCACCTTTGACCGTGTTGCGACTTCAAGGTCAGGCTGGTCTATGTAAGGAGAAGCTACAGGAGGAGGAGAGGAAGGAAGGGAGGAAGAGGAGGAAGAAGAGAAGGAAGACTAGGAGATGCAAAATGTTCTAACAGGTATTCCTTAGAAACCATCTCCCTCTGTCTTCCCCTTTCTTTCCACTCCTCTCTAATGCTTTCAGCTGACCCCTCCTTAGCTTTAGTAACTGTAGAAGGCTGAGACCTGCTGCTTCCACCACAGAAGAGGGGTCAAATGCAGGTGGCTGAAAGACTCTGCCCAGTGCTTCAGCTCCCTGCACTCCTTTCTCCTCCTATGAAAGCTTTTCACACCCCTCGGTCTTCAAGGACAGAGACTAAAGGAGAGAATCTTCTGGGGCTTTAAACAAACTCGCTGCCTTCCACCAACTTCTTTGCCCGAGGTTTTCTGTAGAGCTGGGGGCAGTACACACTTGGAAGTCTGTTGAGTTTGGCAAAAATCAGATATGATGGGACGGGCAATGCCCACACATCACATACCAGCCTAATCCGGAGCCTCAGGTCTGTGTTGCCTGAGACTAGGACGGCTTCGTGGCCCCTTGGCAAAGTTCAAGAAGGCCTGTTAGGAGATCAAAGCCGTGATGGGAAGCGGAACTGGGAGTATTGCTATTTAGGCTTCTAATCCAGGTCTCTTGAAGATGGTCTGGGTGTCTACTCTGAAACCCTGAGAATGTTCAGGTCTTCGCCATGTTGACCATCTATGTTAACCATGTATGTTTAGTTTTCTCTTGACAGGACTGTGTGTGCTGTATGTGTGTGTGTGTGTGTGTGTGTGTGTGTGTGTGTGTGTGTGTGTGCATACAAGAGGGCACTTGAGTGTATGTGCCTGAGGAGGCCCCAGGGTTACAGCGAGAATCATCCTGGATTGCTCTACCTCCTTACATCTTTGCTCTGGGGTTTCCAGGCTCAGCCTTCCAGGGCCGGAAGTGCAGGCTGCCACCTACCATCATATCCACTGGCCATTTTTATGTGGGATCCAAACTCAGGTCCTCTTGCTTGCAAGGTAAAGGCTTTAACCCCTGAGCCATCTCTCTAGCACAGGACAGAATTTTTTTGGATAGGACTTCGTGGAGCCCAGGCTGGCCCCTAACCTGCTATGTGTGGAGGACGACTTGAACCTCTGATCCCCCTATGTCCTCAGTGCTCAATGCTGAGATTACAGGAATGCCCCCCCCCCCCGGGTCCAGTCTACCCAGTGCTCGGCGTGAGCTCCTCCCACTCAACGACATACACCGTCCTACACATGTTCGCATCGCAGTCTTCAAACTGCCTCTCGGCACAGTTCCACACAGCAGCCTGATGCAATCTCCTTGGCGACAGTAGAGAGACACTGCTTCTAGTCCTTTCACTCTCTGCCCTTGCATAGACTCCGAAGTAGGGTTCGAGCTGGAAGATAACCAATGATCTTTTTTAAGGTCTGCCAAGGGTTACCGGTTCATAACAGACAGCTGATGCAGCCTGTAGTCACATGGGCTCCCTGCTTTCTGTCAGTGGTGGGACAATGTCCTGTCCCTGGGGACCCTGGGTACAAGAGCAGGGTCTTTGCTGTGTTTTTGACAATAGAGTTCAGTGTCCTTTTGCAGGTTGCTGCTTCACGGTGGTAGAGGAAAAGTACAGGAGCTAACGCCGAGGACAGGAAAATGGAACTGTGGCTAAGCTAGTCATTGATACTTCTCCACCAAAAGACAGAGAGTAGGGAGGAGCGATGGACTACTCTCAAAAGGTTGTTAGTCACTAACGTCTAGAGTCCCAAGGGCAGAGGAAGATGGTAGAATAGAATCTTCCAGAATAGTCCCTTCTTTCTTCATCTGGAAGCATCAGGTTGAGCAGCAATCCTGACACAGCAATAACATCACAAGATCCGAGGGGACCAGGCAAGAGACGTCTGTCCCAGGGTGTGGCTACTAAGACCAAGGATACCTGACGTTACTTCAGTCAGCTCTCCCCATAGGACTTGCCACATGTCCCAGTTATCTCAGTGTGGATTCTCTACGTAAAGGAAAATAATGTAGAAAAGATGTTGCCATTTTCATGTTCATATCAAGCCAAGCTATGGGTCAATGTAAATGTCTGCTGATGACCACAGATATACAGGGAATTTTGGTTAGCCAGAAAAGATGGAAATTCTATCATTAAAAGCATGAATGAATTTGAAGGACAATTTTCTAAGTAAAACACTCCAGACACAGAAAGGGAAGTATGATATGATATTCCTATGAGGGTCTCAGAGTTGATCTTGTATAAGTAGAAAACAGAGACAGCAAAGGCTGGGGCAGTTAGTGGAGAAGAAAGAATGGAGAGATGTTAGTCCAAAGATCCAAGATCACAGATACATCAGAGGAATAACTTGAGCAATAATCAGTTGTATCTCATAGCGACTATATTAAAGGATACATTACTGTAAAGTACAAAATGAGCCAATAATAGTAAGTGTTCGTGCCACAACAGTGTTAACTGTGAGATAAGGTACTTGTCAATCATCTCAATTTGAACATTCCATAATGCTTATATACTTCAAAGCATTATATTATTTAGGAGAGATTAACCCTCTCTGTATATATTCACTTCAAGACCTATACTCTAAATGATAGATGCAATTTTATTTATCAATGAAAAGTGAAGATAATCTTGATTTTTGACAAGATCAGCAGACTGGAAGCCTCATTAGAGGCTGCTGCTATGAGCTTGTTGCAATAAGCACTGCTTTGTCAATATGTGCACCAACACGAGGAAAGCCAGAAGCTAAGTGTGATGGTTAATATGGATTGTGGAGACAGGGGTTTCTAGACCCATCCGAGAGGGATTCTCCAGATTAAGGTTGGCCCCTGGGTAAGGGACAGTGGGCAGGGACCTAGAACTGTGTAAGAATGAGGAGACAGAGCGCCCACAGGCAAGCATGGGCACTTTGATGCCCGGGTCTCTGTGCTCTGCTGTGGATGTGATGTGACCAAGTGCCATTGTTCTTGGTACCCCGACCTTCCCACCGCGATGGACCCTGAAATCCCGAGCCAGCTAGATTCAACCCTTTCCTGCCTAGGTGGTTTTTCTGGTGGGATGTATTCCCGAGATTGGAGAAGGAACTGCAAACAGAGAAAGGAAGTTTCTGGAGCATTAAGACTGAGCGGCAAGCTACAGCACAGGGTGGGGGCTTTCCTATGTGCTAGGACAAGCTTCTTTCAGATTTGCTTGCAAAAACTCAGACATTTATACCGGGGCGAGAGACTTGAGGTTTGTCCACTACGGATGTGCAGGAAAGGAGCCGCTGGTTGACCAGAAGGGTGCCTGATTGCGGATGCCTTTCTTCTCGGGCCAGTGGTAGGGCCCCGGCACGACCCTTCCCAGCTCTCCATGAAGCTGTGTGTCAGAGTCAAGAGAAAGTTATCTTGGCATGAGAATCACTTGACCATTTCCCCAAAATAGAAACAATGTCAGTGTGAGCTCCTTGACATTTCTGTTTCTGCTGATGATGTGCCAAGTTAAGTGGCCAGAATGTCGCTGTTGGCCAATTAGCAGAGCTGCATTACGAGTTTTAGAAGCAGGTTAGAGCACTTCTTTCGACCTTATCACTTTATTTTCAGCTGATGTGCTGATTGTGAGTTGCTCTTCATTTTAGATGTGGCCGATCCAGGACCCCTATTATTTCACATTATTTCTAGGGTAGATTTTTGGTGACATAATCTAATCTGAATGCTTGCTGTCTATTTCTTCTTCATCTTTATCTTATTCTCACTTACTGGTTTAAGTGATAAAACAGCAAACTGAACCACGTTTTTATCCATATGTCCATTTAATTGTATGTGACATACGTTTTCTTTAATTAGTATCAGCTCAGATCATCTTTATATATCACGTTTGGTCCTCTGAAGATTATAAAGCTGAGGTTTAAGAGGGACGATTGAATTTATATTTCCCTACCAAGGTAGTTAGTTACTGTCCATTACATTTTATAGATGACTAATCTGAGGTAGAAAAATCAGAATTGTGCATCTAGTATTCTTGGTTATTTACTTTTGGCTTCTTTTTTCTAAAAAAATGTGTCTGTGTTGTGTGTAAATATATGGACGTATACATCTTTGTGTGTAGACGTGGCATATTTCTGTGTGTGTGCATGTGTGTGCATGTTTGTATGTGTGTGGAAGCCAGAGGTGAATTTCATGTGCATTCCTCAATCGTTTTCTACCTTTGTTTTTGAGGTAGGATGTTCACTGAACTTGGAGCTCGCAGATTTGGTTTGTCTTCATGACCAGTGTGCTCCAGGGATCCTTCTAACTCTGTCTCCCCAGCTCAAGAAACGTAGATAAATCACCTCTGCCCCAGATCTTCTATGTGGCTGCCAGAGATCCAAACTCAGAACCTCTCACTGTGCAGCAAGCACTTTCCTGACTGAGCCATCTCTCCAGATCTGCAGGAAACAGGAAAGTACACTATTTTGACATATGTGGTTTTCAACTCTCCATTTACTTCATGATGGCAGGATAATACAGAGCAGAAGGATTCACAAACCCTTAGAGTTAATGATTCAGATATGAATCATGAAAGCCCTTTAATGGTACAGGGGTACGATCAACTTGGGGAATCCCTATTGGTTTTTGTATTTCTCATATGACATCATTTGCTCTGTGGATAATCCTTGAAGTATTTTTGTTATAAGAAACCAAAAGTTATTTATGTATTATATTAATGAGCAGTGTTTAGGAAGAATTATGTCTGAGCTTCATTTCTGCAAAACATACTGCACCTCAGATAAGCTGGATTTCCTTTCCTTTGCGACATCTAAGGCTGTTTGCAGGAAAGAGACTGCCCTGTTGCTGACGCCATGACATTCGCTTTTCTAGTCTGAGGCCTTTTCTTCATTATCAGTCTGTTGACACCCAGAATTTAACAACCAGTTTTCTGGTTCATCTCAAATGTCTGATCCTGACTATGGGGAATTATCTAGTTAAAGTTGGCCTCTGGGCAAACCTATAGGAGAGTGTCTTGATACCATAATTGCCATGCGAGAAGACCCAGTCTATAGTGGGTGGAACCATTCCCTGAGCAAGTAAAGGTAGAGGCAGCTGAACGTTGATTGGCAGGCAAACAAGCCTCTTTCCTTGCTATGGGTGTGATGTAGCCTGTGCCCTGTGACATTCCATCCCACCATAATAGACTGTAAGCAAAATCATGATCCGAGTAAAACGCCTTTCTCTGTTAAATCATTTGGTCGAGTGTTTTGTTGTAGCAAAGTGTTATGAAACTAAAAGCTGGGAGACAGAATCCTAGTAACCGTTACAACAGAGTCCAGTAGCTAAGGAAAGATTGACAGGGCAGACTTCAAGTTCTTGCTTTGATCACCTTTTATCTCTTTCCTTCCCATCTATTTCACAACCCTGTCAATGATGTGTAATTGACGGCACTATTGTGGTGACATAATTACACAACAAATGCACATATCAGGTGAATAGATATACATATGCCAATATCCTGGGAACACAAATGCATTTCTCAAGCTTTGTGGGGAAGGCATGAGGATGCAAATTCCTCGTTTTCACAGTAGAGATATATTCTCATGGGACAAAGGCTGTATCTTACATAGTATTAAAGTTCCACAATGACTTTTCACATTACGTTTACATTCATGACGTGCAGTGGCTACTTTAGATGTATTGGTTTGTTGTGACTAAGAAAAGAAATCTAAAAGCAGCTCCTATAAAGGCGACCTTTTCAAAATTGAGAGATGTTCTGCATTTTGGCATCCTTATTTGCAGTTGCTGATAGAGACACACGTTCTTTTCTCTGTTTGCTCCTCTTGAGAACTGTAGGGATACAGAGATTTCCAATGTTTGTTTGGATAACTGACTGTTTAATTTGTGTCGTACCCAAATGAACTAAGCTTTGCTTAAGTGATTCTCTTTGAATCCATTTTCTAAGCCTGTTACTGAAATCATAACCCACTCCTATGCTCAGATGTGGGTCCAGTTCTTGCATTCATTTGTGGCAATGGTTATTTAGCACAGACAGAGGGAGAATTTAAAGTTCATCTGAGGTAATAGAAAACAACAGGAAACTGTAGCGAAATAGTCAAAGACTTGTGTGAAGTATGGCTTTCACGGTGAAGGAAGGGTATTCAGATATGGGTGAATCAATTTGGTTTGTGCAGAAAAGAAGGTTTCACCTTCTGAAAGTGTCATACAAGTTGTGAGACGAAAGCATGTCCGGAAAGAGCATCTAGCTTACCACAGGGCTGACTGGCTTCAGATCTGGCTCTGTTTCACTAACTTTGTAATCCTGGGATGGGCCTGATTTCTCCCGAACCTTGGAAATATATTTCCTCAGAAGCATATTGTCATTTTTTGTGTGGAGATGAATTCCTGTGTAACTCAGAGCGATCTGGACAATAAACAGATTGTACCGTATTGAGATGTTCTTCAGGAATATTCCTTCACTGTGACGATATTCTGGGCTCAGCTGTGATGTTTAAACACCAAAAGTGGAACAGAAATCAGATTTGCTATTGAATGTGGAAAAAGGGATGCTATGCTCATACATTCTTATAATGTGCATATTATTTTGTTCATAAATCCAGAAGACAGGTCAACAGTGGGTGCAGTGACAGCTCCATCTAGAATGGTCCATGGATTTCTGTCCTGCAAGTAGCTGTTTTCCAGAACCTACTGCTGATACTGGAAAAACCGCTGAAGTTCAGCGGGTTTCCTGGCCAGGCATTCTAGGGGCTGATACAGAACATGTGGCAGTTTCAGGCACAGAGACACGAGCAAAATGTTGGACCTCAGCAGGTGCAGTGCTCTTTCAAGATCCTTTTTAACTCCATACCAAGGAGCAGCTGAGAATGGACATGTATATGACTCTGCGTATGCGTGTGTGCATGAGTTTGCATGTGCATAGATATGGATATTTTGGTGTATATGCATTTTTACATGTTTGTGTACGCATGCATTTGTATGTATGCATGTATGTTTGTATATACTTGTTTGTGTGTATATACATGTGCACACGTTTGTGTATACATTTTCATATGCATTTATATATGCATATTTGTGTGTGTATATGAGTGCACAAGTTTGCATGTGTATTCATGGGTATATTTGTGTGTGCTTGCATGTGCGTTTATTTGTGTACATATGCATATATGAATGCGTGTGTGTTTATGTATGCATGTATCTATATCTGTGTGCGTATACATATGTGCCTGCATGTGTGTTTGTTTCTATGAGTACATGAGTTTGTATTATTGCATGTGTGTGTACAGATGTGTGCATGAATTTATGCCTGCATGTGTGTCCATGTATATGCATATGTGCATATTTGTGTATGTGTATGCATGAATATATATGTATGTGCGTGTGAATGTGAACATGAGTCTACATGTGTATGTGCATATGTATCCATGTTTGTGTATATATGTGTGCATGTTTGTGTGTATTGTATACATGTGTATATTCATTTTCATGTATGTATGCATAATGGACAAGTTTGGGGTGTGTATGTGTATATGTGTACATGTGTGCATGTGTATGTTGTATATATATTTGTCTATATGTTTATATGTGTGTATGTGTGTGGTGTGTGTGGGTGCGTATGTGTGGGGTGTATATGTGTATGTATGTGGTATGTGTAGTGTGTGTGTGTGTGATGTGCATGTGGGGTGTGTTATAAGTGTGTGTGTGTGTTATATTGTAAGTGTGGGGGGCTGTGTGTTTGTGTGTGTGTGTGTGTGTGTGTGTGTGTGTGTGTGTGTGTACACATGTATGTGCCTATGTATGGAGTCCAAAGTCCATGTATCAATCCTCAGATGTTGTCTGCCTTACTTTTTGGAGACAAGATCTCTCGCTGCCTGGAGTTCTCCATGTGAGTTAGGCTGGTTGACGGGGAGCTTCCAGAATTTACCTGTCTCTGTCTCTACAGAACTGAGATTACAAGTGGGAACCACCACCCTGGGCATTTAAAAACATTTTCTATTTATAGTTCTGGGTATTGAACTCAGGGTCTTATGCTCTTAATGCAAATGCTTTACCCTCTAAACTATGCCTACAGTCCAGAGACTAAAATCTTTGTGGAATCAAAATCTTGTCCCTTTCCTTTGATATTCTATGATGTTTTTCTCTTATTATACCATTTCTTCAACTTCAAAGTACCTATGTTTTTATCCATGTGACATCATAGAGTATGACTGTCTCTATTATATTACAATTCTAGGATCTTGTCAAAAAGTCACTTAAATTCTTTGAGCCTTATTTTTTTTTGTAACCTTCAAACAAGCCTCATTTTTCTAAGCTCAAAACTCTATTGAAAATGCCAAAAACTAGGCATTAATGCGACACGTGCTGGGCACCAATGGACATGAGACTTACCCCTGAAAACCCACGAATGACGCCGCGGTGCTTTCTGTGAGTGTGCCGACGCAGGTGTTCAGAGAATGCTGCTGAGTGACGGAATGACAGTGTCATCCCATGATCCTTCCCCCCGAAGCCATGGTTTCCCTCTCTTACTTATGGGCAGATGGTTGCCATGGGGATCTGTTTGCCTGTATGATGGATTCCAGTCTTCTGTAATCCATGGACAGCAAGTTCTGACATTCATTGGATCCTTTAATGTGTCCAGAGGAAAGTCCCTGTGTCTCTTGAGAGAAGAAAACTTGATGGCCTCCATCAGAACTCTGAACGTGCCAGAGTAACCCTGGGGATGAGGCAAACCCAACCCAAGACTCACTCAAGGATGCTGGCTACAGAAATTGCTCAAAGCCGGAAGAAGATCAGAGTCCACCTTGGCAGACAGCCCATACCCACACCAGGAACCAAGGGAACTAGACACCCCACATATCCTCGGAGATGGTGGAGAGAGGGTGCACCTCCTTACCTGCCGGTCAGTGAGTCTTCCAGAGCATAGCACAGTCTGCCAATTACTGAACCAGCTCCTCCCACTTATCCACCTGCCCAGGGAACAGTCTCACCCCCCTGTGGGCTGGTCTTCCCATATCGACTCTCTTACAGGCTTGCTCAGAAGTTGCCTTGACTACTAATTCTTCACAGATGTGCTCAGAGCTCAGCCTTCCACAGTCAAGTTGACACTAGTATCCCTCCAGCGCTCATGGCAGAGATAGAAAGGAGAGGGTAAAAATGGTTCTAGAACCTTCTTTCCTCCACTGGCTCCCAGAACTCTGCTGACGTCATGAAATCTTCCTTTCCTGCCCCCAACTTTTAGCATCTGCTTTCCCTTTCCTGCAACATCTATAGCAGAGCTATTAGGATCCTTCCACCAACTTCGAGCATGTGGCCAGATGCGGAGAGAGTAGGATCTGATGCTGTGCACGGGAGTTGAGGTCTTGAATGTATGACAGAGGTCATTGGGACGATGAAGTAACAAAGTGTCTCTTTGGCGATGATACAAATGCCTGTGTCATTCTGCAGGTGAGGGGCCATCCATGGGACATCTGCAGAATGTCCCCACAAGTATTAATCACCAGTTAGGAATCCTCAAAGAATGATAGAAATAGTGGAATATGAGATTCCCTCCATACTCGGGGCGGGGAGGAGAGCACATATCCTGTATGTGAGTCATTGAGGGTGTCTCACGTGTGGACCCAGACGTGTGGACCCAGTACCTGTCCCTCCTCACTCAAGCTTTAGAACCAGCTTCAACATGCAGCGAATACCTCTAGCTGTCAGAGCCCACCAGCTAGAAGGGTTTACCTAAAGGAACTGTCTACCCTCTCATAGCATTTTAGCTTTAGAACCAGCTTCAATGTGCAGGGCATACGTCTTGCTGTCTGCTTTCTGTAGAAACCCCCAAGCTAGACGGTGCTACCTAATGGAAGCGTCTGTTGTCTGAGAGCACTGCCATTTATTTTCCCACTTCAAGTTCTGCAGAAGGTTTTCTTACCTTCTCCTCTCTCCCAGGCTGTCTCAAAGGAGAGTCTTGCTGAAAGCTTGTGAATCCCGAATATCTCAGGCACTGTTCTACTCCTGCTTCTCGCACCCGACTGACCTCTCCTAGGAATTGCACATCCACAGTCACACTGTGCTCTGCCAGCTCCTGCTAGACTGTGGTCCCCCTTCCTTTAGCAGTAGAGAAATGTGCGTCTCAGCTTCAGAAAGGAGAGAGCTAGGATTTCCTCTACCCCAGAAGCCTGTGCCCATATAAAGCACAGTGATTAAGACCCTGGGGCACCAGGAGAACCTCAAGTGTAGACATGACACAGTCCATCGGAAAGACAGGAGACGTGATCACAAGTCATGACTGTGGTGTACAACTCTGTATAGCTGTCTGGCATCCCTGGATATCTGTGTGCAGGGCAGCCTTGAAATTTCTGTTTCCTAAGAATGGGTTTACAAAATACATCCATTGGGATCACTAAAATAGACAAGATTGTGCCATATTTTAGCAAAAACTCTTTATACTAAGTTAAACAGATTCAATATTGAAATGCATCTCTTAATTGTTATCTAGAAATAGTAATTATTGCTGCTGTCATAATAACCAACATGCACTATTAACTTACATACCCTGGCATTGTATTAAGTATATGACCATATTTTATAGCCTAATATTTACAATTGTATTAAGTATGCCACAGTATTTATCATTTAATATTCATAATAAGCCCACAGGGCTGCCATTATTAATATCCTTTTTCAGATAAGGTCCCATAAGTGCATGGTGTTTAAATAAATTGCCAAAGCCTCCTGCCTTGAAAATGCCTGCAACAGATTCTCAAACTCAAGCCTTAGAATTGCAGAACCTGGGCTTGGGAGATGGTCCAGGGGTTAAGCCTTTGCCTCACAAGCAAAAAGATCTGAGTTCAAATCCCCAGTTCCCACGTGAAAATGACAGGTGAACATGGTGGTGGTCTGCAAATCTGGCCCTGGAAGGCGGGGGCTGGGAAATCCCAGAGCAAAGCAGTAAGGAGATAGAGCAACCCAGAATGATTCTCGATGTCTCCTGGGCCTCCACAGGCACACACACTCAAGTGCCCTCTTGCACACACACGCACATACACATCACAGAATTTGTACACTGAATCTTCTGCTTTTGGGGAAAAGGCCAAGCATTTTCAGAGAGTGATTTCTCCACGCAGTGGAGCAGGAAGGACTAGATATGAGGCTGTGCCTTCAGCATTTCTCTAGTTTCATCTTCACAGATGTGGATTGGTACCAAGCTCTGTTGGCCTTTAGGAGAAGTCACTGCTAGGAAAAGCAAGGTGGTGTGTCACTAAGTCACTAGAACCTGTGCTCTTCCTCCCCTCGCAACATTGGGGTGCACCGGAGCCCTGACCGTCGGCAAATGACACCCCCTCAGCCTGTGAAGACTCTGAACCCAGAGTTCCCCGGCTGGTCTGGTCCTGCACTGGCTGCTGCTCTCTAAGGGAAAGCTCTCCGCTGGGGTTCAGGGCTACAGGGAGGCTGGGGCGGGGGCTCAGAGGGGTCGAAAAACCCAGCGAAATGATGAAGCCGCAGCATCCATTGCGAAGGATGCAGAACTTGAGCCGTCAGGACTCTGTGGGAGACTTGCAGCCATTGCCGACATCTCGATTGCTGCCCACCTGCTAGGAAGAAGGGATTGTTGCCAGGGGCAGGAAGCCGGGATTCTCTCTCGATTCTGCACACAGATGCTTCCCGCCATGTTTGTTTACCCTTTTGCTTTGTCCTCAAACCAAGACGATTCTTTTCCTAGATATGTAATTTTGCATTAACAACACCTGTCCCACTCCGACGTACCACCTGTCCCCATTTCAAGTAAGATTCTCTTTCTCCCTTTTTCCCTCCAGATGCTGCCGCCCACATCCATCCAGCCACAGAGACAGTGTTAGAATAACGTGATTTTTCAAGTTATAAGCTGCAGTGTCAGGCTTTCTTGCTGCCCAAGTTTGGAATTTAGAGGTGGGGAAGAGATGCACATCTGGATATGTGTGTCCAGGTGTGTGTATACCTGGGTGTGCACATGCCAGGTATACATGCATCCGGGTGCATGTGCATCTGGGTTCCTGTGTGTCTGGATGCATGTGGTTGTGTGTGTGTGCATCTCTGTGTATATGTGTTTGGGTACATGTATGTCTTGGTGTATATAGGTCTGGGCACCTGTACAGCTGTGTGTGTGTGTGTCTGGATATGCATGTGACTGTGGCTCCCAGGCCAAGCAAGCCGTGAGACTGAAAAGGATGGATATTCTGGCTAGAAATAAAACACAGAACATGTTGGTCAAAGAAGACAAAGTACGTAAAGTCTCTGAGTGGTCAAAATGCATGTGCTTAATTTGTAAATGTTCACTTGCTGCTGCTGCAGATTGGAGTTTCAGGTCAGAGAGCGATGACTGTGCCTAGTTGGGGCATGCTGTCAATTATAGCGGGGAAACAATCTTCTGTTTCTCATACTTTCTGTATGAGAGAGCACTAGCTATCCACTAAGCATATATTATCAATTATACACACACAACTGTACATATTAATACCATAATATGATATTATGATGGATGTAGCATCCAGGTACTTAAAATAAGCAAGCATATTAATAAGTATATCAATTAAAGTTGTACTGGGGAGGTAGCCTAGTGAGTAGAATGCTTGTGCAACATGCATGGGGCCTTGGGTTCCATCCCTAGCACCCCGTGAACTGGGCATGCTGGCTACAAAGCAAACATGAGGCCATCCTTGGCTACACAGCCAATTTGAGGCCAATCTGAGATATAAGTAACCTGTCTCAAAAACAAGTTGATAATTGCTGTCAATCATGATAACATTCCCAATAAATATTGTCATGCTGGCAATACTTCTTATATTAATTGCATGACATATTTCTAATACATGACATTATACTTAAGTGTCTGTTAATATTTTCATCTCTATGCCTGCACATAGGACATAGATTAACATTTCTATGTACACACAGAAGATGGCAGACAGATTGTGTCTTTGGCCCGCATATCAATGTGCTCACTCCTTCTTTCGCTTAGATCCAGACCACCAGCAGAATGTTTTTGAGGGAGGAAAAGAAATATTTCACTCTTCTCATAAAGTCCCGACACTTTCCGAGTTATGATGAGGAAGGAAAAAATTCATTGCACTTTTTCTTTGTGATTGGTATTGTGGTCAGCACAAAAGAATAGTTTGATGAAAGCCAAAAATCATAGACACTTAGATTTTGCTTGTTCATTCATTGCATCGGATAGGAACTGAGGGAAAGCCGCCGTGGGTATCCTGGGTATGTCTGCTTCACACACTCTGGCACATCCCACTGGCAAGCTTGGGCGTGTCCCTCACTCTCCATGGTCTCGCCCTTGCAGAAATCTTTTCCACGCTCTCTGGGCACTTTGAAAATATGAATCTGCATTTTAAAAACTGGGGCAACTTCTTCTATTTCCTAATCCCTGTCGTGCTCAGTCACTTTTATTTGCTCCTGATATTTCATGAGCGTTTTCATGGAAAGAATCTCAGGGGAAACATGTCACGTAAGCAAACATGGTGCAGAGAGACAGGGACCACATCTGGGAGTTTTACAGATGTTCTGAGCATGCCCCTGACTGAGAGTCTCATTTCGGTGAATTGATCCTCTTCAACTTCTTCCCACTGAGAATCTTGTATGTGAGACTCCTGCATTCTGTTACGTGTGGTATTCCCGCGACATTAAAGAGTTTCCATTCGCTTAGGCAAATGTCTTGATAAAGGGTCGTCCTTCCTGGGACCAGGAGGTGAGCTGTCACCTGACTATGTAGGCCATTGTACTGGAACAGTACCTAAGGCGACAAGAAGGGTGTCACCTGTAGCCATTGTTACAACAGCATTCTGTGCTGTTTTCAGTTTGAAAAGCGCAGCAGATGGAGAAAGAGAGGGGGAAAGAGAGAGAGAGAGAAAGAGAGAGAGAAGGTTGGAGCAGAAATGCAAAGGATACCCTTGAAGAAGCAAGTGGACTCAGTTAGACAGTTGTAAGTTATTCTCCTTGGAGGAATGGAGAAAACAGACTCTTTCCCTCTTCCCTAGTCATGATTTCTGCGATCACGAACCACCGGAGTGAAAGAGGAGGGTATTTGTCAACAGGGGGAAGCAATAAGGTCCCACTAATTCTGTCAGCTTGGTTAGATCATTTATCATGGGCACGATAGTGAAGCATTTCAAGTTCAGTGCGTGTTCTGAACCTACTGAGCACTGCGCTGGCTAGATGGGCGCAGGGATGGAGGGAAGTAGCGCCCTGCTTGCAGGCAGCTCGTGGCACTGACAATTGCAGCAATGCAGCAGACGAGGGATAAATAAGTACATGAGTATTAGGCACTGTAATAAGTGCTACAAGGAGCAATCTTGACACAATGCCTTGGGGGGGAGAGGGGTTCAGGGTAGAGGAGGCAGCTGGGCTGTGTGAGTCGGGAAAAAGGAGGGCGGCAGGGACCACCCATGTGAAGGGCATCGCATGCTTGGGGATAGCTCGGACTTTAGCCATAGGGGGAGGTGATTCACCATAGCATTTAAGAAGAGCAAAATGCTTCAATTTTGGTTTGGAGATTCAGAAAGATGATCTTGGAAGTGGTATTCAGGGTTAGTTACACAAACCCAGGGCACAACTAGACAGAAGAAAGCCAGGGGAGGTGGCCGTCTAAAGTGAGACCACGTTTCAAATTTGAGGAAGGGTGTATTTCTAGAAACACGCACTCACACATATGTACAAAATATACATCTTCAGATTTGCTGTGAATATATGCTTTGTCTAAAGATAACTGACTTGAGGGAGAAGTGGGGTTCAGGGGAACTATGGGGGGTTCTGGCTTGAGTGAGTAGGTAACAGAGCAGCCCTGGTAACTGATAATCATCTCTGCTAGTGAGTTTTCGAGTGTGTCGAGGCAACTTTCAGAATGTCCAGGTGGAAATGCCCAGGGGTTTCTAAATATAGGCATTTGTTGCCAAGGCAACTTCAGCGACAGCAGTGTATTGGGGAAAGCACTGGAGAGAGGGACGAAATGACCAAGCGACAGAAAGAAGAGGAGAGGCCTGAGGATGGAAGCCTAGAAGGACCCGTCTTGTCTTCGGGGGTGTGAAGGAAAAGTCTAGTGAGGGATCCAGAAGTGAACAGAGGGGAAAGGTGCACGAAGGGAGGAAGCCGTAAAGTCTCATCTTAGAGACTTTCCAGATGCGAGGACACAGCTTGTGTCACCGGCTTCTGAGAGGTTAAGAGAAGCAAAGACGTGGAAAGTTTCTAGGCAGAAAATCAGGAGCCAGAGACTGGCCACGAGCTACAGTCTTGTCTCTTTGGAGGTTTAGGAACAAAAAGAATGAGAGGGTGAGGAAGGTTTATAACTGGTAAGACTTAGTCTAGGACGAACCCCAAGAGAACAAAATGTGCAGGAGGAATATTTGAAAAGTGAGCCGCAGAATCGGAGAGAGATGGATATTGAGGTGGATGTGGAGGAGAGAGGAGACATGAGAAGATCAAATTCATATTCAATATCCATCTCCTATCTGTGAAACAATGTTCTACACAGTCAGTTAAAAGTCAGCCTGGGCTAACTACAGTCCTCAAATCCAAACCAAAACCCCCAACCAAACAAAACAATATACATCCCGAGACTGATAGATTGATAAATATTTATACATATATGTATAATATATATACATTACCAGGTACATAACAATAGCTGGCATTTAAGGCATTTAATCAATTGTTGCTCATTTTTTATTATATAATTTCAGTGAGCCATTGGAAATAAGGTAGGCCAAAAAATAATTTCTGTAGAATTGAGCGTAGTCAAGGGTCTCTTTATAGACCATATTTCTGCCTCTGGTTTCAACTCCACTGTGTAGTATTGATGAGTCATTTACTAGCAGAATTCTTATTTGTCCCACCAAGACTGATCTTCAAGGGTCTTCCAGATGTACAATGCCCCCTTCTTATCCTCTTTGCATGGAGCCCCATTCTGGGTTACTCTTCTTGGTCACTTTCTTCAGCAGGCCAATACCCACAGGGGAGTCCTGTCTTCTGCACTGGACACCTCAGATGCAGGGCATTTCATCATCGCAGAATGTTCTGGGCAGCACTAGTGCATGGAATGTAGAGTCCTTCTCACCTTTGGTCACCTGCCTCCTGGGCCCTCTGTTCACCTTAGGTGTTTATCATTAGTGTCTAGTAAGTATCTAATTTGTCATGTGTTCAGAATTCCAGATTCTGGTCTGTGACTCTTTCTCCAGCTGACCTGCGTCATTGTACCCAATGTGATAAGTGGAATCACTTTCTCTACGGTTGCTGTGAACCAGGGATCCTCTGTAATTTCTATTTTCCTATCTCCACACACACCTTCACGGTCCCTTCTAATCCATTAACATGCTGATTTGCTTCTGGTCTAAGGTATTCCGTGTTCTCTGAGGATCTCTATTCCTCTCACTAGTAAAAGCTACCAGCATCTTTTCCTTGATATTTGAGATAACTTTTTGATTTCTATTTTTTAACTGTGGCTATACATTAGAATCACCTTGGAGGTGAACACACATCCATGTGTGCATATACCCCAGTACATGCATGCACATACACAGATGCACATGAACATGTACTCATAGGCATGCACACACATAAATGCACACACACCTGCATGGACTGGCATACATACACACACATGAACACACAGACACACATACACATGCATGCACACAAATACCCAGATATGTATACAATACACACATACGTGCCTGAATGGGCTCCCACACATACATATGCACACACAAGAACATCCAGGCACACATACACATGCATATACACAAACACATGTGCATGCATACAGATACATAGCTGCACACAGGTACATGTAAGCACAGAGACATGTAAGCATCCAAGCATACATACACATGCTTACACACAATGCAGACATATACATATAAATACACACACACATGTGCCTGCACAGGCTCCCACACATACACATGTACACATACATGAGAATCCAGGCACACATGCACAAGTACACTTGCATGCATACAAATATATACCTGCATGGACCCACACATAGACCCATACATGTAAGCGAGCCTCCGCTCACACCTGATGAAATAAGGCCCGGGGGCTATTCCATGCGGGCAGATGGGCCTAGCCCTGAAAAAGCTACTATGGCAAGTGCAAAGTTCCACCCAGCACTGGATGCTGGAGGACAGTCGCTCTCAGCCTCCCATCTTCCGGCCTCCACGTGGGAGCAGCACGACCTTTCTCAGTCATTAATCTTGTCTTCTCCTTGCGCAAACGTTTCCCACGATCGGTCATTGCTCTGGGCAGGTGTTGCAGGTGTTGCAGCTCCTGACCTTGCAAGATCTGGTCCTGCTTGTTTCTGCAGCCCACTCTTGCCTGGCAGCTCCCAGCTGGTCCTGTCCTGAGAGCAGTGTTCTGTCCTCTCATCTCCGTGTCTCTTCTCTCCAGCTGCTGCATGCGCTTCTATCACCTTCCTTTCCAGTCCCTCGCTTCGCACTCCCTGTGAGTGCAGTGCTCTGCAGGAATGTGCTTGATACTCTTCCAGTGTGTTGCTTCTGTCCTCTGTCCTGTGATCAGAGCATCAATCCCATGAGAACACCTTCAAGGCTCCTTTGTAGCTGTTTATCTACAGCAATCAGAACAGTAGCTGCAGCCAACCAATATGTTTGGGTGGGGATTGGGGAGATGACTTGTAAAATGGGTAAAATGCTTGGCTCACAAATTTGAGGACCAGAGTTCAAATCCTCAAGCCCCACTTAATACTGGACATGTGTCATCAATCCTAGTACTCCCATAGCAAGATGAAAAGTGGAGATAGAAAGCTAGCTCCGTGCACACAGCGACCAAGAACAAAGAAACCCATTTCAAACAAAGTGGAAGTGTCACAGGTACAATTTCTGCCGCTATGAGACACACACAGACTCAATCAATTTAAGGGAAGAAAGGGAGATGTATTTGGCTTCTGGTTCCAGAGGGGAGATACAGTTCATTATGGAGGGAAAGGCAGAAGCTGGAGGCGCTCAGGTCAGTCAACTCACGAAACAGGACAGGTTCCCAACCTCAAGGCCCGCCCCTTGTGACGCGCCTCCTCCCGCGAGTCTCCACCTCCTAAAGGTGCCACAACCTCCCCAGACATCAACTCCAACTGGGACGCAAATACATTAATCTGTGGGGGACGACTCACATTCAAAGCATGTCAGAAAGTAAAGACTGATATCTGAGACTGGCCTTTGATCTCCGCATGCATACTGCAGCACAGTGCGCCCACACTGTATACATATGAGCGTATATACACATTATATACAACACATACACAGATTACAAAGAAAACATTAAACATATATTAGGAGGGCTGGAGAGATGGCTCAGGGGTTAAGACTCTGCTTCACAAGCAGAAGGTCCTGAGTCCAGATCCCAGGTGGGTGGAGCCTGGGAAATCCCAGAGTGAAGCAGAAAGGGGGTACAAGCAATCCAGGATGATTTCCGAAGTCACCCTTGGTCCTCCACAGGGACACACAGTGCCCTCTGATACACACACACACACAAATGCACACGTACGCATGCACGGAGAGAGAGAGAGAGAGAGAGAGAGAGAGAGAATAAAGGTTTTTTTAAAAAAGAAAAAAATATTTGGAAGGTCCACCAAGAGGCTCAGTGGTAGAGGATTCTGTGTATATATATAAAAGATTCTTCTGGAGCTGGGATTAGGGCCAGGGATAGAGTGCTTGCCTAGCACGCAGGAGATCCTAAGTTGATATCCAGCACTGAAAGAAAAAAAATTCAAGATTCTTTTGGAGTTTTGAGATAGTGACGATTTTCATGATAGAGACAGGGATGGTCAACAGCAATCTAGCAATGGTGGTAGAGTTGATGGTAACTACAGTCTGGGACACACACGTGCTTATTCAGTCATGTTGGAAGCCTTCTGAAATGGGCACTGCATACCCATTTTACAGTCACAGCACTGGGATTTTCAAAACCTCAGAAGTGGGACTTGTGTGGCTGCTCCAAGAGCCCGGGGGTTGTGAGAAGCGAGAGCACATAGCAGGCCAGCTCCGGGCTGGTCTGACACCAGCGAGCACAGCTTGGCGCCATTGAGCACTGCCTCATGAAGGAGACAGATCTAAAGCGACTGCTGCATTTTAGAGATGCATCCTGAGCTGTTATTTATGACTAGAGAAAACACATGCTTCACTTTCCACAGGGCGGGGGAGATGGGGTGATAGAGGGGCTGCAGGATACCATTGCATCCCTTTTCTGCCCTTGTAGAGGACTCAAGTGTGACCCACTTTCCACTTTTCCCACATTTTTTCTGCCACTCGTGGCTTCGGTCTAAAGAATTCCACCTCCCACGAGCTCCGGGGTTACTTACAGCCTCGATGCTGTTCTTTGAGGACAGGGAACAATCCTGAACTCTGTAACGCTGTCCAGTGATGCGTGAGAAGCCTTTGTCAAGCCCAGAAGGAAGCAGAAAAGGAAAACATCCTTCTCTCCTGGACTGTCTCCCAGGACTATGGGAAGCGCTAATGCTGACTACACAAAATAGTCGTCGGGGAAAAAGCAGGCTCCTTTGGCTCCCACAGGAGGAGATTCGAATGAGACACGACCATGTGAGAGTCCTCTCCTGGGCATCTGGTGGCAGCCCCCTCTTGTTCCTTCCTTCTCTCCCTGGAGGGTCTCTAGCTAGCTGGGAGGAATCACTTCCGGGGACAGCTACAGGGTGCTTCGGGTTCAGCCGCTTGAAAAGGTAGAGGAATCGGCTTTCTGTGGAAGGCTGGGGCTTTTCTTCCCATTTTTAGATAAGTTCCTTGGCTCAGTGGTTTTGTTAATGACTGCAAGATACGTGTCTCTGAGGATGCTTGTATTAGAGTTGGTTAGATGGGGCTCTGTATACTCAGAGGTGAAGAGTGAGTCAGAACACTTACCAAGGTGCATCTCTCTTTCACAGTGTGTGTGGAACCACATATACATACATACACAAACCACACACATGCATTAATATGCATACATGTGCACACATGCATTCATGCACATAGCACACACATGCATTAACATGCATACATGCTCTCACACATGCATCCACCCACCCATGCATGCCCATCTACATGCACATATGCACAAATGCATACACACCACATATACATATACATCACACAATGCATTGACATGCATGTTCACATGTACAGGCACACACCACACATATTAGCATGCATACATGTTCACATACATACATCCATTCACACATGCATGCTCACACATATGCACATACACATAAATGTACACATACCACACATACACATAGCAAAAATGCACCAATATGTATACATGTTCACACACATGCATCCATACACAAAGGCATGCACGCATGAATTCACACAAGCATGTATGTATGCATATCCACTCAATGCAGCATGTATATATTCACATGCTCACACACATATATGCGTGTGCATATTCACACATGCATGCATACATGTACTTATGCTCACACACATATATGTATGTGCACACACACATGCAGTCTTGCTTGCATACCACATAAGTCAGCACCTCTCCAAGCATACACACGTGCTCACATGCACACGCATATTAACATACATATATGCTCACATACATACATACATTCATACATGCATGCCCACGCACATGCACACATACATAAATGCACAGATACTATGCATACTCATAGAAAACAATGCACTAATATGCATACATGTTCACACACATACATCCATGCACAAAGGCATGCACACATGAATTCACACAAGCACATATGTATGCAAACCCACTCAACACAGCACATATATACTCACATGCTCATGCACATATATGCATGTGAACACTCACACACACATGCAGTCTTGCTTGCATACCACATAAGTCACCATCTCTGCAAGCACACACATGTGTTCACATGCATACACACACATGCATGCACACTTACACCCCACATGCACTCACCTCTTTTATGAACACACACACACACACACACACACACACACACACACACACACACACACACACGAGCTTGTATATAGGACTCCCTACACTGCAGAGGCCTGCAAAGGTCTTTCCAATGCGCCCTGGGAAAATGGGGATCCCCAGGGCCAAGCTGTCCGTCACCAGGGCCGAGGGCCTTGGGACTGGGAAGAAGGGGCACATGGCACATTCCTCTGCAGCAGGATGCGGCGCCTCTGCCAGGCGGGGCGGGAGGGAGCTCAGCCCGACCCAGGCCGGACATTTTCTCAGGCTTTCAAAAAGAGCGCTTTCTCTGCTGCCTAATATTTAGCTCCTTCAAATGCAAATGGCGAGGTTGCGCTCCGAGGTTAGCATAACAATCGTGGGAAAGCTTTAAATCCCCTGCGTTTGTTTACTCGGTGAAAGGCCGCTGGACCCGGGCTGTAGGCTCCGGCTTTTCAGCAACTATTTTCCAACTAGTGAACTGCGAGTCAATTTTCGATCACAAAGAAAACCAATTTATATCCTGGCGTAGGCTAATGTTGGAAGGAGGACCACCTGATTTTCATTTTTTTTAATGACCGCTGATGAAGTAGTGATTTTTTTTTTCTCCTGTGCCTCCTCAAGTTTGGTGCGGGCTAATTGGTGTTAGCGATAGGCAAGAAGGTCTTTATTATCCTGACAATGGGAGGCAGGATGGGGGTAGAGGAGGTGGAGAACTTTCTAGAGACAGTAGAGGCTCTGCCTGTGAAGGAAGCTGGGGATATTTTCTGCTGGCCTTAGATTCTTTTATATTCCCAAAGTCGTTAATTTACAGGAACCCACAGTGAGAACCTGGCCAGACCCTTGTGAAGCCCTTAGATCAGCTTGAGAAAGATCTTGAGAAAGACCCCCAGGGCCAGCCAGGCGCGGGGAAGAGAGCTGGTCTTGCCACTTTACCCTTCAGCTCTTCCTCCCTCTCCCCTGCTGTCTTCCCTCCTTCCTTGCCTTCCCTCCCCCTTCTCCCCACTTCCTTCCTCTTCGCTCTTCCCTTCTTTTCTCCTCCTCTCCCTCCTCCCTTAGATATTCCTGAAGACTGTTTTTTTTTTCTTCTTTCTTTCTCAGACTCAAGATCACCTGGGGCAATCCTCCCAAGTGGAAAGAAGAGCTCTCGCTTGAGCTGTGTGGCATTTGGGCGCTGGAGGAGGACTGAGTCCTAGGAGCTGATTAAGTCGAGGCCGTCTTCTGGCATCTATCAGGAAGCCTTGTGTAAGATGCTACACTCTACAGTGCCTAGAAGCTTGGAAGCTTGTAAATAAATAGTGTTTAATGGTACTGTCCCATTTGGGGGAGAATTTGCTGACCAATGGAGATGTACATACAGTATGTAATTTAATTTTATACATAATTGCAACACACGATATTTAATTTTATAATGTAATTATAATGCATAAGATATGACTTTATATATAATTATGTTCTATAATAGTTAATCTTCTATATCATACTATATAACATGTTTAATTATAATATATTTAATTAATTAATTTTATTTAATTTATATACAATATTTAATATATTATATATTTAATATTACATATATATCTCACAAGGTTCAACCCCTCCCCTATATAACATATGTTACATCAGCTTTGCTTTACTTAAAGCCACATTGAACAAACACACACACAGTCCTGTCATTGTAGGTTTGAGCAGGTGCCTCTATTATAATAATATCATCAACACTCATGGCAATCATTGCGGTCTGTGTGTGTGGCAGTCTCCCTGGATTTGTGGGGAGCCTTCTGCTGATTGGTTCCTCATGAGGAATCTTGTTCTTTCTCTACCTGGGCGTTCAAGTCGTGGAGGAGCTATTTAATTTAGGAACCAAGCAGGACTTCTTTACCCTTGCTGTGTTACCCTGTATCACAGCTGACTGCTTTACTGCCAATAAAACGTCAAGGGCTCTGGTTTTACTGGGCGAAGTAGCGAGTGTCAAAGTCACTCCTGTTAAATATTAACATCATTTACGAAGAATATAATTAGAAATAAAATAAACTAGCACATAAAATTTGTGTCTTAATCATCCCCTGCCCTCGTTCGGATGGTGAAAAATGTCTTTCTCAGGACTAAATAGAGTTAGGGGGTAGAACTTTGAGGGTATGTAGCGATCTTCTGAGAACACAGGGGATGTTTGCCCGCAACTCTGAGATCTGAGTGTTTGGGGAGGTCAAATGAAGAGTGTATCAAAAACTTGTGCCCGTGTGTGTGTGTGTGTGTGTGTGTGTGGGTGGGTGGGTGTGGGGGTAATTCAGTATTAGAATAAATTAACAGAATAATATAATAGTATGGTTTTAGTTCTGAAGTTAAACCACATATTGATTCCCATATAGCAGCTATGCATAAATAGTGTCTGGGAGAGACTATCAAGAAGCAGCAGCTTTTACTCTTGAAGGATGGGAGGGAGATGCACATGGCAAAGGACTGTCAAGTGTCTCACCACATTCCATCAGGTAAGAGTTGTAACCGGGACCAGGGAGACGGCTCAGCCAATAAACAAGTGCAAGCAGGAGAACCTGAGTTGAGTCTTCAAAGCCCATGCAAAACAAAACAAAACAAAACACAACACAACACAACACGACAGGTGTAGTGGCAGATATTTGCAATCCCAGCACTGGGGGACAGAGAAGGATAGAGCATTGGACTTCTCTGGCCAGCCGGTCTGATCTAATAAACAAACTACAGGTTCAGTTAAAAGACCCTTTGAGAGCTCTGGGTTCAGTAAGAAGAGATCCTATCTCAAACTAAACCAACCAACCAAACACATAACCCACCCCCAAAGCAATGTAGTCAATCAAACACCGCTGCCACCAAATCCCAAAGTCGATTGTGTCTGATGAGGATACTCAACACTGTGACCTCCACACACATGCACACCTGCCCGTATGTGTGTGCCGAGGACTGATGCTCAAACATGGATATAGACACACACGCACATTGTGGTGGCTACTTTGGTTAGCCTGACACCTAGGAGCAGCTCTCTGTGGGTTCTTATTAGAGCTTCTTGAGAAGGGCATGCTTGGGGGGGGGATTATTTTGGTTACATTAATCCAGATAGCCAGACCCAGTCCGTGGTGGGTAGAGACAATAGGTGGATTCAGAACTCTAGGAAAAGAGCCAGCGAGCAAACAAGGAAGCCAGCAAGCTTGCACCCCAGCGCACATATGCATGCACCTGCTACTTCCTGCTTCTCTAAGGTGGATGCCATATGACCAGCTCCCTGGGCTCCGGCTTCTGTGATTTCCCTGCCTTGATGAACCGTAATCTGGAATTGTGAAACCCTTTCTTCTCATTTGCTTGTTTTCAGGTATTTTGTCCCAGGATTTGTAGCCAGAACACACACACACACACACACACACACACACACACACACACACACACGAGGCTTTACTTTATCTGTTCTGTATACACCTGTTTTATTTACTAGTGTGTCCTGATGGTAGAAATTTGGGCTGTTTCCTTTGTTTTTGCTACCGTGAGCTTTTGCCACGGTCATGATTGTATTCCTGGCACACGGTTGCCGAGATGTCTCCGGGACGTGTTTGTTTGTTTTGGTGATGCTTTTATTAATTTGTTTTCTGCCACATGTACGATGTTCATCACTGAAATCGTAGGCTCCTGAACCCACGCCGTGTGCTTGCCTGGTGGGAATGTTCAGTTGGCTTGGTTCTCTGCTGCTCCCCACAGTCATTCCCAGGTTCTTTGGTAAGAAAAGCTTAGTTGCCACCAGTTTATACGAGCCTGTGTTGTCAAGACTGTAACTCTTTAAAAGTTTAAATTTTCCTGAGGCTGAATAGTTTTGTTTATTTTAAAGGGAAAAGTGCATGTGGTTCAGGCTGGCCTTGAACTCATTGTTTAGGCGAGGATGACCATATGAACCCCCGTTCCTCCTGTCTCCACCTTCCAAATTTGGGGTTACATACATGTACCACTATATCTGGTCTACATAGTGTTGGGGATCAAAGCCAGAGCCTTCTGTTTGATTGGCCAACTGAATGGGTAACAGTGAATTTATCTGCCCAGCTTGAATGTCTTGTTTCTTTTAAAATTGACAGTGTGATGTGCCCTGGTAGTATTAGGTTCATTCTCTCAAATGTTTATGGCTTTTTTTCTTTCTGATGGGAAAAAGCAATATGTACAAAAGAGAAAGTACTTTGGCCATAAAGGAAAAGAAATCAGCTTTCATTTTAGGGAAATGAGGTGAATATCTGATTTCCTTTTAAGCAATTTCAGATTACTGGATATATTTATAATGGGTGGCGATTTTTAATCATTCCTAGTGTTTCTTATTTGCTGTTTGACTTAATGGGCCATTCAAATGATGCTTTAGCTAAATGTGTTGTTTTCAGTGGTCCGACAACAGCATCTTGTTATTATTAAGAGAAGCATATTGACTCTTAATGACCCTCAATCACTGGGTTTCTGTGGTGTTCTTCCATTCTGAGTCCTGTCCTCCTCTAAGTATCCTCATGATAGTGTGATTTTTATCAAATTACCATAAAGTTCTAGTTTGGGTGTATGGCAGTCATTTGATGCTTTGTTCTTTGCAATCTTTTAGAATGACCACATATTTAGCTCTTGCTAGTCCAAGAGAAACCATGCCCTTTGATCTAAAAACAAAAGGTTTAGATTTATTGCTGGAAGAAATGCAGAATTATAATGAATTGGTGTGTCATTTGAAAGTTAGGCTTATTTTCTCATTGCCATGTCTCTGTCCATCTTCCAGTGAGAGGTCACTGTTGGGTGGACAGAATAGAGGACCCTTGGGTTGGAACTTTGGAAGTGTGTGGCGCTATATAGCCCAGGCTCCAACTTGTATTCTTCCTGTCTGGGTCTCTAGAGTGCTGGGATCATAGGCATTGGTTGGGTCCTATATCTGATTATTCCATCCACTTGTGACAGAGTCCATGGGAATAAATTTCATCAAAATTCTTGTGGCTTTGCTCTGCATAGGTTCTGATAAATTCATGGCCAGAGTGTTTGTAGAAGAACAAGGGATTTTAATTTTGGCTTACAACAGTCCATGTATAGTTCCTTGTGCAGCTTGGCAAGGAGAGTTCTCACCAACACCAAGTGCCCAGGGAACTGGCCATGCCAAATCCACAGGGCTGCTGAGCGGGACAGTCCTCGCTTGCCAGACAGCTTGTCTGGCCAAGTATATAGAAGGTTGCCAGCGTCCTCAACCACGCCCTCCATCTTGTTCCCCTGCACACGGACCAATCCCACCCACCATGGGCTGGGCCCTCCCATTAACTAGGCAATCTCCTGCAGGGTTCCTGGGGACCTAATTCAACCACTGATTCTTTACAAATGTGTCCAAAGCCTGAACCCTCAACCATCGAATTGACACCTGAATCTAAGTATGACAGGCTTAAAAAAACGAAACAAGCAAAACAAATAACTCCCCTGCACTTGACTGACTTGACCCTCCGTTGATTCAATTTGCCCAAGAGCAAGTGACTATAATAGCAGGGAGGGGAAAGAGAGGGAGGTGGAAGGGAGGCTCCACACAGAGCCCAGTACAGCTGTTCAGAGTGCCTGGAAAGTCAAACCTGTGCAGTGGGAAAGAATGAAATGAGTCCAACTGATATTTTTGGCCGCTGTGGGTGGAAATAGGATTCAGGTGGTCGAATTCATCCCCTGTGGAGGAGAGGGAGGAGCAGACATGGCATACACTGCCTCCACTTTGCCTGGTGGTCTACCTCCATCGCTGTGTCCACAACTTCCCAGGGGAGGAGGTGTCAGTCTTGAGCATTTGGTTTTTGCAATTTCCTCTTTGGTCTTTTTTCATGGCTGTTTAGTGTTGGTTACATTTCACAGTGGGCAGAGCGATTTGGGGCCAAGCACATATTCTCCTAATACTATAGAATCTGGTTCTTAAAGGACATCTTCCAAAGGACGTCTTCATTTTCAAGAATGGAGGGATGGTAAGTCATGGATCCCTCACTTCTTACTACATTCTAAGGAATCTTTCTTGTGTTTGTGAGTTCCTGGGAGGAAGGCAATCAATTTGAGATAATTCATCTCTAGTCTACTATTGATCTGGCTGACACATTGTAGGAGAATGGAATAGATAGCAATGAATCTCTAAAACAAGAACTAAATTGGATCTTTGATTAAGGCTGATTCTACATAGACATACATGACAGATATTTTCCTCATTTTAAAATTGTTCAAGGTAGTTTTAATTAATTCAAATTAATGTCATCATCTGTGGAAGTGTTCAATGACACATCAAGTGTCTGTGCTTTTACATGAAAAGGGATCATTCCTGCCAATTTTCTAACAGAAAACCAGAGAGTTGCTTAGGATATAGATTAGGACGTTCATGTATGGTCTCCATACATCAGGAACTTCATAGAA
This sequence comes from Typhlomys cinereus, assembly GCA_023101885.1. Taxonomy (NCBI): domain Eukaryota; kingdom Metazoa; phylum Chordata; class Mammalia; order Rodentia; family Platacanthomyidae; genus Typhlomys; species Typhlomys cinereus. Next base: position 810,382 of record JALPQD010000087.1, on the reverse strand, counting down.
GAAGCGCACATTTTTAGATTTCTTCCTTCTCCCATGTGTGGAAGTCTGTCTGTTACAAGAGAAACACATTCTCAAAGAAATGTTAGCACATATTCAAATCATTTTCAACTTTCGTTTTTTTTTTTTGCTGTATTCATTTGGAACTTGTCAAGATTTCAAGAGAAAGAAACTACTCTCTAATTAGCGCTGGAGGTGGTGTGGTGTGTGTGTGTGTGTGTGTGTGTGTGTGTGTGTGTGTGTGTGTAGAAAGGAGAGACAAAAGTAACAACAATTAGGGCTTTTTTCTTCATTTAATATCGTGATTCTGTGTGGTGAGTTTTCTCAGGCACACTAACCAAATCAGATTTTCCCTGCAACCTCAGGTTTATTTACTTGGTTGACAGATGTCTCGGAGATGTTTGGTTGTCTTGTCTTCCTTCCTGGACTACTGGATCTCTGAGAGGTTTAGAATATTTGTTCTGGATTTTCTTCCAGATTTTGAAAACTGTAATAGCTCCTTTGGAGCGTAAATGGTATATGACTTCAGTTAAGTTCTAGATTGTGGTCCTATTTAACGGCTCTTTGACAGTGCTGGATGTGTTCAGTCCTGCAGGATGGGCCAGTGGATGTGAACTTTAAGAGGTTCAGAAAGTAAAAGAACCTACAGTACCAATCAGGATGGAGCCAAGGGCGGTGCAGGAACAGCAAAACTGAAAACAACAACAAACCATAATTCAGAACATCAGAGACCCTACATTAATCACCTGGAACCAGACCAGCCAAATCTTTCCCCATCCTAAAGCTCAGGAAAATGTGAGGAAGAGGGGGCGGTAAGATTGTAAGAGCCTAAAGATGGGGAGGAGCAACGATATGCAAGATACTCCACACAAGTTAGGGCTGCAGTAGCCATAATCAGACTTTGCATGACCTGCACGGTGACTGACATGTCAATGACCCCCCCCCCCAAAGTCTAGCATGGATCACTAGGTTCCTTAGAGGCAAGGGACGAACAGTCACAATAGTGTTCCCATACTAAAGGAGAGCCCAAGAAAGGGCTCTGAGCAATGCCACTGAGTCCTTACACCTCACTAGAGTGGAGGACCCAGAGGGAAGTTTGACTTTCACACTAAAGGATGCTCCAGGGAATGGAAGGGGGAAGGGTGGTACTGGGAGAAAGGGAGGGAGGGTAGTGAAAGGAAGGGGAAAAGGGGGGGATGGTACAAGGGGGACTGGGGAAGGGTGGAGGGAGGGAAGGGACTAGGATACCTATTAAGCTTGTATGATTGGGAAAATAAATAAATAAATATAAAAGAAAGAAAAAGAAAGTCTTCCATTCACACTGCCACTACACTGCATGAGAAAGCAAGGAGTACCATCAGGCAGGGTGTAAGTACCACCCCCAACACACCCCACAGAGCCAGCACAACCCTGAAAGATCTTGTAGTAGTACCGGCTGGAAAGTTAAAACCCACAAGAACCCTCATGTTAAGGCGTGTTTCCCTAGGGGCAAGGGCTCTCTCCCGACCGACCATTGTCCCTTCTTAAAAGTTCTTGAAGTGCATCATGTCCAAGCATATGAAGCTGTCTTGGGGCTGAGAAATATAAAAAGGCAGAAAGGGAAAGAAACACACAGAGATCAAAATAGAGAGAAGAGGGAGGTTGAAGCAGGAGGGAAAATGTATCACTTCCCAAAGGGAGAACTCACTGCCTAGTCCTGCTAAACTTTATTTATAACCAGGAGCCTGGGAATCTGTATACACATGTAGGACTTCTGATTGGTTGGAAGGAGAGGTAGGGTATGGGAATGCTCTCCTAATTTCCAGTGCATGATCAGATGACCAGGCTGAAAACCAGAGAATCAACATTCCTGATATCTAACGTGGGCCAGATAGAGAATCTGTACATGATATGCTTCCATTATAAACAGAAATCTCTAAGGTTTTGTGCTGTGGCCTTATTTTTTGAGGGGCTCCAGAAAGCTCCAGGGGGTTAGATGCCAGTGGGCTTCTGTACTTCCATTTTCCATGGACAGCTCATGATTTTAATTCCTCAGCCTCCCTCTTCCTCCTCCTCCTCCTCCTCCTCCTCCTCCTCCTCCTCCTCCTCCTCCTCCTCCTCCTCTCCTCCTTCTCCTCTTCTTCTTCCTCCTTCTTCATCTTCTTTTTAAGCAAGTGGCACCCCGAAACACCACTTTCCATTAGTGGGCTCTCTACATTCATGCACTGCTTGAGGTGGAAACACAAAGGAAAAGCATCCAGTTTCTAGAGGAAATAAACATACGTGCACCTCATAAACCAGTAACTCACGCTTCTTGCAGTCCCCAGCAAGTCCCTGCCGAAGCGCACCAGAATGGAGTGAAGACCTTTTAGACAGGATTGTAGTGAATTACGATGTGTGTGTGCATGTGTGCTTGTTATAAACCAATCCAATACCCACCCACGATCCAAGATGAAGTCACTTGTGATATGCACAGGTATCAGGATTATCTGTAGCAATATAAATGAACAAGCAACGAAATGCACCAAAAGACATGAGTGGACCATTGCAGTATAAGCCAGTTGTGATGACAGATAGTCAGTATGCATTGAACTTTAGTAGTTGACAGCAGAACATCGCCTGTATTGGGGTGTATACCATCTATCTGCCCTGAGTTTCTCTATAAGCATAATTGATTTAAAGAAACTGAACTATTAACAGTGAGATTGAGGCTTGATTACAAGTATGGACATTCAAAGAGTTTCAGGGTCTGACTGAAATTTGCAAGAGCAAGGTAAGTCTCTCTGAGTCACGTGAGTTGTTTGTTTTTATTTTTTTAATTTATTCAATTGTGCGTGTGTACGTGTGTGTGTATGTATGTGTGTGTGTAGAACCGCGGGTGAATTCGGGAACCACCATGGACAGCCTCCACCTCCTCATTTACTCTGCCCTGGGATTCACAGGCTCCACCCTACCAGGACCAGAAACGCAGGCCGCCCCCGCTTCCGCCCGGCGTCTATACGTGGGGTCTAGAATCCGAACTCAGGACCTTCCGCTTACAAGGCAGAGGTTTAACTTCTGAGCCACCTCTCCAGCCCCATGTGTGTTGTTTGTTTATTCAGCTGTGAACTTGTCATCTTGTTCCCTGCAGTGAGCCGAGAGTCCTCCTCCCATGGTCAGTATGGTTGTGGGCATAAAGTATGGCTGGAAAAGAAGCTTTATGTCTGAGTACCACACCTGGCATAAGGTCACCATGCATGCATGTGACTGCGTGTGCCAGCATGTGTTACATACTAATCAGTGTAACAAGGGGCGTGGTCGAGTTCAACACCAGCCAAATACCTAGCATGTCCTCTATCCCCTGGCCCTATGAGTCTAAAATGCTGGTGGTCATAAACTGGAATAAAAAAAATCTTCATCTTGGCATGTGGGAGATTTGTAATCACATTTGTGTTCTCCAAGTGCTGCTGCTTGATTGGAGATTAGCGTGTGGGTGGATTGACCTCCCTTGTAAGAGCTGTTGTTTTTGCACTGAATGTGTGAAAAACAAATTTCAAATAGCTGCCCTCCTGCACTCATCTTGTGATTCATATTATCACCTTTTAGGTTTCTCAGCAATAACGGTGCTTGTGAAACTCACCCTGGCTTTCTAGCCCTCTCTCTGTCTTCCAAACATCCCTCCCCCCACTCCCATCTTCTGTGGGGACAGAATTTCCTGCCAATGAAAGGGTTATCTTGTTCACATTTCTCTTGCTGTGCACGTGCAATTTCTTGATGGGCTTGTGTTCAAGTCCCAAGAATATCTGGAAAAAGAGAATGGAATCTTCTGGGCTCTTTGCACGCAGGTCATTTGTAATTCCTAGATGTGTGTGGGGAGAAACACCATATTGTATTTTTCTCAGCTTTAAAATTTATTGGGCATACATTTTCTAAATAAAGATATTTCTCTAGTATTAAGATTCTTTTCATGATGAATGTTTTTAGTGTGTCTCATATACAAATATGACAATCTTTTCTGGTACAACTGTCAGAGTTCGACAGATACAATTTTATTTCTTACCCAAGTTTAAAAGTTCCTCAATCAAAAAATGATGCAGGTGATTAGAGCTTATCTATACTTTCAGACTGTGGTGTAAAATAAATGCCAGAAGCTACTAAGTAGAGCTTACTGGGTGGGGTTCCCTTTATTTGACCTGTTTTAAATTAAGTTTGGGGTGAGGGTGGAGAAAGCAAATAACAGGGTTCTAAGTCAGAGGCAAGTGCAGTGCTGATTTCTGTGTTTTCGAGGTCTTTGATATTTTATATAGGATAAATATAAATCATTCTATTTTCTGTAGCATAATGCTTTGTTTCATCATAGGTACCACTCATGTTTAATTTGTCAACTTGATGTCATTGCGATTAGTAAAACACACTTCTGGGTGTTTCCAGAGAGGTTAACTAACAGAACTAACCAGTTCTGATGGTATCAGTCAGTGCCTTGGGGGCCCAGGCGACTTCAAGGGAGGCATCTTCTTCTGTGTGTGGAAGTGTTACGGGGTCCCTCTGGGGTCTGTGTGTGGTGTGTCCAGGTTCTTGAAACCAGATCACATGTAGAGGATTAAGGTAGAGTTATTAGAGAAGAGAAAGAATGGAACTCACAAAGTGAATCCTTGAGGAGCAAGAGAGCCCTGGAGAACTCATGGACTTCAGGCATGGAATCCATGAGGGGTGAGAGATAAATCAGATAGGAACTCACAGACTCCAGATGTAAAATCCCACGAGGGCAAAGGGAGCCAAAGATGGCTGCCAGGGTCTGGAATATTTATACCGTAGTCAGGCACGGGAAAAGTGACGTTTCCTCATTGCTCAGCTCCAGTTTCTGTAACCCTGACTGGAACTTTTGGTCCTTCACATCTCATTGGTCTGTTCATGTTGGGGCCCAACCCAGTTGATCTTGAGCCCAAGGGAGAACTAATGTCCACATTCTTTCATGAATTTAGGTTGACAGTTCCTCTGAATCAGTAGAGTGTGTTCCTTCAGGTTCATCCTAGCAGAGACACCCCAACATGGCTGCTCTAAAACTGCCTAAGAAGGATTCTCAGAGTTTCTCTATCTTTCTGCTTCCGGGCTCTCATGGTGTGAGCTGTTTTGCTCTGTCAGGATGGGGTGAGATCTCTGAGCCAAATCTTTCCTCCTTTAAACACGTGTCTGAGGCATTTATCATGGGGACACCAAGGCCGAGCAGAGCAGAAACTCCAAACAAGAGAAGTGAGCTTGTGGCTGTGACTTCCCGGACATGTGATTTCTGATTCTCTGGAACTGGCTTGTGGGAGGAATTTGGAAATGTTTGGAGAAGCAGGATAGCTTCCAGTGTTATAAGTAGAGTATAATGGGGAGTAAGTAGAGTTGGGGCAGGGTATGTGGGGAGGTGGGGAGTGGGGACTGGACAGAAGACCAGATTGCTGGACAGAGCCATGAACACTGAAGACTCTGCTCAGAGGTTTGGGCAGGTAATGAAGACTGTCTTGGGAACAGGACCAGAAATCACACATCTGACATTTTGGCAAAGCATTTCTCCTCATCTCGTCCAAGACCTGAGACTGTCAGTGAGACTGATTTGAGACTAGGAGGGAATTTCCTGCCAGCACAGCAGTTAGGACCGTGGAATAGTCACTGTTGGCTGCTGTCAGTTGGCTTTATAACGGGAATTGGAAGCAAAAGGAGAAGAAGCCGAGAAGCAACCAGTCTACCCGGAATCTCACCTCCTTGAGAGTGGTGGACTTTATGCCGGAATAACTGGGAGGATGACTGCAAGGTATTTCAGGAATTGGATGGACCCCACCCATCACTGGCTTCTGGGTGTAGAGGCCCCTGGTTCCCTGCCTGCACTGGAAAGCTAGAAAAGTGTTTCCCTGAGCTCAGTCACCTGGACACTGGAGGTGAGGAAAAGGCCCTGGGTGCTTCTCAGGCTGGTAGCAGACTGGCATCAGTCACTAGTGATGGTGTCACAGGCAGGCATAAAGCAAGACTTTTTGGTTCCTGGAGGCTTCCGCCCAGATTCCCAGGGAAGGTTGGGAGGCCTGACTGTGTGTGGCAGCACAGGAGCCTGAGTAGCCTTGGAGAGGGTGATGTGGGAAGCTATGAGATGAAGCTATTGCCTCTTCTTCCCCACAGTCAGCCTTCCTCCTTCTCCCCACCTGAGTGTGCAAGTCACTGAGACATAGCAAGGTTCCCTGTGGTGGTCTATAGCTGAGCATTTGCTGGAGCGTGGATGATGTACTGAAGAAAGCCACGTCCCTACCGGCCACTCGCCTTGCTCTACATGACTCCTCACCGCTTCTCAGGGAGGTGCGGCACCTCTTGAGAGCTTGACCCTGTGAGAAAGAAGGTGCCCCAGTTTCTTCTCTCACCCTCTTTAGTCACATCCCTTTCAACCACACCAGAAAAATATGTTGTTCTGGTGGCCACATATCTAGTTTGTCCAAGGATAAATATGTTGTTCTGGTGGCCACATATCTAGTTTGTCCAAGGAGATATTTGAAAATCTGTTGATTTTATATCATTCTCCTGAGTATGGCCTGTGAAAGCATCCCTTGGCTATCTTTTGTTTTCTTAACTATCTGGGCAGAGACTTGGTGAATCTTTACTACTTGAATTAGTCAGTTCCAGTTTCAGAGAGACATTTTATCTAAAATAAATAAATAAATGAATAAACAAACAAGCAAAAATAAATAAACAAACAAACAAACAAACAAACAAATAAATAAATAAATAAGGTGGGGAGGACCTGAGGAAGACACCTTTAACCCCAACACACATGTATACAAGGTCCTGGGCAAATCTTCTACTTAAAATTGTGCTTTGACCCTGAGGCATCGGATAGAGGGGGTCTCCTGGTGCCTGTAGGCTGTGAGGAAGGAAAAATATAAACTGTTGAAGAACTGCTAGCATAAATTGAGATGGAAAATTAAGGAAACCCTAAAGGCAGTCATGGAAAGACATTTCAAAGGTACCACCCCACCCCACCAGGGTGGTGGACCCTCTGCAGTTAGTAACCTCTGCTTTTGTTTCTGGAAAGTCCCACTTTGCTTGCTCCTCTTCTGCCCTGTTTTAGTATAAAATGCAAGTACAAGCTGAGCTCGGGGCTGGAGTTTTGGAGGATGATTTTGGCGCCAGACCACTGGAGAATTGAACTCTCCTCTGCCAGCTGAATTATTCCAGAGTAGTGCCTGCAGCAGGGGTCTTGTGAGCAGACTGGTGGTGCATTTGTACCATTGAAACACCACCTTACTGAGAACTTGAACAGACCCAGGACACAGAAGTGTGTCTGCTGTGGCTTGAATGTGAGCTGTCCCCCACAGGCTCCTGTGTGTGTAGCCTTAGCTGATGCTGATGTTTGGGAAGGTCTTGGCAACTTTAGGAGGGAGGACCTTGCGGAGAAAGCACGTGGCAGGTGGTGAGCCTTTAGGTTGGGTGGCCCCACTCCATTTCTGCTAGCAGTTTGCCCCTGCACTTAGTCTCCTGCTCCTTTGCATCCATGATGACGGTTGTGACCCGAGATACCTCTTGCTTCTGCCACCCACCATGCTTTTTCCTCCACAATGGACTTTATCTTCCCTGTGGAACCATAAGATGAATACATTTCCTTTATCTTCCCTTAAATTATGCTTGAGTATTGTCTCACAGAAGCAGAAGGAAAGAGGAAGTGTAACAATCCTATTCTTCAGGGTCACTGGGGAATTAAAGAACAATGCTTTCCAGCCATATAGTGGCTGTACAAGGCAACACTTTTCCATCTTGTAGAGTGAGACTAAACTAAGCCCTTGACTTTTTGTGGCCCAGTTGCCACTCATAGACAGAGATCTTCTTGGACCGTGTTTTTTTTTTTGATTTGTAGATGTGGCTGTCTGTGGGGAGGAGGGAGGTGGTCTGTCATTAATGTCTAGGATGGAATCCATCCTAATCCTGTGAAGATGTTTCAGACGTCAGAGCTACATGCTGACTCAGCTACTTGGAATAGTCCCAGGGGACGCCAATGGGGATGGTGAGATCGCGAAAGATTCACTTGCATCTCAGTAGCAACTGAACCACATTCGAAGCATATGCAAAGCCAAGTTGTAGGCTGGTTAGCGACAGACAATAGGAGATGTGAGTTTATATGTAGGGTCGGAAGCCAGGTAAGTTTTACAGGTGTAGATAGTGTAGAGAGAAAAGAAAATGGATTTTCAAGAGCGTCTCTGGTCGCAGGAGCATTCGCTTGAGTTGAAATGCTTGGCAAGTAGCCTCCCATGCGACTCTGGCTTCTCTAGGCTGTGCCTACCCATCAGCCTTGGTGATGGAGTGTAACCCAGGGGCACAGCGTTTCTGTTGTGTTGAGGTCCTGATGGCATGAATGGAGGCCTGGGAAGCACAGGATGCATTGCTGCTGGTGAATGACAACCTCCTTTGCATCTCATTCATAAACCACTTGGGCACACATAGTGAGCCATGGGTGTATGTGTATATATGCACATGGGTGCATGTTGGGTGCACATATACATGTGTATAGAGGCCAAAGATGTCATGGTTTGAAATGTGTCCCCCACAGTCTCATGTGTTTGGCAAGGTCACGGCACCTTTGAGAGGTGGAGCCTTGCTGGAGAAAGGCGGTCACAAGAGGTGGGTCTTGAGGTGGGTGAGTCCTACCCTACCTCCAGGAGAAGTCTGTCTTTGCAGCAAGAGTCTCAGCCTCTCGGATGGGTGTGACATAGTCCGTCTCTAGCCTTTGCCATGAGAGACTGTATATCCCCTCTGGAAAAGTAAGCTAAATAAATCTCTCTGAAGTTGTTTGACTTTGAGTGCTCTCTCACAGCAATAGTTAAGAGTAACCGTTACAGGCATCTTATTTATTTATTTTTGAGTTAGGGTCTCTCTTTGAAACTGGAACTCAGTGATTCAGCTAGATGACTGACCAGTAAGTTCCAAAGAGCCTTCTGTCTCTCTCTGGCTGTTGAGGTATACATTGCACACTGGATTTTTTTTTTATTTGTTTGTTCTGTTTTGGTTTGTTTTTTAATGTGGTAGCTGAGGATCCAGGTACTTAGATTCTCAGTCTTGTGGATTGAGCACTTTACCAACTGAGTCACTTTCTCCAGCTCTCCGCAGAAGACAGACTGTTAAGAATCTTTAAAATCTTCAAGGTCTTGTTTGCCAAGGAAAAGCAGGAAAATATCAGCTTTTCCTGGGGTGGGAATCGAACCCAGGGCCTTGACCATGTGAGATAAGCGTCCTATCATTGTGCCGTGTGTTCCTCCCCCCAGAGAACATGCAGCGTGTTTCCTGTTCTTCAGAAGCGCTTATGTCAGCGTAGGGTACCTGAGGTTCTGGGTCTGCTCTGCCCCTGGGGTGCTCTCTGGGTGGTCGGTCTGAGGCAAGAGGCTTTGCTCATAGGCGACCCATCCCGGGCTGTGCAGCTCACTAAGAAGCCATTGTCTTCCCACCAGCATTGAATTTCATCCAGGTTTGTAGAAAGCTATTCCCATCCAGAATCCAAGGCTCAGACAAGTTTCTCTTTGCTTCCCATGATGTGCGAAGGGAGGTAAGAAAGGTATCTTTGCTTGTAATTGAGCAACAGCGGGTCATTGGAAAGGATTTCCCTTCCCCTCCCCTTGGTAGACTCTGCAGGAAGCAGCCTGGTGGAGGTATCATCCTTTGCAGCACCCACTAGAGAGGAAGCGCCTCTCCTAATTGTCCTGCGTAGGCCTTGGACCCTCCAGTGACCCTGGATTGCTTTCCGCTGTCTGCTAGTCCTGTGGTTGCAAACTTGAGATCTAGGATAATGGTGGTGACGGCTACGCATCCTTCTTCGGAAAGTATTGACAGGAGCCAGGCAAGACTGTGGCTAGACAGGAGTGTTCAAAGGAGCAAGCAAGACCATATGCTGTTTTTATCAGACTACAGAAAATGTTCAAGTCGAGTCCATTTCCAGCTCTGCAGTTTTGTATATTCCGCCCCTGGATCTGTAAAACCGAACTTTGTCTGTCTCCCATGACACTTTACAGGACTCGTTCTCACACTGCTTTTCCTCTTGTGCACGCTTCCATCACCAGGAAGAAAGCTGAGCTTCCTCATCAGATCCAGGGGTGCTCTACATTTTGCAAAAAAGTTCCATTTGCTGTGCTCCCCAGAGCAACAGACTATCCATGAGAGATCGCTCCATATTTGTTTTTCTGGGCAGAGAAATACTTGGGGGTATGAAAATCTTCTCGAATGACACCATTTGGCACAGCGCCTCTATTTACTTGTGAGGTTAGACTTAGTCACGGGTGAGGTGTATCCAAATGAAGTGGTGTTAACAAGTGAAACAGAGTATCGAAAGTTTCATCAGACTTTCCCATGGTCAGATAAAGCCAGTGTCCCTCATGGAATTTGGCTTTTCATTGTATTTCTGATGTACCTCACAGATGTACCACTGAACAAGCTTTAATTGCATGTGTGTATGTGTGTGTGTGTGTATGTGTGTGCATGTGCAGTGTTTTTATACATAGTCATGTATGTGTGCACATGCATGTGCAGGCATGCATTGAAAGTGTGGATGTACAAAGTGTTCGCATACATGTTTATGTATGCACATGTATGTGCAGGAATATGCAATACACGCATTGTACATGTTCATACGTGTATATATTTGAGCAGGCACACATGCACACATGTGCAGGTGAACATGTTCATGTGTTTGTATATGTACATAGGCAACATGCACATGCATACATGAGTACATGTTCATATGGGTGCAGGCAAACACATGTATAGCATTCTTGTGTACATGTTAATGTGTGTGCACATGTGTATATGTGTTTAGGCAAGAGACTGATGCTGGGTTTCTTCTTCAATCACTCTACCTTATTTTTTGGAGACAGGATCTCTGGCTGTACCTGAAGTTCACTGATTGGTTAGGCTGCCAGCCAATGAATCCCAGCGTTCCTCCCATCTCTGCCTCCTGGGCGCTGGGATTATAGGCTGCATTGCTGCACCTGGCGGCTCCCGGATGCTGGGGATTCAGACTCGGGCCTTCCTGCTTGTGTGGCAGGCACTTTACCAGCTCAGTCGTCTTCTCAGCCCCTTGTGCACACTTTTCAAGGCTCCTTAAAACACCGATTAATTAAAACCAGGTGTGAGTTGGTGAGACTTGAAAGGTGCTTGGGCAGCTGTAGCCGAAGGAGATTCCGAAGGGAGACAGTCAGCCTTCTCATCCTCACTCTTGCCATCTGCCCTGCAGCACCAGCCATGCCCTGCGTCCACAGGGTTCTTCCAGAGATACCAGCACTGGGTAGATAGTTTGCGCTTTCACAATATCTTGCTGATGACCCAGAGCACTGCGGCGTGAGGAATTATGTGTGGACTTTGGCTCTGTAGTTACGCCGACCCTCACTTCTCTCTCCTTGGTTGCGCTGACCACTACAGTTGGGTAGTTACAGCTCAGACAACAGCTGTTTCCCCCCCTTGCCGCCATTCCAAGTCTTTTTGGGGACCACCCCCGCCTCCCGCTTGATGGCAGCGCCTCTTGCCTGCCTGTCTCCTCCTCTCCGCAGATTTAGTTCTTTGTCGCTTTGTGTTCTATGCTCTTCTACAGCCGTGCACGTTCTCAGCCTCCAGTCTCTGTTTCCACTGATCAGTTCTGATCCTTGTTGGTCTTTGGTCTGTCTAGTCCTGTATGTTTACGCAGGAAAAACTGGTGACTGAAAGGTGCATACAAGGGAGACAACTCTTGCACTTTCAAAAGTGGTGCGGCTGCAAATGAGCTCAGTGAGTGGCCTGGAAGCCCTGGACACTGCCTAAACTAGGCATGGGGTAGACATCTGGAATCCCAGAACTTGGGTAATGGAGAACCCGGGTTCAAGGTCACATTCATGTATACAGTGAACTCCAGGTCACTCTAGGCTGCAAGAGGCCCTGCTTGTCTTGAAAAAGTTAAAACAGAAGAAAGAGATAAAGTTATGTAGAGAGAATTGCTCTGTTTCTAATGCACATGCTTTTATTAATTGGTTGAAAGTTGATAGTTCTTTACCTTTGGGGGGACTACAAGTATTTCTTGAGTCATTGGTTAAGGGGAAGAGGTCGATATCAAATCAGCTATCTTCCCACTCTATCAGATTTCTATATAAACTGAAATGGGAGCGGAAACTTTGAGAGTTCCGAAGCAGATTTTTAGGGTGTATGCAATTAGAGGGGCAATAAGGATCACCAGGAGGGTGCTCTACATGGCCAATGTCTCGATTTGACAGGTGTCCCCCACAATCTCATGTGTTTGGGAAGGTCATGGCACCTTTGAGAGGTGGAGCCTTGCTGAAGGAAGGTGGTCCCAGGGGGTGGACCTCAAGGTGGATGAGTCCCACCCTACCTCCTGGAGAAGTCTGCTTGTGCAGGAGTCTTGCAGTTCTCAGTCTCCAGGATGTTTGCAGTGACGTAGCCTGTCTGTAGCTTCAGCCAGTCGGCCGTGCTGCCTCCGCCATGAAAGCCTGTATCTCTCTTCTGGACCATAAGCTGCATAAATCTACCTTTCTCCTTTAAGTTGCTTGACTTTGATTGTTCTCCCATAGCGACAGAAAAGAGTAACTAGTAGAGTCATGTCTGGAGAACAGCAGCCAATATCTCATGTTCACGTGCTGGGCTGGCTGCCTGGGATCATTTCACAGTGTAATCACAGCCCAAAGCTGATCAGCACTGTTCAGTTACCCAGACTCTAGGGCTCCTAAGGGCCTTTTGATATTTGCTTTATTTTTCTGAAGACCTTGCCAAAGTTTTCTTTTCTCTAATTTTTAACTCATCAGGCCTAAAATCTAAGAACGAGGATTCAGCCTTATTTTGGACAGGTTGGCAGAGGTCATACCTATTGTGTACTATTGAGGGGTGGTGTTTTAAGGTCAAATTGCATTATTTGACACTTAGATTAAATTAGATTAAAGTGAGCCTTTCTCTAAAGTATCGAAGTCAGCTTTTTTTTTTTTTTGTAAGCTGATGATGTTATAAAAAGGATTTGGGGGTAAATATTGAGCTTGTTTAGACTTTGGTAGCCAGTAAATTCTCTTGGTAAGGTGTTTTCTGTGGCCATTAGAGGTGGTTGGTGTTGGAATCTAGATGAATCAGTAGCCAGGCTTGCCTTTGTCTGGGTCTTATTCTTGCCCCTTTTGAAGCAAAGAACTTCTTTCCAGGAATATCTTTTTGTCTTTGTACACTTTTGAGGAAGAAACCTTTTTTTTTTTTTTAAGAAAAAAACAGATGCTCAAAAGTTGCCATAATCTTCCAGTTTTGAGAAATGATCATCTTAGAATCCAAACCCAAATAACCAAAAACTCAAAGTACCTTGAAACCGTAAGAATCCCCCCCACAATAGTAGTACCTTGGTTCTGTCGTCTCTCAGAGAAATGTTTTGATGTCTCCTTTTTGCTTCTTTTCAGAATAAACCTTTATATTCTAGGGCTTTGTGAAAAATACCTTTGATTCTCACATGGCCTCTTCTGCTGAATTGGAAAATTCGGTTCCATTCTCTTAGCAGGTAAATAGCCTTCAAACCATTCATAGTTCTGACAGAGCGAGGAGAGGTCGAATGCATTAAATATGCTCCAAGTCAAGAGAGGCCAATCTTTTGCTGTTTTCAAGTGGTTCTTTTCCCTCTCTTCCATCAAGGGCTCCTCTACAATGGGGCTTTAATCAGCCTCATTGATTTAAAGCTAATTTGCACTTGGCTTCAAGGTTAAGGTCCAAGGTACCAATCTGAAGACCTTTACAGCAGAAGGCAGAAGGGAAGGCCTTAGGTGTATCATATTATCTGCAGGGCCCAAAGTGGCAGTTCTTCAGGGCTGTGCATTAACTATTGGCAGAGGGACGGGAGGGAGCTGCAGGAAGCCGGCTTCTCTTCTGTGGTAACATAGCCCCTGCCGGCTGAGGGGGACCCACTGATTCAGCACGTAGACCCATCTATTGGCTGCAGTGATTCTGGTGACTATTGGTGTCTGCTTGGGTTCAATTTCATTTCTACCTCATTGCTGATTCCATCTGTAATAACTTTTAACATTTATTTTTCCCAAAGGGAGAGAAAAAAACCCTCCTTGTCTGTATTTTGCAATTAAGAATGTGATGAAATATTCAGTGTGTGTCTCTCCAGCCTGACTCAATTCTTTTGTTAACTTTATCAGATAAACTATAAAATATTAACCAGGCTCACTGTTGGAGCATGTGCAGATGGTATACTATTTACCAGGCATATTTTGAATATACACTTAACTTTATACATTGAATTAGCCATTTTGTGGCTAATTGGCTCCCCTCGATTTCAAATGGTCGCCATAAGCATTCAAACCGCTGCACACTGTACAACATGGTATTTATTTGTAGGTGACATAGAGTTAGCTATATGGGTAATAAATCACATTTCCTTCAAATTTAGCCTCACAAAATCCAAATTAAGCTGAAATAATGCTATTTTCAATAACATTATGCCAAGTAGCAACATGAAAGATCTTTGCTTTCTCAAAATTTGGGGACTATCTACAAAGGTAACAGTGAATGTTGCCTACTCCCCAATCCTTCAGACAACTTACCTTAAATATCCTTAGTCATATCCCTCCTGCCATTCCCAGATGTGCTGGGTCAATAGCTACGTAATACTTCATTTCAAGCAGTATTTTTTTAATTGCGAATTCTCAAATGTGGTTTAGATTGAATCAAGGTCAAATTCTAAACCATGATATAAAGCTCATTTTAATTAGCAACCGTGAAAAGACTTTATTTTTTTTTCAACTGAAGAACAAAAGTCTTTATGGGCGAGCTGCTGAAATATCTCAATGGACCTGCTCAGTGGAGTCCAGAGTCCCACCAGGCGCCTGACGCTCGGTAGCACCACGGAGCTCAGCGTCTGTCTAGGGAGGAGAAAGGAAAGAAAGGAAGCAGTTATCTTGCAGGGTGATATTCCACAAACAAGGGGCTGCGGGGATTGAGAAGAGAGAGTATCCACCCTCTAAGGGAACAGGGCACAGGGTGCCAGTGTTGTAGTTACTCTTCTGTTGCCACGAGACCACATGCGTACAACCAGCTTTGGCAAGAAAGGAGATTTATTTGCCTTATGGCTCCAGAGGGGGGATGTATCGAATCCATTACGGCACAAAAGACACAGCAGGTGACAGAAGCTGGAGTGGCTCAGGTGACTGCAGGTATCATGGAAGTATTTAGAGGAGGAGACAAACTGCAAGAACAGATGGCTAGCAGAAGTAGGTAGGGGCTACCCAACCTCAAGGCCCGCCCCCTGTGACGTACCCTCCTCCAGCAAGGCTCCACCTCCTCTAGGTACCAGGACTTTCCTGAACATTAACAAGGGTGCAGACACAGGAGCTTTGGGGGACAACTTACATCCAAAACAGGACAGTCAGGAAGGACAACTAAGTCCCCTGAGGTTCCCAGAAATGACTCAGAGAGCTGAATGGGAAGGAACAGAATTCAGTTGTGTTCAACATTGGGCGATGGCGGGCATTGTGAATGAGTCATTCCGAGTAAGGGGCAGTATTTTGAGCCACACATTGGCAAACAGGAGGAGCTGAGCAGTTATGCACAGGAATCGTGCATGCAAGTTTGAGCCAGTGTCCAGGGGTGGGGCTGGATTTGTGCCTCCCTGTATGTTCAAAAGCGGTTTTGTGAGACAATTCATTTCCATCCATGTCTTGGTTGATTTTAATCATCACTACATGAAGTAGGATCATGCAACATTAAATGTCAACTCCTAAAGAGAGCAACATATACTGAGATTTAGGAAACTGGAGATTTGTCCTTAAATGAAGAGAGAGGAGTCTTACTTAGATGCCGATGGACAGCGGCTTTCTAGGGAGTCTTCTCATGTTCAAGACTTTCTCCACAGAAGGAACTAGTGAGTTAGGTGTGCCTAAGCCCGCGTTCATATTTGGGGAACACTACTTCTAAATGCTTTAAGCTAGAGGATTTGAGAAAAATTACAAAAGGCAGAATCTTTCTTTTTCTCTTTTTCTTACTCTCATTTCTTGTTCTCTCTTGCTCTGCTGCTGTTTCTTCCATTCTCTCCCTCCCTCTCTCCCCCTCTCTTTTTCTCTCTCTGTTCTTCCTCATCCCCAAGTTCGTCCATCCTAGCAAAAGGGTTTCTGACATTCTCCCACAGTAGGTAGTAATATTCTCATGTGAGAGAATATTACTCTCTCTGTACCCAGAAGAAAATGGAGTGTTAGATTCTCAGGACAAAAAGAAGGGCTCTGAGGAACAGACCGTGGCTCTTTCCACTGCATTATCTCCTTTTATATTATCACTGTTTTGTGTCAACCTAGCATAACAGTCACAGGCTGGGCCATAATTTTAGCTCTTCATTTTCTTGGGAAGGTGTCTCTATGTGACATAAGACTTAATATTAAATCAATTCATATGCTTGTCCTTTTTTAAAATATATTTTTATTTTAATTATTATTTATTCAATTGTGCATGTGTGCGTGCGTGTATGTATGTGTGCGTGTGTGCGTGTGTGTGTCTGTGTGTGTAGAACCACGGATGAATTCAGGAACCACCATGGACGCCTCTACCTCCTCCTTGTTTACTCTGCCCCGGGATTCACAGGCTCTGCCCACCAGGACCAGAAACGCAGGCTGCCCCTGCTTCCGCCCGGTGTCTATACATGGGGTCTAGGATCCAAACTCAGGACCTTCCACCTGCAAGATAAAGGCTTAACCCCTGAGCCACCTCTCCAGCCCCTATGCTTGTCCTTTTTAAATGTCGTTTTTTGTTGCAGGGTTCTCAACCATGAACCTAGAAAGGGTGAGGAAAAGATTTTTTTTTTGAGCAACTGCAGTTTATTCTGTGTAGCTGAACACTAGGGAAGTTGCTACTGTGGTCCTTATTCCCCCATTCTTTGGATGAAACCCCTCTTGGATTAACCCACTTTCCTCCACCTCGCTGTCCAAACCAACACTTAATGTTACAATGTTGATCTAGAATGTTCTCAAAGGCCCATGTGGCTAAGGCTTGGTCTCTAGCTTAGTACCACTGGGAGGTGATGGAACCTTTAAGAGGAGGGGCCCCGTGGAGAATCTTTATTTCATTGGGTCATGCCCTCTGTTGCAGTTCACCTGCATGGTTGCTGATAAATCACCATCAAATGGCTTAAGGGAACAAGGGGTTTATTTTCTTATGATTGTCTGTTATAGTACTCAGTCAACTTGACAGGAGAGCTCACACCAGCACCAGGGCTAAGGGAACTGGCCATGCCATTTCTACACAACAGCTGAGAGAGGGATGATCCTTACTTGCCAGACCAGCATGTCTGGTCAAGTGTACACAAGGATGCCAACTTTCTCAACAGCTCTCTGTATTTTATTCCAGGGTCTAATCCCACCCACCATGGGCTGGGCCTTCCCCACCAGCTAGACAATCTCCTGCAGGTTTGCTCTGGGCTTAACTCAACCATTAATTCTCTACAAATGTGCCCAGAGCTCAAATCCTCAACTGTCAAAGTGACACCTGTGACAAACTATGATACGCTCAAAGGGAACGGTGGGACCCAAATTTCTTGCCTACTCCATTTTCTGATGACGGGTGAGCGTTTTGGTCCTCCATCTTCTTACACATGGCTTCACCACACCCTAGGAGCAATGGGGCCACCTGACCATAGACAGGAGCCTCCAAAACCATGAGCCAAAATAAGCCTTTCTCCTTTATAAGCTGCCACATGTTTGCCACAGTGACAGCAAGTCAAATAGCATGCCCTGTTATCCAGCATCCCTTGCTGGATCATGTCCTTTCGTTGTTTGACCCTCATCTACTTTAGCACCTCAGAGCCCAGACTGGCTTTGCCCAGCCATCTTCTTTTTCATCCTTTTCGTGTAACCCTGCTTAGGCTGGTCATTTCCTTTCCTGCATGTGTGACTATTTTCCTTCTGACTTGCTGCTTGGGGAGTGGGTGCGTGGGTGGATGAATGCTTCAGCGTTGCTCTTGGCTTGTTCTCCTTGAATGAAGCAATGCCAGCCCCATGGGAGGGGCTTGTGTCTATCTCTAGGGAGATGCTTCAGACACGATCAGTTCTCGCACCAAGTGATTGTTATTCTCGTTTCCTAATGAGCAAACCTTGGCAAAGAGGGGGTTAGTGTCCTGGACGGGATGGAGCAACACAATGGCAGAACATGAATTTTTCCTTTGCCTTTCGTGGTTGGGATATCTCTGGAAATTTCTCAGACACGAGTTAGGGTGGAAGAGAAAAGCTTTATTCACCAGTGGGCTACAGCTGAAATTACCCTCTCAGGGCTCCAGCCCTGAGTTCAGCATGCATTTTACTTTTATATTAAAGTAAAGCTGGGATGGAGCACATGAAGCAGGACTTTCCAGAAGCAAATGCAGTGGTTACTAAGGAGCAGCAGAGTGGGCTGACCACAGACAGGCCAAGGGCCTTGCCACTTGTCCTAGTTGGGCACAGGTGCCAACTTGACAGTTGAGAGTCTGAGCTCTGGGCACGTGTAGAGAATTAGTGGTTGAGTTTAGCCCAGAGCAAACCTGTAGGAGATTGTCTAGCTGATGGGGAAGACCCAGCCCATGGTGGGTGGGATTAGGCCTTGGAATAAAATAGAGAGTTGATTGAGAGAGTTGGCATCCTTGTATACACTTGGCCAGACATGCTGATCTGGCAAGTAAGAATCATCCTTCTCTCAGCCATTATGTAGAGATGATGTGGCCAGTTCCCTCGGCCCTGGTGTTGGTGCATGCTCTCCCATCAAGCTGGACTACGAACTGTAACCAGACTATCAGTAAGAAAATAAACCCTTTTTCCCCTTACGCCATTTGATGGTTATTTACCAGCAACCGTGCAGGCTGACTGCAATGCCACCCTTAAGGGGCAGCATCCCAGATGCCAGACGGGATGGGGTTTGGGGGTTGGAGTCTTGAAATGTCCTCACTTGACTGTCTTTAGGATTTAGTAATCATCTTACTTATGTTTAGCAGTAAACTTAAGAATTTACCTTTTTGTACCTCATTGTAGTCCTGTCTTTCTGTCATCTCTCTGTGATGTGGAACTCTGGTACCTTTTTATGATTTGATACCAAATCATAGGTTTGGTGGAATTCTATGACCAGTCTGGAGGGAGAAGGCTTATTTTTATTGTGAAGGTTCTCTCTGCACTCCCCCTTCCCCCAAAATGAAAACCCAAGATTTAAATACCATGAGCATGAGGAGCATTTGACAACTTACTTCCCCCACCACCATCTCTGGTCATGTAACGTAACCTAACTTCTCCTGATTCCAGACACAGAAGAAAACAATCACTTGACACTCTGGGAATGGAATTTTCCAGCTATTTTCCCCCCAAACCCCATTTATGAGGATTTCTCTCATAGCCTGAAAAAAAAGATATTGTCTGGCCTGGTGATTAGACACATCTACCTGTCGATCCCATATCGACAAAGTCATCTGAGTTAAGCGAAGGGTAGACCAGGAGATAAAATCAAGAGGAATAAAATATCCCACTTTAATTGCGTCTGTGGCCAAGGGACCTCCATTATACAGCAAGCCGCGTGCAACACTACTTCGTGTTCTGTGATTTACCTTGCTGATAATTGCTCTGCACTCCTAATAAATTAACCCACAGAACATCCATTCATCTGCATCTTCTTTTTATGCAGAGCTGGAGGGGGAGAGAAAAGGAGGAGTATAGCAATTTGAGCGGCAATCACACACTGATTGTCGCCAGGAAAGTACCATGGTGAGCGTCTTCAGCCTCTGAAAGCATTTCTTTGTAAAGAAAGAGCAAGAGAAAGAAGAGACCCTCTGCTGATTAAATCCTGCTTTTTTGTGTGTGTCTTATTTGCTATGAAGAATGCTTTGTGTTCTAGGTAAAAAAAAAATCCAAAAACCTCTTGTTTAATGCAGTGCATTTTGGGCCGGATATTTTATTTTAATATCATTAACTTCTTTCCTTTAAATATTCATAGAAAGTTCTCATTGTTATGCCCCAGATTCTTGCAGAGAAAGAATGTGTAAATAGGTCATTATTCTGAGGAGGGTCTTCCCATAAGCATTTTCACACATCAAATCTTGTTTTATAAGCTGCCTAATTTTTTTATGAGATTCTATAATCAAAATCATTTTTTTATACCTCATGTGCTTTTATTCTCATACTTTATGTGCTTTCAATACTTCGTGTTGTGCCTAGTGCCTTGATACTGCTCTGCTGATCTGATCCCCACCTCCACAAGGGCCGCGAGCAGAGACTCTTGAATGAGCGAGGAGGGAAGTCTAGGCATGGCTAGTTGCTCCCTGCTGGTCATCTGGGTGGAACAGTGGTCATGGTGTCTCACGTACACAACTCGGGATTTTCTTTTTTCTTAACAAAATGGTTTCTCAGGTCCTTTCCAGATTAAATAACACTCAGAAAAAGCATCATGAGCCACCGAGGTTCCTAGAGGCAGGGATGGGGCCTGGCTAAGAATGTGTTCTGTGCCTGGCAGTACTTAACCAGGTACGCTACCTGGGCATCTGGCAGCAACTGGAAAATGTTTCATATACGTGTGTGTGTGTCTGTGTGTGTGTGTGTGTCTGTGTGTGTGTGTGTGTCTGTGTGTGTGTGTGAGAGAGAGAGAGAGAGAGAGAGAAGAGAAGAGAAGGCACTGTGTGCCCCTGTGGAGGACCAAGGGTGACTTTGGGAACCATCCTGGATCACTTTTACCTCCTTCTTGCTTCCCTTTGGGATTGCCCAGGCTCTGCCTGCTAGTGCAGGAAGTGTGGGCTGCTGCTGTTTTCGCCCAGCATTTTTATGTGAGACCTGGGATCCGAACTCAGGACCTTCTGCTTGCAAGACAGAGGCTTAACCCCTGAGTCATCTCTCCAGCCCCTGTTTTATAAAGTTCTTAAAAGAATTTCAGATGCATCAGTGAACTGGCAAGAAAGCAGGGCTTGTGTGGTGTCACGAGAAGAAAACTGACTGGAAGTCCAGGTGAGTTTAGTAACAGAGAAGCAACAGTGAATGCTCTAGGATGACCATGTCTCAAATGTTGCACTGGGCATGCTCATACTAAAAGAATAAAAGC
Source organism: Typhlomys cinereus (assembly GCA_023101885.1). NCBI lineage: Eukaryota > Metazoa > Chordata > Mammalia > Rodentia > Platacanthomyidae > Typhlomys > Typhlomys cinereus. The sequence goes on along the minus strand of JALPQD010000087.1, from coordinate 789,385 downwards.
CTACCTTTGCTTGAAATCCAAATGTAATTGGGCCTACTGTATTTTTTTCTTGGCTAGATTTGCCAACCCCTTCCAAGGGCAAGAACTCAATGAGGGCAGGAATCAGGAGAAGCAAATGACCCCAGTTGCAGCTCTTCCATTGCCACAGAGGAGGGGAGAGAAAGGTAAACTAATTGAAAATCTGTTGTATAAAGTAGAAACCACGAAAGCACATGGCCTCCCTGTACAAAGTGGCTAGAGTTAAACCTGGTTCTGTCCTGGTATTACTTGAATAATCAGCACTGTAAATATTATGTAAATAATCGGTGCTGTTAGCAGTCATAATTTGATTCCAAGCCAGAGTTGCCGGGGACTAAGAAAAGGTGTTTATCTCAATAATCTGAAGCCAATAAAAAAAAGTGTGTGTATGTGTGAGTATGTGTGTGGGCATATGTGTGTAGAGTATATGTGTGAATGAATGTTCAGAAGTATGTAGACCTGTATGTGCATGTTTATGTATGTGTGTGCATGTGTTTGGAGGCTCAAAGTTGATGTTGGATGTCTTCTTTGACCAAACTTTCTCTCTCTCCCTCCCTCTCTCTCTGTCTCTCTCTCTCCTACCTTAATTAAGACAGAGTCTCTTGGTTGAATCCGGAGCTGTCCAGCCCGCCCTGGGGATTCCCTGTCTCTGCTGGGATTTCTGGTGGCTGCCATCCCTGCCTGGCTTTTACATAGGCTCTGGGGATCTGAACTCTGGTCCTCCTGCTGTGGCACGGGCACCTTATCCATTGAGCCATCTCTCCAGCCCTTCAGGCTGATCATTTGGGAAATGAATCTTGGCAATCAACATGACTGAGTATTGAAGACATCATGACAGAGGCAAGATAACATCCCACGTACTCCCAGACCTCATGTCGAAACACCCATAGTGGTCAGATTTTCACCACTATGAGAAAACACCAGAAGCAAGAATCGTTTGGATTCACAGTCTATGAGGGTTCAGCCCACAGTCCGGGGTTCCATTGCTTCTGGACCCTTGGTCAGGAGCATATGTTAGGCTGTGCATCAGTAGCAAGTGTGGGGGAGGACATGCCCCAGTGGGCTACTTCCTCCAGCTGGCCCACCCTCCACAGTTTAGAGAATCTCTTGGAATCATCTTTGTGTCTTTATCCTTTCCCTTAGCATAGAGGCGAATCTGTTGGGAGGAGTGCCGTCGTCAGTTTCGAGAAGTTGAGAGAATTTATAATGGCTGGTGTCAGGAAAGCACAGGAGAAGGTGACTAGATCTTCCCGCTCTCTTAAGTGCCACAGTGTTAAATATTGTGAGTAGAATGTTGTGTGACCCAGTTGACAGGAAGTCTTGTCTTAATTATAAAGAGAGAGAAGCATCATCTAAGCAAAACATTAACAATATGAACTGACTAAAAAGATAATACTGCACCGGTTGTGTGATGCGCTTGTAATCCCAGCACTTCAAGGCAAATATGAAATCTTGTCTCAAAGCAGAGAAGCTGAGGGGCACCTGAGAAATGGTACCTCAGCTGTTCTCTGGCGCGCGCACGTTGCTATGCATGTTCAGCTATGTGCATAAGTACACCTACACTCACATGTACACCAGCACACATATACAGACATGCACACACAGTTGGCACACCTAAGTACACCTACACATGCATACACACATGTGCATTGCACATACACACATTTATAGACATGCATGCACAGCTGCACACACAAGTGCACCTGCACATGCACTTGTACACATCAGTGCACCTACACATGCGTGAGCACATATGTACAGACACACATGTAAACCTTTGTGGTTTGCACACTCAGAAAGCAGTTCATTGTTCTTCTGGGTAGGAATTGAGCAGAACTCATTTTTTTGGCTGTGTCACTGACTGGACGCATCATGATCTCATTCTGCTCACCTGAAAGACGATGGTGACAGAGGAGACAATGCCAGACTCCCCCTCTCCCCATGTCCCCTAGGCCTTTGTGAACCTTTAGTGGGATAATCATCTGAAAATCTAATTGAATGAATGTGTGATCACTGTTTTATTCCAAGAAATGGTTTTGGGTGTATCCCTTTGCAGTTTCTAAGAACAAACAGGCAAATGTTCCCATGTCTTAGTGCGATGATATTTTCATAATCTCTGGTGCATAAAAGGTGATTGTGATGGTCGGAGGGGGAACCCTGGGGTGATCCTGCAGGAGATGTTCTTGATAGCTTTCACAGAGGTGTGAAGACATGCCCATGGTGGGTGGGGCATTTCCTAGGCTGGGGATTCAGTTTGACAATGAGACCGAGCATCAGCACACAGGCCTGCATGGTGCAGTTGCTTCACTGAGGATGTGAAGTGATGGTACCCTCCGCCTTCTTCCCCATGAGGAGGGACTCTAAACTGGAATGGTGAGCACACTAACTCTTTCCCCTAAGATGCTTGTGTTAGGTGTTCTGGTGCAGCTACGTGTCATGAAACCAAACCAGCAGGTGTAGAAAACAACATAGGACACATTTGGTCTCCTATCCATAGGAAGAGGACATGTAGTAAAATGTCATCATGCAAAAGCCGTGAAGAGGAAGATGCTGGAAACTCTGAAACCCCTAACTGTCCAAACTGTTTACCTTAGACCAAACCGAACCAAAATCCAATGCTGACGTTTGTGTGTGAGGGGAATTCTATTAAGCACTCCATGGTGGTATTTGAACCGATCCATTTTTGTCATTAAGCCTACGGTGTATTTCACTTACATTGCACAATTTTAAAGTGTTGCAGAAGGCTAGCTGACTTCCACCTCTGCAAGACCAAGTGAACCAAAAAGAATAAAATACCCTAGAAGGGAAATCTCTCCTCTCGGCAAATGCAAATTAACTTCCCAGAATATGAGGGCCCAATTGAGCAGTCGGCAAGAGGCGATGTATTCAGTGTTGTCTAGAAGAGTTAATTTGTCTCCGAGTAGCAAACAGTTCACTGCAAAACTCACCTTAGATCCTCCAGAGCAAGTTCATTGCAAGTCGACTCATGCTGGGGCTTCCAGTGAAAATCACTGTCTTGTGTTTACCTGCTGACAGACCACTGTTTTTAGCTGAGTTGTCTCTTGTCTTGATAGGGATTAAGAAGCTTTGAAAGCATTTGAAGGCATTCTTAGTTAGTGCTTTATATAATGGATTCTAAAACACCCTTCATTGTACCACATACCATTGTCTTGAACACCGGGATAAAAACATGTAGCTGATTTAAACCCTGATACAATGTGCTCTTACCATCTAAGATTTTTTAAATTGTATATGTATTTACATATATGTATATGTATTTATTCAGTTTTACAGGTTTGAATCACATGTTACTCATATTTTCACGAAAAGACAAATGGCAGTGTAGCTCATGGGTATTCCTCAAATGTCTCTAATCCAAAATACACCTCTTCTAACCCAGGATGCACGTTAGGTCAAGGTGCAACGGATGAAATGGAAAGCAACGGGCTACATTTTCTTCTATGTTACACTTCCAAAGCATAACAGAGACAGACAGCGGGATTTTTGTCTTTCTGAGTCGGCCCACTTTGCTTAATACTTTTCAGATTCATCCATTTCCCTGCAAATTTCATAATTACTTCTTCTTCCCAGCTGATTAAAATTCCATATATGTGAACTCCCACCACGTTTTTGCTCTCCATTTATCTGTAGATGATAATTCAGGCTGATTCCATTTCCTTGCTATTGTGAATAATGCAGTAATGAGCGATTATGTCCAAGTCGCTGCGGTGGGCTATGAAGACCTTTGGGTACTTACCCTGGGGTGATAGAGTTGTTCATTGCTGGTCATTTGGTGCAAATCTTATTCTTCTTGCTTGGGTCTTTGGATGGCGTGGAGTCCCTATGTATTTCTGTCTTTGCATGTTATGGAGTGTTCTGTGATGCTCATTTTTTTTTGCTTCCTGCACAACTTTATGTGAACTATCCTCCTATCTTGAAATGTTTTTGAAGCAACAAAATTACTACAATTAAAAAAAAAAACCTCAAACTGAAGGTCCACTGAGGCCCCTCACCACCATCCACCTATCCTTGGATACCGCCACCTCTTTTCCCCGGACACACAAGAAAATTGTAGCCTGGCTACAGAGTCGAGAAGAGCTTTGTCTGTCATACTGAAGCTTCCAGGATCACAAAAGTTGCCACAGCCAAAGATATTTAACCCTTTCTGCACCATTTCTCCACATATTACGTGAGGATAATGTGCACTTATCAAGGGTTTTGGAGAGAAAATTACACGTTTCCAACATCTGTGATAGACCTGAGTCATAGGCGGTGTTAAATTATCAGTTACCATCCTTATTACCCTGTGGGCATTGGTGGGATGCTGGCGGGCTTTTCTGCTGTAAACAAGAGACAAACAGGTCTGGGTTAGCCTTGCACAATCAGTACTGTGCCAACAAATGATGCGCCTGTTGTCTGTATCGAACTCAGGGAAATGCAAATAGATTTTGAGGCTTTTCTCTTGAGGTTGGTGTAAATATCCACTTGTCTATTTGTGAGTGACTTCCCATTTGGGTGGGGCTGGGCGGGGCTGTGGTCGCATGAGCAGCCCAGAAGGACTGGTGGTGGTTTTAGGTGTGTGGCGTCATGTCTCAGGCCACGGTGGTGACTGCTAGTGCTTTAAGTACAGGGAAGGGAAAGACTTTTGCACAACCCTTGAGGAATCACTGAGGCTTAGCAGAGAGACCACGGAAGCCAGAAGAGATGAGGTCACTGAGTTCTGACCTTGGGTGGGACCAGGGCTGGGGACTTGCCGGGATCTGCTGGTTACAAGGCTGGCCGACTCTGTGCAAGCTGGTACATCTCCCTGGTTCTTGGGTCTCAGTAGTGCATTTCAGGTCAACCCTCCATAGACTGCCGTATGGCTGTCTTGGGTGGGTTTGAGGCTGAGAAGTCATAAGTGAGGCGTATGTAACCATCAAGTGAAATTTACACCGGAATGCATCAAGTCCTCTGTCCTCTGGTGTGCCGTTCAGGCCATAGACACAGAGCAACTGGTTATATGGCAGAATCTGGACTCAAAGCCAGGCGAAATTTACTGCCAGTTGGCTTGTTATTTTGGAATTGTTTTGCACATGAGAAGTCAACAGAGATATCAAAAATACATTCAGGATGCAAAATGTTTTAGGAATCACACATTCAGGGTAGAAAATGAATCACACATTCAATATACAAAAGTAGAAGCTACCACTTCATCTAGAAATTGAGTCATAAATACTGTTAGGTTACACAGATTGAAGCTAATGTTTTGAAACATGGTTTTAAAAGGCTACATAAAAGTTTATGCCATTAATGTCCTAAAGACTTGTTTTATTTTTATGATTATAGATGCACTTATTGAATATCATATATTAGGTATACATCTACTGTCATTTTCTTAGGTTACATTTCTGAAGATAGAATGTGGTTCAAAAGCAGACTTGTGTGTGTGTGTGTGTGTGTGTGTGTGTTTGAATACATACTCAGAGAACGACATAGGTTGTCCTCCTTTATCACGCTCTGCTTTATTCTTTCGAGACAGGGCTGGCTGTCCATTGAATGTCCACAATCTATCCATGCCTACCTCTTCATGCTATGATTACACATATACCCATCTTTTATGCAGGTGCCGGGGATTTGAACTCAGTTCCCTGTGTAAGAACAAGAACTCTAAGCCATCTTCCTGGTGCCTGAGTCAAAAATGCCTTAAACTTTTAATACATTATATTAGATTGATTTCAAGAGAAATTTCCAGACCTGCTTCCCAATAGACTTGTGAGTGATGAATCTGTTTTTTTATGAATTACCAATTATACAAATGAAAGAGATAACTTATTGTTCAATTTACACTCTAACCATAGGTGAAATGATTGGTTCAGAAACCAATCACCCATTTCTTCTACATATTCGTTCATGAATTTTGCCCATTTTTCAATTAGCATGTATAATATTACTGGCTTGTGAAAGGATTTCATACATTAAACATTTGAATATAACTGTAAATATTTCCTAGTTTATTTGTTTGTTAATGTTATTTCTGTTGTGATCTTTTTCTTCCCTCTTTAAATTTCAATCTTGAGAATTAACCCAGTATTTTAGATTATTTTCTCATGTAAACGACTATCTTTAGTAGCTATCGTTGAGTCACATAGGTCAAACGGTGCTAGTATAATCTGCAAAGTAAGGATTTGGCAAAGTCCCTGAAACAGTTGTAGCCAGAATATTTCTTTTGTAGAGTACATTCTGTTTATGATTATTGATGTGCTATGGCAGCAGGTTTTTGAAATGAAACTGTGATTTCAATAATCACACTGAGGTGTGTTCTTTATGTGCCCAGCAACAGAATGAGAGTAAGTGTAAATTTGCATGTAATTTACATGCAGATAAACTTTGGAGCTCATCAGAGAGTCCTTGGACAATTTCCTGGTCACTAGGTCAAGTATCCTCATAATAACTTCTCTGAAGCTATTGATAATTCCGACGAAGACTAATTGCATGTTGTGGACTTCATTCCCTCTGCTGAGATACAAGCTGCAGGTCCATTCATACCCTGTTGTGGATATTCAGGTTGCTTCTCAACCAATCAGAACACCTTTCAGCTCTACCACAGGAACTAGTTCCCACCCCACCCTTCTTATTATCTCTGTTCTATGAAATCAGCAATAGTGCTTAACTTACACAGTTTTCTCACTTAAAAAAATAAGATTATGAAGTGCTCCACTTTGATCAAATGTCTACAGGAAACACGGCCTTGCATAGGAGGAAACATTAGAGGGAAAAGTATGAAAAGTAAGAACAGAACCATCAGTAAGACATTCTTTTCCTTAGGAGCTGAATGCAAGCATGGTTTGCAGGATTTACATTCAAGCAATAGTTTCCATACCGCCATTCTTTAAGGGACCCACAAAAGGTTTTCGGGGCAACCATTTTTAATTGGTCCAATCCTCATTCATATCTTTTGAGAAACCCTAACAATCCGTGTTGAACCACATGTCTACCTTCTTGTGCGCTCCAGCTCTTTGGTTCACTTTGTCTCTTGTCTTTCCCATATGGTTCAAAAAAGCACCCTGCATAATGCTTTTCTCCAATACACCCTTTGGATTCCTCACATTCTTCTTGGGGCCCCTTCTCTCCAGCCATTACCTGATCATGACGCTTTCATGTGGGATTAGGTTTTGTATTTCTATTGATCTGTGGGCTTGAATGTAGTAAATGAACCCCTAGCTCCCAACACATTTGCATGTAATTGCTCGCCCAGTCCTACACGGTGAATGCTGAACTAGAAGAATACACTAGCATGAACCGAGCCAAAATGTTTTTTCTTTAAAGGCTTAGCTCCTTTGTTTAAAAAAAAAATGGCACTTTTGGGAGAAATCAGAACATTTTCTCAAGGTTGAGAAATGGTGTTGTGTGTGTATGTGGGGGGGTGAGTTCCCAGAAAGATTATTGCTACGTTCTCAAAATCATTATAAAACCACAGATGTACCTTTGTGAGCTGGCTGTGCCCTCTTTGTACCAGTGAAAGGTACTGACCTACATTTATAGAACCCTCAAAAGAAATGAAATACTTTAATCAACCCCTTTTTCCATCCTGGATTTTTTTTTCATGAGTTTTATCATATAGTGGTAAAACATTTTGTTCCTGTATTGTAGCTTGGCTGGATTTAATGATCAGTCCACTTAGAAGAATTATCTGAATTCTTTTGAATCCAAAAAGGTTTTTATTGAAGGTCAGAGAGTTCTCATATTTCATGTGTTGTCAGGCACGGTCACACTTCTGATCTGTCACTGTGGAGAAGATCTGGGATTTTTTCAAGGAGATATAAAATTTTCTGCAGAGAAATGTGGAATCGTTTTACTTTATCACTGTTAATTATGAAGATTCAATGCTGCGTGGCTCCAAGATTCAATTTTAAATTTGTTTGCGATACTGACTTCGCTGGTGTTTGTTGACATACTTTCCATTCTGTCTCCCAATGCAGTCCTGTTGGGTAGCAACACTGTTTAAAACATTACGTGATGAACTTGAATATTTTAAGCGAAGTAAAACTATATTTGCCCTGTGAAATGGGAACCCACTGGAGTGTGTCTTGTCAGTAATTCTCCTGGTCCGTTTTTGGATAGCTCTTCATTTCCACGGGTGCATCTTTGCGTCACGCAATCTGATGAGCCCAAAAAATCAACAGGCCAGAGCCATGATTTGGGAGGCAATACTGAGGTGATGTGTTTGAAGCAAAAATAGAAAGGGTTTTTAAGTTGCTCAAATAGCCGATGACGTGACGTCTTGTTTAGGTAGACAAGACCCCAATTGCTTTACTAATACTCTTATTTTTTGTTCATCTCAATAAAGTGACAACCCCATATTAAGCTGAGGGAAATTATTATTTGTGTGTACATGTGTGTAGAGGGCACTTGAGTGTGTGTGCCTGTGGAGGCCCAAAGGTGACATCAGGAATCATCCTAGATAGCTCCCTCCTTATTGCTTTGTTCTGGGGTCTCCCAAGTTCTTCCTTCCAGGACTGGAATTGAAGGCAGTCTCCATATCCACTTGGAATTTTTTTAAAAAAATTTTTCCCTTTTCCCACCCGCCAGTCCGGGACCCGCACAGTCCAGCCAGGACACCCAGCACCCTAGGGGGTAACATCCAATACCCATCAGGATGGAGTCAAGGGCATTGCAGGAACAGCCAAACTGAAAAAAAAAATCAACAAACTATAATTCAGAACGTCAGAGACTTTATATCAACCACCTGGAACTAGACCAGCCTAATCTCTCCCCATCCTGAAGCTCAGGGAAATTTGTGGAAGAGGGGGCGGTAAGAGTGTAAGAACCTAAAGATGGGGAGGAGCAATGATATGCAAGATACTCCACACACGTTAGGGCCAAAGCAATCATAATAGGACTTTGCATGACCTGCGCAACGACCAACACATTATTGACCCCTCGAAGTCTAGCATGGACTAAAGGCACTAGGATCCTTAGAAGCTAGGGATTAACAGTCACAATAGTGTTCCTATATTTAAGAGGAACACAAGAAAGAGTTCTAAGAAATGCCACTGAGTCAGTCCTTACACCTCATCAGAGAGGAGGACCCAGAGGAAAGTTTGATATACACCTTAAAGGATGCTCCAGGGATGGGGGAGAGGAGGCACTGGGAGATGGGGAGGGGGGAAGGAAGCAGAAAAGGGGGAGGGAGCAAGGGTACTGGGGTACCTATTAAGTTTGTATGAGCAGAGATAAAAACATTTTTAAAATTTATTATTTATTCAATTGTGCGTGTATGCGTATGTGCATGTGTGTGTGTGTGTGTGTGTGTGTGTGTATAGAACCACGGGTGAATTCGGCAACCACTATGGACGCCTCCACCTCCTCCTTGTTTACTCTGTCCTGGGATTCACAGGCTCCGCCCTACCAGGACCAGAAACGCAGGCCGCCCCTGCTTTTGCCCGGCATCTATATGTGGGGTCTAGGATCCGAACTCAGGACCTTCGGCCTGCAAGGCAGAGGCTTAACCCCTGAGCCATCTCTCCAGCCCCCCACTTGGAATTTTTATGTGGACTCTGTGGATCCAAATTCAGGTCCCTTTGGTTGTTAGACAAAAGTTTTAACCCCTGAGCCATTTCTCCAGACCTGAGTCAAATTCTTCAGCATCCCAATTCTGACTAGTTCAACATACGAATTATTAGCACCATGTCCTCAGATTTTGTGATATGAAAGTGAGACATTCTTAAATTCATTTGGAAGGAAGATTTGAGAGAACAGAATGAGCTCTATTATTTTAGGCCAAGAACTGTTACTGTCATTTCTACCCATTAAAAGGGTATTAAAAGGGATATATTTGATTGAAGTTCCCAAGCCTGTATGTGATCACTTGAATCATTTGATTCTTCAGGAAGAGCAAGACTAGGAAGTGTGGAATTGAAAGGTGAAATGCTATCTTTGGGAGGAGAAGGGACCCATTCAAAATGCTCCAGCTTGTAACGGATATTCTCTGGCTTAGCACGTCGGGTGCTAGATTTAATATTTCTAACTCATAAAATGATCAACTGTGTCACATATGTGTTGTCCCACCCCTGGATACCACATGATAAAGTGAGAAAGGTTCCACGTTAAGAGTCTGTGATCTAGTGCTAATACTAATCTCACTGTGCACATGAACCACATTTCAAAATTAGTCTTAAAGAAATCAGACGTTTAGGGATGGAGCCTTTTTCTCTCCATGGATATTCTCCTTCCCGCCTGATCATGCTTTCGTTTTACTTGCGCATGCTTCAGTAAGTCTACAGAAGAGGAAATGTGTTTCACAATAAAACTAAAGGGCTGGAGAAATGGCTCAGAGGGTTTAGCAAACCTGAAGACCCGAGATCAGTTTTCCAGATCCCAAATAACAACTGGGACTCCAGTCATGCATGTGTCTGTAATCTCTGTGCACTGAGAAATGGGGACAGGCATCTGACACTCTCCAGAATTTCCTGGGCCAGTCAGCTGAGTTTACACAATAGCAGAGAAAAGCTTGTGTCTCAAGCAAGGTGGAAAGATCCAGAACAACTTCTGAAAGTCATCTACACCATGGCATGCATGCTCCTGGACCACATGCATGCTCACACATACACTACTGTCACAATACTCATCACGCATGTGAAAAGATAGTATCTTTTGAGACATGATCTAACTCTGCAGCCCAGGCTGCCTGTGACCTCACAACCTTTTGCTGCCAGCGCTGAGATTATAGCTAAGCCGCCTCTTCAGTGCCACAGACTGGATTTGCTTATTTACTTTGAACATTTTAGGTATTTATTTGAGAGTGAGAGCAGTCTCCTTTGAGAGGTTCAATATTCATATCTTCATAAGCAATTGCCATAAACAGTTTAGAAGAAGGAAGCTCGAGGCGCGCAAATCTCATATAAATAATCTCATATATATAATCTCATCATGTGTGATGGCTAATCTTATCAACTTGGCTGGATTTAGCATCAACCGAGAGACACCTTTGCATGTGTCTGTGAGGGTCAGCAGAGGGGCTTCACCGAGTTAGGAAGACCCACTCTGAACATGGGCTGTACCATCCCATGGGCCGAAGATCCACACTGCAAAGAAAAGAAGAGGTGGAGCAGCAGCATTCATCTCTCTCTGCTTCCTGCTTGCAGACAATGTGACGGGACTCTGCCCCTCTGATTTCCCTACCAGGACAGATTGTACCCTGAGCTTGGTTTCTTTACCAGGCACTTTATCACACAATATACTATGGATATAGGGCATATTTATTCTAATGATCCAAGTATGATCACATGCTGTAGCTTAGTTCAAGGGACTCTGAGTAGTGCCATAATTTATCTGGACAAAATCTACCGGAGTCATTGCAGTTCTGCTTTAAATGTGGACAAACAGGAGTCAACTCCTTATTGCCGTTACTAGAGTAGACATCTCTACCCAGAGGCAGGAAGAATGGTTAGAGATGGAAGAACATTGAGGTCTTCACTCCCTTTCATACACTCTTACTTATCATTTAACCTCATGAATGAATGATGAGCTTTTCCTGACTGTTCTCGATTTCTGCTCTTGACCCCAGTGCCTTATTTCTGAACGTAAGATTTGTCTCTGTAATGAAGACATGACTAAAAAAATAAAAGTCAGTCTGCTATAGCATCTAGATATTTTTCTATTTGATACTCAAGTTTATACCTTCAAGTGGAATCTGGTAGAGATTTTGTTATAAGAATGTTTTAGTAACAACTGTTTAGTAACAAATGCTGTGCTAGCTGATGATCACCCAGCTTGAAGATGCTCTGATAAACTTTCTGTAAAGACAACTGTCCATCAAATGAGTCTTGTTGATGCTTCTGGAAAGAGACCAGCAGTGAGAAAAGCCATTTCTTTTGTTAAAATCAGACCAATACTTCCCCATATTTTTATTTGTGTGTGTATGTGTGTAGAAGAAGGCGCTGTGTATGCCTGTGGAGGCCCAAGGATGACACTGGGAATCATTCTGGTTTGCTCTGCCTCCTCATTGCTTTGCTCTAGGGTTTTCCAAACTCCTCCTTCCAGGATAAGACGTGCAGGCCATTGCCATCTCAGCCTAGCGTTTTTATGTGGAAACTCAAGTCCTTTTGCTTTTGAGGCAAAGACTTAGCTCCTGAGCCATCACAGAGACATTTTATTTTTATTTTTTATTTTTGGGTGATTCTGATTAGTTGGGAACCAGGCTTTTCCCAAATGCTATCTGGATTTATTCATCCAGAAAATGCACAGAAATGGGTATATGGAGACAAATTTTGTTTCAAAAGCAAGTTTCTTTGGTCCTTCTGCTGTACATATTATCCACTGGTAGCAAAGTCTCTGTAAGGTCTCGCTTCACTGACCACTTGGTTTAGGAAAGCTCTGTTGTGATTTATGTTATAGATATGTACATTCCATCACAGCCCACCATGAGGAGTTTCAAAATGAGCTGACTCCAAAGCAATCAATCAATCAATCAATCAATCAATCAATCAATTAATCAATCAATCAACCAACCCTCTTTAAACAGGACATCTTGGAACTTCCAGGAACCAGATTTGTTATACGATCATATTCATCACAATGAAGCCTCATTTCATGAGTAGGGAGGCCTACTCATAGTCTTTTCCAGCTATCCGTGGCCCTGAACAATCAATTATATTGTTAGTTGCTTGACTTTAACACATGTCTGTGTTGGGGCAGGAGTGAACATTTTGGCACATTTGTGCCATACTCTGGGAGTAATGTCCATTATTAAATTGATGCAAGAAAGGTTAAAATAGTGGGAATTTTTTTTTCTGCAGAAAAAAAGGGTGATTGTTTTTTGAGACCAGACGGCTATATGATTAAGGCTGGGTGTTTCTGGATTCTTGTCAAGCTATCTTTGTATATGTCCTTAAATAAGTGATCTATCTATTTATGTATTTGTGCACTTATTCACTATAGAAATATGTGCAATACCTGTCACTGATGTCTGTTATGAATGGAATAAGGACTATGTGTAAGGAGATAAGTATGTGTGTAGACAAGTATGCATAAAGGAAAGTTTCAGACATCAGAATTCAAAACTGATATAGCACTGAGCCGAGACTTTACAAGAAACCGACAAAAACTAGTTGGAAAATTTCCAACTCCCTTCCCTAAATAAAAGACATAGAGGGTTGGAAAAGAAGACAGAAAGAATTTGGGGAAGACTCAGAAGAGTGTTCTCTGGGCTATTTTCTTCCCACTTCAAATCAATCAGAGAGATCAGTTGTGTCTAGTCCCTCAACTTTATAAAGAGGCTATTTTTGGAAACTTTTTACTTTGGGTCTAGCTTGACATGAAGCACAAATTGCTTACTGTATCTGCTCTTGGCTTAAATGCTCCCTCCCCCCTTTGTGTCATCAGCATCAGCCCACGGAAAGTAAGTTCAGAGATCTCTGAAGAGAGCGAGGCGCCAGTCATCTCTGTCGGATGGCGAGCCATCCCGAGGTGCACTTGTGATGTCTAGCCCGCGCCTGCTCGCAGTTGGCGCCCTGCCAGTGCCTCCCAGCAGATACGTCTAATCATTCCGCCCCACTCCATCCACGGCAGACATTTCCGATCACTCTGCCCCACTCCTTCTACCACCCAGAGTTTCCAACTAGGACAGTGACCCTGGCACTACTTGCCTTCCTTGTGAGAGGAGAACCACATGTGGTTTTATACACTGTGAAGCGACGCTGTGGGTCACCCTTTCTTTGTCCCTACCAACATCCTACTTCCCTCTCTCACACACCCTGGCCACAGTGATCAGTGATGGCCCACAGCGATAGAATTAATTCATGCAGCCTTTGTTGTTAAGAGAAACGAGGTTGGTGGGCTGGAGTAGAAACACAGGGGTAGTGTATATGCCTACCATGGGGAAAGCCCCGGGGGGGTGTTCCATCAGCATGGGGGGGGAGGTGGGTAAAGAGAAACCTACTTGTCAAATTGTTTTTTATTGAGATGATTCATGTGTGATAAGATTTACTTAACTGCAACAAGTCAAAGGCTCAGGTAGAATTACTGATGTGTGCAGCTGTTGATATGGTGGCGTCTGGACCACAAAGAGAAGGACCACCATCTCCTTACCTTCCCTTGCCTGATGTACCTCTTACAGCTTAGGCAAGCATTAAACCCATTTGTCTGCATACGGATTCTGTCTAGTCCAGATATTTCATGTAAATAGAAGACCATCGTATGTGTGTGTGTGTGTGTGTGTGTGTGTGTGTGTGTGTGTGTATGTCGCCTTTCAGCATGATGCTCCTAGCTTTCTAGTTTCATTCATGTTAGAATATGAATCAGTGCTTTGAGTTTTTTCAACACTGAAAAATATTCTTTGTGCCCGGCACCCCCTATTTGTTCATCCATCCATGTGCTGATGGACGTTTGCGTTGCTTTCCGACATAGTCGTTCTGTGGTTATACCTCAACTCTACAGTGCATCAAATCGTGTAATTAATTTCGTTTGGGGTAAAATCACTTTATCCACATACCCAGTTCACCCGAGAGAGCAGGCCCGCTCTCTCACTAGTGAGCGACAGTGCGCATGTCTGTGCAGCCAGCCATGTGTAGGGCTAATGGGTTTTGAATGTTACACAGTGAACAAGGAGCCAGCAAGACTGGAATGGATTCCCGGGGCTAATCAAAGAGCTGCCTGTCTCCTCCAACTCCTGGATGACTCCAGTGTGACTGCTCCTGCCCGCCTGCTAATTAGCACCATGTCACTGTGGCGAGGAAGAGGGAAGGTGAAGAGCATGGATTTCGAAAACCCAGATTCTTTGCTGATTTGTGGCGATCAGCTTCAGCCTGAACCGAACACAACTGCTTTAAATTATCGCTGAAGATGAGGGAGGATTGAGGATCTTTCTTTTCCCTCTATCTTGGCATAGTATGTGTACACAGCCGCCATGCCTTGCGTAAACACGCACAGACTGCCAGCTCACAGTACAGTAACTTAATAATAGAATATTTTGAAGAGGGAGCGACGTGGTGGAGCTCAGGATGGCACTAATGGATCTGAAGTGCCTGGGAGGACGCAGAGAACTAAACTCTTGTGTCGAGGAGGATTACGAGACGCAATTATGAGAGAGCCACAGTGGCAGACTCGAGGTACTGTTGCTGGGTGGGTGCTGCGAACAGCATGTTTTGTGGCCAAGAAAGAAGTCCTAGCTGGATATTCACTGCGCTGGCCATCTCCCCTAGCCAGGAGAGCGGAATGCATTACACACACAGTCATTTGGGGACCCCAAGAGTTACAAAGTGTGAGACGGAGGCTGAGAAGGCTCATGAAGCCTTCTACTGTCCTGGGCAGGGTATCTTTCGAATCAAGAACTTCACGAAGGCACAGGAAAAACTATGTTATAACTCACAAAGAAGATGGGACCGTCCATATTTTTAATGGTAAAGGAATCTTCAGGAATTTTAGAAAATTCGGTGACTCATGATCTCCTGCTTGGGGGGTGCACAGAGTCTTTCTAAGTAACATTTCTTGGGTACAGTGCTGGCAGTTTATGGAAACCACGGACATTGATCAGAACAGGAGAGCTGGTATACGAGTAAAGTCTTCATTCTGGTCTCGTTACTTTACCTAAGGCCCATCTCTGGGGCAAATCTTAAGAAATATTCTTAGAGCTTCACCTTGGTATTAACTTGAGGGTTGTGGGGGAGCACAGTGCTTAATATAAGAACACTGAAGAGGGGGGTTGGGGGGTGCGAGGAAGCAGAATGAAATCCATGGCAAAGAACAGTGATATAATATGTGCATGGAATTACCACCATGAACTCTAATCCACTGACTGACTGACAAAGAACGCTGGAGAGTTGTATCCTAATTCACACAGCTGTAGTCTCAACCCATAACTAACGCCTTCCCTTCCCCAGAATGAGTAGCTGGAGGCTAGAGGCTCAGCAGTTTGCTTTGTTCTTTAAATAAGAGGGGTGTGTGTGTGTGTGTGTGTGTGTGTGTGTGTGTGTGTGTGTGTGAAACAGCAAATCTTAGTTTTTAGGAGCACATAAGGATGGCTTCCTTTAAGTGGAGCTGTCTGGGAGGACAAATGAATACTCTAACCATGCTGACATTGTTTAGAACATTTCTGAAATGCCCTGTTTCTGCAGGGAAAACCGTTTACAAGGGTGAAAGATTCACGTGCACAGAAAGCACGCACAGCGCTAACCTTACACGTTAAGTTAGGCTCTTCTCTCTTCCCTTGTTTGAGATGGGTGACGCTCTACTGATATCTTCAGATCTCCACCCTTACTGATGGTCTCTTGCTCCCCAAAGAGCCATTCCAACTTTTCTGTGTGTGTCGGTACCATGGTAGCTATTCTTTCCCTTTGTCGTGAGACGGAACTCAGACCCAGGCAGCCAGGGAGAAAGCGTTATGCCTTTGGCTTCAGAGGGGACATATAGGCTATTGTGGCAGGAATTGCGTGGGAGGCAGAAGCAGGAGGCTGGTTCAAGGCCCGCCTTCTGTGAAGCTTCTCCCTCCAACAAGTCTCACCTCTTCAAGGTGCCGCAACTTACCCAAACATGAACACCTGCTAAGGATTCGAACACATGAACCTGTAGGGGGGGGGGGCAGCTCACATTCAAGTCAAGACAGATGCTATTGACAGTGAAGAGCATCTACATATGTATTATGTATTTGTAATGTGATGTAAAAATATGTAAATGTATGCTCATCTATTTGAAGTGTTATGTAGTGTTCCTCTGTAGTAATAAGGTACAGTTGTTTCTTTTTTTTTCTTTTTCATCAAATTCACTCCTGAGGGATTATATACAAATCCAAGTTAACAATTATTCAGTTCTTTCAATAAAAGTTTCATTTATATCTTGAGCTTTTGAGTTCTCAACTTTTTAAAAGAAATTATTTCCGTGCTCTCGATAGTCCATGTTATTTTTACTAGTTGTTTCAAGTGTTGTCTGGTTCGGGTATGGTGCGTTCTGTCTCTGTCTCACGGGGCAGCTGGAGGTCCGCACACATTAGCCTTTTGTCAGAGCTCTGGGGGAGTTTGCCAAGTTGTTGGGCCCTGGACTTCTCCCTGTTGAAGGACTTGCTGTGTCCATGTTATTGCTCACCACAGTTCTGTTTGAGTTGTAAATAATACATGTTTAGGAATTCATCCATTTCTTCTAGATTTTACAGCTTTTTAAAAAAAATTATTTATTCAATTGTGTGTGTGTGTATGTAGAACCACAGGCGAATTCGGGAACCACCATGGACCACTTCCACCACCACCTCCTCCTTGTTTACTCTGCCCTGGGATTCACAGACTCCGCCTTACCAGGACCAGAAATGCAGACGGCCCCCGCACTTCCGCCGGCGTCTATATGTGGGGTCTAGGATCCGAACTCAGGACCTTCCGCCTGCAAGGCAGAAGCTTAACCCCTGAGCCACCTCTCCAGCCCTAGATTTTACAGCTTTTTAAAAATGTCTCCCTCCCTCCCTTCCTCTCTCCTTTCCCTGTCTCCCTCCCTGTCTCCCTGTCTCCCTGTCTCCCTGTCTCCCTGTCTCCCTGTCTCCCTCCCTCCCTCCTTCCTTCCTTCCTTCCTTCCTTCCTTCCTTCCTTCCTTCCTTCCTTCCTTCCTTCCTTCCTTCCTTCCTTCCTTCCTTCCTTCCTTCCTTCCTTCCTTCCTTCTTTCCAGTGCTTGGAAAGACATAGGTTTTCAAAGTATTCTCTTATAGTATTCTGTGTTTCATTGATTTCTCTTGTAGTGTCCCTTTTAGTATCTTTAATATTCTCTCTCTCTGTCTGTCTCTCTTTCTATCTCTCTCCCAACCCCCGCCCCCACATATTTCAGTGAGGTATGTCAAATACTGAAAGGTCTGGTTAAAATCTCCTAATCTTTATTCTGTCAATTTCCTTGTAAATTTACCAATCATTTATAATGTATCTAATACTGTATTTTTAAAAGCATAAAGATCAAAACATTTTGAAGTGCTCTTTTTATCTGTGTCCTCTATATGTTATCATATAGCTATGCATTGATCTTTGTATCTATTGTTTATCTATCTCCATGTTGATGTATCTATATATTAATCTATATCAATGTATCTACTATCTATCTGTATGGCTATATCTATGTATCTATCTACGCACTTCTCCTTTATCTGTGGTTTATCTATTTTCTAATGTCTATCTGCCTTGGCTCCTTCCTCCAATGCAAGCACTTTAGGTGGGAAGTGAGCCTGGGATTTTGAATAGAAAAGCCAGTGGTGTAAGATGGGATGGCATCAGTAAAACCTGCCAAGAGTCGCACCACTGAAATAATGAAAGGGGCACAGGGGCTTGAGGATGCTCCCTGGAGTTTAGGGGACTATGGCTTTTGTGTGCTGAACTCATTTAATACTTGAGTGTTAAGTCTTTCATGCATATAGACTTGTCTTCAAGGCTTAAAGCTTGAATCTCTATAACCAGTGTCTTCAAGCAGAGTTGAGGACCAGGTGCTGAAACTGGGGTGCTGTCAGGACCCAGGCAGTCCCCAGCAGAGCTCAGTAAGCAGAGAAGCTGGGTGGGTGATCAAGACGGCAGATGGAACCACGGTCTGTTTAACCATTGCGAGTCTCTCCCCCTGTCCTCTTCAACTTTATGCTTTCTCTCCTGTGCCAGTGCTCTCCAACCTTAAGGCTAAAGTATGGCACCCTTGGCCACCAAACCCTCGCTTCAAATGAAACTCACATTTCAAAATCTCTCTCTTATGTTAGTTTGTCCTATCATGGATCTCCACGTCAACCTCACACAATGTTGTAGAGTTGCACGATGCCTTTTCCCACCCAACTAGCTTGTCTCACGCACAACCCAAATGGGATTCTGCAAAGACCCGAAACAGGAGCCAGAGAGGAGCCAGAGAAGATAGCGAAGCTGGGGAAAGGCGGAGCCCTGTGAGTGACAGAAGAGGAACAGAGTTAGGAACACTCTGAAGTTCTGCCTGCTGTCCTGAAAGTGGAGTGTGTGTGTCCACAGGAAGGCCAGGGAAGCTTATCGAATTATAAACTCCGAAAAGACCATCTGTTTAATTGACTTTCACATTCCCCATCATGTACACAAGAATTCTATAAAGCAGCACCTTATTACATTTGTTTAATAAAACAAAAAAGATAGTTGTGTAGGAACAGTGCCTCATTGTACTGAAGCATATTACTGCTCTTAGAGCTTGCTACTGAATATATCTCTTTATTGGTCTGTATTTTATAGAGTTGACTAATTACAGTGCTATTTTAACATTACCTATGATGCTATATTTTATTTTAATTAAGTATAATTGTCTGGATGATCTCCTGTACCCTTTTATTATTCTTATAATTACCTACAACCGGAGAGAACCTGGTTGCTCAAACGTTGCTATTCGAAATAACTACTGACATTGACCTCTTAGAAGAAACTTGAATTATAAGCTAGGCATATTTTAAAACACAATGGAGTTTTAAAAGTGACAAGTAGCTCACATTGATTCGCAGCTTATTTATTTTGTTATTATTTTAAAGACTCGTTCTTTATTCCAACACAATACAAGGGAATCGGGACCAAATAACCTATGGGACATGATTGTGTCTCTGTTGATCAGACACTTCTTGGATGAGAAAGTTGATCACTTCTATTTGGATAGAAGTTGGCTCTTCTTTTGATGCTTTACAATGTGCTTTCTTGGGGAGGGGCTAATGCGCATGGCATCTCTTCAGTTGTTTATTCAATGAAGTGATATCTTGGATAGAATTATCTCAACAATTTTGGATTTTGTGTGCGTGTGCATGTGTGTGGATGCGTGCATGGATGCGTGCGTGCGTGCATGCGTGCATGCGTGCATGTGTGCGTGCGTGCGTGCGTGTGGGGGGGGTCAATGACTGGACAGTGTTTAAGAAAACTACAGGTACACTGAAGAAAGGCCTTGAAGATCATGGCATAGTAATGAATCCCTCCTTATTGTATCACCTGTGACTGTGTGTATTTGTGAAAGTGTGTTATATAAATGTCCCACCACTCCATCCATCTTCCTACCTCTAGTTATCTACTGACCTTTCCAGTGTACTATAAGCAATGATTTAAGGAGCCAAAATATACATACAATTTGACGGTGGAGATTAACACTCCAAAAGAAGAGAAGAAACAGTAGATCTATCAAAGCTGATTAGAGAAATGGGAGAAATTGAAGCAGGAACTTGTGATTAGTTGCTGTTGCTGAGATTAAACATGATTCTATTTCACAAAGGACAAGACACAATACAGCCCTGGCGTAGAAACAAGATAGGAAACCCAGTGGGTTAGATGGTATTTATTGAATGGTAATTAGGGAGGCTACAAGTTATTTTGGAAGACATGTACGATAAATTCTGGAAGGAATCTATCATTTGGATCTCTGTGTAAGAGCTATTGGGTAACAGGATCGTGTTCCCTTATTGCACAAAAGATACACAGTCTTTCCACAAATGGAAGCCAACTTGCATCGCCTATAAAAGCCGAATTTAAAATATGAAATTATAACTGGAGAAGGCATATTTTGAATAAGAGCCTATTGCTAGACCCAATACACACTGTTTTTAATGACCAAATTAACTCACAGAGTTTCCTCTTGGTCCTTTGGTAAGATATTTAGAGTTCTAATCAACTTCTGTATTAAAGTTAATTTGTAATTATATCATGTGACCTAAAAGAGAGACCATTTTGCATTATTTGTTTAAGTAATTCTGCGTGGTCGAGCTAAGCATCTATGTGGGAGATAATAAGATGTGATTTTTTTGTTTTTGTTTTTGTGTTTGCTTATGGTGGCTGAGAGGAAGGAGATAAACAAGATCATGGGTATTTATGAAAGCAGGATTCAATCTCTACACGCATTTGGACATGTACTCAGAGTTCTAGCATTTCGGGCATGCAATGTAAAAGAAAGTTTTTTTTTTTTTATTTATCTGAAACAATTATACATGTGTCCATCTTGCTGGTTAGAGCTTTGAGGATTCCAAGAACGTCTGACTTTGGCAAAGTTCTGCCTCTTCCTTCGGGCTCAGGAGCAGGGATCAGCCCATCAGAAACAGTTTTGTTGTGCCAACACCCCACCCGTGACTGCTGGACACACGTGTTTCAGATCGAGGCTCTACCACATCATCACATGCTCAGAGTTCACCCTTCAACTCCACCACTCAACAGCTGTGGCGCCTTGGGCAAGTGCTCGTTCACCCTCCTCGTTTCTTTATTTGAAACATCATTTCCAGGCAGTTTCCAGAGGGCACAGAGACAGCGCATGAGCCCAGTATCCTCTGTATCATGAGCTCAATGCTGTTTATTGTAATTATTAAGTGAAACAATCACATTCCACACATCTGAATCAACTGAATTAACAAATTATCCAATTGGAAAATTCTTGTGAAATAATTCAATTCAGTTTAACGTGGCTAATTCCAAACGGCTATTTCCAGTGAGTTCCAGCTTTTTCTTTAAAAAAGTTAATAATTAATTAATTAATTAAAATTTCCATGTATGTGTGTATCAGAAGGCACTGTGTGTCCCTGTGGAGGGCCAAGGGTGGCCTTGGGAATCATCCTGGATTGCCTCTACCTCTATTTGCCTCACTCTAGGATTTACCAGGCTCTGCCTTCCAGAGCTGGAAGTACAGGCCATCGTCCGGTTCTGGTTCTCAGTACTGTAGCTCAGTTGGCAGAGTGCTTAGGTTTTGATTCTCAGTGCTATAGTTCAGTTGGTAAAGTGCTTTGTGTGTGTGTGTGTGTGTGTGTGTGTGTGTGTGTGTGTGTGTGTGTGTGTGTATTTTAACATTTTTTATTATTATTTCCGCTCATACAAACTTAATAGGTAGACCAGTTCCCTCCCCCCCTCCTCCCCCCCCGAACCCCCTGCTCCCCCTCCCTCCCTCCCCATCTCCCAGTGCCTCCCCCCAATTCCCAGAGAGTCCTTTATTGTGTATGCCTAACTCTCCTCTTGGTCCTCCTTTCCGATGACATAAAAGGACCCAGTGGCATTTCCCTGAACCCTTTCTCGTGTTCCCGTTAAGCATAGGAACATTACTGTGCCCATCAATCCCTTGCCTCCAAGAATCTTGGTGCTTTTAGCCGATGTTAGACTTTGTGAGGTCAATAGTGTGACGGACATGGTGCAGGGCATGCAAAGTCCTATTACGATTGCTTCAGCCCTATCTAGTGTGGAGACTCTTCAAATCATTGCTCCCCCCATCCTTTTGCTCTTACAATCTTACTGCCCCCTTTTCCGCAAATGTCCTTGAGCTTCAGGATAGGGGGAGATTAGGCTGGCTTACTTCTACATGGTTAATATAGAGTCTCTGAAGTTCTGGATTGTGGTTTGTTGATTTTCTTTTGCAGTTTTGCTGCTCCTGCAATGCCCTTCACTCCATCGTGATGGGCACTGTATGTCACCCCCTGGTCAGAGACAAAAAACTGTTAAACTGGAGTCTTGTTATAATAGCACATTCAAGGGTAGATGTAATAAAAGCAGGAAACCTCAGTGAGGGAGGGATCAGTCACCCATTTGCTAAATGATCTCTTTTCATCTGCCAGACTATATGCCCTCCCCTTCTGGTGAGATCATACCCCCTCAGTTGTACATGATCAGGAACGAACGTCTGTGAACTTAACCAGGTGTCACATTACTTACTTGCTTTCCTTGGAGGTCGATTTTCTCTGCTGTAACATGGTCCCCTCTCTCCTTGTGTCTGGTGTGGCTCTCCAACCCCATCCCTCCTGTTCACAATCCTTGCAATTACTGTATTACATAGGTTTACCCTTGAGTGTCTCAATGTGGGCTGGGTGAGTTTGGTACTAGGAGCCACCTATTAGGGAGTACATACGGCGCTTGACTTTCTGGGATTGGGATACTTCACTTAATATAATTGTTTCTAATGACATCCATTTCCCAGCAAATTCCAGTAATTCATCATTTTCGATGGCTGAGTAGTACTCCATTGTATAGATGTACCACAGTTTCCTTATCCACTCGTCAACTGTTGGACATTTAAATTGATTCCATGACTTTGCTATTGTAAACAGTGCTGCTATGAACATGGTCGTGCTTGTGCTATCGAGGCGAACCTCTGCTGCATGGGGGGTTATTCCCAAAAGTGGAATAGCAGGATCATATGGCATTTCAATCTTTAATTTCTTTAAGAATCTCCAGACGGCTCGCCAGAGTGGCTGTATGAGCCTGCATTCCCACCAGCAATGTAGCAGAGTTCCCCTCTCTCCACATCCTCTCCAGCACTTGTTGTTGTTTGTATTGTGGATTTTTGCCATCCTGACTGGGGTGAGATGATATCTCAGGGAGGTTTTGATTTGCATTTCCCTGATGGCTAAAGAAGTGGAGCATTTTTTAAGATATTTGTTAGACATTTTAATTTCATCTCTGGTAAAATTTCTTTTAAGTTCCAGGGCCCATTTTTTAATTGGGCCATTGGTTTCCTTGGTGTTTAGTTTTCTAAGTTCTTTGTGCACTCTGGACAGTAGAGCTCTATCAGATATGTGGTTAGTGAAGATTTTCTCCCATTCTGTGGATTGCCTTTGAGCTCGTGTGACAATCTCTTTATCTGAACAGAAGCTCTTTAATTTCATAAGATCCCAACTGTTGAGAGTTGGTAGCAGTGACTGTGCCATTGGATGTCTGTTTAGGAAATGTTGGCCTAGCCCAATCAGCTCGAGGGAGCTCCCTATCCGTTCAGTTATGATTTTTATAGTCTCTGGCCTGATATCAAGGTCCTTGATCCATTTGGAATTAAGTCTTGTACATGGTGACAAGTACGGGTCCAGCTTTAATCTTCTGCATGTGGAGATCCAGTTTTGCCAGCACCATTTGTTGAAGATGCTGTCCTTTTTCCATTGGATTCTTTGGGCCCCTTTGTCGAAGATCAAATGGCTATATTTTTGTGGGCTTATATCTGGGTCCTCAACCCTTATCCATTGATCTGTGTGTCTATTTTGGAGCCAGTACCAGGCTGTTTTTATAACTATGGATTTGTAGTATAGACTAAGGTTCGGTATGGTAATACCTCCAGCAGTGTTTTTGTTACTCAGGACTGTCTTTGCTATCCTAGGTCTTTTGTGCCTCCATATGAACTTTGAGATTAATTGGTCAACTTCTTTAAAGAATTGCTGTGCGATTTTAATTGGTATAGCATTGAATTTGTATATTGCCTTTGGTAGGATGGTCATTTTTACGATGTTGATTCTGCCAATTCAGGAGCATGGGAGGTCTTTCCACCTTCTGATGTCTTCAGCAATTTCTTTCTTTAGGGTTTTAAAGTTTTCATTGTAAAGGTCTTTTACCTCCTTGGTTAGGGTTTATACCAAGGTATTTCATTTTTTTAGGGGCTATAGTAAATGGGATTGTTTCTCTCAGGACTTTTTCACTTCTTTCATTCTGGGCATATAGGAAGGCCTCTGATTTTTGCACATTTATTTTGTATCCTGCCACCCTGCTGAACTTCTCAATTAGTTCCAGGAGCTTCCTGGTGGAGTTTTTGGGATCCCTCAGGTATAAGAGCATGTCATCTGCAAATGGGGATAGCTTGACTTCTTCCTTGCCGATTTGAATCCCTTTTATGTCCCTTTCTTGTCTTATGGCTTCAGCTAAGACTTCAAGTACAATATTGAATAGAAGTGGTGAGAGTGGACAGCCTTGTCTAGTTCCTGATCGAAGTGGGAATGCTTCCAATTGTTCCCCATTGAGCATAATCCTTGCTGTGGGCTTGTTGTATACAGCTTTTATTATATTGATAAAGGTTCCTTCCATTCCTACTGTCTCTAGCGTTTTGATCATAAAAGGCTGTTGGATCTTGTCAAAAGCTTTTTCTGCATCTATCGAGAGTATCATGTGGTCTTGGACTTTGGACTGGTTTACATGATGAATTACATTTATTGATTTGCGTATGTTGAACCAACCTTGCGTGCCGGGGATGAAGCCTACTTGGTCCCTGTGAATGATCTTTTTGATATGTTTTTGAATCCGATTTGCTAAGACTTTGTTGAGAATCTTTGCGTCTGTGTTCATCAGGGAGATCGGCCTATAGTTTTCTTTTTTAAGTGAATCTTTATTAGGTTTTGGGATTAAGACGATATTAGCTTCATAGAAGGAATTTGGTAGTGTTCCTTCCTTTGCTATTTGATGGAACAGTTTAAGGAGTATTGGTGTTATTGACTCCTTAAATGTCTGGTAGAATTCTGTGCTGAATCCATCTAGTCCAGGACATTTTTTGGTGGGAAGATTCGAGATTACTTCTTCAATTTCCTTATATGTTATAGGGCCATTTAAGTAATTCACAACTTCCTGATCCAATTTAGGTAAGATGTGTTTACTTAGAAATTTATCCATCTCTTGTGTGTTGTCAAACTTCACAGAGTATAAGTTTTTGAAATATGATGTTATAATTCTCTAGATTTCTTGGGTTTCAATAGTGATTACTCCATGTTCATTTCTAATTTTGTTATTTTGGGTTTTCTCTCTCTTGCTTTTGGTTAATTTAGCTTGGGGTGTATCTATCTTATTGATTTTTTCAAAGAACCAGCTTTTTGACTGGTTGATTTTTTCTATCGTTTTCTTAGTCTCGATTTCAGATATTTCTCCCCTTATTTTGCTAATTTCCTCTCTTCTACTACTTTTGGGATCAGATTGCTCAAGTTTCTGTAAAGTCTTAAGCTACATCGTTAAGTTATTTATTTCTGATGTTTCCATTTTTTTGATGTAGGCATTAAGAGCTATGAACTTACCTCTTAGGACAGCTTTCATTGTGTCCCAGAGATTTTGGTAAGTTGTATTTTCGTTATCGTTCACTTTCAGGAAATCTTGAATTTCCTTTTTAATTTCTTCCTGAATCCAGTTCTCATTCAGCATCATATTGTTAAGTTTCCAGCAGTTAGTGTATTTTATCTTATTTGTTGTGTTGTGGATGTCCAGCTTTAGGCCATGGTGGTCTGATAGGGCACAGGTTAGAATTTCAACTTTTTTGTATAAGTGTAGATTCGTTTTGTGGCCCAATATGTGATCTATTTTGTAAAAGGTTCCATGTGCTGCTGAGAAAAATATGTATTCTTTTGTGTGTGGGTGAAAAGTTCGATAGAGATCTGTAAGGTCCATTTCTTTAAGGGTTTTATTAAGTTCCAAAGTGTCTTTGTTAAGCTTTTGACCTGTTGATCTATCCCATGTTGAGAGGGCGGTGTTGAAGTCCCCAAGAATTATCGTTTGGGGGTTGATTTCTTGCTTTAGACGCTGTAGGGTTTTCTTAATGAATGTGGAGGGGCCCGTATTGGGTGCATAAATGTTCAGGATTGTGAAGTCTTCCTGGTGAATTGTACCTGTGACTAAAATGTAGTATCCATCCGTGTCTCTTATGATTTTCTTTGGTTTGAAGTCCACTTTGTCTGAAAGCATAATTGCTACCCCTGCCTGTTTCCTGGTTCCATTAGCTTGTAAGATTTTGAACCAGCCTTTCATTCTTAGGATGTGCCTATCTTTTGTGGTGAGATGAATTTCCTGAAGGCAGCAGATTGTTGGATTGTGGTTTTTAATCCAAGTTTGTAATCTGTGTCTCTTAATTGGCGAGTTAATACCATTGACATTTAATGTTATAATGGAGAAATTATTTTTAATTCTGAACATTTTTTATGTTTAGTAGATTTTGTAAGCATGTTGTTTGATATTTATGTTTTGGTGGTATTATACTTCCCTTCTGTCCTCCTGGTACGCTTGTTCTTTTCTTCAAGCTTGAGTATCAGTTCTAGGATTTTTTGAAGGCCTGGTTTGGTAGACATGTATCCCTTCAAGTTGTGTTTGTGCTGGAAAACTTTTCTTTCTCCCTCAATCATGACAGATAGTTTTGCTGGGTATATCAGTCTGGGTTGGCATTTTTGCTCATTTAATACTTGAAGTAATTCTCTCCAAGCTCTTCTTGCTTTTACTGTTTCCATTGAGTAGTCATTTGTTATTCTAATAGGTTTACCTTTGAAAGTGAGTTGCTTTTTTTCTCTTGAAGCTCTCAGCACCTTTTCTTTGTCTTGAATGTGGAGTGTTTTGACTATTATTTGCCATGGCGATTTTCTATTTTGGTCGTATCTGTTTGGAGTGCGAAATGCCTCTTGTATTTGGATAGGCCTCTCATTCTTTAATTGTGGAAGTTTTCATTTATGATAAATTGAAATATTTCCTCAGGTGTGGTATTTTGGGATTCTTGTTCTGGTATTCCATGAATGCGCATGTTAGGCTTCTTCAGGGTGTCCCATATCTCTTGAATGTTCCTCTCCAGTATCTTTTTGGCTTTAACAATCTCTTCCATTGAGCTGGTTAATTCTCCCACTTTGTCTTCAAGATCTGAAATTCTATTTTCTGCCTCATTTGTTCTGCTGATAAGACTCTCTGTTGAGTTTTGGATTGAAGATAACTTGTCTTTTAGTTCCATTTTAAACTCTGCCTGAGACTGTTTTAATTGCTCCATACCTATTTTTGTTTCTTGAACTGTTTTTCTCAACTCCTCCAAGTGCCTGTTGTGTTCCTGTTCGAAGTGGTTGATACGGTTGTTTAACTCTTCTCGGATTTCCTCTTTCATAGTATTAATCATGGTAATGATCATACTCTGAAAGTTGTTATGTTGGGTCTGGCTTCCATGGCTATTTTCTGTGGATTTGTTCTGGTCGGAATCCCTCATTATGGGATGGATTCTTTCGGCAGGAGATTGGTCTTCTTGGGTTTTGTTTCTCGTGGATCTGCACTTTGACTTGTACATTGTTGTTTTGTTTTTTAGGAACTTTCAGTTTCTGTGTTTTTCACTGAATCGACGTAGTTAGTATTGTTATGCTTGCCAGTTATTACTAGTGCTTGCCTTGGATTGGGTATGTTTGTGTATTGTTATTATTATATTCTAGATGAGGCTACTAGGCTGTTAGTACGTCAGTTAAGTCAGGTTATGTTACCAGGGGGTGAATATTAGTTTGGTAGTGCACTTTTACTATTTAGTTTCTTGGTGAAATATGGGCGTGAGTGGTGTACTCCCTGGAGTTGTATGTTGTGGGGTGGCTGTATGAGAAAGTTGATCTACAGTATTGGTACTTTAAAGGATCAGTAAGGTGAAAAGAAAAAGTTTACTTATCTTTGGGCTGGATGAGAAGAAACTCGCCCACGTGATATAATGATTGTAGTGGAGTCCAGATGTATGGCCTGTGTTCCCTTTGTTCCTTAGAATTTTGTTTGAGTTTCCTTTGGACTCTATTGAATTCTGAGTAGCAGTGTGTCTTCCGTGGACCACGTGCGTAGGTCCCCGGTGGGCCAGAGAGGCAGAGGGTCTGATGTTGATGGCAGAATTCTTCACCTGGGACCTGGGAAGGTAAGGGAGGAGAGGGGCGGTGCCCGGGGGACAAAGCCGGTGGCTGCGCAGTGTGGTGCTGCTGGCCGGGCGGCTCCCGGGTGGGGGGCGGGACTGGGCTGGGCTCTTTTGCTCCCTGGCTCAATGGCAGAATTCTTCACCTGGGATCCAGGGGGGTGGCTAGGCGCACAGGGGGCAGGATGCGAGGGGCTTGGGTCCGGGGCGGGGCCCAGGCTAATCTGCAATCGGCGGCCTGGGTGCTCGCCGCCGCCGGGACGCGTGGGGCTCCGGGTTGGTTGGGGGCTGGGCTGTGCTCTCTCTCTCTCTCTCTCTCTCTCTCTCTCACTCACTCACCTTGGGCGGGGGCGGGGCGGCACGGAGGGGTCTGGGGTCGGTAGTTGGTAAAGTGCTTGGGCCTGGTTCTTAGTAATGCAGCTCAGTCGGCAAAGTGCCCATCCAACTGATCCTCAGTACTGTAGTTCAGTTGGCAGAGTGTCTGGCTGTGATCCTCAGTAGTGAAGTTCAGCTGCTTAGATGTGAGCCTAGTCTGGATCTGATCCTCGGCACTCAGTTGGCAGAGTGCTCATTCAGCTGATGGTCTGCTCCATAAGCCAGGACTGTGGGCATGCACCTGCTGTCACAGAATTTCAGAGGTGGAGGCAGGAGAGGATCACAAGTTCAAGGCCATCCTTGACCACACAGTGAACTGGAGACCAGGCTAGAATCCATAAGACCTTTTCTCTCTAAAAAGTAATTTTACAGATCAGTCAATGAGTCAGTCCAAAACCTTGGGCAGCAGCCGAGAAATGTTTTCATGACCATGAAGTTGGATCATTGATCTTGCAAATGTTTAGCATATTCGAGAGCAATACGATTCCATTGGTTTACAGGCATTATTAATGAAAAATGAATTACAACCCTCTGGAGGTATCGAGAGAGAAAGAGAGAGAGAGAGAGAGAGAGAGAGGTGAAATTCCAGTTTGCAGACCAAGAACAACGAGCCCAAGAGGGTCTGTTCTGGTGGAAAGATAACTATTGGTTCCCAGGAACCACACGGCTTCCGGTGACAGAGACCAAAACAGTGGCTCTCCTGGTGCCCGTGAGCTTGGCAGCTTACAAAGGCTTCTTGTCTTTGCTCCAGTGTCTGGGAGAAATAGGAGGTGCAGAGATTCCTGGTGACAGCTGATTCTTTCCATGTGGATGAGAGTTTAACAAGACAGATCAGCTAGGCTTGGGCTGCCTTCTGATTTTGCCCTGTGAGCTAAAGGGCACATCTTACATTTTAACAGTTGGGTAGAAATGGAAAGAGTGATCCTGTGTGATGTGCAAAAACTCTAAGAAATTCATGGCCCAGTGTTTGTGATGATTTATTGGAAGGTAGTTTACTTGCTCATTTAATCATATTGCTCATATTTTTGTGTCTTCTTTTGTGTGTGTGCTTGTGCGTGTGTGTGTGTGTGTGTGTGTGTGTACTAGAGTGCACTTGAGTGTGTGCCTGTGAAGACCCAAGGGTGACATCAGGAATCATCCTGTATTGCTTTACCTCCTCATTGTTTTGTTCTGGGATTTCCCAGACTCTGCCTTCCAAGGTAGGAATTGCTGGCCGCTGTCATTTCTGCCTGGCTTTTTTTAAGTGGAATGTGGAATCTGCATTCAGGCCCTTTTTGCGTGTGAGGCAAAGCTTTTAATATTTACATTTTTTTTCTTTGTGGCTGCTTTAATGTTACCATAGCAATCAATGCAACTAAAACCTGAACATTAGAGTTGGTCCTATCATTCATGAAGCACCGAGTTCAAATTCTCAGCACTAAATAAGCAGCACTTGAGTAATGGTGGAGGCAGGAAGGTCAGAAGTTCAAGGCCATCCTTGGATACACAGTGAGTGAGCTTGGGGCCAGCCTGAGCTACCTGAGACCTTGTCTAAAGAAAAAAAAATGGAAGACTGATTAAGAAGCCCTAAATTAGCATGTTTATTACCTGGCTTCTTACAATGAAAGCATAGATGTTAGTCCAAGATGAGAACCCCGTTTTTAATAGTTCCTGGAGTCTAACAATTTGCCAGTTCTAAAAAGTGTTCATGGAAACAAGTGAGCAAATGAACAGATGACTAATAGACCAGACTCCTTCGAGGGCTATATTTTTTTTGATTTTCCTGGTAACGTGTGTGACCGACCGTGGGAAGTCCTTCCAAGAAGCATGTGAGCGTTTCCCACCTCGAGTTTGTGGAATTTATACTGAACAGCCAGAAGCAGAGCTGCCACATTCCTGTCACTCAGATCAATGCCCCGCCTTCCTCCTGCCCTACTCTTCAGACTCACACACCAGAATCTGTTTTCTGTGTTTTCACCCCAAGTTTCCTTTTTCATAGGCAGTCCCTGCTGTCCTACATGTGTCTTCTTGGAGATGATGATGATGACGTGTGCGTGTATGTGTGTGTGTGTGTGTGTGTGTGTGTGCTCAGCCATGTGTGTTCAGGTGTGCTTGCATGTGGTAGCCAGTTGATGGCCACAGGGATCAATCCTTAAGAATCATCTACCTTGGTGTTCTGAGACAGAGTGTGTCGTTGGCTGGGCGCTCACTAACGAGGCTTGGCTAAATGGCCAGCAAGCCCCAGGGAACCATCTGTGCCCACCTCTCCAGAGTTGGAATATAAGCATATATGGCTTTGTTACATAATGTATCTGAATGTAAGTTCCCCCACCCCACCCCACAGGCTCATGTGTTTGGGTCCTTTGCATGCTTGGGAAGGTTGTGGCATGTGGTAGCTCACCTGCATTGTTGCTGACAAAATCATTACAAAGCTGCTTAAGGGAACAACTTGCAATAGTCTGGTTACAGTTCCTTGTCCAGCTTGGCAGAAGAGCCCATAGCAACACCAAGGGCCGAGGGAACTGGCCACGCCACCTCCATGTAATGGCTGAGAGAGGAACAATTTTTACTTGCCAAGACCATTATGTCTGGGCAAGTGTACACAAGGATGCCCACTTTCTTGGACAGCTCCCTCCATTTTATTCACCTGCCTGGGGACTAGTCCTACTCACTATGCACTGGGCCTTCCCCATCCACTAGACACTCTCTGCAGGTCTGCTCTGGGCTTAACTCAACTACTAATTCTCTCCAAATGTGCCCAGAGCTCAAACCCTCAACTGTCAAGTTGATACCTGTATCTAACTATGACACTGTACCTTTAAAAGGTGGAGCCTTGCTGGAGGAAGGCCACGTCACAGTGGGTGGACCTTGGGATTTGATAGCCTGGCCCTGCTTCCTCCTTGCGTCTTGTTCTGCTTTGCTTTGCCTCCTGATGGCTGCTGTGACCTGAACCAGCCTCCTGCTTTTGCCAACTGGCGTGTCTTCTGCTGGGTGATCGTTGCCACACGTGGACTATATAATCTCCTCAGGAACCGTAAGCCTTTCTGCCTGGGTCAGTGTGTTGTCTCACAGCAGAACAGTGACTCCGCCGTGTAGGTCCTGGTGCAAAGACAAGGACTTTATGGGCGGGAATATCTCCCCGCTCTGGTGTCTGCTCTCCTCCCCCCTTTCTAATTACATTAGCTGGGCTCCAAGGAGAGAGCTAGACAGGGCCAAATGTGGGGGCAAACAAGGGTCAGCCAGTTGACATCAAGGCCTCCAAGCAGATGTAGGAAGGGAGGAGCTTCTGTGGAGGCCACAGGTCCTTGTGTAGAGAAAGGAGACGGGATGGCAAGGGGACACTTAGATGACTGAGAATTTTGCCGGGCACCGGGTGGCTTGTGGCAATGCTGAGGGACGACCGGAGGCAGGTTGCAGGTCCTCGTCTCATGTGAGACCAAGAGTGAGATCCAATCCTGGTGGAAAAAGTAACTTTTGGGGTCTCCACCAAATCCGAAGCCTGAGACTCAAGAGTCAGTAGACGTCTGTGTATCTTCCCTAAACCACAGAGCAGCCGTTGTCAATCTCCAGTCTCTCACCTCTTCCCCAGACTGGTCTAGAAGCAACAGAAAACAAAGAAGGCCAGAAGGAAGAGGAGGAAGGACACACAGAGAGCCACAGCTACGATGCTGGCCGTGGGGTCGTTTCTACCTTGGCTCCTTCTAACTGACTCTCCAGCACCGGATTGTGGGCAGCCCCTGTCTGCAGGGAAGGGCTTTGACATATGATTGCACGGTCCACCGGCTTGCTCATTTAATCAGCCGAGCTGCTGTTCCTCCCATAGAACATGTCACGTTTGACAGATTTATCACAAGACTGTGGGCTCTATTTGCCACAGCCCCGTGGAACCCTTTCCATTAGCAGTGGCAGGAGCGATGTTTATGCATGAAGAGAGGCTGCTGGATTGGCCCATTGTAGCCCCTTTACCACAGGCGTGAGCCGGCTGCCACTTACCAAGTGGGGCTAATAGAGGATATTCATATGCTCCGGAGAATCAGTTCTCTGTACACGGGCCTCTACCACGAAAATAGCTACTCACTGGTGGTAAAGGTCTCAGTAATGTTGGAGTCTTAATGGCGAGATTCATGCTCTCCTGTTCCCAGGCAGGGATGTTTCTACAATCAGGGGTGTTGGTGGAGGGAGGGGGCAGAAGGGACCATCCGAGACTCAGAACTCAGCAAGGTGCGTTGGAGGTTAAAATTCAGAGCTATGCTAGCACGCAAACCTTCTTTCCATCAGTAGTTTCCTCCTGTGGACTTCAATCAGGCACGTCCTGGATGTTTTCATAGCAAGCTGCTTGGGATCTGCAGAAGGCACAGTGAGTTTAACCTACACCGGTGCATTACATGACCAGCACCTATGATGGAAAGAGAAAATTCAACGATGTTTGCGGAAAAGGTCGCATGAACTTTTACTTGCGATTCTAGAAGCGGCAGCTTTTCGTTCTGGCAGATACAAGGCGTGCTGCCCCCCACGTGACTCTGTCTTTTGCACTGTGGGAACCCGGAAGCAGAACAGTTGGAATGGGCAGGTTGGTTAACATTGGCTCTGGCCAACTGGCTTTTCTTTTCTTTTTTTAATGTAAGCCTTTTGACAATTAATATTTGTATGCACTATATCATGATCATATTCATCTGCCATTAGCCTCTCTTGTTCTTCCTTTCCTCCCCCTCCTTCTCCCCCTCCTCCTCTCCTCCATCCTCCTCCTTCCTCTCCTTCTCTCCTCTCCTTCTCCTCTCTCCTCCTCCCTCAACTTCTTTTCTTCTATTTCTCCTCTACTCTCACTTTTCTTCTTCCCTCTTCTCACTCCTCCTCTTTTCCTTTCTCTGCCTCCTTTCCTCTTTCCTCCTCCCCCTCCTTCTCCCTCTTCCTCCTCTTTCTTTTCTCCCCTTCTCCTCTTCTCCTCTCCTTCCCTTCTTTTTTTCATCTTCTCCTCCTTCCCTTCCTCTTCCTCCTCTCTTTCCCTCCTTCTTCTCTAACAGCTACTCCTCTTACACTTACACGTCTACGGACGTGTGCATGTCTCGTGTGGCAATCACAGCTTCCACAGGCTCACAACTGCAGCGGCCCCTTGGTTTCTAGTGAGCAGCGTTTCATCGTCTCCTATTCCACGTCTGCAGAGTCTGGCCAGTCCTCTTCCCAGAGCCCCGGCAGTGTGTGGGTCCCGCGGGGCTCTGCTCAGAGCTGAGCACGCCTCGGTTACTTAGCCGCTATCAGGCTCAGGCATTTTTCAGTCACCCTTTCTTTTGGGTCCTTTTTCTCTCCCACATGCTGCTTCCCGAATCTCCCTGCTCCCCTTTCCCTGCTGTCCACCCCGTCCCCCATCTACTTTCTTCTACACGCCTCTTTTTTCCCCCCACTCTTATGGGCTCTTTTTTCCCCCCACTCTTATGGGCTCCGTACTCGTCCAGGCCGTGACCCATATTCACTCTTACCTAGATACTTAAGATGTACTGTTTAGAAGTTGGACCACGGGGTCCACATGCAAGTATTTGTCTTTCTGAGCCTGGGTTAACTCATTTAGTATGTTTTCTGGTTCCATTCATTTTATTACTAATTTCATAGTTTCATATTTCTTCATATTCCGTTGTATCTGTGCACCACATTTTCACTATCCATTCATCTGTGGCTGATCAGGTCCTTGCTGTGGTGGAAAGGACAGCCCCACAGGCTGGGCCAGTGACGGACATACATGTAGTCCTTTTGGTATTTGCTCAGCAGTCATATAGCTGGGTGATATGGCAGCTTTATTTTTATTTTATTTTTTGAGAAATCTCCAGACTCATTTCCACAGTGGTCGTACCTGTTTGCACTCTTACCAGCAATAAATATGGGTTAGCATTTCTTGCCAGAGCTTAATCAGATGAATTTCCTTTTATATTGACTCAGATGGATGTAAATTAGTTTTTGTGAATCTCTTAGTCTGTTTGAGATGCTACCTGCTTTCTTAAGCTTCAGTTTGGTCATGTGACATTAAGCAGGGATTTTGGTTTGGTCTCACATGCTGGGACATGGTAGAAGATATCAGCTCAAAACCATGGCATCCCGGGACTGGAGAGGCGCGCAGGGATTAGGACTCTATCTCACAAGTAGGAGAACCTGAGTTCGAATCCCAGATTCCACATGAAAGCACAAGGCAGAAATGGTGGCAGTCTGCCCTTCTGGTCCTGGAAAGCTGAACCTGGGAAATCCCAGGGCAGTGCAAATAGGAGGTAGAGCAATCCACGATGATTCCTGGAGTTAGCCTTGGACCTCCAAGGGCACACATAGTGCTCTGTGATACACACAGACACACACCACACACACCAAAAATAAATAAACAAATAATAATGAAGTATAAAGAAAACCTCATCAGCGTGCTTAAAAGAGATGTCTAACAACAAAAAATGGCATCTCATAAATTTTTAAGAAAAATTTATCTATTGACAAGAAGACAATTGAGAACATGTTCTTTTAACGTTGACATGCTATTTTCCAGGAAATTTATTTTTCTAATTGGCACTGAAGATGAGTTAAAGAGCAGACATTCAGGTGTCTGTCTCGTATGTGTAGCTGACTTGCCTGCTTGACCGAGGTTCTATTAGATGATTCGCAAGAAGTCAGACCCACCCCTTCCACAGAGCATCTTAAACCCAACTGGACAACTAAGGACAGGTGGCATCTGCCAGCATTTCTGAACTTTGCAGACGTCAGTGTAGAGAACTTGCTATGGGCTTCGCTTAACTCACGTGTGTCTCTTTGGCTCAATTATTCACAGACCGGGTTGTACCACAGCGACCTCATTTATTTTTTAATTTTTTTATTCAATTCTGCATGTGCGTGCGTGCGTGCGTGTGTGTGTGTGTGTGTGTGTAGAACCACAGGCAAATTTGGAACCACTGCGGACGCCTCTACCTCCTCATTGTTTATTCTGCCCAGGAATCCACAGGCTCCGCCCTACCAGGACCAGAAAGGCAGGCCGCCCCTGCTTCTGCCCGGCGTCTATTCATGGGGTCTAGGATCCGAACTCAGGACCTTCGGCCTGCAAGGCAGAGGCTTAACCCCTGAGCCACCTCTCCAGCCCTCACAGAGGCCTCCTTTTGACTTTTCCTTTTTCTTTCTTCCGGTTCACCAGAGGTTACGAGTGCCTGCCTATGCTTGAGTGTTACTCTTCGAGAGAGAAACTTATTTTCTGTCTCCCGGAATCTCTCGGATGGCTTGACCACTAGAACATGGGCTAAGTGGTAATGTGGCGGGCCAGAGCTTGGCTGGTTATCAAGACTGGCAGTTTTCTTTGCTCCATTCTCAGAATGCTTCCTCCGGGAAGTCTTGCACGATCTCTATGTGGTGAGATGAAACCTCATGACTGGTTTCCCATTGGCTGCTCATCTGTGCTTCCAGCCAACAGCCCAGGGGCTCCAGAGCAATTGAATTGTCACGTGACTCTGGCTCAGCCAATAGAATTTTCCAGCCTTATGTGGAGAATATTGAGTAATCTCATGATGCCTATATGTTTTATGGAATTACAAATTAAAATGATAAAGCAATATGTTAACAGAAATAGTATATTTTTGTAGGTGTTTATTATAATAGGACTATGACTGTAGTTAATTAACTTTATACTGGGGGTGTTACTGATTTCTTATAGTAACTGCTTCTTAAAGACAAACATAGTTTAGTCTGGCATTTTTTAGCATAGTGGTATGGATATTTTAGGATAATAAAGACAAAGTCCAAATCAGTAAGAGAGTTGAACAGAAAAAAGTTTAAATAAGTAATCGCTACCGTGTAGCAAGTTCTATGACAGAGAAGATAAAAGCATCTATTACATGGCAGATATCATACACAGCACTGGTAAAGCAGACTCCTCATTCTGGAAGTGTGCTATTTACATACAAGGGGTCACCTTGACAGTTGAAGACTGAACTCTGGGCACATCTGTGAAGGGTTAGTACTTGAGACAAGTTCTGAGCACGTCTATAGGAGGTTGTCTGATTGATGTGGGAAGACCCAGCCCATCGTGGGTGGAACCATCCTCAGACAGCTGGGTGAAATGGTAGGAGCTCGTTCAGTGAATTGACATTCTTTAGCATACTGTGGCAGTCTTGCTGTCTTGAGAGTGGGGTTGTCTCTCCCTCAGCAGTCTCTGTGGGTATGGTGTGGCCAGTTTCTTTAGCTCCTGGTGTTGGTATGAGCTCTCCCGCCAAGCTGGACTAAGAACTGTGACCAAGAATTGTAAGAAAGAATAAAAATTCCCTCATTCCCCTAAGCTTTTTGATTGTGAATTTATGGGCAGCATTCCTACACAATAGGTGGCATTTTCCAACTAGTGGGAGAAACATATTGGAAACATCTCGTTCTTGCATGAAATATCCAGTACTGGTACGCTGTTGAATTCAGTGATTTCAGTGATTACATGTATAAGCTGCTGAGCATAGAGTGACATGTATAAGACAATACACATCTGTCAGATTCCGTCTTTCTCTCTCAAGGCCATAGGAAGTGGTATGTTCCAAAGATGGATAACATAGTATTTTCCAGGACAGCAGGCTTTGGAATTATGATGTTGTAGCAGTTCATCTGCATGGTTGCTGATAAATCACCATCAAACGGCTTAAGGGAACAAGGGATTGATTTTCTTACGGTATAGTCTGGTTACAGTTCACAGTTCGTAGTCCAGATTTACGGTCCAGCATGCACCACACACCATGGCTGAGGGAACTGGCCACACCATCACCATTATAACAACTGAGAGAGGGACAATTTTTACTTGCCAGACCAGTATATCTGGCCAAGTGTACACAAGGATGCCAACTTTCTCAACTAGTCCCACCCACCGTGGGTTGGGCCTTCCCCATCAGCTAGACAATCTCCTGCAGGTTTGCTCTGAGCATAATTCAACCACTAATCCTCTACAAATGTGCCGAGAGCTTAAACCTTCAACTGTCAAGTTGACACCTGTGCCTCACTCTGACAGATGTCGTAACTCTTCCATCAAGAGGAGGCATCTCATTGCAATCCTCTGAGATGAGGTTGGCCTCCAGAACTACCACTGAAGAGACTTGGTGGATGATGCTACATGCCCTCTGAGGCTGGGCCCAGAAGGCCAGGCAGCATTTGCCCAGGTCCTCTACAATATTCTCATTTCTGCATGCTCCTGATCTTTGTTTAAACACCTGCTGCCACGCTCTGACAAGCCCAAGTTATGTGGTGAGACTATACATGGATGTGGAGTTCACAGCCTCCAGTTCCCACATGGGGCCCAGAAATGAAGACCTCTCTAGAGGACCCTTATCTTTTGACTGGTCACATGACTTTTGGTCCTTCCAAGCTGAGGATCCAAATTCCAAGACCCAGAAACAAGCCATTTTACCATGCCCTGTTCAGAACCTGTGAGCATAGAAATTGTTATTTAGTGTCATGGTGTGGAGTGATTTGTTGCACAGCAATGGATCGAATAGACAGAGTCCAAGACAGAACTACTTTGCAATGAATTGTATCTTTTTTAAAAAAAAAAGATTTCTTATGCTGAGGTTGCCATATCAGGTTTTGTCAGTGAACTCAGAAACTGAGAAAAAAAATAATCATTAATTAGTTCTTGAGTTTGGTCACAGGGTTTCAGGAGGCTATTCTGATGAAAATATTTTTCCGTCATGTGTAAAATTATGGGTCTGCTTGCTTGAGGACTATTTTATTTCCTCTGATAAAGGACCACTTCTCTGCATCTTCAGATTTTGATACAAATAGAAATGTTGGAAGAGCTGATTTATTTGGTATTCATATCATAAATCTGCAAGACACAGCATTTTGTAAATGATTAGTGGGAAAGAAAACCTTGCTGTATTAAGAGATACTGGCTACCTCAAACATAGTGTTTTAATCAGGATTTTTACCACCAATTATCATTTAGCAGAAGGATTTGTTTATATGAGGAGGACTTGGCAGAAGGTGTGATATTAAGCTGAAGATTTCTTCCCATATTAGTCATCAGACCTATTGCTTATCAACAACTGCACTGTGTACATTTCCAACATTGGCAACTTAAAAATTGTCAAAGGAAGATACTAATTTTAATTATGTGAGCTGAGAGAGTCACTCTTTCTTTTTTTGCTATTTTTCTATCTTGTGGTAATTGAGAAATCATTAAAAATTGGAATACAGTTTCATTAAATTTAGAGGGGGGAAAAAGAGATGATGTTAATATCCCAAACATTTCTTTTCTTAGACTGTAGTCTTGACAGATGAGATAATTAACTCTGAGTCTCTGTGGTGGGTAAAATAGGTGACAAAGAAGGGAAACAAGGAGGGGTAATATATAGTTAATTAGTGGATGCCAATTATAGCTCAGTGAGAATGGAATAAATGTCCTAGGGAAGTGAGCAGGTGAGTTAAAGGAGGTCGAGGGTTGGAGCCCAGAGAACCACAGGCATGTGAGTCCCCTGGTGGACCTGCTAACCCCACCCCAGAGGCACATGCTTCTTCAATGCCAGCTGTGCAGCTCAGCGCCACCTTGGTCCAATGAAAGGACTGGAAGGACCAGAACCCCACCTCCTGAAGGTCTTTGCAACCCTCAGACCCTCCTGCCAACCCTCAGCTTTCTCTCCCTTTTTCTTGCAGATCTTCTGCTTGGTGAGTACCCACTTTTGTAAAGAGCCCCTCAGACTGTCCTGCGGACCTGGCTCAGTGGGTTAAAGCCTTTACCTTCCAAGTAAAAGGACTCGAGTTTGGATCCCAGATCTCATGTGAAAGTGATCAATAGATATGGCGGTGACCTGAATTCCCACCTTGGAAGGCAGAGCCTGGGAAACCCCAGAGCAAAGCAATAAGGAGGTAGAGCAATCCAGCATGATTCCTGATGCTACTCTTGGGCCTCCACAGGGATGCACATTCAAGTGCCCTTTGAAACACACACACACACACACACACACATATGCACACACACATGCACAAACACACACAGACACACACATGCACAAACACACACACACACACACACACACACATATGCACACACACATACATGCACACACACAGACACACGCACAAACACATACACACACACACACACATACACACACACACACACGCACAAATAAATAAATGAATAAATGAAAAACCTTTCAGATTCTGCCTGCACTGTGTTATCACAATTTAAGACTGAAACAAAGCGGGGCCCAGGGCTGCCCCCCTCTGTCACCTGCTCAGGCAGGTCCTTGTTGAACTGTTCAGCGATTCGGGCTTGGAGGAAGGAATGCAGGGTTTTGCCCGAGGCAAGAAAAGGTGAAAGAATTTAAGATGGCAGTCCATGCGGAGAGCGAACTGGCAAATGTTTACAGTTGTCTGCATATCGCTGGGATCCGCACATACTTTAAAAACAATGGCAATTATTCTTAGGATTCTGCTCCAATGAATGAAGGGGGGAGGGGATGTTGCCTGAATACCGAATTTAGATTATTTCAGAAGAAACCATCCACCTCTTGGTATCGGTATGGAGGCATGTATGTTTGCCGGACTTTTCCACCATTAAAATAATTTTTTTGGTGCTTGCTTGTCAGTTCCCCAAGCTTCACTAAGCTTTACTAATTTTCTGAAATTTGGAATCGTGTTTTGCCACTTTAGAGATAATCCCTGAAAGCTTCGCTCTTGCAGCGAGCAATAAATCATCCCCCTCTACTAAAAGCCTCAGTGTCATTTGAAATTTATTACACGGAGCGGGCAGTGGACTTAAAAGCCATTTCACGTGTCTTATTACTTCAGTCATCTAATTTATGGGTTTCAGCTGCAATTGTCGTGGGAGAAAGTATTTTCCTTGCCCTGATCAATAAGAGTCTGGCTTTGGGCTCTTTCCCCATCTCCCTGCCTGAGTCTGCACTCTGCCACTCCTGGATTTTACACATTCTACTACCATCTTTCTGCTTCTGACATTGCAGGGAGGGTAAATCTGAAACGGAATAGAAAGTACCAACCCGCCTGCTGTAGACTGACGAAGCCTCGCCTGCTCGCAGCCGAACTTGTCAAAAGGTATCTTGGTTATTATTAGTTGAGCAATCTTGCCCCAGGGAAGGAAAAACTGTCAAAAACAATATCCTGTGGTTAATACGAACAGCTCAGGCCTCATGGAGAGAATGTGAAGAAACGCAAATAAATACAGAGGAGGTAAAGTTACCCAAGCCCCTCAGTACAAAGACCTCAGGCTGAATGACTGCAGTGTCCTGGTCTAGACCTGGTACCAACTGGGAGAGGCAACTGTTGGATTTCAGTAGCAGGTAAAATGTGCATCTGCATATTCCCACCTCCAGACTCCAGAGACATGTCTTGCTTTCCTGACCTTAGGTTAACATCTTCCTTGTGGAATCTGCCATTTATTTATGCATGTGCAAGGGAATAAATCCAATCCCTTTCTCTGCCATGCAATTCAGACCCAACCATGGGACAGGAACGAGGTTAGTCTTTTGCATTCAGGCCTTCCTTTCTCCCTGGTGGTCTTACGTAAAGGATGGAGATCTCTTGAATGACTCTTCATTTTTTTCTTGCTCCCTGATGATCAAATGGCTATGATAGACTTAAAGAAGCCCCCTGGAACGTGTGTTCTCTTTCCCTTGCATCTGTGATCTGGCTGCAAAACCCGGTTCAGGTAAGTCGCAGTGTTGCTTATCAATCCAAGAACAAATGAATGGCCTTTGGGAACAAGAGTGGTTTTATTTTGGCTTACAATTGTCTGGTTGCAGTTCTTAGTTCAGCTTGGAAGACAGTTTATACCAGCACCAGGAGCCAAGAGAAATGGTCACATCATATCCACAGGGGTTGTTGAGAGAGAGGCAAACCTTACCCACCAGGTAGCAAGACTGCACAGTACACAGAAAGATGCCAGCTCCTGAGCCAGCTCCCTCTATCCATCTTAGCCACCTTCCCTGGGGAATGGTCCCATCTGCCATGGGCCGGGTCTTCCCTCATCCATCAGACCATCTCCTGCAGGTTTGCTCAAGGGTTAACTCAAGTACTAACACTTCACAAATGGATCAAATTGACACCTACAGATAGATCTGACTTAGCTGGAGGCGGAAAGCAACTGGAGGAGACATCTGTGAATGGCCTCACAGGACATTTCATCCCAGAAGGACGGACATGGGAGAAATGACTCTTGTCAGTGGGCATGGTCACGTCAGCTGGCTTGGGTGAGGAACAAGGTCACATCTGAGTCACAGGCGATCCCCTGGCTAGAGTACCCAGTCCGTGAAGGTGCGTGCGCCCACAGAGGCATGTCTGTCTCAGCATCTTGTCTGAGCAGGTTGGTGTTTCAGGGTCCTGAGGACTTATCCCTCAACTCTGCTCCTTCCAGTTTTTCCATCTCTGGCTTAGTTCGCCTCCCCCCCCCACTCCCAGGCAGGCTGAGAGGCAGGCTGGGAGCTCCCACATCCAGAAGTGGTCACAGCTAACTCTCAGAAAGAAGCTGTGGACATTAAGATGGTACCAAATTCTGTTGCAGTCCGCCTGCATGGTTGCTGATAAATGACCAGACCACAGCTTAAGGGAACAAGGAGTTTACTTTCTTACAATAGTCCGGTTACAATTCATAGTTCAGCTTGACAGGAGAGCACACACCAACACCAGGGCCGAGAGAACTGGCCACCATAGTCAAGGCGGCTCAAAGATTCTAGGCATTCCCAGTCCCTGTTTGCAGCTC
Organism: Typhlomys cinereus; assembly: GCA_023101885.1. Lineage (NCBI taxonomy): Eukaryota > Metazoa > Chordata > Mammalia > Rodentia > Platacanthomyidae > Typhlomys > Typhlomys cinereus. The sequence goes on along the minus strand of JALPQD010000087.1, from coordinate 747,015 downwards.
AAAGTTGTAAGAGCAGAGTTCCTCTGAACCAGGCTGAATCTCCATTCGCAGTTGTCCTCAGCAGCAGTCCCACAGTTCTGGCATCTCAAACACAACTCTGGGTTCTCCTCTGCAGCTTTAAGCTTCACCATCTCTTGCAGGAACTCTACGCCTGCCACTTGGTGCCAAGCTTTTGCTGCTCTCCATGAACCCTTCAGTAGTACACGAAAACCAGTATCACCTGAGGGACGCTGCCTGATTCTGAACCGAGGTTGAAATGTAGCTTAGTCCACTGCAGCCACAGCTGCACCAACTTCAACGTGCTGACACTGGAAAAGCCTCTTCTAGGCAACCAAACTTGCAAAGGGCAAGAAACAGCTTTATACTCATTTGTCCAACAGGCTACCCTTTGCACATCCAAACCTCCAAGGTTGCCAACACAGCTCTCCTCTGTCAAGCAAACCAGTCCATCATCCTTATATTCAGTTTTACCAAAGTCCTTGTTTCCCTCATCACAAACTGGACCCAAACAATGTCTCTCAGCAATTGGCCCACTAAATGCTGAAGAACGGTATTTGTAAATCCACAAAGTGAAAATTCTCAAGCATTTCCAACTTTGTCCAGCAGAACTGTTCAAAAGCCACAAAGTCCATACAGTCAGATTTATCAGCAACACCCCACTTCTGGTACCAAATTCTGTTGCAGTCCGCCTGCATGGTTGCTGATAAATGACCATCAAACAGCTTAAGGAACAAGGGGTTTATTCTCTTACGATTTCTGGTTATAGTTCTTAGTCCAGCTTGACGGGAGAGCAGGGCTGAGGGAACTGGCCACCATAACGGCTGAGAGATGGACAATCTTTACTTGCCAGACTAGCATGTCTGGCCAAATATACAGAAGGATGCCAACTCTCTCAACCAGGTCTCTGTGATTTATCCAGGGCCTAATCCCACTCAACATGGGCTGGGTCTTCCCCAGCAGCTAGACAATCTCCTTCAGGTTTGCTCTGGGCTTAACTCAACCATCAACTCTCTACAATTGTGCCCAGAGCTCAAACCCTCAAAAGTCAAGTTGACATCTGTGCTTAACTATGACAGGCAGCTCTACTTTTTTATTTTTTATTTTCTTGTGTGAATTCTCTGGCTGGATTTAGGCAATGAAAAGTCCCTTTGGCTTATGATAGTGGGGTTACATTCCAATAAGTGCAGTATAAGTTGAAAAATGTTATAAGCAAACAAAACAAAACAAACCCTTCATCTAATAGCTTGAGCATTCTTCTAGGTTATTTACCCTTGTGACTGTGCGGCTGACGGAGAGCTGGGGCAGTCTGGTGTTGTCTAGCGTTGTGAGAAAGGAATGGACTATACGTCACTACCCAGGAGAATATTCTACTGTAGTGTCTAAAGAGCCTCCCAAAAATCCATGTATGGAAGGGTGGGTTGGTAAACTGTGGAGATGCTGGCAGAGGGATGCAGAGCATTTGAAAGGTGGGTTCTATGGAAGAAAGCCCATTGCAAAGGCACACACTATCCCCATGAAGGGGATACTGGCTCTCTGGGCCGCTCTCTCTCTCTCTCTCTGTCTCCCCTAATAGCTATGACACAGGTTATCTCACTGCATCCCTAACCATGATGCTGTGCCTCATAGGCCCTAAAATAACAGCCAGGCAAACAAACCTTTGAAACACTTGTCCTAAATAAACCTTTCCCCTTTTTAAGCTGTTTTTCTCTGGCATTTTGTCACGGTCATGGAAACTTTACTAATAAAGATCAAAATGGTCAAAGCCTATTGAATATTGAAAATTGCTGCTGTATAGGAAAGTTCGTAAGTCATGTTCTCCTAAGTTAGACACCATTAAACATAATCTTACAGCACTATTTTGAACTGTGTGGATAAAGCTATACATTAAAAATCATGAACTGTACAGACAGAATTTGGCATAGATAACATGATAATACCATAGGCTACTTTTAATGGCAAATACATGCAAACATCACAGGCAAATTAATTGTTTGGCTCTGTTAAGTAATTGTTTGCCTAGGTAAACTCAGCACATCAAGTCCAGCAACATTAATTCAAGCATTTTAACCATGTGGTAGCCACATGAACACTTTTAGAATGGCAGTGCAGTGTTAGAAAATGTCTTGAAAAAATTCTGAGGTTTTTAAACTAGAGGGTAAAAGTCACATAAGCCTTCTGGGCCACAGACAGAAAGGCTCTGGGTGCGTTTCTGACTGGCTCCTCATCAGGCATTCTGTGTGGAAGGATGAATGGCTGGCGTGTGATAGGGGGCGGATGGAGAATCTGAGGGTTTCTATTCAGACCAAGAACATTATGTCCAGGGAGTGCGGGTCTCTTCTTTCTTTGGTCTGCGGCCGGTGAGGCCTCAGGCACATTCCCCCACACATTCAGACATCAGTCATTTCATCTGCAGACTAAGAGCTGTTTCTGAGACAGGGTCTTCTGAGACAAGGCTGGCCTTGAAGTGTCCCTTCTCCTGCAGGAGTCCCCCAAACGTGAGCATGTCACGACAACCCGACTAAACAAACATAGGGGCCAAATGAAACCCCCAAATAGATAATAGCTGAACGCACACTTAATGAATGAATGCTCCAGATTTCCTCAAGTAGCTTTGCAGTATGAGCACACCCTCCTGTTTTCAGGCAATATTTTCAGTGATGATAAAGTGGGGGGGGGTTCAGAAACCTTCTTTGGCACCCACTCTACCCACTATGATAGAAGATTATCCCTACTTGGTCCTTCAAGTCAAACAAACAAACAAAAAAGGCATGTTCTGTTATCACAGGACATGTGTGCAATAGCTCTGTCTTAGACCCACACCATATGAGCTTAATGTTCTCTGGACACTACACATCATTTGTCTTCCCGAAGCCATCCACTCACAGGGTTTGTCTTTTCTATCTTTCCTTTTCTCTGCCTTCTCTGGTCAGGCGCTCCTCATTTGCAGAAGACTGGAGAAAGAATTTTAACGTTGTTTTTTTCACCTGTAACTCCCTTTTGAAATGACGAATCAGCTCCATAACACAGCTGTGTGTTTCCTAAGTGAGTATGCTATGTTAAGTAAAGCAAAGAGAAGAGAGAGGAACAGATGTGGATTCAATCCAGGTGTCCACACTGCGTCTGAATGACTTCACATCTTCCTGACAGCTAATCATTAATCTCCCATAGTCCATGACAATTTTTAATTCCCTTCCTTTCCCCCCTCTTCTACCTTCTCCCTCTTCCCCCTTGTGCAGTCTTCCCCCTTTCCCTATTTCCTCTCTTCCTCTTCCCTTCTCTCCCCTCCCCTTCTCATTTTCTGTATCCTCGCTCCTCTCCCGTTTCCTTCCCTCCTTTTCCTTCTCTCCTCCCTTCCTTCCCCTCCCCTCTCCTTCCCTCCCTTTTTCTCCCCTCCCTGCCTTTCCTCTCTCTTTCTTTCCCTTTCCCTCTCTTCTCTCCCCTCCCTTCTCTTTCCCTCCCTTTCCCTTTTGTGTTTTTGATATGAGGTCTCACCATGAAGCCCAGACTGATCTTGAATTCTTCTCTATTCTCCCATCTCACCCTCTCAGACTGAGATTAAGACAGTGAACCACCACTCTTGGAAAAGTTTTAACTCATTGTATTTAGATGCTCTGGCATATCAATCAATATATATATATATTTTAAAGCAAACACGTATCCAGGAAGCAAGCCCTGAGTATGGAATTACCTCATCTGAGGAAGTTTTGTTAACGTCTTCAAACAAACTTTGACAACTTTGTCTGACTCTGTGAAAAGGAATATCCACATTCCGCTTCAAGTTCTACATATCTCATAAAAAAATCAGACAACCGATGGTCTTTACTTCTTTATCACAGTCGGTAAAGAATAAATCTTACACAAATGATGATGATCTCTTTGCCTCACACCATACACGACAACCTTCACTTATGACCAGAAGACATGATTTTCGTCTTGTTCTGGGGCATGTGAATTTAGCTTTTCTATATTTAAATCAAACTCCTCATATTTCTTGCTCACAGGCACTTGGGCCACAGATGCTCTTGGAGGCTAAAATTATTTAAAATTATTTCTTGCTAAAAATTTCAAGCAGACCACATCCAGGGGACTATTAGTAGAAACAAATTAGTGGTATCAAAATATCTTTTTTTCCTGATTATAAATAGTCAGAAACTTACTCAGTGCAAAAAAGTATAGAGAACAAAGTAATAATTGCCACTCCACCATGAAGGGGCGACTGTCTGCATAGCATGCTTCATTTGCCCCCCATCTTTCTGCAATGCTCACTACTTGAGGTGCACATATAAATTATTTCTGTATCTACCTGCCTATTTATAGAGAGACGGGTAGAAAGAGAGACAACTATAATTTTTCCTCCAACAATAAATTTTACGTTACTATGTCCTTCACCAAGTTACAACACTCTAATTCCTTTCTTCTGTCTGCAATTATTCGTTTTCCTCATTCTGCCGTTTTATTTGGAGCTCAGGATCTCGAAGGAATCTGCTAACTAATCTTTTAAATCCTCTACTGCATTAAAGATCCATTTATCCAAACCTTCTAGGAAAATACAGAAGTTATGTGCTCTACATGCAATATTTTCTTCCTTTCTTCCTCATCCTCATCCTACTCCTTCATCTTCTCCCCCTCCCTCTCATTTTTTCTCCTCCTCCTTCTCCTCTTTCTTTGTCTATAAAATATAAGAAAAGAAGCACACTTAATATTAAGATATTAACAATGCTTATTCAATTCTTGACTATCAGGACCTCTCAGATTTAAGAGCTGGTTGTTAAAAATAATCAAGTTTAACTTTCCTGGTTTATAGCCAAATCAGTGCATGCAAAGTCAATTTCAGATTCTTCTGTCTCCAGGGATTCCTTGATGGTGTCTCACTCCAAGCCAAACTACAAGTTCCAGTAAGTGTGGCTATGAGATCCTCCATGTGATGGAGTTAAAAGGAAACCAGCAAGACTCAGCTATGAGGTGATCGGGCCTCCAGCGGCTTCTTGAGTGACACATTCATTTCCAAGGTCATTTAGTGGCTCTTCTGCCAAGTTACTTGACTATAGCTCACCAGAACATTGATGAAGAACATTGATGATGATGGGTGGGTCTGGAGCCCACCCATCAGAGAAAGGTCAAGTAAAGAAATACAGACAGGAACTGCACATGATGTAGTCTTCTCTTGACGAGAAGGTGATAGACATAATTATAAAATACTACCTAAAGAATTTCATAAAAATGTTAAAAATAATACAATTTCCTTAAGATGAATGATGTTTGGAACAAGAAGGTACTACAATTTTACTTTACATTTCCTCAAAAAGGCACAGACCTTTGAGTATTAATTAGTAAGATTTTGTTTTTAATTTTGGACACCATGAGTATTGTCCAGAAGAGCTAATTATAATCTTTAGGCATTGTTCCCATCATTTATGAAACATTGATTTTACATGTTGACATACATATTTAAGACCTCAGATGTTATCACATGTGCAAATAGATGGGATGCTATTTTTGGCTTTCTAGAAGTCACTGGAAAAAACCTTGCATCAGAAAAGTTTCACGAGGATTATCTTGATTGATTTATGCTATCTAGTCTGATAGATACCCTTGTTTCATCATGATGGAGTTAGGGTTCCCGAGGGGCCATATTATAATACCTGTTTTTCTCATTGTTGTCATCAAATTGCTAACAAAAGGAACAATGTTGGAAGGAAAGGTTGATTTGGGTTTACTGTTGGAGGGAAGGTGCTAGAAGCCCAGCAAGTGTCTGATCACATTAGATCCCTAGTCAGGAAGCAAAGAGTGGGCAGGAAGTGGAGCCAGGATATCAAATTTCAAGACCCACCTCCCAGTAATCTATTTCCTCCTGGGAGACTCCATTTCCTAAAAGTTCCCCAATCTTCCAAAATAGCGCCTTCAGCTGGAGACGAAGATTTTAATCCTATGAGCCTGTTGGGAACAGTTCCCATGTGAGCCATGACTGGGCCAGCTCCACCTCCTCCTTTTCTTGTACTTTCTTATCTAACAAAACTGTCAGGGCAGAACATTTTTATATAACTAGTCAAGAATTTCATGAATGTTTGATTAAAGGAAGAATTTCCACCTCCTCCTCCCCTTATTTCCTTTCTCAGAAAAGTACCTACTTTGTGTCTGGCTTGGTTTTATCTTTTTTCTGGACTAGCCAGACTGTGGACAACAATTCTCAAGTGTTAGGATTTGTAACAATAAAAATTAAAACTCCATTTTTGGAATTTATTAGGATTTGAATTAAGACACTTTTTCAAATGATTAAAAATAAATCTTACAAGTAGGCTTTAATTGTGTGTGTGTGTGTGTGTGTGTGTGTGTGTGTGTGTGTGCGCGCGCGCGCGTAAGAAGGCGCTGCAGTGCTTATGCCTATGGAGGCCAGAGGAAGACGCGCGGAATCAGCCGGGATTGCTCTGTTTTATTGTTTTGCTCCAGGGTTTTCCATGTTCTGCTTTCTAGAATTGCAGCCCACTGCCATATCTGCCTGGCATTTTTATGTGAGATCTGGGAATCCTTTTGCTTTTGAGACAAAGGCTATTTAGCCCCTGAGCTAAATTTCCCCAGTTGACTATCATTTTTAAACCGTTTATTTTCACTTTTATATTTTTGAAACAATATCTTTCCCTACAGCCCAGACTTCCCTTGAACTTAACATCTTCCTATCTCAGACTTCCAAATGTTGAGATGATAAGCATGCACCACCTCATTTGGCACAGGGCAAAGGGTTGTAAATGATAAAAATTTCTGCAACTAATGGCCAGTCTTCCTTCTACCAAAGCACTTTGCCCAGACTACGTGGTATCTTTCATGGGCATAAATATTTGCCTTGTAGCTTTTGTCTTCAGATACAGCGAGCTACTTGGGTTCGAGACAATCTCTTATGCATTTTCTCTCACCTAGACCATGCCTAATATGAAGCAAGCATGCATTCACTTGCAGTGTGAGGTGCAGCTGTCAAGCACATTGAAAAACATCTTAGTTGTGTGAGCTAAAACCAGTTTCCATGGGCTGGTGTTAATGTAATATTTTTCTTACCTACCTATCATGAAAGAGTGACTTGTCTGGAAAGATCTCCATCCACTTTGGTGTTTGACAGTGGACAGATTAACCACTCTGCATTCTCAGCTGTTCAAGAGAGAAGGAGGAGGAGGAGGAAGAGCAGGAGGAAGAGGAGGAGGAGGAAGAGCAGGAGGAGGAGGAAGAGAAGGAGGAGGAGGAACAAACATGCATGCCATGAAACACGAAGCATAGTGGAGGTCAGAGGTCAATTTTCTCCAGCCTTGTGGGCTTCCAAGGATCAAACTCAGATCCCAAGTTTGTGAGCAGGTGACTTACTTACTGAGCTATCTCAGCAGCCTAGCCAACTCTTCTGATTCTTGATTTTTTTCTTATGTGAAATACAGTTATTAGTTGTACCTTACATACTTGTCAGGATTAAATGAGTAAGCACCAGTGGAGCGTCATTCATGGCAGGTGATGAGATTTCATTAGATATTGTTACAAAGTATCCTTGCTATTTGCATCTCTGGATTAGAACATTTACTCTTTCTGTCTCTTTAATGTTTATTTTCTGGACAAAGGTAAATAAATGAAATGTGCAAATGTCTTAGTTAAAAAAACTTGTCACAAAATTATACACTGTTACTTATATAAACTTTACATACATGCTTATGTACACTTACATGTATGTTTACATGTCAGGCTGTATTATTATACTTACTGTTAAATATGTTATGTTTTGTAGTTAAGATTATAAAATTGCAGTCTTTTACTTTTGTGTGTGTGCATGTATCTGCACATGTATGTGCACACTCACATGTATATCATGCGCACATGTATTTGTGTGTGTGTTCATATGTGCATGTATGCATGAGTGTGCATGAGTGTGTGTATGCACAAGTGTATATGTGCATGTGTATGTGTGCATATGTATACGTACATGTGTGTATGTATGAGCATGTGTAGGTACATGTGTGCATGTGAGTATGTGCATGTGCACACTAGAGGGAAACCTCACATGTCATCCTCAGCACTTTCTTGAGATCGCATCTTTCACTGGCCTGGAACTCATCCAATAGGTTTTGTCAGATGGTCCATGGGCCCCAAGAATCTGTCTGTTTCTGCTTCTCCAGCACTGGGATTGGAAATATACACCACCACGCCCATCTATTTCTTCAGAGTAGGTTCTGAAACTTGACCTCAGGACATTGCGTTCACAAGGCACTTTGCAGGCTGAGCTCTCCAGTCACTACTGTATTATTCTGAAAAATCTGAATAATGCTGAATTAACCGTCTATACAATTTCTTGTCAAGCACCTAGCCTTCGGTTACTCTGGAAACTTTCCCCCTCTGGTTATACAGGAAGAATGTCAGTTCTGTTGCTGTTCTGCTGGTCTTTATGCTTCAAAACATTGACCATTAAGTCATGTTAGCTTTTGTGCCTATTGGAATTCTGCCTGTAAGACACTAATGACTGTGTATTATTTTTTGTACTTATCACTTACTCTATAAGTAGCATATGTGCTTAACAAGCGTGAGGGAGTCTCTCAAGTAGCCACCACACTGCTACGTTGACTTAGACCCTCAAAGCATTCTTGTCATTGAACAAGCAAATTGTCTTAAATTAATTGAAACAAGATTTCTAGAGTGACGTCAAGGTTAGCCGCAGTGTCCTACTTCAATCAGAACGTAAGAACTTAGTAATACAGAACTAATGGAGACCTTTTCCCTAAATGCTTTTCTATTGAAAGTCTTTGTTGTTTGGGTGTGTGCATGTCGTGTGGGGTGTGTGCATGTCGGTGTGGGGTGTGTGCATGTCGGTGTGGGGTGTGTACATGTCTTTGCATGTGCATGCTTGTGCACTTGTGTGCATGGAGGCTTAGAGTTGACACTGGATATCTTTTTCTCTTGCTCTCCACCCTGTTTTTATGGCAGGGACTCTCGGTTGAATTCACAGTGCACCATCACTACCCAGTAAGTCCACTTGCGAGGCAGAATCCCTGTAGTCAGCTTGCGCCAGAGAATCCCTGTAGTCTGCTTGCACTGCAGAATCCCTGTTTTTGCCTCTGAATGCTGGCACTCTAGGAGGCTGTGACGCCTTCCCAATGCTTACATGGGTTTTTGGGACAGGCAGCAGGTGGATCCCATGTGCTTGGCACCCAGTATAGCTGAATCAGGGAGGTAGCTTCAGGTTCAATGTTAGACTGTCTAAAAAGATAACATGAAAATAATAAGAGAACAACACAGACTTCAATCCTGACGTCCACTTGTTATGGCTGGGCAAGTGCGTTTACACACATGTGCATGTGCACACCTGTGCCTGTGTACCCCCATGTGTGCACATACATTTTTAAAAACTAAAGAAGGATGAAATTCTATGCTACCCATGAAACATAATTGTTTCATAATTTTTCTCTAACCTATCCCATTTCACAAAGGATTCTCTCAGTCCAACCACCTCTCACACCCCTTATGAAAGGTGGAAAAAAGACAGGCTATAGTTCTCCAGGGCCCGGGAATGAACGGAGTACAAAGTTGCTTTTCATCATCAGAGTCCTCGTTTCCTCTGGAGTTGCAGATCTCAAACTGAAGAAGGGATTTCACGTGTGCACTTGCTGGGCCGTGCACCTTCGCAGGCTCAACAGCTCTTGGCTGTGTGTGTGCACCTTTCCTCCTGTGGGCTTGCTTGCCACGTGGCTTGCTATATGGCTTGATGGTTCATCCTTCGAACGTAAAAAAAATCACAAGCAATATCACAGCCCCCCAGACCTGCAAGTCATCATTAATGCATCAAGCTGTTTTTCCCCCCTTGGTGCTCAAGAGCACGAATCTTGCTGCTATTATAAACCCATCAATGCTGTCAAGGTAGATCAAATGTGATCATCCGAGCCTTAGATTTCAATCAGCCCCCATCCTTCTGTCAGGGAACAGAAGGCGAAAGATTTCAATGCCAGACAGGCTGCAGAGTCTAGAGAAAAGCCTCAAGAGGGATCTCCTGTCACCGCTAATGTTCTGACAGCACTTCGCTGGGGTAAGAATAAGTGTTGATGCATCTGTGTGCTCTCACGGGCTCTTTGCAGGCTACTAGTGCACACGAGGCTCAGACACTGGGTCAAGAAAATATCCTCCTTTGCAGACGAGGCCCACTTGGAGTAGTCACCATGAATGGGGTGCTTGCTAGAAGGTTCCGTGATGAAACAAACACTGCCTGTCACCCCAGCCTTCCAGCTGCCAAACATGAAGCCCTTGAAAGGTAGTGATGGCAACTGAAGGTCTGATTTTCAATTTTAGCTAATGAAAAAGAACATAAATCAAAGTGGCTACGGATCATTAATGCCTACAGGATTGGACAGGGAATTTCCATAGAGTATTTTGGTAGAAGGAAGTTTTTGAACTGCTTAGTGATTGATAGTGTTCTGATTAAAATTTGTGCTCCACAAATTTGCAAGCCCACTTATAAATGTTTGCTATGAAAAAAAAATCAAAACTCTAACCTGGGTTCTGATATGGGATAGAGAGGGTAACAGGTGATTCCTGTAGCTTGAGTGTGACTTATCCCTCATTGGCTTAGGAGTCTGAGTACTTGGCCTCCAACTGGTGGTGCTGTTTAGAACCTACAGGAAGTGGAGGATCGCCAGAGGAAGTGAGTCACTGGGGGGGCGGGGCTTGGGAGCTAGTAGCCTGACTCAACTTCCGGTGTACTCTGCCTCCTGGCAGTGGATGCCACGTGACCAGACACCTCCCACTCCTGTTACTATGACTTCCCCACCAGACTATGTTGATTTCCCGAAGTGTAAGCCAAGATAAGATCATTCTCCTGCAAGTCACTTCATTTCAGATACTTGGTGACAGTACTGAGAAAAATAATAAAGTGACAAAATGTGAATATGGAGCACAAAAATCAGATTGGTATGTCAGAAATTGTTCATATGAATTTGTTCACATGATACACAATTTTTCACACTCTAGTCACCATATGTACACATGTTGAGTCTATGACCTATGATTTCTTATCATGTCAAATGTAATAGCTTTGCTTTGGTACTCAACGGATTCAAAGTGATTACTTCTTTGTGATATAATGAATAGATTTTTATCAGGTTCTGGCATTCACAAGAAGCACCACTTAAGATTTGCTAAAAGACATGATAAAAAGAGAAATCAGGGAATATCCTGCTCTTCAGCTTTTATTTTGTGGTGGAATTGTTCTTACCAAATTGACACACCAAAGGAACTTGGAAGATGTGAAAATACAAACATTGACCCAGCAGGATTTCTTGCTGTAGACAGTCCCTTTCCACAAAAGTATCATCCAATTCTGGCCAGTTAATTTGTGCTTTACTCTTTGGCTTTTTCAATGTTTTAGGTTTTTTTTTTTTTAATTGTGTGTGTTTCATAGGGCACTGTGTGTCCTTGTAGAGGACTGAGGGTCACTTCAGGAATCATCCTGGATTGCTTCTACCTCCTTTTTGCTTTGCTCTGTGATTTCCCAGGCTCCACCCACCGGGGCCAGAGGTGCAGGCTGCTGCCCTTCCCGCCTGTCATTTTTGCATGGGATCTGGGATCCGAACTCAGGTCCTGCTTTTGAGACAGAGGCTTAATCCCTGAGCCATCTCTCCAGCCCTCATATCTCTCTCTTTTAAATTCAATGCCCTCAGTGCATGTACCTTCCCATTGGGTTCTTAGTCTTCAGCAGGGAGTGTTAATATTTAGTGCCATATGCTGAAACGGAATTTTTTTTCCTATAATTCTTCATATTGTGAAGAATAGCTTTGTAGTTAATATTCATGAAAGGGTGACTGCATTAGCAAGTGATTTAGACTGACCTTCTGTGTTCTGTACCTGTATGAATGTCCTGGAACACTCAGGAATTAAGGCAGAAATTCATTTTTCTACCTAATAGCAATGAGGTTCTGAAAAGTTCTCACAATAAGAATTTATGAGATTAATTCCTCACTCTGTCGAGTCAGTTCCTAAGGACTGACTTCTATTACTGATCATTGGATAATAGATGTATTTTTTACATTTTCTAACTGGAAAACTCTAGGATTGTTTTTGTCTGTCTTATCTTTGTAGCCTGTCTTTAAGTGTCAAGACACAATACTTAGCATCTAACTAAAATATTCCTGAAGAGCTTGCATATGATATCACTAGCACATGGGGTGATATAAACATATTATAACATCTTTTAAAAAGTTGTTTGTGGCAAATAATTGATACTGACAAACAGCTTGACTTCCTTGAGAACTTTCTCTGTGCTCTGAGTCTTATACCTGGCATTAGACACAACATAAAATGTCCCACGCTAGAATACAAATCCTTCAGCTACTCCTTGTGGTGATGTAACATAAGCAGAAAAGGCAGGCTAAAAAGTCCTAGAAACAGTTTATGCTTGTCTCAAATCTAAAATTATGGATTTTAATACTTTAAGTAGCTTCTGGTATCCACTTTTAGGGTAGAGATGTCTTTATTTTTCAGTGGCCCTGTTTTACAATGGTCTCGCCCATAGTGTGGGGTAGCCTCAAGATTTGTTTGTGGATTCAGGGTAAGATCATTCCAATGTGGTATTTGTTGATTTGATGGGTGGTGATACTGCTAGTGTCACCAGACAGCACCTAGATTTGTCTCAAAATTCCAAGGACCTGGAAGTTTAAAGGCAGTAAGTACCCTGAAGGGGTGTTTTTGTCTGGAGTGTCAAAGAGCAAAATTATGGTGAAGGCAGGGCTGTGTTCTCTGGGGAAGAAAAGGAACATGGGAGATGCCACATCTGAGTTTGCTGAGGTCGTTGGCAGAATTCAGGGACTTGTAGCTGCAGGATTGTGATCCCTGTGTCCTTGAAGCCCAGTGGCCAGAGCGACCCTTGAATCCCACAGAGTCTTCTGCTTTCCCTGCCTGAAGTCCCTCTGTCTCAGATCCTACCACCGGCAGAGTCTCACTAGTGATTCTCATGCGTGGAATTTCATAGTGTTTCCTCTACGACACAGGAAAAGCTTTGCTTCTCAGATTCTGATTTGTTGGACTCGATGTTACAATGGCATGTGGAAAATATGTTATTCATTTTGTGTATGCATGTTTATGTGTATGTGAGAGAGAGAGGATGAGAGGGGAGGAGAGGAGAGTAAAAGAGGGAGAAGATGATGAAGCAACTTAAGGGCGAAAAGGAGATTTCTTTAGCTTTGATGCTAGAAGGGAGACAGTCCATTATGGTGGGACAGGCATGGCAGGCTGCAGAAGCTGCTGGGGTCACGTCCCTCTTCATGGAGGCAGGGAGCCAGCTAGCCGAAGCAAGGCTGGGCTGGAAGCAGGGCGGGGCTGGAAGCAGGGCGGGGCTGTCCAACCTCAAAGCCCGCCCCTTGTGACATACCTTCCTCCAGCAAGGCTCCACCTTCTAAAGATGCCTTAACCTTTCCAAACATTAACACCCACTAAGGATGCAAATACAGGCGCCTGTGGGGGACAAATCACATTCAAACCCTGTGACGGGCAATTCACATTCAGATGATATCCATAGCACCCCGTCTCAACCCCTCCCCTCCCAATAAACACCTTCTGCTCCTACCTCAAAGTCTGTTTGTAATGTGTTTAATTTGGTTGCCTGCATCGCAGGTTTACCTTGTCAATGACTTGAACTCAGAGCCTAGTGAATGAATAGAAAGAGATTTAATACAGGCTACTAGAGGTCATGAAGCTGTTCGAAGAGCTGGGGAGAGACGCTCATGGATACTGTTGTCCCCCAAGGGCCTCTCAAAGCAGTGCACATCTTCCAAGAGACCCGCCAGAAGCACCTTGTTCTTCCTCAGCCAATCCCCTATGGTCACAGCTGCCGTGGGTACCCAATGGTTTCCTTCTGCTCCCCAAACTTCACCACCTGCTCCCTGTCACTGTCTGGCTGCCAGAATTCTGCTACATGTCTGGAAAATACATTTGTTCTGCTGCTTTCCACTTAGGGGCAGGTCTGGCAGAGGGCGGGGTCGTGTGCACGGGCTTCTGAGCAAAGGAGGAATGCTAGGTCCTAGGCCGAGCAGACGCTCAGAGGGTGATTAACCTTCCTTTCGAGTGCCACCGCCGCCAGAAATGTACAGCTCTGGGTTGCGCTGCATTTGCCTGGACATGCCCCATTGTAGATCGCTTAAGTTTTGCTAGTCACGTGGGTGTGAACTGCTACCTCAAGGCCATCTTGCTTTGCATTTCTCTAATTAGTGATGAGGTTATCATTACTCTAATCATTTCCCATATGTTTTATTTTCTCTTAAGTATCCAATTCTTTCCTTTCGCCTCCTTTTTTTTTTTTTTTTTTTTTGAGACTAACACTCATCAAGCACCCCTGGCCGGCCTGGCACTCACCATGAGGCCTAGGCTGGTCTCAGAGCGGTGATGCTTTTGTTGATTGAGCCTCCCCCTTTTGCCTCAAGTACCAGGGTTATAGGAACATGCCACCAGGCCTGCCCCGCCCACCTGATCACGTTCTTTTTTTTGTTTTTTTAATCTTAAGAACTTTTTTTATGTTTCTTCTTTTTAAAAAATATTTTGTCTATCTATCTATCTATCTACCTATCTATCTATCTATCTAAGAGAGAAAGAGAGGACTTGTGTGCATGCCATGGTATACTAGTGGAGGTCAGAGCGACTTTCAAAAGCTCGTTCTCTCCTTCTACTATGTTTGTTAGCAAATGTCTTACCTGCCGAGTGAATCATCTTGATGCTGATAAGTTGTGTGTGTGTGTGTGTGTGTGTGTGTAGGCGCACACATGTGTACAAGAGGGCACTTGAGTGTGCCTGTGGAAGTCAGAAAACAACTTTCCGAAGTCATTTCTCTCCTTCCACCATGTGGGCTTCCGAACATCGAACTCAGGTCTCCAGGTTTGCTGGTGGGCGCCGCCCCCACTGAGCTCTCTCATCAGCCCCGCTTGCTCTTGTCTTACTCATGTTCACGACTTCTTCACGTGCTTATTCCAACACAGGACTTCTGGTTTTCGGTAATGTCAGATCAGCGTGTTGGAGATTAACATCTCCATGACCATTAATTTTTACATGATGGATTAAAAACAACCAAACAAGCTTGAAAACACTGAAACACACTTGTCTGAAAACACTAAGAAAGCTAGAAAACAGACATGACTTGGGTAAGACACTGCCCTTGAAAGCAGCTAACCACCATGTAAGACTGTCATCCACGTGGATTTTCTTCCAAAATTCTCGTCCATCCACAGTACACAACGATGGTGGAGTCCAGGAGAAACGAGTGATCTTATTGGCATAAGAAGTCAAGGGTCAGCGTCACATGTTGCCCAAATGACTGGCAAGTGAGCGAATAAGCCACAGAGCAAGAGACACGGTTGGGGGAAGAGCCCAAATCCGCATGCAGACTTCTAGCAAATTCCTGGCTGAATCATATGCTGCCTGTGACTTCAATAGCTGAAGAATCAATGACATTCAGAAGGCCGAAAGGGGGACCGCAGAATTCCGTAGCTGTCCAGAGCAGGCAGATAGAATTTGAAGTTCAGTCACTCCAGGTTAGAGGCTTTGATTCTAGAAGATTGAAGGGTGGCACATCAGACTCAAGCATTGTCTTTCAAGGAGGAGAAAGATTGGAGAGTGTAGGACTGTTCTCCCCTCCCCACACAGGTTCTGAGAGAAGAGCTTTCCTCGCTCTCAGTTCTAGGGTTAGACTTCTTGGTTTGGGGGATCAGAATGCCATGTTCCACTAGAGCCATCCTCATGGAGCCCTTGAAGGGGGGCCTCCACCCAGTGGGATGGAAGGGCAGAAACTTAATCCCCAAACCGTCATTGTCCACCCTTAGAATTTTGGATTCGTTGCAACCTGCGATCCTTCTTCACGCTCCATTTTCTCCTCGGCAGTGGGAATGTCTGTCTCGTGCGTGTTTCACTCGCAGAGTTTGGAAACATGTGTTACGTTGTCAAGTTTCACAGCTTTGCAGCCAGGAGGAGTTTTGCCTGAGGATGACTCACACCCCAAATCCCACTCCTGTCTGTGGAGATATTTAGATGAGACTTCAGATTGCAAACTTTAGAGCTGACACTGGAATGCAGTCATTTATGCTGTGCATCTGAGAACTCAGGTTTGAGGCTCAGGAACCAAATGTTAGGGATGGAATAGACGAGTCTCCCAGTTCATATGTGGAAGCCTTATAACCATTATGGATGTACTTAGAATAAGGATTATAAGGTAAGGTCATGACCTAAGATGAGTGTTTCTGTAAAAGGGACACCAGATAACCCGCCTTCTCTCTTCTTCCCTCACTCTGGACATACCATTCAAAAGACAATCAATGCCATCCAAAACCCTTGGGTCAGATTTGAGACTATCATATGTTATGAATTGCAGTTGTTTTACTGTACATACAAACTTTTCTGCTGACACAGAAATGTAATAGTCTAATTACAGAAAACAGAGATTTTTTTAAAAAAAATATTTCCCCACCATTATTCCTAACCATGTAAATATCAAATTAGCATATCTTTGGATTGTAGTGTGTGAGACAAATAAGCACATTCATCTCATTTCATTATTATGCAAATCACTTCCATCTTTATTAAATGATAAAATTATGTGCATGCCAAAGACTCGTTTTAAAATAAATTCCTTTATGACTTATAATTTGTAAATATTTAGTTTATATACTCATATATTGGTATATGGGGGGGGTCACACAAAAATTTCTTGGGCAACAAAAATCACAAAATGAACAAGTTTTTGTAGCTGATGTTTGACCAACGCACCAAACTTTTGATGTCTAATAGTGTTTTTCCATTTTTTACCAGCAGTTTTACGCTCCATTTTTCTTGGTCTTTCAATCATTTCTTCATGGGTACATTCCCTTACACTGGGAATTTTACTTGTAAAGCCATTTTGTGTGGCTGTGACATATATCCAACAGACGACACATCTGTCGTCTTGAGAGCCCATGTGATGTTTCTTATTTACATGGCTTGATGCTAATAGCAGTCATTTTGCTAATTTGTGAGTGGGCTGATCTTAATCATGACGCGTCCTTTAGGACTAGCATTTTGCTACGTCCTCTATGACTTTCTTTGGCTTGAATGATGAGTTCAGCCTGTTTGTTCCCCTTACTGCCTAATTGAACTTTTTTTTTCTGTTAAGTCCCGCTTGCTCCCTGTTGGTTTTTACTTACAATTTACTGAATTGAATGCTTTGGGGATTATTGCTATTCTGCTTCACTTGACTTTTTCCTCTCTATAATTTACACACCCTCCTTTCAATCTCCATTGGTGTTTAGTGAACTTTCACTACTCTGAGCAGCATACCAAATAAAAGTCACATAATGTGTTTGTTCAGACATCTGTGTTAACCTTGACTACCACATGTACTTACTACACGAATGCTCATGGATCCACAAATACATGTGCCCATAGATGTGTGAACATGCATAGGCACCTGCACACACACATCACAATACACATTTATACCTGCAAAAAGTTAATATTTTCCCTACTTTGTGAAGAATAAATATCTTGTTATCTTCTTGGATGTTAACCTTATGTATTTAAAATCCATTTTGATAGTTTTAGCAGTATCTCTGTTCTTTCACATCTCACCCTTTCATAGGTTAGATTTTCAGGGGCTTGGTGTCTTTCAGTTCTTGATTCACTTCCTGGCTCACTGTAGATTAACATGATCTTAGGAAAATCACTTGAAGGACCTTCTACCCAAATCTTGAGGCCCTCAAGTTCAAGTTTAAATGACCTTTAGAGTGTAAATGAATGATTGGTATGTTTGCTACAATCATTCCTTGAACACACTCTCATAAAACACTGAATTGATACCCATGTATGCTATATTCATATATAGTGATCTGATCTTGTAGGAATCCTTACCTCTTTTTTGACCACCATAGTTTCCTTTCTGTGTTTTATTTTGATGTGAATCTTTCTGTTGATGGAAATTGCTGTCTGATTTTCAAGCATAAATGTGCATTGATTAATTTACTTTGTCTTATCAGTAGTTTCTGTGAATTTTGGTGAAGAAAGGAAGAATTCGTTTTATGCTGTCTGTCATCCAAAGTGGAATGCCCAGTTCAGATAGCACGCCATTTTCAAACTCCTAATGCCGGACCTATCTGTGTGCCCTCAGCTGTCTTTTTGCTTGTTCAAGTTTGTCTTTAGAAGTCTCTCTCTACCTTTCTTCATACGGTGACTGCAGCTCATTTGTTAAAACATATTTCTGGGTTGTTGCAAATACTACGGGGCCTCTTGAGCCTCTATGCTTGACTTCACATTCAGACAGGGGTTTCGGTGAAGAAGATTCAAGATGGCCGTGCCGAGGAGTGCTACTCAGTCTTGTGGCACAAATGTCACGCTTTGCTTGCTTGCTGACTCCCTCGCTCAGTTTTTGTACATGAACACTGGAGTTCCAGTGAGACGGACTTTATGTAACTCTGTGGACTCAAAGGCTCTTTGTCCTCAGTGAATGGAATATAGGGAAAAATTTTATGACCACTCACATTTGAGTTCCATTAAATATCAGATATGTCGGGTATGCTCGATGAAGGCCATCCACCTTAATTATTTCATTTTTTAAAGCGTGTGTGTGTATGTGTGTGTGTGTGTGTTTGTATGCAAGAAGGCATTGACTGCATATGCCTGCGGAGACCCAAGGGTAACACTGGGAATCATCCTGGATTGTTTTATCTCCTTATTGCTTTGCTATGGGGTTCCTCGAGGTCTGTCTTCCAGAGCCAGAATTACATAAGCCTATTCCATGCCCGCCCGGCATTTTTATGTGTGATCTGGGGATCCAAACTCGGGTCCTTTTGTTCTTGAGGGAAAGGCTTTAACCCCTGAGCCATCACCCCAGCTCTACCTCAATTAGTTCATGACAGTGAACTACTGTACCCAGTAGTCCTCCAAAGAGGGATAAAAACCATTCACTCTTCAGTGGATTTCTCAACACAGGTTTTCATGCTTCACACAGAGAACGAGGTGTGCAGAATCCTGGGAAGCATCGCTTGCTGTTCCGTGTCCCTCTTCTACCTGAAGATGCCATATAAGAATTCAGTACTGAATGGGACCTGCCAGTTCGCTAATAGCCAGCTCGTAGTTGCACATGATTCTAATGGTGCAAGCAACAGCTGTGAGCAAGAAGAATGCGCGTTGTACGGCGGGTGGTGCTCAATATGTTACTTCTGTTTATTCAAAAGACCACCTGTGTTTCCGGGGAAATTGGAGACGTTCCAGAAGAGAATGAAGACAGGGCAGACGGCCATGGAAGCCTGAGAGTCGTAAGAGGGAGCAGCAGCGCTTTGGGTTAAATACCATGCAACAGCCCCACGGGAGACTCCTTCCATAATCCATAGCACGGCCTTTGAGGCTAGCATATTAATTAGCTAATAGATAGTTAGAATACCCAAGGCTCCTTTCTCGCTTGTGAAAGGATGGGGAATGGCGACTATCGCTGTGAGGGAAGACTCCTGTGTGTAGGGAAGTGATCCCCGTTGTCCATTTCTAAGTTGCATTTTTCCACGTTTACTTTTCATGGGTAGAGATTTCTCTCTCTTATTTTTTGGATTTTAAAGTTACTTGGGTGCTGTGCATCCTTTTGTATAGGTAATGACTCTGGCATTGAGGGAGACTGAGTCACCTCTGAGTTTCTCATGCCCACGAAGGATTCCACTGATTCTGTTGTTGCCATGATGGTTTTTGAATGAAGGAGAAAGCGCCAGAGAGCAAGCTGGGATGAGTGGACTTCATGAATGGGTGTCTGAGGTCTGCCATGCCTGGTGCTCCTCTGAGGCAGATGCTGAAGTGCACAGCTGGGTGGAATGTGCCTGTAGCCCAGCCGAGTTAAGTGTAGCTTCAGGGAGCAAGTGACTTCCTTCTTGCTCCTTCCTGGATATGTACAAGATAACATGAGAGCCGAGAATGATAAAGTCATCGCCATATAAGGTAGCTCTATGTGAATGATAATGACGTGCATGTGAGTGCATGAGTATGTATGTATATGTGTGTATGCGTGTGCATCCATTTGTACATTGTGTGTATGTGTGTGCATGCATTGGACATGTTTGTGTGCATGCACCTGTACATTGTACGTATGTGTGTGCACGCATGTTTGCATTGTGTGTGTACATATATGCGTACTGTGTGCATGCATTGAGTGTGTGCATGCATATGTGCATTGTACATGTGTGTATGCATTTGCTCGTTGTGTATATACATGCTTGCATTGTGGCAGTGTGTGGACATGCATGTGTGCATTGTGTAAAGTATGTGTGCATGCATGTATACATTGTTCACATTGTGATACATGTTTTCATTGTGCTTGTGTATACATGTGTTTGGGTTTTAGATATTTCTCTAACTTCTTTATGCCTCTTTAAAGGCAGCAAGGTAATATCTAAGACATCCCTTCAAATCAGATCAGGATGATTTGGAAGTTATACTCTGCTTTATGAGACATGGTCTTAAGCTTGCAATCCCCCTGTTTCAGCCCCTAGAGTGCTGCATGATTGGCTGAAAGATGCTTCCAGCTCATGCTCTCACTGGTCTGTCCAGCTTTGTTTCCAATTCATGTGATATACTCGCTGCTCTGGTTCCTCCATTTGCCATAGTGTGCCTCTAACATTTTATGCAGAAGCCATAGATGATGGTTGGTTTTCTTTTTAAGCTGAGCTTGGGTAAAGTCATGGGCTAGGAAATGTTAGATAATAATGCTTGTTCTTGAGCCTAGACTACTCCCTTGATGAAATCCAGCCAAACACAAGGAAAGAAGGAATTGGGCTTAGGAGGATATGGTGGAAGGCAAAGATCAAGCACATGCAGGACCACAGCGACATGTAGAGACAAAGGGTGAAAAAAGCACAGTGGAAAGGGGCAAAGTGCTCCAATTTTTAAAATATATTTTCTTTATGAAAGATGGAGAGAGGGGCTGGGAGGCGGGTCAGGGGTTAAGCCTCTGCCTTGCAGGCCGAAGGTCCTGAGTTCGGATCCTAGACCCCACGTATAGACGCTGGGCGGAAGTGGGGGCGGCCTGCGTTTCTGGTCCTGGTAGGGTGGAGCCTGTGAATCCCGGGGCAGAGTAAACAAGGAGGAGGTGGAGGTGTCCATGGTGGTTCCCGAATTCGTCCGTGGTTCTACACACACACACACACACACACACACACACACACACACACACACACATACACACGTATATACACACGCGCACACATGCATACCCGCACAATTGAATAAATAATAAATAATGAAAAAAATTAAAAAAAGAAAGAGAGAGAGAGAGAGAGAGAGAGAGAGAGAGAGAGAACACATGTACCATACAAGTTTCTAGGGATTGAACTCAGGTTGCCAGCTTTCTAAGCAGGCACCTTACCCATTGAGCTATCTCACCAGTCCACTGTTTTGAAATGCGCTGGGCACGTGAGTTCTCTCTGACACCTTCTCCCTCACCCAACCTGCACTTTTATAGGACATGGTTGGCATTACCTGTACAATGTGTATTTGTACAATTTACATACTGGGCCAGCATAGCTGGGCATTCTAGTTGTGGCTAGTTAATTGGTGGTGATAAAGAAATGCCTAGACGTGCCCAAGAGAAGCTTCTCAATGGATTGTCCCTGCTGCTTTGCCTGCCTGCAAGTGGTCTACAAAGCCGGGGACTGAGAGAGGAGGCCGCCATGGTTAGGAGCTCTGGCTAGTGAACATGCTACTCCTGTGCTTCAGGGAATAAAATTCTCTTTGCTAGTCTCTCTTAGTGATAACTGTGAGTCATTAAAATAATAGTTTGCAGCCTGTATTTTTGCTGTTGTTACTTTATGCTCTTCCCTAGAAAGACAGACATTGTTTCTTTCTACTTAAAGTAATGTAGTTTCTTAAAGGCCGGTGGGAATGGACATGTGTCCCCCATGGTCATTGTCAAGCTTGTTAGAAACAGCAGTTCTGGGTTCCTAACTCAGGCCTGACTAAATCACAACTTTCAGAAACTAGTGATCTATAGCTCAAGAAATTCTTCAGGCGAGTTCCATGAACTCAAGTTTGAGAATTTGTCCTGGGGAGATATGTTTGTGCGACTCTATTCAAGTGTGTTTTGCTGGATGGTTCCAAGGAGAAGAAGGGCGCGAGATAAGCACTACCACACATAAGGGAGAAAGATGGTTCCCCAGGAAGATGGAAGACATGATGGAAGCCCACACAATGCTTCCGCAGGTAGCAGACCCACTAAGGACAGCCCATGATGATACTTGGAGGTCGGTCACCAAATCTGTGGTCTTGGGAGTGGTCCTCAAGAATTCTGCTTGTTGGGGGCTGGAGAGGTGGCTCAGGGGTTAAGCCTCCCCCTTGCAGGCGGAAGGTCCTGAGTTCGGATCCCAGATCCCACTGTATAGACGCCAGGCGGAAGCGGGGGCGGCCTGCGCTTCTGGTCCTGGTAGGGCGGAGCCTGTGAATCCCTGGGCAGAAGGAGGTGGAGGCGTCCATGGTGGTTCGCGAATTCGTCCGTGGTTCTACACATACACAGACACACACACACACAGACACACGCGCGCGCGCACACACATACACACGCACATGCGCACGGTTGAATAAATAAAAAAAAATTCTGCTTGTTGACTTTGGCTTGAAAGTATGGGTGTTTCTGTTAGGACCACCCTTCTCTTCGAGGGCCTTGTGGTCTTGTGCATCGGCCACCTCCAGGGAGACCACTAAGGATGCCAGGCACATGCCCCTTCCTGGGCTCTCAGACTACGTCAGCCTGGGCTTTTCTGACAATCTTAGCGAAATGGGTCATCTTCCTGTCAGATGCCTCAGTTCAGATTTTCTTCCAATTCTCACTGGTGGGAAGCAAATAAGATTTTGATTTCAAAAAGTCAATAAAGCATGCACTCGAGTATGTCATAGAAACCATTCCTAGCCATAACATCAGGAGGAATTGTAAGTCAAGAAAGGATGTCAAATGCAAGCTTGTCTCTTCTCTTTTTGGTCTTTAATGAAAATGGAAAATACTTACAGTCTAGTATCCTCTGAGAAGATGCTCTTGAAGTGTTTCGGAAACTCATTCTGATGAACTGGTTGCCAAGAAGGAAATTGTTTTATTCTACATGAAAGAGAGGGAGGGAAAGAGGGAGAGAGAGGGAAAAAGAGAGAATAAAAAAGTCAAAGGACATCACTGATTGATTTAAGGTTGATCCATAAAACCCTTCTAAGAGCTGGAGAGTGTGGAGTGCAAGCATGATATCAAGCCCAGTGACTTCTGACAGTATCACTTTGGGCATCTGATTTCTCTGTGGTTTAGTCTCATTGCAATTTTCTATGGCTTCATATTAATCACAGGTGCCTAGAGCTTCCATTCTTTTGCCTTCCAGCTTCTGCTCACTTGTGTGGTGAGAACGGCCTTCCCAGGCCGACCTGTATCCCCAGTGCATCTCAAACACTTTAAGTCTCTTTTTTCTTGGCATTGATTTTTTTGTGTATTTGCTTGCATGCAGCCCCTTACCTTTGCAGGAAAAGCAAGCACTCAAGGGTGGGAACTTCCTGCATTGAGTGCATTGTGTGTGTTTGAATGTTTGTATGTCTCTTCACATGTTTGTGTGTTCATGTGTGTGTGTGTGTGTGTGTATGTGGGAGCATGTGTATATGTATGCTCATGAGTGTGCATGTGTGTTTGTGTGTATGTGTGCTCATGCATGTGCATGTGTGCTTGCATATGTGCTCATGCATGTGCATGTGTGCTTGCGTGTGTATGCTCATGCATGTGGCGTCCCAAGGTTGATAAATGAACTCTTCCTCTGTTGCTCTTCTACCTTATTCTTTGAGGCGGGGCCTCTCATCAAACTTAGAGCCTTCTGCTGTGGCACGTCTCAGCAGTTTGTCTGGGGAATCCCATCTCCTTCTCTTGACTGCAGGGTTATAGGCATACCCCCATGCCCACCCGGCAGGCATACCACCATACCTACCTGGCATTATCATGACTTCTGATGACCCAGATTCTGGTCCTGACGTTTGCATGGCAAGTGCTTTAATAACTGAACCCGTTACCTGATAATTTCCTTCCCCTTGTTCTTCTCTACTTTTTGATAAAAGAAGTTTCTGAGAAAGAGGGCGGGTAAGCTGGGTGGTGAGAGAGGAACTATGGGGACAGAGTCCTGTAGACATGCTGCACATATGTGAAATTGTCAAAGAACTAATCTAAGCAAAGTTATGAAACAAAATGGAAGAGTCGCAAGAAGAAAGTCGTACTTTCTGGAGTCAGAGCCTCCGGGTCAGAGGAAGAGATTCTGCTCTGACTGGCTTAGGCCTGATGTTTGCATTGGTGTCAGATGCACCATCGGTGCTACCCTGTGAGTGTGGACAGAAGGAAAGAGGGAGAAAGGAGAGAGGGAGAGACTAGGGGAGAGGAGAAAAGGGGAGGAAAAGAAAAAAAGAAAGGAAAGGAAAGACAAGAAAATGGAAAGAAGCAATACAGGGGACAAGCTTGCAAAGCTTGCTGAGCTCAGGAACGCATAAAGGGTTTGTTGAATGAGTTTCCGCCTTTCCCTTCACAGTCAGAGAAGTCCTGTAGAAACAGCCCCCAGACCAGAGGGCGTGGCTTGTCTCCCTGACCTGTCCCTCCTCTGAGGGCATAAGGTATACTCGTGAATCCACGAAAGTACCAAGACTCCCTCCATGCCCCTGGCTAGAGATGGATTATTTTCTTAGGCTGATTGTCTCCTCCTGCCTTTCTGCACCGTGATTTCCTGATTTCAGTCTCTCTGTACTGTCAACCTTCCTGATTTCCACAATCGCATTGGGATACAGTGATACGGGAAACAGCATGTTCTTGCATGAGTTTCTCTCTTTCTTACCTGCAACCGGGACAGAAGGGACTACGGGTTGGTCCCTTTGGCTACATGTGGTCTTTCTAACTACCCCCTCCCAAGTCATTGTATTTTATTCTTACCACCCCTATCAGAATCTTGAATTCAGGATCATGACAGGTGACACAGAGGGGAGACAGCTCAGGACCAAGTTGCTGAAGTGATTAAATCTAGAAAGAGCCACGTGGCTACCCACTATTCACGTGTATCAGCAAGGACCAAGGTGACAGTGGAAAGAGTCAGCAGCGCGTTTTAACTCAGCCTCTCCTCTCTCATTCTGGGTTAGTAGGACCGTGTTCACTATTGTTTTTGAAAATGTGCATGCAAATGGCATCATTAGCTATAATTAATGCCTCCCGACCCTGGGTGCGCTGCGGTTGCCTCTGGGTGATGCGGATGACACTGCGCCCTGTGTCCTCCTACTGTGGCCTCCTGTGTATGCTAAAGGTGGTCTTTATGTGGCCTTCTCTTTCCTTCCATGCTTCAGCGCTCTCCCGATGAGCAGGCAGTACAGAGAAATTGAAAAGAATCCTGCTCGCCCGAAGGGGCCGAGATGAGTGCCAGAAATCATTTCACATGTTTGTTCCTTGTGCGTATCAGATGTGTTGTGAAGCACCTTCCCGGATAGATTTGAATCAGAGCTGCGGTCCATTTGGAGAGAAAAAAGTGTCCAGCCACACACAATGGCTCCAAGTTGTTAGCATATGATTTTGCATATGATTTGCATGCTAATGGGCCAGTGTCAAAACACACAGTCATCTACCTGTCCCTCTTCCTTCCCCTCTATTGTCAAGATGGGCTGATTGGTCTTATTAAAATGAACCCTGAGACTTCTCCCAGCCTCAACTGTAACAAAATGAAAAGCTGCTAACAATGACACAAGATGTAAATTGTTCCCATGCTCCTAGAAGCTCCCGTGTGGGTGGAAAACGTCAGTTATGTGGATGAGATTCCAGGCTTGTAAAATGAAAGATGGGCGGGTTTGAATCTTGTTCTCCAAACCCATTGCGTATTCTCAACAAACCCACTCTTGCAAAGCTTCCAAACAATTATTTGAATGACCTATCAAGTATCCTTTCCAAATGGACTCATTTTTAAATCAGCAAATAGAAACATCCCTGGTCACATAGAGCAGAGGTACTTGGGTTTCTGTGGAATTCAATATTTCAGATGCCTAGGAGTGAAAAGAAGCTAAATGAAATGCATATCAAGCAGAAAATTTTAATGAGGACCATTTTTGTCCTAGGACGACATTCTAGATGTCATTTTGATGAGTAGAACGGCAACTTGTTAGTGGAAGACACTTTCCTCAAATTAATAGCAGCAAGAGAAGCTGCATGTGGAAATACTTGCTAATAAGGGCGAGATGTTTGATTTCGGAGTCCAATTAATTCAGAAGTGATTCTAGGTCTAGGCAGATAAATCTAACACATGCACATACACCCTCACATGTGAACACACACACACACACACACACACACACACACACTCCCTTCCACAGTAATCCAGAGAACTGTATTAGGGTTAACACTGATGTTTGTGTTTTATTACTGAGAGATTTAGAAGTTATTGCTACCTTTAGGCATCACGAATGAACTCAAAACATTAAAACAAAACCATTCATTGTCCTCGATTTGACTGTGATCGAGCTGAGAAATTAATCAGTTTCACAGAAAAGCTGGAAAAATTTTACAAAGCACAAAATATATGAAAAGCAGAGGAAATAAGCTTTGGTGTCAGAACACATTCTTTGTAAATCCGGGGAAGTAGCAAAGGCGATTATCATATCATTCATTTATCCGTGGACTTGGCTAATATTTGCCAAGGGCTTACATGGGCTGTCCAGCAGTGAGTGAGCAGAACACTGCTGTCTGCTTTAATAACAACTACAAACTCTACCTTAGTGTGGCAGGGTTGGTACAACAGTTCTCGCATTTGCTATTTAATTTTATAATCATCAGAAGGTGAAGAGTATCAATTGACCTCATTTTTAATTAAAAAAAAATAGTCTCAGTGAGAGAAATGCATTTTTAAATTCCAAAAGAAACTGGGCAGCTCAGGCTGGACTTGACGTCTGGCTTCCTGGTGTCAGCTCCCATGGTACAGCAAGCACAGCCAGAACGCCGCGATCCTGGTGAGTGGAGTTGCAAATAAGGGAGGAGAGGAAAAGTATCCGGAAGCTTAAGACCATACCTGCCCTTAATAGAGCAGCCAAAACCATTGGTACTGAGAAATTTCAGTAAAGAAAAATAATGTCTAATCGAATTAACCCTGTGGTTGTGCAGAGTTAGAGGAAGACAAAGAAACTGCTGGCAACAGGTTAACCACTGCCCTGTCACAAGGAAATAAACCGCTTCACTCCGTCACCTCACGGCAGAGCAGAGCCAACCTTTCTGGCTAGAGGTTGTCAGAGAAACGAGGAGAGGAACACATACACAGAGAAACAGTTGAAGATAGATGACTGCCTAGATGCAGGGCCAAGGGATAACGGAAATGGTTTAAAAAGTTGCAGATTGAATTGTGCACCTGAGAACTTGAGAATGAATGGAAGCCTCACCCACCCCTTCCCCCCCAAAAAGAAGACAAAAGGAGGAAAAATTTGGAAGAATCCTGCCTTAAGGGAGATGGTGTGTCTAGATGTGGATTGTGGATAGGAAAACGATTACAGGGCTGAGCAGATCATAGACAGATGTCCTGAGAAGGTCAGTGATGTGGATGTCACAGGATGTTTTACTAGGCTAGTGCTCCACTGCTGAACGACATCCCAGTGGTAGCGGAGGGTGGAAGTCTCCAGATAGCGTCAGGATGGAGCTTAGTACTGCCAGCAAACATCAGGGACTATTAGAGATTCAGCCTCAATCTTGCCAGTCCCCAGCAAGAGAGGCTGAGATGATTGTTTCCTCATGGCCAGTGATTTTCTAAGTCAACAGCTAGTCACGGTTAGATAAGAGTGTCACTTGACAGTTGAGGGTTTGAGCTCTGAGCACATTTGGAAAAAATTAGTAGTTGAGTTAAGCCCAGAGCGAACCTGCAGGAATTTTAGATGGGGAAGACCCAGCCCATGGTGGGTGGGACTTGTCCCTAGGCAGGTGAATAAAATGCAGAGAATTATTTGAGGAAGTTGGTATCTTTCTGTACACTTGGCCAGACATGCTGGTCTGGCAAATAAGGATTGTCCCTTACCCGCCATTATGTGGAGATGACGTGGCCGGTTCCCTGGGCCCTTGGTGTTGGGTGGGCTCCCATGCCATGCTGGACAAGGAGCTGTAACTGGATTCTCATAAGAGAGGATAAACCCCTTGTTCCCTTACTCTGTTTTGCCGTGACTTTCTCAACCACAACGCAAGCTAATGGCTGCACCACATCCCTAAAAACCTGCAAACAATGGCATTTGGACCCCATTGGATGAATCTCTGTGAGGTACTGGAAGGGGCATATTCCTGGGGTGCCAAAGATGGCACAGAGGCCCTCTACCTTCCTCTGGTACCATGTCCTGTGCTTTCTCTTCTATTTGGAATCACGGATCATGAATCATTGAGAGTAAGCAAGCACTTTCTGAGTTCTGTGAGTTGTTCCAGTGAGTTACAAATTTGAGGGGGGGATGCATCAAGGAACCCTTAAATTTCCAGTGAGGTAGCAGAGATGTGAGAACCCTGGGCATTCTGTGATTCTGGTATCAGAAGTGGGGTGACCTATATCATATAGCCCTTGACTTGGGGTAGTCTGAGGGTCGCTCTGAGGGTTATTATCAGAATTGAGTTGAGTTGCTACACAAGTGGCACTGGAGATTCAGACGATTAACCAGTGTTGGAGAAGACCCCCATATTGGCATCAGGAATGAAAAAAAAACCTCTGGGGGGCTATTGGTGGCCCAGAGAGGTTGGATAATAATCAGACATTGTGTAATTTCTCTATTTTTTCTACCCTCTGCAGTGCCCATTGGCAGACACAGTCTCCTCTGATGTGAAGTGCCTACCCAATGTGTGTCAATAATACAAAATGTCATGTTGATTCTCGTGTGCACATACTACATTTGAATTTTTATATATGCCTTTGTGGTAGAGTTGGGTGTAGGTCATGATACTAGAATGTTGAATTTGAATTTCTATATATGCATATGTGGATGAATTGGGTATGTGTCATGAAACGAGAAAGCAGACACTAAGGGCGGATGTGGGGGAAGAACTATGTGTATGGCGGGGGAGAGGTGGAGAAGGCTAAGGAAAAGAGGGTGCTGTGGTTTAAATGCAGATGCCCCCCCACAGCCTTATGCATTTGAACCGTGGCTGGGCAACTGCTAGCCGTATGGGGGAAAGTAATTGGTCCTAGGAGGTAGAGCCTTGTGGGAGGAAGCACGTCACTGGGGGCAGGCCTCATGGTTGGTTGGCCCGCCCACTTCCCGTCGCTCTGGTTCGCCTGTCTCCTCTTGGCTGCAGTGATGATGTCTTCATCCTGCTTTAGCTGCTGCCATTGGTTTACTTTAGCTGCCATGCTATCTGCGGTGTGGTCCCCAGTATAAAGGATCCTATACACCCCCTGGAACTGTGAGCCACCTTTCTCTCTTAAGTTGCTTGGGTCAGAGTATTTTCTCAGAGCATCTTAAGAGCCACTGTGGCGGAGGGTGATGCAACACGTATGACATGAAAATCAAGAGGAGACAAGAGTGTGGCGAGGAAGGGTAGCAGGAGGTGGGGAGTACTATACAGGGGAGGGGTGCAGCCAAAACAAAATATATGAATATGACCTTATGAGACCCATTACTGTGTATGCTGCTTAAAGAAACAATAAAGAAATCTTATGAAGTGCTGCAGAATTCACAGAGGAAGATGATCAAGTAAGTGGTCGCCAAGGACAATATAATAAAACAGGGCTCAGGTAGAATGTATGATGGGAGAAAATAATTCCTAGTGTAAGGACTGAAATTCTCTTGGAGGACACGGGGACGGGGCACTATGGAGTGCTGCGTCTGCTGTAATTCATGTGCTCAAAGTCACCTGCGCAACGGAACTGAGCGAGAAGGACTTGAGCAATTGATTAAGTTACAGGCAGAGTCTGCCTGGGCATTCCTGGGTTTACATGGGGTGTAGCAGGAAGTAGGGAGACCCCTTTTCTCCTTCCATGCCTCATGCTTTGCAGTGACCCAGTGCCTTTCCCAGACAACACAAACAGGTGTCACCATAGGAAGCAAGACATGGCCCTCACCAGACCCCGAGCTTGTCTTCTTGATTGTGGACTTGGCAACTTCAGAAGTAAGAGAAAGAAAGGTCTGGGTGCAGCGATT
Organism: Typhlomys cinereus; assembly: GCA_023101885.1. Lineage (NCBI taxonomy): Eukaryota > Metazoa > Chordata > Mammalia > Rodentia > Platacanthomyidae > Typhlomys > Typhlomys cinereus. The sequence continues at coordinate 716,898 of JALPQD010000087.1, read as the reverse complement.
ACCTGGCTGGTGATCTTTTGCTGTGGCAACTGGCACGGACTGAGACACCAGGTATTCAGAGCGCTTGTTAGAGAAGTGTGGGAAGAAAAGATGGTGGCAACATCACCCTTGATTCACTTTCACGAAGAACCTGTGGCACCTTTACTAGTTTGCTATATTGCTCCAAACTAGATAAGAAATACTTCATATTCAGAAGTGGTGGAAATTCTTGTGACAATTAATCTCGCTTGTCCAGCTCTCATCAAAGTCACTGTCCATGTATATCAGAGATGAGTTGCATGCATGCATACATGTGTGAATGGCCGACTCAGATTTTGATTTCTCAGTCTTTGTGTCACGTTGGGGAAGGGCCGTGGGCATCACACAGTTAAGCCTCTGCGAGGTTCGTCATTCTGCATATCATGGTTAATCAGCAGGAGAGCTCAGGCCAGAGCCCCAAGGTCTCACCCCTGTGCTCCCACACTTTCCTAGTGTTTTCTGGCTTTGTATCTGACTTCACACTGCCGGATGCTCTCTCCCTGCATGTGTCCCGTCTCACTGCTTTGGATCACAATATTCCCTGTGATTCTTATAGCTCAAGGTATTACTAATCTCTTTCCTTCCTTTGAGGTTTAAATCCCACATCCTCCTTGGTAATGTCTCCAAATAGCTTTCTTATCCGTTCCCTCTCCTGCTGAGTTCTTAAAGTACATTATGTTTCTTGTTCACCTAGCTTAGGTGCTGGTCTGAAAGTTCAGCTTGATTATGCATACCAGTAGAAGAAACAGCATCTAACCCTACTTGTTCTTCTAGAAGTATCTATTGTATCTTTCTGTGCAGTCATGGTTTATGTATTTTTTTTCCTGGACAATAAGCAAAAGGTGTTTTTTGGTCTCGTTTAATGAGTTTAGCACCAGGAAATGGGGATGGTCTCTCCTTGTGTGGGGGTCTTCCTGAGTCATTGTATAGGAGTAAAATACACATGAGCAATAGAATAGGAAGAAAAGAGTACATGGATTAGTAATTAAAATGAATTGAGGATGGAAGTTAAGACGGATTAGTAGGGACTTCCTGTGCACAGATGCCTGGACTGACGCTTGAGAGCATCTCAGAAGAGGCACTTCTGAATTGGAAAGACTCCTTTGTGTACAGAACATTTTATTGATTTGTCAGTGGGGTATGTGAAGTTCAAGTCTCCTAGAAAACTGGTCCAGAAGTGAAAAAAACCCACTGGGTTGAACCACAAGTTGTATCAGCACAGGCTGCGACTGCTTGGGGGAGAAAGAGCTTACGTCTAATTGGTTACAGAGCGACTCCACCCTCTGTGGTCTCTTCACTCTGCCTTGCTCATCATTATTAGTGTTAGAGATAGCACTAAGCCAGGCGTTTTTAGCTAGAACGTTGCATCTAACATTGACGATCATATTAGATGTTCCTGGGAGACACGATACCCCGACTTAAATTCCAGCTGACTTAGAGTTGAGTAGAAGAGAGAACGGAACGTAGCTCCAGGGCGGGAGCAACTGTTCAGTGGATAAAGGACTCGAGTTCCACCCCTGGAACCTGTGTGACAAAGCTGGCCACAGTGGCAGATGTTCACAGTTCCACCGTGGGGTAGAGACAGGACATGCCGTGTGCCTTGCAGTTTAGCCTATTCCCTGAGCTCATCTGGGTGATTCTGTTTCAAAACCCAGGTGAATGGTGCCTGAGGAGTGGGCCGATGTCCTCTGGTTTCCACATGCTCATATACAGACATGCATGGACACATACACACATCTACATACATGCAAATTAGCACACATATGTGCATGCACGCACACACAAGCACACTCACAAACATGTACACACAAACACATATACATGCAACTACCACATACATAAACAAACATATAAACACATATAAACACACAGATATGACCCACATGCTTACAAACACACAAACACATAAACACCACATAAACACAAAAAAGCAAACACATATACATACATATGCAAACACATAAACATACAAACACACACATGTATGCAAATACATACACAAATATACTCACACAAGAATACACATACATGAATACACACATGCTCACACTAATATATATACACATATACATACATATAAACACACATATAACAAACACATCACACACATATATAAGTAAACACACATATACCGAACACATCACACACATATACACACATAAATGAATATACACATTCACACAGTAATACACACACATGCACTCACGCACGCATACACAAAAAAAGCTCTCTGATATAGAAAACCATTGGAGGGAGCTCATCATAAAGGAAGACAGGCCAGCAGCTTCAAGAATACGTCATGCATTTGACGACTTTGTTCAGCTGATAACACACCCCAGGGTGAGGTAATGATTTCATGTTTCCAACTTTGGGTTCAAACAAGTTTATCACGCAAAGTAAACAAAGATGATTCACAGGAGCTGTCTGTTTGGAAAGTCCCGTCCAACTAATTTGCAAACACTCTTCCCAAGTCTTTCTCAGTAAAAGGTTAAGATCTAAAAGTGCGATCAGATTTCCCATGCGTTTCTGAGTTTAAGAGCGGCACTACATCACACGTGCATGTACGTGAGTTGTTCTACAGCACCCTACAAGCACATCTGATTGTTATACTTCATCACATATGCATGTACATGAGTTGTTCTATAGCACCCCACAAGCACATCTGATATTATGTCAATGAAAAATAATTCAAAGTGTTTAAAAAGTGATCCTGTGAGCAAATTCCTAAGTCTAGCTTTCTCTTTTTTCAGAGGAGTGATGAACTTCGGCCTACAGATGAAGTAGCTATATCTCAGGACTCAAAAGGCAAGAAAGATGTGTCATTCTCCCGTCCCTAATGTCAATCCTACACTGTCTCCTTGGACTCCCCTGGGATGCCCGCACTGGACAGGACTCGCCTTATCCACACTGTGGTTGGAGGTCAGATGCTGGGAGCTCAGAGGCCCAAAGCCTCAGCTCTTGGGACTGCAAGCATTTCCGCACCCGAATTTCAGACTGCAGGCATTTCTGCACCCACATTTCATGACACGATGAAATTCCACATTGATATCGATTAAAAATATCAACCAAAGCGATGAAACTGGAACCCTGTAGAAGTGAATGTGCCCGTTAGGAACAGGCACCAACGTGACAACTAGAGTCTGAGGTTCTAGGCACTTCTACACAGAACGGAGAGTTAAAGCAACCCCTGGCTTGAGTAGCCTGCAAGGAGCTTGTCTGATCGATGAAGGAAGAACCAGTCCGTGGTGGGCGGGGCGTTCCCCGGGCGGGCGGATAAGATGGAAGGAGCTGGGTCAGTGTTTGACATCCTTCCGCACACTTGGCCGACTTGTAGTCTGCCAGTGAGGTCTGCCCCTCTCTGAGCAGTCCCTGTGGGTACGGTGTGGCCAGTCCCCTTGGCTCCTGACATTGGTGCGAGCTCTCCCGCCATGCTGGACTTTGAACTGTAACCAGAATCATAAGTTCCCCCCAAAATTTTGTTGTGTATTTTTTTCAGCGATATGAACAGAAACTGGAACATGAACTCCATCATCTCATGGACTCCAAGGGCTCAAATACTGTTCTAGGAAGAATCCTCACATCAGCGGTCATGTGGAATTAAAAAGAAAAGATACCACATACCGAGGCCTTTCTATGCTCTTCCAAGCAACCTTGTATCCTTTGGTAAAAATCCTTCTTTGAATTTCTCTTTTACCTCCTTTACTTCCTGCAAGTATTTGAAGGTGAATTTTAAAATGCCATTATATATATGTGTGTGTGTATATATATATATATTTATATATAATATATATATTATATACATGTATACTTTGACTCCGACACACACTCCAGCTTCTTTTCTTTCTTTAAATGAGAGCTTTCTATTTCTCATCCTGTTCTGGCCTTGCGGGTTTTGCCCCTGGTCAGTCAAATCTCTGTCTTGAAGTGTGTAATCCCAGGTCTTCCTTCCCCTCTCTGCCTCGGGCCAGACACATATGTGGGTGCTCCATCTTAGAAGCCAGCCCATCGTCTGTGCAACCCACGGACAGGAATATTTTTGCACCTCCAACTTCTCATTCTTCTTCTAGTTGACTGCGACCGGGAAAATAGGCGTTCAGAGCATTTTACATTCTCTGGATGTACCACACAGTAATTCCGCTGTCTGAAAACTCTGTAATGTCAATAATTGATGCACTTGAGAAGTGGTAATTAAATTAGTTAATTATGCTGGTAAAATTACATGCAATTATGTGACTGCGGGGTATGTTTAGTAAATTAGGCTTTTCCATACTCAGTACATATTGTGCTGCCAATTTTGCTCCTTGATGATTAGGTAGCTTTTGATACTTCTTAATTGATTTAATACCTGGATCTTCATTAGCCCTTGATTGCTATGCTACGTATGGCTGACACTTTTTTTTTCCTCTCCGATATTTTACTGAGATCGTACGTCAGGGAAAACATACATCCATGTTTGGGGATGATGCAGATAGATGTGAATCTACACACGCACATTTTTCATCTCAAATATTTAGAGGTTGAAAAATCGCCCCCTCTCTCCTCCATTGCCTCCCTCCCTTCTTCTGGGAAATAACCAATCCTAAACGTTGATTCAAAGAGAATCCAGGGGCATAGATCTTGAGATTCTAAAAGAGGAAAAATATCATGTTTGTTTTACTTCTGAAATATCAATACAAACAGTACCAGGGCAGTCGCAGAGAGAAGAAAATAAAAGAGGTTTTATAGAAGTGACCATCTCCCTCTAAATAAGAGGGTCCTATCTTTAAATAAGATCCTTATCAATGAGCATTTGACTAAAAGCTTATAAATTATAGAAAGGTTAAAGCTGTCCTTTGATCCCAAGGGGTCTGGGATACATGAAAGACTTCTCGTGTGCATCTACAGGACTTCAGAGGGCAATTTTTGGTAAAAGAAACCATCAGTCCTGTGGATGGAGGATATGAATGGAACTTTTTGGTTCAAGTGTTTGAGTCCTGGTATCCGGAGGAAGCCTGGGAATGTCTTGATTTATGGAAGAAGAGGAGAGGAGTCTACTGAAGGACTCCTAAGGTCTCTGAAGGTTGTGGCCCTGCTGAGTGCTGAATTGGGGTCTTTAGCACCTCTGGCTAGTGGCCAAACTCTGCCGTGTTCCTGTGCTTTCCCTTCAGCCTGTTTCTCTCAGTTGCTCACTGTAAACTTTGCGCAGGAGCCTCACCCACCAGACACGGAACACATTTAGCAAAGGGCTCGGATTGGCTGAGTGCGAGGAAGCAACTTGAGTTATTGAGAGGAAAATAGAGCAATGGTGGAAGCTGCATGAGGCCTTGAGGTGATGTCTCCATGGCTCGCCGGGACGCCTCTGCCACCTCCTCCAGCTGAGCATCCTGTAGGTGTGAACCACGAGGCAGACACGGAGGAGTCTGGAGTCTAGAGCAGCGTTGGGAGGAGGGGGCCGGACTGGCCACTGTTCAGTCTCCATTGTCTGTGCAGCACAGAGTCCTCCCACCGGAAAACGGACAGAGAGAGTGCTCCCACTGGAAGAAGGATGGAGAGAGTGCGCCCACTGGAAGAAGGAAGGAGAGAGTATTCTGACTGAAAGATGGAGAGAGTGCTTCCACCAGAAGATGGATGGGGAGAATGGAGAGAGTGCTCCCACTAGTAGATGGACGGGGAGAGTGTTCCCACTGTAAGATGGACAGAGTCCTCCCGCCAGAAGATGCACAGAGAGAGTGCTCTGGCTAGAAGATGGACAGAGTGAGCACTCTTATTGGAAGATGGATAAAGAGAGTGCTCCTATTGGAAGATGGATGGAGAGAGTGCTCACAGCACAGGATGAAGTTGCTGGCTGACATGTATGGTCTATACCTATGGCATCTCCTTGAGATTTGAATCCCCCCCCCTTTTTTTTCCAAAGGGAGCATCACATAGAATATAAACTGAAAATGCTCTTGGTCATGTGGGTGAAAATTGATATTTTATTTTACTTTATTTACTTTTTTGTGAGCATGTGCATGCATGTAGAGGGCACTGTGTGTCTCCGGGGAAGTACAAACGTGACTTTGGGTATCATCCTGGATTGTTCTACCTCCTCTTTGCTTTGCTCTAGGGTTTCCCAGGTTCTGTTTTCTAGGGCCGGAAGTGCCGCCATTTTCACCAGGCGGTTTTATGTAAGAATTGGGATCCAAATTCAAATCCTTCTGCTTGTGAAGCAGAAGCTTAATGCCTGAGCCATTTCTCCTGCCCAAGCTTGTTATTTTACTACCCTCTGATTGCCTGTGACACTTCTGGGTGACTTAAAACATCATTATAAAGCATATTCCATCCTCACATGAGACATGTGTTGAAAGCACACATCGCATTTAAATGTTTCTCTGTTTTTTCTAACGTATGTGTATATATTTTCGCATATTGTTTCCAATAAGATTGTTCGTTTGTTCCTCATTTTTGAAAATGTATTTTATTGATTTATGAAGGGGGCACAGAGTGCATGCAAAGGTCAGAGGACAGGTTTCTTATTTTAATTAGTGTGAACAGTCAGAGAACAAGGGAATCTTTGTCAATATCATAAGTGGTGTGAGGACCAGCGGAGAGAGGGAGGAGGTGGTAATTTGGGGAATTCGAGGAGGCAGAACAGAGTATTGACGGAATCCCTGCTGCTTCCCACCATCCCAGCCAAGAATGGGGCACTGCCAACTGTCTGGTTGGCACCCACAGGTACCTACACATGGTTCGTGGCTTATTTCTTTTCCTCCCCAGATTTTGGTTGAAGATTTGGCTCATTAAATCAACAGGTGAAATAAAGTGTCACAACATACACACACGCACATGCATACACACACAGATGCACACACATAGACACACATATACACACACAGACACACATAAAGGCATACATATACATACACAGATGCACACACATAGACACCATTCACACACAGAGACACATACATACAGATAGACACACACATGCACATTACACAGACACACAGATATAGACAGACAGACACACACACACACAAGACAGACACAGACACACACAGATACACACATATAGACAGACACATGCATAGACACACACACATACATGTAAGACAGACAGACAGACAGACAGACAGACAGACAGACACACACACACACACACACACACACACACACACACACACACACACCACCCTCCACATTGCTGTATGGGAAAAGGAGGAGCCGAGTCAGCAGTGCTGAGCATCCTCGTGAACTTCGTGGGCGCCTCTTGTCTCTGGACCTTTCTTTGGCCCCTGGGCTGTGGCGACGCGGGCGAGCTCTCCTGCAGGCTGGCATGCGGCCATGGGAACAGGTGGCCAGGCGTGTGGGCAGTGAGGAAAGCTTGGAGGAGCTTTGCCCAGCCCTGCAGAGGCTGAGCGCGGCACACACGGTCTGCGGTCTGGCCTTTAGTTACTGCTGATTCCTGAGCTGGGTGGGGTGGGAGCTGGGGCGATGCCAGGCAGTCGTTCCCCTTGGCTACTTATGCAGGAGCAAATGCATTGCATGATACTCTCTTTCTTTCTTTCTTTTTTTCTTTCTTTCTTTCTTTCTTTCTTTCTTTCTTTCTTTCTTTCTTTCTTTCTTTCTTTCTTTCTTTCTTTCTTTCTTTCTTTCTTTCTTTCTTTTCTCTCTCTCTTTCTCTCTCTTTCTTTCTCTCTTTCTTCCTTCCTTCCTTTCTGGATTGGTTCTCCTACTCCATCTCCGACACATTGCTAGAGGGGGTGGAAAAGGCAGACACATTCTAAATTAAGCCATCGGTGCCTCTGGTTTGCTTGCCATGTGCAATCCGTGTGACCATTTTAACTGGTCATGTCCTAAGGTGCTGTCTGGACCACGTCTTTTCTTCCTCCAAACTTTTGATGGCGATGATGACAGGCTTGGGGATGGAAATGGTAGTGGCTGCACCTTGGTAAACACTTGCTAGGTAAGTAATTTTCTCATTTCATGGATAATGTGGCTGACCACTTAACTTCCTGCAAAGATCCTACAGTTAATGAGCTTTAGGACTGAGACAGAAACCTCCCTCTGTCTGAGGTTTCTGTCTGGTTGGGGAGAGAACGGCAACTAACAGTCTGTTTCTGCTAATATAGACATACTCATTGCACAGAGGTTCTCTGAAAATACGATTGTTACAAACATGCAATTTAATGAAATAGAAATATTTGGATTTCATTCCAGGTGTAATCCAAACGAAAGTTTAGTGTTTTCAGTTTGAGATGTTTCTTAGCTATCTAACCTTTTAAGAGACCATTTATTCTGATCAATTGATTAAAGGTAATGAGGACCAAAGTAAATCATGCTCTAAGCAAAATACCGAATTGATCTCGATCAATTCTACCATGAGGCAGAACCATGAAGGAAGCATTTCTCCAGCTATTAAAAAAAATGCTTCAGTTTTAATCAAATGTCTTTTCTACTGTCTGTGGACTTACCTTGAGATTTTACATCAGAAACAAGTAAATATGACTTAGTTATCACTGCTTCACACACAATCACCAGCAGATCAGAATGTGCAATAAGAGGATCTGATTTTTATAGATCTGAGAATAGGCCGATGATTGGCCGAAGGGGTGGTGCTGTGTGGGTCGCACGATCAGGCTCAGCTGGTCTCTGGTCCTCCAGATGGGGTGAGTGCTTAGCTGAGGAAATACTTTTGGTAGAGATGGGGAGGTGGCTCAGAGATTAGAGCTTTTACCTTGAAAGTAGAAGGATCTGAATTCAGATCCCAAGACCCCATGTAAAAATGCCGGGCAGATATGGCAGTGGTCTGCAATTCAGATCTTGGAAGGCAGAGCCTAGGAAACGCCAGAGCATAGCGAGAAGGAAGTAGAGCCATCTAGGATGATTCCTGAAGTTACCCCTGGGCCTCCAGTGGCACTCATACTCAAGTGTCCTCTAGTACACAAACGCACATGCACGTATGCACGCACATGCCACATTTCTTCTATTAGCGGGCAGAAGTAGAAAAGGAAAAAGTCCAACCACCCAAGTCTTTGTTCATATCATTCTTAACTGCCGTTTGATTCTGTTGGTCAGAGTCAGTTCCGTGGACAAAAGGAAAGTGTGTGTTGAAGTATCTTCTGACCAACCCCCCCCCCCCCCGTTCTTCAAGCAGCACCAGTCACGGTGGAGGGAGGTGAAGACCTGGGACCATGAGTTCATCTGCTCTTTCCTGCAGGCTTCCCAGCCATCTGACTTCCTTCGAGCACACACTAGGTCGGCAATGCCTGCAGGAGGCAGAGCCACATTTTCGAATCCACTCGAAGTTCGCCTGAAGTAGCGTTTTACAGTCGGTGCTACGATGTGGCTGTGGAATGTCGCCATATTCTTGGGTTTCCACAGTAGGTCCCCAGCTGGGGATGCTGCTTTGGACAGCAGTCGAATGGCTAGGAGCTTGGCTGGAGGAAGAGGGTCCCTGGGGAGCCCGGCCTCTGATTGTGACCCCCTCGTGGTTCCCTGATGTGTGTGGATGTGAGCAGGCAAAGCCAGTCCCACCACCTCTTCCGCCATTATGGACTGTGACCTCAAACCCTGAGCCCAAACATCCCTTTGCCCCTTTGTCGCTTCCTGTCAGGTACTGTCACAGAGGTGAGAAAAGAAACCAGTGCAGACCGCATTTTCCCTTCCTGGAACATCTGAGAACACCTTCTCCCAGTAGGAAATAACATCACAGAAACTGCTTGTCTCTCACAACGTGGCCGAGCCTTTGTGCTCTGACTGTCTAGAATTTGAATGCTACAAGTCCTATCAGCCATGAATGAAGTGTGTCTTTTTTAGCATGTGTAAGTTTCGGGTAGGGGTCTTCTTTGGGCTGAGACACGCATGCTATCTTAGTACCAGTGGACCAATAGCATGTTCCCCGGCTGCATAACCTGGCAATTCAACTTTTTAATCAACTTCTGTACACTATTACTTGGGTTCAGTTAACAACTTGATAAGAGAGGTGAGGAGGGAGGAAGGGAAGCAGGGAGGGAAGAAGGGAGGGAAGGAGAGAAGCCATTCCTATATATATATAATTGCTTAATCCTAATGTCTATTTTTACAACATTAGTTAAGTACATCTGACATCTACCAATAATATAAGATATTAGTTTGCTTTTCTGTCATATTTCAGAACAAATGCTCTCACCCCCTACCACCGTGACTTCTTGTAACTCCTGATCCAGGATCCTGCAAGGAAAGTGACAACTTAAGATTTGTGCTCATGATCTGCATTTCCTGCTAACTGGGCAGAACAAGCTGGATCAGACACTGGGGTGTGTCAGAGGCTGAGCTCTGCCACGCCCCCCGGATCCCGGAGCGCTGACTTCGCAGGAGAAAGCGCAACTCTTGGAGTTCACAGTGCATTTGAACTAATCAGGAATATCTTCCAGCTGATTCTAGTAAACTTACATCCTATCCCCGTGAGAAACACACATACATACACACGCATGCACACACTCATAGATACACATGTACACACATACATATACATATATACATATATTCTCATATACATGCAGACATATGTACACATGCACACAACACACATACACATGTACACATTCATACATACACATATACACATATGGACACAATACACATATACAGGTACACTTGCACACACATACACATTATACACATATACTCATATATATATGCACACGCATTCATGCAGACACATACATTCTCTCTTCCTCACTCTTTCCCAGAGTGTTAGTCTAAGCAGCATCACTAGATGCTATGACTTTGTTTTTTTGCCCAGAGGAAGAAATTTCTTCACATAACATATTTGCCTGTTTTTGTCTGTGCATGCTAACATAGTCCATTATATAGGTTAGAAAAATCGAAGCGGGGGGGGCAGCACTCAGGGAAACCTTTTTTTTTACTCTTCATATTTTACTGAAAGGGTCTGCTGCCCCCACGGAGGACTAGCTGTAGGCTGCTAGGCTGCTGGTGTGGTGTCCGGGCCCATGAACCAGCATAAACCCAGACTTACATGCAGGAAACAGAAGTGGGAGCGGTAGGAATTGATCGGGGGGAGCCTGGGATGTCCTCCATCATCTAAGCCTATTGTAGCGTACGTGAGTATTTATAGGAAAAAAATCAGAGAAGAGCAGGACCAAATTCTTTACAGGATTATCTAAAATGTATACATTCTGGCTAACAAAGTCAGGAGTGACATCTACTTGTTGTGTGGGACCAGACATGATGTCTCCAGGTAGAGTTAAAAGCAAAGCAGAGTGCATTAACATATCTCAAATGTATAGGGAAGGAACTCTAAGGGGAAATTTTAACCTCACCAGTTCTGAGAAGAACAAAAGGATCTAAGAACAGACAGGAGGTAAACTCAACTCCCAGAGGAAGGAATTCGCCTGCCATTGTCTATGCAGACAAGAAGCAAAACTCAACTTCCAAAGGGAGGAGCCCCTAACAAATGCCCATTTTAGATGCTAATGTGTCATTCCCCAGAAAGGAGGCTTTAGGCCTGACAACCCACACAGTATGGGGCTAGTGTGGGCTGCTTGTCCTTTATCTGGGTTGCACCTGTGGATTCCAGGCTTGGGAGTTTGTTTCAGCAGAACACGTGTCCTGAGTCTTTATTAACTTGCCCCACACAGGTGCATTCTGATCATGTTTGATTAATTACACTTAGCGACCAAGCTAAGGCAGAACAAACAAGCCCTGCTGCGGTAACTTTCCCTTTCCACACGCAAGGCCTCATCTCACCTGAAGTAATGTGAACGGTAAACCTCGGAGCAGATGAGATAGCCCAGTGCATGAATGAGCTTGCCACGCAAGCCTGACCACCTGAGTTCTGGTCCCCAGAACCCATACAAAGGTGGAACCAATTCTACCAAGGTGTCCTCTGTCCTCTAAGCACCCCTATCTCCACAGATGCCCTGCACACACACATTAATAATGCATCTTAAGAAATTTAGAAAAGGTGGGCTGGCCAGTTAGCTCCATGGGGAAGGAGCCTGCTCATGCGGCTGCCACCTGAGTTTAGTTCCCAGAAGCGCATGTGGTGGAGAGAACTGACTTCTGATAAATTGTCCTCTGCCCTCTGCCCTTGGACTGTGGCAAACCTGTATGTACCTCCCTCTCTCAAATAAGCAAATAAAATATTTTTCTAAAACTAAACCATAGCAAAGTCAAGCTCTGTGGTTGGTGACCAAGTGATCATTTTGTCTTTCTTTCTTTCTTTCTCTCTTTCTCTCTCTCTTTCTCTCTTTCTCTCTTTCTCTCTCTCTCTCTCTCTTTTCTTTCTCTCTCTCTTTTCCTTCCTTCCTTCCTTCCTTCTTTCCTTCCTTCCTTCCTTCCTTCCTCCTCTCTCTCTCTTTATATATATATATACATATACATATACATATACATATATATATATATGTATCTCCACCAAAGGACACTTGTGTGTGTGCCTATGGAGGCCCAAGATTGACATCAAGAATTATCTTCGATTGCTCCACCTCCTTATTGTTTTGCTCTGCTTTCCAGGGTTGAAACTGCAGGCTGCCTGCATTTCCACTTAGTATTTTCATATGGGATCTGGGGATCTGAACTCAGGTCCTTTTGCTAGTAAGGTGAAGGCTTTAACCACTGAGCCATCTCTCCAACCTGACCACCTTGTTTTAATTTAGTATAACATAAGGGAAACCCCTTCAGATTCTCTTCCCAACACCAAGCACAGGAATATTTATTCATTTGAGAGAGAAGAAAGCAGAGAGAGAGAGAGAGAGTTCATGCATGCCATAGAACATGGGTGAAGGTCAGAGGACACCTTCTGTCCTTCTACCATGTGGACTTCCAGATATTGCGCTCAGCTCACCAAGTTGACAGGCAGGCATCTTACCCACTGAACTATTTTGCCGACCCACAAATGAATGTTACATCAAATAGTTTGCTAAAGAAATAACTGAATAGGCAGCTAAATAGCATGTATGCATGTTGGAGGACTTTTAATATAAATAACCCCTTCAGATGCCAGGGCTCTTGGATAGACCACCCCACTTTTATTTCTCTTCCCATGTTAAGTTTCCTCTGAAGATTCTGTTTTCAATAAGATCTTATTCAGACACTGTGGGAGGTCCCACATTGCAGACAGACACAGGGATGAAAATGCACCAAATCTCTCAGCCCATTAATCAAATCTGGAACTCCCATTAAAACAGGGACGGCAACGGAAGAAATCAGCCTATATCGGGAACACATTTCAAAGCTTAGATCAATAGCTACTGGTACATGATACAGCTGAGACGCTTCTAAGAGAAGTGAGGAGCCCCTTCTAAGAAGACATGGCCTGTGTGCACAGACAAAATGGGCAAGACAACCATACCCAAAGTTCCAACCGAACGAAGCTCATGTTCTCAATAATTCTCCAAGTCAGATTGAAATAAACAAAATAAGATTAAAAGGGTTTTTCTGTTCATGAAATATCTCAATGGAATTGTTCATCGCTGTCTGCAGTGAAAGGATTTTTCTTTCTTCCTGTGTTATTTAGGAAGGAAAATTTCTAACTACTGTACTTGCTTTTAATAAATGCTACTCTGTGTTTGTTGATAAAACATACAGAATGGATTCAGGCCTTGCCATTGTTCATTAAGAGAACACCATTTGTATTCGAATGTTTTGGAGGGTTATTGTGTGAGAGAATAAAACTGGAGGTAGATAAAACTAAGCCCAGAATCTAAAGCTCTAACAGCTAAATATCCACCAATTCCCAGAAAAAGAGAAGCTACAAGCAGCAACGACCAGGATGAGAAATCACAGAGGTGAGAAGTCCCTTCTTGAGTCACCTTCTATGTCATTCATGCACCTGCCTGGCCCCGCCCACCTGAGCCCTCCGCTTCACGCACAGATGCCCACACACACGTGAATCCTATAGCCAAAATGGGAATCGATTTTCTTTCTCCTTCCCTTTCTGTGGCAAACATGCCGGCCCTCTCTCCCCTCTCTCTTCTGAGCACAGTTCTGAAAAATTAGCACTATTCTGGAATTCTCTAAATCACCCCCCATTCAGGTCTCAGAGTAAAGCGATTTTCAGAATGATTTGCACGTTGAGCATGAACGCCGATGGCCAAATGACTCATGGACCCAGCTGATCATGTTGACTTCTAGGTTTTAAAGCTCCTGAAACCAAAGCTTATTAAGAATCCAAAGCAAGACCCCAAGAGCACCAGCAGACAAATATTATGATCTTGGTGTCATGTACTGCGCAGATGCGAAACCTTCTAGTATTATCTGGGCTGGACCGATTCTGTCAGGGATGACTGAAAGGGAATGGAAGGTTTTGGTTCCCTGGTCCTTGTTCAGTGGAGGCTGGAACTTGAGAAAACTAATCTCTGATATATGCTGGGAGTTCCAAGCAAAATACAGCTATTTGTTTCCATTCACTTCAATCAGGTATCATATCCTGAATTGGACACAAATGAATTGGATATGCTTCCTGCATCTACAGGGGTCACACTGCAGCAACCAAGACCCACACAAGCATTTAAAATTATGAAGCTGTATATATATATGTGTGTGTGTATGTGTGTGTGAGAAAGCAGTATTATTTATTGTCTGTCATAAAGAAACATGAAAAGACAGAAGTGAAAGTCAGTAATTCAGCCTGGATTTGTGGTAGAAATAAATTACTTTTCTTGTTGCTGTGACAAAATGCCTATAAAGAGCAACCCGGAGAAGGAAGAACTTGCTTTGGCCACAGTTTGGAGGGGGTGGGGTGGGGTCCATCACGGTGCAGAAATCATAATGTCGGAGCTGGAGGCTTTCACAGTCAGAAGCAGAGAGAGGTGAATGCTAGTGCCCGGCTCACTTCCTCCTTTTGACTCAGTCCTGGACCCCGTGTTTAGTCCTTGTTCTCTAGAGTCTGTAATGTAACAAGGCTCCTCTCTGGCATGCGCAGTAGGCTCCAAGCACCGCACTCCTCTCTGGCGCGTTCAGTGACCTCCAGGCAATGTGTACCATTCGTGGTTTCCACTGACTCAGCAAGCAGTGGGCTCCGGCATTGCTTTGGGATGACTTGGGGTGTCGTCTCCTTCTATTCAAACACGCACAGCTCATAATGTTAACCACCCCTCCCCCCCACCACTATTCATTTAACCATCTCGTGGGAACTCATGCTAGTTCCTAAACCGAGTAAAGTTCTACTTCTCTGTTC
Source organism: Typhlomys cinereus (assembly GCA_023101885.1). Classification (NCBI taxonomy): domain Eukaryota; kingdom Metazoa; phylum Chordata; class Mammalia; order Rodentia; family Platacanthomyidae; genus Typhlomys; species Typhlomys cinereus. Next base: position 701,738 of record JALPQD010000087.1, on the reverse strand, counting down.
TCTGGACTAACTCTGGGCACGACAGTGACTTTTCCACTACCTAGTAAGTTGTCTGACATTTCCATCCTCCCCCTTCCATGCAGCAGTTTGCTTTTGTCCATCTTGAAAAGTTTCCTCACAGTAACCCTACTTGTGAGAACCTAAACCATCTCTTCGGGTCTTTAATGTTAGGATGAGCCAAGGTACACATTTCATGTCTTGTTCCTTCCACTTCACAATGTCCCTGACGACTTTGCCACAGCCTGCTGTCTTTGGATCTTTGAAGAAGAGTGGACCATTTCCCACTATGAGACGCATTTTTCTGTTCTTCCACGTGAGAGTGTTTTTTCCATCTTTCTGGATAGGTCCTCTGTTATAGTTAGATACAGATGTCAACCTGACAGCTGAGGGTTCAAGCTCTGGGCACATTTCTAAAATATCAATGGCTGAGTTAAGCTCTGATCAAGCCTCCAGGAAATTGTCTGATTGATGGGGAGGCTCAGCCCATGGTGGGAGGGAACTAATTCCTGGGCAGGTGGATAAGTTAGAGGGAGTTGGTTAGAGAAATTGACTCCTTCTGTATACTTGGCCCGACATGCTGGTCTGGTAAGGAGGGACCGCCCCTCTCTCAGCAGTCATGTGGATTTGATGTGTGATCAACTCCTTTGACCCTTGTTGGTATGAACTCTTCTGTCAAGCTGAACAAGGAACTTCAACTGGACTATCGTAAGAGAGAATAAACCCTGTGTCCCTTATAAGGCATTTACTTGTGAATTTATCAGCCATATCCTTCTCACCCCTGTTGCCGAATCCCCTCCCCCCTCCCTTCCCCAGCCAGCCGGCGATGGGGTCACCAACCAGACCCTGGGAATTAGGTGAGGAGTAAGCAGTAGACGAGATGCTGCAGATTCAAATTTATTAAGGAAGATTAAGGAAGTGTTTGAGCTTATATAGGGTCAGGGGTCCAATCAGGTGTTGCCATCCTTCCCACCCCCCCACCCCCTGTCCAGGGGATAGCCACCAAACATTTAACTGTTTACTAGGTGTCCATTGCAGGGGCAGGTTAGATGGCCGCTTCCCATTGGTTGTTCATCCCTCTGCCTGCATGGTTCTTTATTGGGACATGTCCGGGGCATGTCTGTACGTGTCCAGGCTTGTCCGTAGCCAGGAGCCCTGGCTAGGGCCTCCCTGAATCGGTAGTGCCACACACCCCCTCTTTCCTGTATGATCTTCTCAGCTCACTTCTTTTCAATTCTTTTCTTTTCATGTATGCATGTGGGCTGCATGCATTTATGTGTGTTGCATGTATAGTGCACATATGTGAGAGGGCACTTGAGTATGGTGCTTGTGACGGCCTAGGAGTGACATTGGCAAACACCTTGTATTGCTCTATCTCTTTATTGCTTTATTCTGGAGTTTCCCAGGCTCCATTTCTATCTGGCATTTTTATGTGGGAGCTGGGGATCCAAACTTAGGTTCTTTTGCTTTCGAAGCAAACAGAGCCTCATGTCTCGCTCTTGGCTGATCTCTGGCCTCCTTTAATAACTCCGTTCTACTTTTCCCCTGCATTCCTGGGTCTTCTGACCACTAACCTCTTCTGACCAAGTGACTGATCAAAAAGAAAGTTCAGAAATGGAGCTTAAAACTACATTGATCATTTTTCTTTTTCAATTCTGTTTTAACACAGGAATGCCCATTTCTGATGCGAGGAGAAAGCCCAGTGAGCTTGAGATCAATTTCCTCTGTGTCAATTACATTTCTTGCTGTTGCAACCAGGTACTTGATGAGAAGCAGCTTACAGGAGGAAGGGCTTATTCTGACTCTAGCTTCATGGCGGAAAAGGCAGAGATGCTAGACCAGCTCCTGCCACTGGTGTACAGAGTATGTGGCACAGGTTGACCACGTATCAGAAGAAGAGCGCTCAGTCCAGAATCTGTCCCAGTTCCCTCTAGCTATCCCTGATGGTCTCAAAACTTCCCGCTGAACCTCAGCCCAAAGATGCCACCTCTTAAAAGAGCCACCACTGGGGACCAGAGCCCGTGGTGGCATATCACCTTCAAACAATGGCGCCTTGAAAGATCTGCTTTCCCTGGCCGGTCCCTATGGGTTGTCGCTATAGATTCCAGTACCTTCCTTGATGTGGATGTTGAAATGTTCACAGGCATTGGAGTAGAAGGGGGAAATCCCTACATTTGGGGGAGCAGTCTTGACCTTGAATCTAGGACTTCCTCACTGGGTATTACGTTTGTGTTTTCTGGTTGTTTCTGCACCTCTCTCACTCAGTTTCCTGTCTACAGAAAGGTTGCAGGCCCAACCTTTGGGCTTTGAAGGAAAAGTGCAAAGATATTCTTTGTGAGTCCTAAGGTGATGTCTTTGGATTTAATCTTTGGTTTAACCAAAGCCTCTGCTCCCTAAATAGTTATCACTGTCAGAGAAAAACTTCAGTGTTGTGTAGAGCATGACCGCCTAAGAGTATTTCTGTGGCATCCCAAGTACATGACTTGGATATCAATCAGTACTATGTCTGCATATAAGAGAGAACATGTGATGCTTCTCTTTGTGTGCCTGAGATACGTGGCTCAAAATTCCATCCATTTACCAGTAAATTCCATAATTTCATCCTTTCTGATGGTCTGAACCCCCACAAGAGTAGACAAGCCCGAGGGAACCCGGGTCTGTAGAAATGGCCAAGTAGGAAGGTGGGAGGGAGTGGGATAGATTGATGAGGGGAAAGGAGGAGAATGAAAGGGAGGGGGGATGGAGAGAAACAGGAATTATTACTTAATAAATTTGTAAAACAAAAAATAAATACAGAAAAAAACTAAAAAAAAAAGCGTTTCTTATGTAATAAGCAGAACATTTGCAATCCAGTGCTTGGAGTCCATAGGAAATGTATGTTCTTGTGGGTCCCGTTATAGCAGCTGCTGGAACTGCAGTGGTCCACACCGAAAGTGGTCAGATTTCCCTTTCATATTTCCCAGGAAGAGGGAAGAGCCTCCGCCTTGGAAAAACAAGCACACAACTCCCCTTGGCACTGTGCTAGAAAGTTCTTTGCTCATGATCATGGGGTAGAGACAAGTTACCTTGGTGACTGTTCACCACCAGCAGCTGTGCTGGGCAGGAGGCCCCGCCCTGGTGGGTGGACACGAGGGTGAAGCCACTGGACCATTTACATAGAACCTTGGGCTCATGAAAATAAAAATAAGCCCAGGGCCACCACTATTATTACTGTTATGAAGCTAATTATCAATTATCTTCACAATTTCTAATGTTTGGCTGAAAATTTCAGTGAGTTAATATGGTGCCTCACTAAAATAGATCCTATATACCAAGAAATTGTGATGGAACTATCTAGAAAAACTTGTATTATGTTCCCCTGATATTTAAAATGGAAGAGAGTGCCTTCAAGTTCTAAGTCAGTGTGTGTACCAAGGGGGTGACTTTGACTTCAGTAAGGAGCACCTTTCAAGAAGACCTTTGAAGTCACCTTGAAGTACATGGTCTGCGTAGATTCTGCAATTCTGCATCTTCCTGCTTCTGAATTCAATCAAGTGTAGACGCGAATGCCAGTTCTTGTCTAGTGTTTAGTGGTAGAGATGCCATTAAAAAATCCCTTAATATAAAGGAAACACTTTCTTTTTTATCGCCACACTAACTACTTTTGCCAGCAAATGATTTGGGGGTGCTTTTTATTTATGGATTTGTTTCCCCCAATGCCGGCGAGCTTTTGTCTATTTTAGTGCTTTATGGATAGAGTTGCGGGATGATCATTTTCTGGTTGGTTTCACATTGAGCTTCTTCCGAACTAGTTGGAGTAGTAATAGTTTCCTACTGTTTACTTTGTTGCCTGAATCCTGTGCTAAATCTTTTCTGGTCTATCAGGAATTCCATACTATATTATGCTAGACAATTGTAGGCTATTAACTTTGGGCACTGCTAATGATTTCTTATACACACACACACACACACACACACACACACACACACACACTCAGCACAGCACACAAGACATGTAAATGTTTCTTATTAAAATAAGAATGTTCAAAACAGAACTGGTCCTATCAGCAAGAGGGAGAAAAAAAAGAACTAGAAAGTAATTTTTATTTTATTTTTTTCCCCAAGCAAGATTGCAAGAGAGAAACAGGTTTATCAAATCCCAGTGTTGGAAAACAAAGTAAATTATAAAAAGACCCCAGAGGAAGAGATTTAGTTTGCTTAACAAACAGCTTGGTTAGTATTCAACACCTACACTTGAAAACCAAAGGAACGCATTTGACAAATGATCAGAAACTGCTCGGTTGATTTGTGGAGTAGGGGGAAATGTCCGAGTTTCTAAGAAGAGAGAAGCCGAAAAAAGTTGGGGGGATCTGGGTTACCCTGAATCCTGATTCACTGAGTACCAACCAGCACGAACGTGTAAGACGCTTTGAGAAGTAACTTGCCTTTTACGCCTTTAAGTCTGACAGCTCAGAGCTTGGGTGGATTTAGCCAGAGGTAAGAACGTGTAAAGTAACTGGAAAACAGCCTCTCTTGGGGGCGGTTTAACAGCAAAAGGTTTTAGGGAACAGCTTGTTTGGAAAAGGCCCCCAAGTCTAAGACATGGAAGTAACAAGAAAGAAAGCAGCTAAGTACTTGCATCTTACAAACGAGGGTCCCCAGCCCTAACGTCCCAAACAGAAAGCAGTGTTTGGGAGTCACGGGGCACCTGCCTGGCTTTGCCGCTTCTCTTCCTTTGCCTCATGGTTGAAAGCAAATGAGCTGAGTCAGAGCACAGCTTTCCTAGAGGTATGAATAGCGAGTGTGGCCATTTCCAGGTGAAGCAGTCTGTGGCTGAAGCATCGATATGGACAGGAGGGTGGAACAGAGACATGGGGTTAAGCCAGGAGAAAGAGGGGAGATCACGGAAGTTGGGTGAGATAAGAAGCCACTTCTGGAGTGGCTGAAAGGGGGAAAGTGATTGGGAAAGCAGCCAGAAACAAGCAGAGGTCATCCACGGCACGGGACGTCAGTTTATGCTGGAGCCAAATGTATGCCCAGAAGAGAAAAATGGTACATGCCAACGTGGCCACAGTGTTCTCAATGCACTTGAGGGGACTGAAAGAGCATTACAAGGTATGTGTTAGGGTTGCCCCAGCAGCAGATGGACAGCCGCAGCTGACTGGTCCTCTCTGCTCAAGCCTTGTTGCTCTTGGGACCAGGGAAGGAGGACAGATTAGCGCAGACTTGCCCTGACCCTTAGAGAGGCTCATCTGCTTCCAGAACAGGGGGTCCAAGAGGAGCAAAGTCAGTAGGAAGTGATGTCAAGTCAGATTTGCTCAACAGGAAGAAGAACTCTGGATACATAGACGGTTGCCTGCTGCAGATTGGAGCCCAACACTGTTCATTGATACGGTGGGGAGGCCAATCCCGTTCTCATAAGAAGATTCTCCTAAGATTTTAAAACAAGGGGACCATGAGTCAGGGCAGAAGAGGGAATATATATGTATGTATATATGTATATATATGTATATGGATATATGTATGTATGCATATATATGGATATGCATATATAAAGTGCATGCATATAGTGTATATAGTATTTATACTATATATAATTATATAGAATATACATATAGTATAGCATATATGTATATGTAAATGTAATTATATAGTTACATATGAATACAAAGTATAAATGTATGTATTTATGTAGTATATAAAGGGTGTATGTGTATATTTACATACGTGTATGTGCATATGATATATGTGTGTGTACTGTGATTGTTAGATATAGGTGTCAACTTGATAATCGCAGGCTGAGCTTTGGAAATCCCTCAGCAAGCCTACAGAAGACTGTCTAGCTGACGGGGAAGACCCAGCCTGCGGCAGGTGGGACATTCCTTGGTAGATGGAGGGATCAGGTTCTGTGAGCTGGCAGCCTTAGGCATGCTTGGACAGACATGTTTCTGTCTCTGAAACCCTGTGGCTATGCTGTGGCCAGTTCCCCTGCCTCCCGGTGTTGGTATGGGCTCTCCTGCCAAGCCAGACCAAGAATTGTAACCGTAAACCAGAATAATATCCTGTGTTCTCATAAGCAACATGAAGGCAAACTTCAACATATACACATGTGTACGTATATGCTCTTCCTCTTTTTAAACAAATTGATTTTTATTCATGATGAATTATTCAGAGTTACTCTCTTACTCTCCTGAGTTCGGGGTCTGGCTTGCTAGCAGGGGTGTCTCCTCTAAGTGGTGCTTTCAGAAGAGGTGCATGTATAGGTTAAGGTTACCGTGTGTGCCTTGGCCTTTCTGGACCCTTTGTGGAGAGCTAATCAGCGGATCTGTTGTCTCTAGGAAACAGAGAAAGAAAACAATCAACTCTGTTCTCCCTGGGCCAGGGGAGCCAGCGGTAACGAGGGAGGCTGGGAAAGCAACAGGGAGCTACAAGCCCCGACAGCTTAGCCCGGCTGGCTGACCTAACTCACAGGTGCGCTGTTACCAGGTAACGCCGGGGGGCCTCTGGGTGCCTCTGAGAAGCCCTGCAGCTGGGCTCCAAGAGGCGTGGGCACAGCTTGCGGTATCGGCGGGGCAGGCTGGAGGGAATCACTCTCAGGGCACCTGGTCCACCATTCCCCTCTGTGGCAAGTAGGAACAAGCCAGGCTTGGCCCTGGGCGGCATCCTGTGCTGAGGGGTAGCTTTCCTGAGGGGCAAGTGATCTCACAGATGCAGAAAGAAGAAAATGGGGCCGCACATGCTCACTGTGTGTCTGCTCCTGCTTGCACTCTGATCCCGTGCAAGTGTGTGCCCTCGTTCACATCCATATCAGTAATATTTGTGTCTGCACATTTTTGTTAATTATATGGACATATGTTGATATCCTTCCCTCTACAGAGTTATGTTTAATTAATTTATTTATTTGAAAGGGAAAAAAGGAGACACAGAGACATAGGGAGACAGAAAGAGAGAGAGAGAAGAGAGAGAATGTGTATACATTCAGGTCATGGTGCATGGATCAGAGAACGCTGAAGTCACTTTGCATTTTGGTGCTGTGAGACAATCCTTCGACCCAACCCACTCATGGGAGAGGTGGGTGAGAAAAGGGATTGGTCCCTTTGAGTGCCTTTGGTTTCTGCATCTCACTGCATGTTTTCAAGAGCATTTACACAGCACAGTGCTACCACATAGCCTCGTATCTTTGTGGTCCTGGACTGGAAGGAGACCCCCAAAGTCAAGGTTCATCTTCCTGAGACTCCCAGTGAGCTGGTTAGTTTCAGGAAAGAAAGGAGGATGTGGGGAACCTAGCAGATCTTCCCTGATCCAGAGGTTTGTAAATACCTAAGTCTTTCTTTCCCATGCACAGCCTTCCTTCTTGGCTCGGTGTATCCAGGTGTTTCTCATTCTGTTCAAAGATGAATAGGAAGCTGAGAGCCAGAGAGACTGAAGTAAGGTAGACCAGTTGCTTTGTCACAGCCCGGTAGGGGAGAGCACCAGCCCACCTTCCTAGCCCAAGGGCTATCATGCTGCTTTGCAGGTTCAAGCCACTGTGTGACCAGAACGATGTATGGGTGTCCTTTCAACATTCCTGTTGGCCATCTAGCCTATTCCAGGCTCACAGTGAACTCAGCAGCCAGGGCTGCAAACCAGTCGTCCTTCCCCAGCGCTGCTGAAGGCTGTCTCTGTAAACACACCTTCAGCATTGATCCATGCATCGACTTAGAGGTGCACACGTGTAAGGGCTCTTATGGAGCTGACATTGTCCATATTTGCGAGACCTGGAGATCCGGACACGGCTTATCTTTTGTGGGTGCATACTGGACAGAGGACCCCTTCCTGGCAAATCTCGAAAGCCAGCACAATGTGGCGACCTCCGTTCTGGGTCCTTTCAACGCTTTTAGGAAAACTGTGAATACCACTGTGGGGTTGCTACTAACTCCTCAGTCTCAAATATGACTTGAGATGGTTCTTTCTTTGTGTATGTATGGCATATGTGGGTGTGTATGTGTGCGTGCGTGCGTGTGTGTGTGTGTGTGTGTGTATCTGAGGGCACTATATTTGCCTGTGGAGGCCCAAGGTGACTTCGGGAATCATCCTGAATTGCACATCCTCCTTTTTGCTTTGCTCTGGGGTTTCCCAGGCTCTGCCATGGGCTGACTGTGTAGGCTGCTACCATTTCCGCCCTATGTTTTTATGTGGGACCTGGGATCCGAACTTGGGTTCTTCTGCTTGGGAGGCAGAGGCCTTAACCCCTTCCAGCTTGAGATACTCACTTTTCAGGTGAGGCCCTGTTTTCACGGACCAGCGGTATCAACCACGTGGGGATGAGGAGATACAGCCGTGGAAGTTCTGTGGAACTCATGCAGGGTTCCAAAGACGGGCTGGAACAGGAGATTCTATTTCCAAATGCAACTGCTTTTTGGATGCTGAAGCAGGGTACGGGGCTTCGGAAACAGTTCATAGGAGTTGGGGGGCTGCTGTGCACCAAGCAGCTTATGGCCTCTTATGCTTTGGTATCTACCTGAGGAGTCAGCCTGATTTTCCTTGGATGTTCTCAGTCTCTTCATGTTGTATAAACTCTTGTAGTTTAGCATGTATCTATGTGTGGATCTAGGTGTGGATGAATGTTTGTGTGTGTGTGTGCGCGCGCAGGTACAGGTAGGCATATGTATACACATGTGTGTAGGCCTGAAATTGACATTGGACATGTTCTTTGTTCACTCTTCTTATTACTAAGTCAGGATTTCTCAGATGAGCTCAGAGTTTGCCAGTCGTCCAGGCTAGCCAGCCAGCTGGTCTTGGGAGTTCTCGTCTCTGGTCTCTCCCCAGCCCCCCTGGTGTGGAGTAACAGGTCATCTCCAAGTCTGCCATCTTTCATACGGGTACCAGGGATCCAAGCTCAAGCCTTCAGGCCTCATCCAGAGAGCCATCTCCTCAGCCCCAATTATTATATATATATATATTACATATATTTTTTACATAGAACAATGAAGAATATGGTTGCTTTGTCAATAGCCTGAATCCTCATCTTTTATCAGGTGAGAATGATTGCTTTGGAGTCACCTAGACTTTGCTTCATAGATTGATATGAACTTGTAGGTCTCCTGAATATTGGGCCTGTGTGTATTTACTTCCTCTGTAGTTGTCACACATGAAGTGACAGGTCAGTCATGCCGATCCTCATTCTCAGAGTCCGTTTTCTTTTTGGAGCAAAATGGAATCAATAGCTAGGAGATGACAAATTCTTTTCTCTGTGCTAAGAAGTTTGGGTGTTGTGTTAGGCAAGTGTGAGTGTCAAGATTTGTCAATAGCTGAATGGTGCAACTCAATATTTGCCTCAAAAATTCACATTGCCTGTGCATGGTGTCTCACGCCTGTCATGGCCATGCATGGTGCCTCACGCCTGTCTTCTCAACACTCAGGAGGCTGAGGCTCGACGATTGAGAACTTCAAGGACAGCCTGGACCACACGATAAAACCCTGTTTCAAAAGGCAAAATGTGATCATCCCAGAGAGAAGAAGTAGGAGTGATGGACTTTGATACAAGTTTGAACTGGGAATCTTTGCATATAAGAAACCTCATAAGTAGCCTCCTTATGGGCTAAAATGAGAGAGAGAGAGAGAGAGAGAGAGAGAGAGAGAGAGAGAGAGAGAGAGAGATCCTTTTCTTAGATTTTCTATTAGAGTTCTACCACTTCTGATCTGATCCTGCTAATGTCGGCCACCGGCACAATATTTCTGTTCTCATCTTTTCAATAAGGATTGTGTGCACTTATTCACAAAAGACGGCAGCATCCCCAAGCTGAATGCTTTCAGCGACGAATCTGGAGATCCCTACGTGCAGTATATATAAATTGTTAACTGCCCGGGAGTCATGGGGACAGATGAAAGATGCCCTATTTATTGTCTGCCGAGATGAAAATGCATAATTTATAACAGCAGGAGTCCTGTTTTATTTACTCTGATGATGCTGAAATCACATTCTTTTCTGTTGATGAAACTGCAGAATCCCTTTTAATCTGTGGGCAAGTACGTGGCTTGCTGGAGTTGGCTCTACCGAAGCGAGCTTTGAATGGAGGGAAGTGTGGTCCTTCTGCTGTGAATGCAAAGGCATTATTCTGCTTGTGAATGCTAGTGGGGAAGTGAAGGTAAGGGTTTTGGCTGTGCTGTGCATTAATTTGGCTGGTGGCTAATGATGATCATTGGGTATATTTCATAAAGATTGTCCTGAGGGGTGGGAGAGATGGGTGTATGGTAAGAACATATGCTCTGAGAGCAACAAGGACCCGAGTTTGAATCCCGGTACATCCTTGTAACCTGGGTATTCATAACCCCAATGTGGGGGGAGCGGGGGTTGCAGAAGCAGGCAGATCGCAAGAGCTTGCCGGCCAGTCAGCCTGTCTGAATCGCAGTTGTCTGGCTTAGTTGTCTGAATGCAGTAGAGTGGAGTGTGATAGAGAAAACATTGTTCTTGAGTAAGAGAAATTGGCTGGACATCCAGAGTTTGCACCTAAGTCACCTGGCTAGACACCCCGGTGGCCCTTGGGTAATTACTGATGTCTCTGAAGCTCATTCGTGGTGTTGGGTTCACTCACTGTGTTGCCGGGCACCCCGATCATTAGCACGGGCCTTGTTCTGCAGCTGCAGTGTAAAGTGGGAAGAGAGAGTCGTTGGATCCGTGTTGCATCAGATACCGGCCAGTGTCGCCTTCCTCCTGGGGACGTAGCTTTCCGTCCTCTGGGTCCCTTAACCTCTCTCCTTCCTTTATTTATTTATTCTGCCTCAGCTGGTCATTAGCTGGCTGCTTGTTCAATGTTTGTGCAACCGATTTCCTGCTGACGTTCTTCACTCACAAATCTGTTCAGGGGTGTCAACATTTGTTTTTTTTTTTTTTTTTTTGCTTTGGAAAACTCAGTCCAGATGTGATCTCCACCTTCAGAACCACACGAAGGTTTCTCTTCTGAGTCTGATATTAAGGCATGGGTTAGGTTCAATTCCCAACATTCTTTGCACTAGAACTTTAGATTTCTTTTCAGTGCACCCCAGAACTTTATATATGCGGTTCCCTCCATGATTTAAAGCACTGTATGATGATCATGGATCTAAATCACATTCTTGGGCTTTCTTGCCCCTCACAGACATGTTTGTGAGTTTTCTTCGGGTTCTCTTGCCCCTCATGGATTCCATGTTCTTTCTCTATCTGCCTTAATCTTCAAGCATTACATTCTTTAAAAAAATATGTGCTAACAATTATTTTTCACCACAATTTAAAAAAAAAAGACAAATGTAAATTTACAATCAAAATCACTTTTTTAAAGTAGTAAAACATTGGAAATGAATTCTTGGGGCCAGGGAAGTGGCATGAAAACTTGACAGTCTGAGTTCACGCTTGGAAGGCCACGTGGTGGAGGTAGAGAACTGAGTTTTGAACGCTGCCCTCTGACTTCCACACATATGTTTTGGCACATGTGTACCTTCTCTAGTGCCATGAGTGAAGGAATCATTTTTGAAACCTCAAAGCTGGTCCTGGATTGTTCTAACTCCTTAAGGCTTTGCTCTGGGGTTTCCCAGGTTCCACCTTCCAGGGCTAGAATTCCAGGCCACCACCATTTCTTCCAGCATTTTGACTTGGCATCTAGGGATCCGAACTCAGGTCCCTCAGCTTGTGAGGCAAAAAGGTTTTAACCCCTGGTTGTCTTTCCAGCCCTCTTCCAAGCTTTGAATGCCCTGCCTTTGCAGACACCCCAATACCTCTTTAACACTCAGACTGGACTCAAATAACTCTCTCTTGCCTGTGTGACCTGCCTCCATCTCCCCTCTCTGTCTAGGCTCTGACTCTTCTTCCGCTTGCAAGATCCGATCTCCAATGAGAAGAAATGGATTTCAACCTAAACGTTGTATTCATTTAGCTTCCTGGTCAAGGGAACTAATGTCTTTTAGCTCACTTTCTCGCCTCAAGTAATGGCATCTTCTCAGGAATGAGTGTGATGATGATAAATATGGGGGACCTTACCGTTCAGCAGCAAGTTGCTTCTGCCACAGCCAGCACCCCAACACAAGCAGGACTAGCAGCACCCCAACACTGTGCTCTGCTGAAAATCACCAAAGGGAGCTCGAGAATCAGCAAGATGTCTAAGATGTCTGGGGTACAGGTGCATCTGAGGACGCCTCAAGGCTTATGTTTTACTTTTATAATAATGTTTTATTGATTTGCCTCTGTGTGTGTGTGTGTGTGTGTGTGTGTGTGTGTGTGTGCGTGTGTGTGTGTGTGTGTGTGAGACAGAGAGAGAGAGAGTAAGAGACAGAGGGAGAGAAAGAGAGGAGAGAAAGAAAGAAACAGGGATTGAGAGAGAGACAGACAGAGAGAGTGAGAGAGAGAGAGAGAGAGAGAGAGAGAGAGAGAGAGAGAGAGAGAACAGCATGCCATAACATGTATGCGCAAGTCAGAAGAAAGTTTTGGAGGTGGGTTCTGCCTTTCCACCACGTGGGCTCCAGGGACTGAACTCTCACTGCGTGCACTTATTCACTGAGTCATCTTGCTGGCCCATATTGCTTTTTAAAAAAACAGCCACATCCAACTGTGCAGCATGGCATAGCTAAAGAGTTAAAAATTGCAAAATTTGACTTTGCAAATAAGGGCCATTGCCTACTGCAAGAGGAATACCAATGATTTCCCATATATATTTTATATTAATACATTTTATAAATATTTCTATGTATCCAATAACAAGAAGCCTCACATAAATCAGTTTCCTTCACAATGGTGTCAAAATGAATGAAGTTGGGCGGGGGACATTGGCTATTGGATAGAAGCAGTGGTCCCACAAACCTGATGGTGGGGTTTGATCCCTGGAGTTCACATGAAGGTAGATGGGGCCAATCCCCTCTGTGGAATTTCCTCTGACCTCCAGATGCACAGCATAGCTACTGTGCACCACGCTGCCAAGCACATGATACGGTAATGATTTCTTTCTCTCCTCTTAATCCCCATTCTCTCCCCCCCTTTGCCCCTTAAAACCCTCTTCCCCCCCTGCCAGACTCCCTCCTATTTCCAAGTCTTTTCATCTGTGACACTTCAGAGATACTTTCCATCTGGGTGTGGGCCAGCCCCACATCATCCCTGTTAGCTAGGCAGCAAACCACTGCCACTTGTCTGCTGAAGACTTCAAAGATGCTGCAGGAAGGCCCTGATAATAGCTGCATTGAAGCTACGAAGGTCCTGCTAACAGCTGCAATGCAGCCAGGTGGCGAGCTGCTCCACACAGCCTGGCAGCGAATGCTTCTACCTGAGCTGCAGCTCTGCAATTCTGCCGCTGACATGTGAACCAGCCATAGACAGCAAGTGGCCAAACATGGCCGTGTTCCTGCACAGCCACATGTAGCCAGCAACAGGACACATCTGGCCTGTGGACTCTGATGTCCACACACCTGCTTTAACCAACAGCGCTGCAGTGACTTTAACAATCTACAGACTTTTCTCCAAGGATAGACTTCAGTTCAGTACCCATCACAGAGATATCGATTAGGATGAAACCTCAAAATAAGAACTCAGATTTTCTTTTTTTTTGGTGGTAGCTCGAAGTGCTGCTTTGGGACAGAGAAAGTGACTCTTTCCAATGCCATAAGCTGTGTAGAGAACTAAGCCACAGCGTCAACAAGACTCGCTCTCCCTGGATGCGTCTGAGCACCCGTCTTCTGCTGTCAGTAGTGGTATTGACTGTATATGGATGGGTGGTCCTGGGCTGAGCTGACTAGAGGCAGAATCCATGAAAAGGGGAGTCAGATGCAAGGGAAGGAGTTACCTCATCTCTAAACAGCAGATGACTGGCTGTGTGACCCCCCCTTATTCCTCCCCCTACATTTCACCCCTCTCCCTCACTTCCAGTGGTCAGCTGGAGGAAAAGAACAAGAAAGGAAGTGGAACTAGACACACACAAATAAACAGATAGCATCTGGAAGAACTGAGACTAAGCGTGTAAAAATACTATTAATACTAATACCAATGCCATTACTGGCATCACTATGGATAAATGATGATAAGATAGCTGCTTAGGATTTTGTTTTATTTTATTTTATTTTACTTTATTCTATATTGCCTCTGTGTGTGTGTGTGTGCGCGCGTGTGTTGCAGTTTGCCTCCATGGTTGCTGATAAATGACCACCAAATGGCTTAAGGGAACAGGGGTTTATTTTCTAATGACAGTCTGGTTACAGTTCTCAGTCCAGCTTGACGGGAGAGCATGCACCAACACCAGAGCCGAGGGAACTGGCCACACCGTCTCTACGTAATGGTTGAGAGAGGGATGATCCTTATTTGCCAGACCAGCATATCTGGCCAAGTGTACAAAAGGATGCCAACTCTTTCAACAAGCTGTCTGTATTTTATTCCAGGGCCTAATCCCACCCACCATAGATGGGGCCTTCCCCATCAGCTAGATAATCTCCTGCAGGTTTGCTCTGGGCCTAACTCAACTACTAATTCTCTGCAAATGTGCCCAGAGCTCAAACCTCAACCATCCAATTGACACTTGTGCCTCATTATGTCAGTGTGTATTAAAGAACGCTCGAGTGTGTGTGCCTGTGGAAGCCCAAGGATGACTTCAGGAATCATCCTGGATTGTTCTATCTCTTTATTGCTTTGCTCTGGGGCTCCCAGGCTCCACCTTCCAGGGCCAGGATTATAAGCCACCACCATATCCGCTGGGCATTTCCATGTGGGATCTGGGATCTGAACTCAAGTCCTTTTCCTTTAAAGCAAAGGCTTTAAACCCTAAGCCATTTCTCCAGACCTATTCTGGCTCCAAGCCCCGTTCCTAAATGGTGCCTGTGCCTGTCTTCCATGCCACCCCCTGTCCACATGCCACCTCCTCTCACTTGTTGCCAAGGGCTACTTTCCACTTTGGACCAGGTTTATGCCTCTGGACTTTCCTGTCTTTTCCTCCTCTGCTCTGTCATCGAAATTTTCATAACATCTCAGCTCATTTCTAAGAGGAAGCACAACTTGTTCAAAGTAATTTTGTTCTAACACAAGGATGACTGATATCTCCCTATTCTTTCCAGATTTATGTACAATTTGTAAATGAGTAGCATGAGGAGTTCCTTGTACGTGTAGAAGAATTCTGAGGCTTGTCGAAAACGGCATAAAAAATGTCATTACCTGCTATTAACTACAGAAAACAAAAATAAGAACCATGAGCAATCCGTGAGCCAGCTGCATATGTACTGGAAAGTACTCTAGAACGTGTCTCAAAGCTATTGAACCTTTATTGTATGGATGGAAATATGAAATCACAATAAAATGTAAAAAAGAATGCTTCTATTTCTCAGGGATACGTAAGTGGAAGAGATCTTTGAATCAGGGATTACAGTACTGTTTCCTTATAAAATTTTACTATTTCTGCAGCATCAAGTGACATGTGACATAATTAGATCTGATCATGATTCTAGATGGGACACAGGCAAGTTATGGGACTGTCTCCTCAGTTACTGGCCAGCTGGAGTAGAGTCCCTGATGGACTTGCAGAGGCCATGCTTAGTGTGGGCAGGGGTCAGGTTGACTCTTGGGGAGGCCATGCTTAGTGTGGGCATGGGTCAGGCTGACTCTTGGAGAAGTCATACTTAGTGTGGGCAGGGATCAGCCTGCCCCTTAGAGGCCATGCTTAGTGTGGGCATAGGTCAGGCTGACTCGTGGGGAAGCCATGCTTAGTGTGGGCATAGGTCAGGCTGACTCTTGGGGAAGCCATACTTACTGTGGGCACGGGTCAGGCTGACTCTTGGGGAAGCCATACTTAGTGTGGGCAGGGATCAGCCTGCCCCTTGCAGAGGCCGTGCTGAGTGTGGGCGTGAACTAGGCTGACAGTGGGACCACCTGAAGGATGTGAGCACCTGAGAGCAGCTGCATAAGCTAAGTCTTCAGCACAGACCCCAAGACAGGAGCCAGCTAGAACCAGACTCCAGGCAGCCAGGTTGGAGGTACCAGCACTTTCAAAGATGGGTTGGAACTCACTGGTCTGTCCATGTAGGATCTATTCATCCTAAGCAGGAGGGAGGCAGTGGGGTCAAAGAAATTCAGTAAGGCTAAGTGGAAACGGAAGGCTGTGGGAACTTTAGTCTCCAAACCTAACAGCAGTTGACAATGGCGATGAGAATGAGAAATTAAAGTGTGTGTGGGGAGCCTGTTGGTCCACAGAACATTCTAGGCATAACTGAGACAACTCTGTTTGTCTTTAATCAAGGCCCACACTGTTATGAGGCATCGTGATTGAATTCTGAAATCCATTCTTGTCAGTGTGATGATCTTTAAGTTATTAATGGGGCATGACTTTGTTTTCCATGTTTAAATTCTCCCCCGTCATAATAAAGTTCATAAGGTTATAAAAGAGCATCTCTCCAAGAGAACATGAACTGCAGTGGGATATAAACCCATGAAGTCCAAAACTGTGAACTCAATCAATTGCAAAATAAGCTCATTAAAATGGAGTGTCTTTTCTGCTCTCCAAGAAATTGCCTGAATTCAAAGTTTGTTAAACATTAAATGGAGACTCAGGATGTCCAGTTAGAAGAACCTAAGAGTCCAAGGGTTGCTCTGTGAATCTACATACGTGGTAGAGGCTCCAGGCCGAGCAAGCGTGTGCCTGCTGCTCAGGGTCACATAGAGGCTTGTGTGCAAACTATTATTTGAGCGCAAGGAGCAGAAATGCAAATCCCTATACAGAAAATGTGGACAGTTGCGAAAGACACACACAGCCTGTCAGAAAAATCAGCAATTCATCAGCTACATGGTACTCTGAGGTCCCTTAGATCTTCATACGTTTATTTATTCAATTAATAATTCACAGACACTGTTGATGCCGTTCCCCTCTCCTGACAATCAAGGTTCCTTCCTTTCTCCCGCCCTTTATTCTAGGGGAGGAAGGTGGCAAGTGTAGAAGGAATGAGCTAACTCGGAAGAAGGAAGTACAGGGACAGAGTGAAGAGGTTGAGAGGCCAGTGGGGTGGGAATGGTATAGATCCTGACGCACACCATTCAAGTTCTATGTAATGAGAAGAGGCCCAAAACGTAAGGATGTGCTCTCCAGTGGAAGTGACAGGAAGCCCAATACAGAGCAGAATGCCAGCAGTGACAATAATATCAGAAAAATCATAAAAAGGTTCCTAGGAACAGAGCACAGGAGTCAAGGAAGACTGTAGGCAGAGGTCAGAAGGACACAGATGTTAGATGCATTGGTGCCTTTCAGCAGAAGGAAGGAAGATGCTTTTAGGCTTAAGAACAACTAGAAATCATGGAAGAGGGATAGAGAGGAAGGAAAGAAGAAGAGAGAATGGGGGATGGAGAAAGACAGAGAAAGAAAGGGAAAGAGAAGGGGAGAGAGGGAATAGGAAGAGAGAGAGAGAGAGAGAGAGAGAGAGAGAGAGAGAGAGAGAGAGAGAGAGAGAGAACTCTGATCTCCTCAACTCCTCTCCTGGCTCACAGGCATCCACATAGTCCCCGGTTCCTGACTGCTGACCTGATATCTTAATCCTCCCTGTCTCCATCTTTACTGAGGATCGTTATAGTCATATGCATCACTTGGAATTTCAGACAGCTGAAGTAATTGACTGGCCAATTAATTACTCTTAGTCAGGCGACCTTGTGAGAGATGAACTTACCTGGGCTTAGATACAGAGAGCAGGGTTCTGAGAACATTACATCCCAGTCAGAGAGGTGGAGGAAGGAACCAGAGACTGCCAAGTCCCATTCATGCCACTTTCTGCATGCTTAAAGTGATGTTTCTAGCGCTGGCTGCCAGTTTACCTGGATTAAGACACACCTAAGGCATTATGAAGTACCCGTGTGTGTGTGTCCATGTATGTGTGTGCATAAGTGTGTGTTCATGTGTATGTGTGCATGTGTGTGTGCCTACCTTTACAGAGAGTATTACCTAAGAGAGGAAGACCCACCCTGAACATAGATGACACCGTCCATTCCTTGGGTCTAACGAAATAACAGAGAAAAGGGAGGAAGCCAGCTAATTGCGACCTCACATTCCCCTCTCCCTGCTTCCTGGCACGTGCATATGTGAATGAGCACTCATACCTCATACCCTCCTGCCGCCATGTTTTCAGGCTCTGATGGAATGCACCCTCCAGTTCCCTCAAGTTGCTTAAGGTATTTTTTTACACTGTATGAAATCAATAACTAAAAGTTAAAGAGATGTGGCAGAAGTAAAATTAAAACAAAGTTAAAGAGATGTGATGGGAAAAAAATGAATCT
The DNA here is from genome assembly GCA_023101885.1 of Typhlomys cinereus. Lineage (NCBI taxonomy): Eukaryota > Metazoa > Chordata > Mammalia > Rodentia > Platacanthomyidae > Typhlomys > Typhlomys cinereus. Next base: position 683,530 of record JALPQD010000087.1, on the reverse strand, counting down.
GATATTATACCTGCGTGACACTTAAGGGTCACTATATATATTTTTTCCTAACATAATTAAGAAATAGACTGTAGAATGGTTAAGGTATAGTCTATATAAAGTAAATAACATTTCAATTTTATTTCACATTAATTTTATGTAACCCTACATTCTATCATATTGTCTTCCATAACCTAAAGAAAATGTTTTCTTAAAAATGGGAACAATGAGTGATGTTAAATCAGACTTGCTTTTTGGCCCTAGAGACTTGCCTGACAATATGGCTGCAAGAGATTAGCACATGCTTTGCAGTCCTTGATGGAGATGTCTTCGTGTAGATTTTTGGCAGCTTGGCAGAGAATCTGCCTGTATACATCTGGTGTATTGCTGTGAAGTGTTGTACTTGAAGCCTGTAAAACACCTGTTACTTACTGCTTTCCTTGCTGAGAGACACACAGTTTAAATTTTATCTTACTCAGACATTTTTCAGTACATTTTGGAGATGCCAGTCTGCATAGTTACAGATGAATGTAACACCTGTGGAATAACACTCTGGGGACAACAAGACAACTCTGCAGGTGCAGGTGCCTGCTGCCAAGTCTGGGGACCTGAGTTCAAACCTCAGAACCTACATGGTAAAAGGAGAGAACTGACTCCTTCAAATTGTTCTCTGACCTCCAGGTATGTGTCATGGTATAAAAACATGCATATGTACGTGCACACACATGATAAAAATAAAAATTAATACAAAGCATTAAAATAATAGCTTCCCTCAGTGATCAGGCTAGGTAGTGGCTAGGACCAGAATAGAATTTGATCCTGAATTTATCAATCCAGTGATTTTTTTTTATCTCACCAGAAGACCACTTAACACTAGCTGCAGACTTGACACTTGAATGACGAACTACTGGGCACATCTGTGGGTAATTATTTAGCTATGACAGGCAAGCCTGGAGAGATTGTACTAACTGAAATGGGAAGATACGGCCCATAGCGGATGGGCAGGTACATAAGGATGGGAACAGCTAGTTAGCACTTTGTGCAAGCAAGCAAGTGAGAGAGAAAGCAGTTTGCATCCTTGGTCCATGACTGTGGCTGTGGTGTGATTTGTCCTCTTGGTCTCTGGTATCGGTATGATTCCATGATGGACCGTTGGTTGGAATTGTTTCCCTAAGTTGTTCGCATGAGGTGTTCATTACAGTGATGGAATATGAAGCTAGAACTGAAGACACACCTGAAAACCAAAGATAACAGAACGGAAGCCCAGAGCCTGATTTTGGTCAGGAAAAGCCATACCAATAAATGGTGCATTGAAAGAAGATAAAGGGATACAGAGCTGGAAAAGGCAGAATCTAATTCATAAAATCAGGTGTCATAATTAGTGTCAACTTAATAGTTGAGGTTTTGAGCTCTGGGCACATTTGTAGAGAATTAATAGTTGAGTTAAGCCCAGAACAAACCTGCAGGAGATTGTCTAGTGGCTAGAGAAGGCCCAGCCCATGGTGGGTGGGGCTAGCCCCCAATCAGGGGAATGAGATGGAGGGAGCTGGTTAAGAAAGTGGGCATCCTTCCGAATACTTGGCCAGACATGCTGGTCTAGCGAGAAAGGATTGTCCCTATCTCAGTCACTATATGAATACGTGTGGCCTGTTCCCTCTGCTCTCCTGCCAGGCTGGACAAGGAACTGTAACTGGACTATCATAGAAATAAACCACTCATTCTTTTAAGCCACTGTGTTATGATTTATTCAACAACAATGCAGGCAAACTACAGCATCAGGCAATGAGAATCCAAACCAATGCTGAATCTAACAAAAACCCCTCAGGTCTCAGGAGAATGTCTGTCCATGTGGCATCATTTTAATGAGATTGGTTTCTTTGAAGCACCTTTGCCATAAAATTGGAAAGAAATTTTATAGGAACAATGGATACATACATGCCATGCACATACATGCCATACATACCTTCTCTACAGATCAGATTGAAGGTTTGTTACTTGTTATTGGGATGTTGTGGCAACTTGAAGAGATGGGGACCTGTGGGAGGTGTTGGAATGACTGGGGGAGCCCTTGAAAAAGGAGAGGGCTACCACAGCCCTGCTCTGCTTCCTCCCTTTCTCTTCTTGGCTAGGCACTGAGTGGGTGTGCTTTGTCATGTGTGCCATGGTATAATGGCTGCTGCAGACTCAAAAGCATGGGGACATTTGACCATGGACTGAACCCCCAACTGTGGACCAAGATAATGTGATTAGTTCAAGTGTTGCAAAAAGCTGGTACAACCTCTGTGTGCAGATTTCCGTGTCGACTATTTTCTTGGCTATAGCACCCTCTCTGACTTAATGGTGCTTCTTCTAGCTTACTGTAAATGTTGGTGGCTTCCAAAGATGAGTTCCAGGGAGATGCCTTGATTCATGGGAGACTTAAAACTTGAATCAGACTGTGTGGGACAATCAAAGTGAAGCACATGTCTTCCGGTTGCTCTTCTTCCTTCTGTGATTCATATGAAAATTTGCTTTGGAAGTAAAAAGGTATTTATCTCTGCAAAAAAAAATAATCTTCAGTTTGGTGGACAAGGGATGGCATTTTGGGTAGAGATCATAAAGCCTTTTCCGAAACAGACTGATAGCGAATATTGAGGACTGTGAGCGATTTTGACAGCTATAAGTTGGTGTGCTGCTGTTAAACCACTCAAGGCTGACAATGTGATGCAAACCATACAGAGACCCACAGCCCACATGTGAGTTGGCATAGCTGCCTTGGAACTGGTTTTAAAAACAAGTCAAGACAATTTTGAAAAGATGCCGCCAGAAGAGAAAAGGAAAGAGCTTGAGAGATTGTGCAACATAGTCGAGCAGATATGTGGAGGTACAATCCAGAGAAGCTATGAGATAGAAAGGGGCAAAGGATAGGACTGAAGAGGTGGTGGTCACTTTGGACGGGATGCCTGAACAGCTGATGTAAAAAATACGAAACGGCTACAATAAAGCACAGAAGTTTCATGCCATTGGATTTCGGTTTCCATGGTAACATAACAACCCACAGAATGGGAGAAGATATTTCCTGGCCAATATTTGATTAAGGATGGATGTCCACAATTTTTTTAAGGAATGTCTACAACTCAGAAGCCACTGAAAATAAACAGCTCAGTAAAAAAAAAAAATGATTAAAAAGTAACAAGCAGATAAGCAGGCATTCAAAGGATCAAGACTTGCCTATTAGAATGTTGACTGACAAAAATAAAAACAAAGAGACAGCGAAACAGAGCATTGTTACAAGATTGCTGCAGAACCGGAAATCTGGGACTCTGCTGTGAAAAGACACAACTGCTACAAACTATTATAAAAGTTCCCCAAAACTTATACATAGTTGCCTAAGGCAGGCAGCCTGCTTAAGGGTTGTTGAAGTTGCCTGCATGTTGCTTAAGGGAACAAGGGGTTTATTCTCCTGTGATGCTTTGATTACAGTTCCTTGTCCTGCCTGGCAAGAGAGCCCACACCAATACCAAGGGCCACGAAACTGGCCACACCATATCCACATAACGGCTGAGAGAGGGACGATCTTTACTTGCCAGACCAGCATGTCTGGCCAAGTGTACACATGGATGCCAACTTCTCAACCAGCTCCCTCCATCTTAGTCACCTGCCGAGGGACTAGTGCAACCCACCATAGGGCTGGGCCTTCTCCTTCAACTAGACAATGTCTTGCAGGTTTGCTCTGGGCTTAACTCAACTGCTAATTCTCTGCAAATGTGTCCAGACTAACCCTCAACTGTCAAGATGACACCTGCATCTGTGACACAGATACATCTGTGAATGAACTAAAGTGAGACCCCAGAGAAACATGTACCTTATGTTCACTGTAGCATGATTTACAGTGGCCAAGATGTGGAAACCACCCAAATTTCTGTGGGTAAGTAAAGAAGAATGGCAAACACAGTTAAGAGAAATGATGTATTTCAGCAGAGAACTGAAATATGCCACAATGTAGATTAACCTTGAGGATAAACCAGTTCAATTCACTCGGGGCACTATAGAAAGTTTCAGATTCTCAGAAATAGAAGGAAGGAGAGTGGTTTCCAAAAGCTGGGGCAAAAGGAAATGGGGGGGGGGTTGCTTAACAGGCACAGAGAAGACTCTAGGGGTCTGTTGCAACATGATGGGAAGATATTTTACTGTGGAACTCTCCACTGAATTTTGAAGAGTTGTGTTATGTGGTATTATTGTTTCATTTAGCCACTGTATTCTCAAAGGCAGCCATTGCCCCAGAGTTGATCTGGGGGCACGGTTCCTGTCCCCAGCGGGGATTAGCTGATTCTGAAGTAGAAGAGAAAACAAACACAACAAAACTGAAAGATGGATGCTCTCAGCCCAAGAGTACTGTGGACACAGCGCGGCGTGCTGACCACCGTATGGTGCCTAGCTGCAGACTCACGGAGGGGGTGGATTTCCTGAGCCTCTAGGAACCATGAAATGAAACACAGTTTGGTGAATGCTGCTGCTTTGTGGATGGGAGAGGGACAGTATGGGAAGGAGAAAGTGGTTCGCTGTTGGAAGCACGGGAGGTGGAAGGAGAGTTGCGTGTAGCTGTGTCAGTCTAGTGTGCTGTGATCCCGGGAGTGTGACTCCACCTGTACTTTTTAGAATAAATAATAGAAATCCAAGTAAAAGCCCAGCTAGACTGACTTTGTTCCATACGGTGGAATTGCTGATAGTTTCACATAGTTTGTATCAAATAGAAACTTACTGTAATTTCTCTTAATTGAAAAAGTGATTATTTTAATTTTTTGCTGTTGAAAAAAAATCTTAGCCTGTACAGGAAAGAAGCTGAGATCTTTTTTTTTTTCTGGCAGAGTTTTAGTTCAAACACTTTCCTGATATGCTTTATTTGCTTAAATTGAATTGCAAAATCTTTGGCATGGAGATTAGTTCTTTTTATTTCAATTTTATTTTAGATATTATTGGGGATTGAACTCTGGGCCTCCTGCATGCAAGAAGTGCTCCGCCACAGAGCTGCAGCTGCTGCCTTTCCCCTCCCCTCCCCTCTCCTCCCCTCCCCTCCCGTCCTCTCCGCTCTCCTCTCTTCCATGCTCCCCTCTCCCTCTTTTCTCTCCTCTTTCCTATTTCATTTTACTTTCTTTTATGTGTGGTAATGCTGCACATTGAACTCAGGGTCTCGGGCATGCCAGGCAAGTGCTCTGCCATTGAGCTTCAGCCCCTGCCAGACACTAGGTCTTTCTACATGTTCAGAAACAAGACGCTACGTGTGTTGTGCTTCCCATGCACAGAGCACTGCATAAACAGTAAGAAGAGCAGAAAGCAATTGTCCATGTAACGCCGAGGAGAGGCCTGAGAAGCAGAAGGCTCGTGCTGAAATGGGTTCAACTGTCGGAAATGCTGCTGTTCCCCATGGACCTGAAATACCTGTGAAAGTGATTCCTACTCCTTTCACCGCTGCTTTCATTGTCCAAGAAGGTTACTTCAGCACCTGCCAGACATGCACACATCACACACATCACATCCAGGCACACCCAGGCATACACATCACATACATCACACATATCATACATATCACCCACACACAGGCAGACACATCACACACATCATACACAGGCACACATCACACACATCACACACATCATACACAGGCACACACATCACACACATCATACTCATCACACACAGGCACACATCACACACATATATACATCACACACAGGCACACGTCACACACATATACACATCACACAGACACACACACACATATACACATCACACACAGGTACACATATCACACACATCATACATATCACATGCACACAGGCACAACATCACACACATCATACACAAGCACACACATCACACACATCATACTCATCACACACAGGCACACACATCACACACAGGTACACACATCACACATATCACGCACAAGCACACACATCACACACAGGCACACACATCAACACAGGCACACACATCACACATAGGCACACACATCATACACATCACACACATCACACATAGGCACACACATCACACACAGGCACACATATCACACACATCATATCACACACAGGCACACACATCATACATATCACATGCACACAGGCACAACATCACACACATCATACACAGGCACACACATCACACACATCATATTCATCACACACAGGCACACACATCACATCACACACAGGTACACACATCACACACAGGTACACACATCACACACAGGTTCACAATCATACACAGACACATACATCACACAGGCACACACATCACATACAGGTACACACATCATACACAGACACATACATCACACAGGCACACACATCACATACAGGTACACACATCACACACAGGCACATACAAGTGCACACACATGCGTGTCTGCACACATATCACACACCAAGACACACATGCACACACACATGCATGCACACACCCCCAACATGTATGCACATACAAACAGCACACACCAAGACACACACACACATATCACACATAGACACACACAATACACACATGCACCTATGTGTACACACACCACACATAGGCACACGCACATATTACACAGTCTTACTACACATATGCGCACTCATTCTACATACAGATTCCACATATGTGTGCAGATATGAATACATGCATATGCACATGTGCACATAAACGCACAAATATGCACACAATGCACACATGTAAACAGGCATGCAAAACCATACACATGAAAATGCACACAGGTGCGCACACATAAGTGTATGCACTTGCACACACAGACACGTGCACACAAACAAGTGCATACAGGTACGCACATGTGTACACACAAGCCTTCGGGAGTGGAAGATCCAAGTTCTACCACACTGAAGTTCTGTTTTAAGGATAGCTCCGTATCAGACTGTGGCCCACACCTGTAATCCCAGTACATGGAAAGCCAAGACCAGGAAATCTCTCTCTGTCTCTCTGTCTCTGTCTCTGTCTCTGTCTCTGTCTCTCTCTCTCTCTCACACACACACACACACACACACACACAACACACATTGAACTGAAAAACTGAAAGGCCAAAGGGTGATTTCTCTGATCCAGACTCACTTATAAGGTGCTACAGGAGCAGAGAATCCCTTGTGTAGCCAGCAGTGCTCCCGGGCTTTCTGGCCTGGGCGTCTTTCACCCGAGCACTTCCAGGAGACTCGCCACTCAATATCAGAATATTCACAACACAGTGGTGAAATGATAGAACGGAACTCAAGGTCATGGCCGCTCAAAGATACCAGCAGAATGTCACAACGTGGACGGTCTGTAGTAGGGCCAAGTGCTGACATGACCGCTTTTCACCTTCAGAACGTCCTTGATGTCGCTGACTTCATCTCTTGTGTTGAGAACGTTCCACAATAGAATTTTTTTAGTTTTATTTATTCATTTATTTTTTATGTGTGTAGTGTGTGTGTGTATGTGTGTGTGTGTATGTGTGTGTGTGTGTGTATATGTGTGTGTGTGTGTGTGTGTGTGTGAGAGAGAGAGAGAGAGAGAGAGAGAGAGAGAGAGAGGTGGGCACTTTGTGTCTCTGGGGAGGCCCAAGAGTGACTTTGGGAATCATCCTGGATTGTTTCTACCTCCTTTTTTTTTTTTTTTAGAATTTTTTTAAACTAACAATAATTTTAGTAATTCATCTCTTCTTTGAGAATGAGTGTTATAACTAAGCCTAGGGAGATTCTGCCTTGGACATTTCACTGGTTAGTGACATAACTAATGATAACGTGAGAGAGGCTGAAACTGGGTGATGTTGCCTGACTGATCTTGGGGAGATACGAACAAACGTGCATTCACATATATGGAACTGACTATAGACCCTAAGGAAAGAAACAATTCCACCCAAAGGTTACTTATGTGAGTGACTCAGAAGCAGCCATGTCATCAAAATGCCCACTACCATGGGCAATGGCTCCCAAAGAGTCCATCTTTGGAGCCCAACACCCAGCTTGAGGGGGCACTGCTAGTGAGTCACCTCCCCAACAAGTCTTTAGTGTTTTTATAACCTCAGGGAGGGGTTAGCAAGATGACTCAAGAGTTAAGTCTTTATCTCAGAAGCAAAAGGTCGTGAGTTCGGATCTGCAGATCTCATGTGAAAAGGCCAGCCAGCATGGAGTGGCCTGCACTTCTGACCCTGGCGGACAGAGTTTGAAAAACCCCGAAGCAAAGCAATAAGGAGGTTGAGCAATCCAGGATGATTCCTGAAGTCACCCTTGGGCCTCCACAGACACACACTGCTCCGTCTTCTACACACACCACCACAGTTACTCTTTCTGTTTCTGTGAGACAACACTCAAACACAACTCAAGGAGACAAAAGGTCATTTATGCAGCGTATGGTTTCCAGAGGGCTAGAAAGGCATAGCTGGCTGGCAGAAGGACGCCGAGAGAGCAAGCTGCAGACTGTCAGATTAGACCACTAGAGGAAACAGGGCGGGGCTAACCAACCTCAAGATCCACCCCCTGCGATGTGCTTCTTCCAGCAAGGCTCCACCGCCCAAAGGTGCTATGACCCCCCTAAACACTGACAGCAGCTAAGGATGCAGACACATGAATCTGTGGGGACAGATGGCTCACATTTTAAACCACGACACACCCTGTACACATACATGCCAAGGGGGGGGGGTCTTGTGAATCTTGTATTCTCTGTGATTCCTGAGCGTGCGAGTTTTCTTAGCTCCTTGTTTACTAAGCTTTGTCTTCTACCCGGCAGGACTGTTTCACGTTAGCGACCCAGCGGTGGCTGCGCTTCATGTTCCCAACTGGGAAAGCAGCGGAAGAGTGGAGACCACCACCCGTCACTGTCGTTTTCCAAGAAGAAAGTCCATTCCAACAACATGAAGGTGAAGACGCTGAAGAGACAAGCAAGATGGTGGATGTCCAAGGATTCCATGGAGCAGGAGTGTGGAGATCCCTGCAGCTGTATCAGTGAGGGTACACACACCACCCCAGACCCAGCAATCAGACCTTCGGGGGGGAGGGCCCTAAAGAAACCTCTGGCACAGTGAGCCTGCAAGGCTGCTGATAAAGTCACCATCAAATGACTTAAGGGAACAAGGGGTTTATTCTCTTGGAATTGTCTGGTTACAGTTCTTAGTCCAGCTTGGCAGGAGCGCTTGCACTGTTACCAAAGGGTCGAGGGAGCTGGCCACACCACATCCATGTAACAGCTGAGAGCGGGATGGTCCTTATTTGCCAAATCACCATGTCTGGCCAAGTAGACACAAGGATGCATCTTTCTCAGACATCTCCCTCCATTTTATTCACCTGCCTGGGGCCTAGTCCCACCCACCCTGGGCTGGACCTTCCCCATCAGCTAGACAATCTCCTGCAGGTTTGCTCTGAGCTTAACTCAACCACTAATTCCCTACAAATGTGCCCAGAGCTTGAACCCTCAACCATCAACTTGACACCTGTAGGTAACTATAGCAGCCTCTAAGAGTCTCAGATGAATACTGAAGTCTTGGAGCCACAAGTCCTGCTGACATAAGAACCCTCACCCCCTCAAGTTTTAAAGTTTTTAAAGTTTTAAAATATCTTGTGTTGATTTGTTTTTTTAAAAAAAAGCAGGAAAAATAAAAGGAGAAGGTGTCTTTTTTTTTTTTGCATTTCTTTCATTTCACACTATAGAATAGTTGTTGTAAAATTTAAAGTATGGTGCTAAGTGCTTTCACATGCATGCCAAGGCCTGAGGGTAGAGCTCAGAGGTCAGCTTATCTTTAGAAACAGTTCTCTCCTTCCACCTTGTGGGCTCTAGAGGCCAAACTCGGGTCTGCAGGTTTGTAATCAGACTCCTGGGGTGGCTGAGCTTTCTCTCCAGCCGCCCTGATTTTAATTCCTATGCTTTTCAGGTGTTGAGGCTTTTCTGCCTCTTGGTTCAGATACATCTATTTTTTTTATGATTCCCACCTCCTGTTGCATTTCGCAGGTGCATGACCCCTTCCCACTGACAGATATGGGATTATCAAATTTCTGCATTATGTACACTTATGAGAGTACTTTTTCAAAGAAAATAAAATTTCTAAGCTTAGAGTGATGACTCTTGCTTATAATCCCAGCACACCAGGAAGTAGGGACAGAAGGATTGCAATGAGTTTGAGGCCAACTAAGGCTAAAGAAAGAGATAGAGAGTGAGACTGTTTCAAAACGATAAAAGAAAAAAAAAAGAAAAGGAAAGAGAAAAAAGAAACACTTTTACCAGGGGGAAATACTAAATGGATATAAACATCTGAATACTAGCTGTCCTTTAGCTACTCATTCTATTAACTAGCATTAGAAACTTTTGTTCTTAATAATCAATACTTGAAATCTTTGGTAGATGTCAAATGACTGTTCAGAAAATTCGAACCAACTTGGATTCCTTCTATTGCTTAAAAAAAAGAAAAGGAAGGGAAAGGAGGGAAGGAAGGAGGAGAGGAAGGAAGGGTAAAAGTCAGAGAAAAGAGAAACTCTCCTATTTGTTATGCCAGAATTATGTGTGTAATTTTGCTTTTGATTACTAGTAAACCTTCCATTTTAGATGGACTCTACATCGCGTCTACATTGCACAGGGAAATTGTAAGGAAACAGTGATGCGTTTATTCATGTGGTAGTGACATGCGCATGAATGAACCGAGCAGCTGAGACTCGGAGGTACTTTCTAGAGTCCATGGCTTTGAAATCAGTAGTAGGGATGCCCGTGGAGGCTTCTAGCCAGAGAAAGAATTCACTGCTATTGTGATAGACACAGGCGTCCACACGACTGTTGCAGGCTGAGCTTCGGGCACTGCTGTGAAGACGTAATAGGAAGCTTTGAGGAAGTCTGAAGGAGATGGTCCACTTGATGTGGAGCACTCGGCCCAGGGTGGTCTGCCAGTGGTGGACCAGATGTGCAAGAGGGAGGACTCGGACCCTCCTCTCACCCTCTGTGGGCCGTCTCCTTGTTCCTTGTGCCTGTTCTTCATTTCTCGTTCTTTGTTATTGCTGTTCTTTCTTTTTTTTTTTTTTTTTTTGCTTTTTCTTTTCTTTTTTATTTCTTCCACTCATACAAAGTTGATAAGTACCCCATTCCCCTCCCTCCCTCCACCCCTTCCTTCATGTCCTTGCTCCCTTTCCCCTTTTTCCCTTTCTTTCCCCCCTCCCTCCCTTTCTCCCAGTGCTCCTCCCCTCCATCCCTGGAGCATCCTTCACTGTGCATGTCAAGCTTCCCTCTGGGTCCTCCTCTCTGATGAGGTGTAAGGACTCAGTAGCATTGCCTAGAGCTCTTTCTTGTGTTCCCCTTTAGTATAGGAACACTATTGTGGCTATTAATCCCTTGCCTCTAAGGATCCTAGTGCCTGTGATCCATGCTAGATTTTGGGGGGGGTCAATGATATGTTCTTTGCTGACTTCGGAGTCAACCCCTTCAAGCCCAACTGGGTTTCCGGGACTCCCCCGAAATCCTCCAGCCTCCCCCTGATTGGATTAGCTGAATTATTCAGCTCCTGAACTGAGCATCTACTGACAGCTATTGTTGGACTACTCAGATTTTGTCTTGTAAGTTAACATAATAAATTCCCTTTATACACACACACACACACACACACACATGCATTCTATCAGTTCTGCTTTCTAGATAACCCTAATACAATTGTACATGTACTATAGTAGTTACTTAATCCTAAAGTTTTTCTAAAATACAATATCTGATTCAGACTGACACTCGGGCCAGCCTTTTGCTAAGATCCTTAAGCAATGTGTGCCTGACACACATCAGTCCCAGAGGTTACTTGTAAAGAGCATTTGGGTATCAAATGATGTTACGAACAATATGGTTCTATCCCCTCTACAAATTTAAACTATGGAGTTGGTTTTGGCGCCAAGTAGGGTGCTGGTCAGCTTCTCTGGATGCTCATTGGTTGCTTATCATGTGATATTAATCTTATCATCGCTTACCCATTATAGATATGGAAATATCAAATCACTGACCCCTGGGTTTCTTTAGTGTCAATGTTTTGGTGACACCAATAAACAAAATGTTTCTTATGGCCCTGGGAAGATACAACTAAGTCAACAAAGCACTTTTGCAAGGTCAAGACCTGAGTTCAAATCCCAAGAGCCCAGAGTAAAAGCTGACATGGTGATTCACACCTGGAGTCCCGATGATGGGGAGACAGAAACAAGCAGTTTCTTGGGACTCATTAGCCAATTAGATGAGATTACTGGACGCCAATGAGAAACCTTGTCTCAAAAGGTGGGAACAAAGTAAAGAACAGCATGGGGCTTGTCCCCTGATCTCCTCATGCATGTGCGTACATGTGCAAGCATGCATACACATGCACCTGCACCACTTACACCTACACCCACCCTACAAATGCATTTTAAGGTTCATATCAACTACCAAATTGCATTTCTTACAGCCTTTGACTATTCAGCATTCACTGGTTTTGGTGTTTTGTTTTATATATATTTCTAGGACCAGAAAAATGCATTATGGGTTTGTGATCTGCAAAATTCTTAAGAGTCTTAAAGACACTAAAATAACCTCTGAGCAGGAGTCATGGTCGGATTTCATTTGCTGGGTGTTTGTAAATACCTGTGATTTTTGTGTTATGAGCTTAGTTCATGTTTTGAATCTAAACACCAGATGGAAATTTGTTCGCATTATATTAGCATCTTTGGGCGTGAGAGTACGGCCCATGATCATTTGGGAAAGAAATGCTAAGAATTGCAGAGGAATGATTAAGACAGACTAAGCCTTATGGCTTGTGAACCCTCTGATAGTTTCTCTTTGGTTTTTGGTGGAATTTTGAGCTTAGCTTTTACTTGGGGTGACCATTCATTCTGGAAAATAGGTCTATTGTTCCCCATTCTTTGAAATTTCAAAAGCCTGATAACAAATTGTAATTTATCAGGTGAAACAACATGGGGATATTTGACAAAAATCAGTGCATTCAGTGACCTTCGATGAAGCCTGAAACTCAGAGATAATATAGAAAAAAATATCTCTGGGAAGAAACCAGTAGACTGAAATTCAGAAATACAGTTCACCATTTCTGCTGATATACTTTTTTTTTAAAAAAAGGATGTCAACAATATAGAAAATGTATTGCTTTCAGAAATAGATTCTTTTCATGGGGAAATGATAAAGGTTTTGGAAATTCATCATCATGCATCTTGTATGGAAGTAGGCAAACAGAAATAATCTGTTTTCTTTCATTAAAACTGATTTGATTTTAATTTTGACAGTCACTGGAAGTTATCTATCATCTCTCTTCTATGACAGAGCAGCAAGAAAGGGGGTCCCGTGAATAGGACTTTTCTGTGATTGGGGGTAGTTGTCATTACCAGGAGGTTTTGTCTGCATAATAGATACCAAGCTGGGCTCCGCGCCTCATTTCTGGTCCCTTTTACTTCCTTTGTATCCAATTGCTAATAACTAGCTTCATCTTTTGTTACCAAAAAAGAATGGATTTTTTGTTTGCCCACAGAAGTGTATTACCTGGTGCTCAGCCCTGAGTTTATCACGGCCTGATCACCCGCTCTCTGGGAACAGGTCTGAATCCACAGCACTTCCACAAATAACAGATGTGGTCTGAGGAGCAAACACGTTCACGCTCCTTTTGAAAGCTGTTTATTAACCATGGAGATCGACTGGTTGACAGAAAGAGATGGCTACACCAAATAAGAATATTTCCCTCTCTGTAAAAACAATTGCTTCCTCAAAGGAGTAGCTGTTCAAAATCACTTCAATGCACTCATTAGTAGCTGATGCATCTGGTTATGTATCTTTGCACAAGTCCTCGTTAACATTAAGCAAAGTAACACGCTGCAACAGTGTAAGACATTGTTAAAATCTAATCAGTAACAGATACTTTGTGTCCCCATAAGAAAATCACTGGCAAGGAAAAGCACATTTTCCCGGAGAACCATTTTTCCCCCTATGTTTCCTGGGTCAGTTGGGATGTCTAAAGTAAAGACTCCATCAGCCAGTGGCCCACTGTGAGTCAGAAGACAGACGTTTGCGTCAAGATGACCCTTGCACAAAATAGTAGATGCTGAGTTCTAAGCAGAGTTGAGTGGGTCAGTAGCGGGGCAGGGCTGGCCCTGAACCTGGATCATGGAGGTCGGATGCCTGTGACCCCCTGTGGCAGCTGCGGAGCATTTGGTGGCGTGTCTCTGGCTGAGGTTGACCCCCATGGGAAGCTGGGATGGAGACAGCTGGGCAAGAGTGGGCAGGGAGTGTAAACGGGACCCTCCTGCCTGTCCTGTCATCTCTTCTAGACACAAGACCTCAGTTCACAGTGCGCTGGTGGATGCGTCTTTACTTGGTCTCTTTGGAGTCAGCTTGGATCTGAAATTGTCCGACAAGGAAATTCCAGGTGATGCGGCTTTGGCTTATTCATGTTGGTTCATTACACACTTCCAGGAATTCACTGAGAGAGCAGAGACATTGTCTTGCAGCTTTATTGCTGATGTGCATTTTGAACCCCCTGCGAGAAATATGGCCTGAAAGGAAGTCTCTCACAAAGAGATGTCGGGGGAGCTTCGACAGTCTTTTCAGTAGTCTTCGGAAGTGGTCTTTGCTGATGATCTCTAGCTAGCAACCACCCACAGTACTTCCCTCGGGGAAAAATGACACTCAAATTCTCGAAGATTGTAGCACGGCAAATACTTCAGGTTCAGAGCTGCATGTGGGAAGTTCTGAGCAGCCCTTATTACACACTTCAGGATATGTTTTAATTATTTTTTGAAAGACCGTGATTTCGCTCAGATGGCCCTGTACTTTGCACACTAGTCTTCCAGAACAGTCACTGGCTTCTGAATGATGCACAAAGAAGACATGAAAACCTCCTCTGGGCTCCCAAAGTTTACTGAGTTACTCCTCATGGAATAAGAAAAGAGACAGGAGCACTGGTTGAATGCATTTCCTGCCAACATGAAACCAGAAAGCACAATTTTGAAGCTAAATATGAAAGTAAACAAAATGTTCCCATATGAAAGAAAATATTTTTTTGTTAAGTTAAATATTGTTGCCTTATTACTAAACCATCCCAAAGACTAGGACTTTATTTCTGTTAGTTTATCTGTCGCCACAGACTTGGAGCATGGTAAAGCCCACCATCGATTGATCACTGACTCCATTAGAGGTTCCCAAGTTGACCTTGTCTGAGAAATGTTTTCATAGTGATTGTCAGTCAAAGGAAGCATCAGTAATTCCATTTATTAATTTGGTTTGGGTCCAAACTATTTGATGGTTAAAGTATCCTAGGTCCAAGCATGTTCATTGAAATTGCTTAAGCAGTACTTGACAAATTCCACTATTTCCCTGTAAAACATAGCCCACCCTGAAGGACTCATGCATGTTCACCATAGAGTAGCCCCAAAGGTGCCTTGGCATGTGGTTTGAGAATCATGGGGCTTGATTGGAAACAAAGCCCAGATCTAATTTTTTCTCTCTTGCCTAATTTCTCTGTGTTGGTAATGTTGAAAAATCTTTTCAGTGTGGTAGACCTTCAAAATTATAACTCAGTGTACATGCTGAGTATCATTTCTACACTTGGATCATATAGATGATCTGCCAATATTATTCCAAAGGGTTGTATAATACCATTAATTCATTTAAAATTACATGTACTTTTTATCAAAAAGAATAATTTCATAATTTCAGGCACAATTTTAGCTGTTTCTACTATTCTAACATTCAAGCAATATTTTAATTTTATGTAAAACTTTAAAAATAATTTGAATGTCATGTTATCTCTGTCTTTCTCCATATTGAAGGGCAGTTCAAAGTTTCATATAATGACTGAAGAGAAAAAATTCTTCTGGTTCAGACATTCAAAGAATATTTGAAACCCCAGGGGCATAGTTATATAGCCATGTACTTAAACTTTTTATAATGTTTTGGCTCTCGAGCAACACTTTATGGTACTCCATTTTAATGACAAGAGCACAAACACACCTCATTTTATAGAGTGACACAGATCTCTGACATTCAGCTTCCTGGTACTAAGGTACACTGATGTTCTTACTCATCATGTTTGGGGGTGCATGAGTTTGAGTTCATTTCCTGTCACCCTTACTCATTAGGATTTGTTCATTTGGTCAAGGGTGAAGACATAGTAGCAAGGGAAGCAGCAAGGGTGGAGACATAGCAGCAAGGGAAGCATTGAGAGTGAAGACATAACAGCAAGAAAGCATTGAGAGTGAAGACATAACAGCAAGGGAAACATTGAGAGTGAAGACATAACAGCAAGGGAAACATTGAGAGTGAAGACATAACAGCAAGGGAAGCATTGAGAGTGAAGACATAACAGCAAGGGAAACATTGAGAGTGAAGACATAACAGCAAGGGAAACATTGAGAGTGAAGACATAACAACAAGGGAACATTGAGAGTGAAGACATAACAACAAGGGAAGCATTGAGAGTGAAGACATAACAGCAAGGGAAGCAGTATGGGTAAAGATGTAGCAGCAAGGGAAGCCTCAAGGGTGAAGACATAGCAGCAAGGGAAGCAGTGAAGGTGAAGACATAGCAGCAAGGGAAGCAGTGAAGGTGAAGACAGCAGCAAAAAAAGCAGTATGAAGGAAGACATAGCAGAGAAAGGGAAACAGTAAGAGTGAAGATGTAGCAGCAAGGGTGAACATATAACAGCAAGGGAAGTGTCCCATATCACTTTGGCCTCCTTGAAAACTTCTTACACCTTTGGAGAAAGACCTGTCACTGGGTCAACCACAGCTGTGCACAGAAGACAGCTCTTATGCATAGCTCAAGGACCTCCTTCCCCTACACCACCCCAGAAATACATTGGCAAATGCGTTCCTAAGGAAAAGTAGATAAGAGTCCAGATACACTAAGATCTAAACCACTTTCCTGGTGGTTTGGAGAATGAAGCCCTCAGTTGCATAGCTACAGCTTTCTTACCTCAGGACCCACAGGCTACATTTCCCATCTAAGCATGTATGATCCTCCTTCTTCTCTCCCTGGAATAAGGAGGTTCTCTTCTACCAGTGATGACAAGAATTTGGAAGCATGGATTCCTTAACAAGGTGGTCACTTGCTTTGACGTATTTTTTTTTTTGGTCACATTCAAAGTTTCCTCAGACTATGCATGCAACCTTCCCCAATACCTCAATGCATATTAACCATCCAAACAGAGGCTTAAATATGTGCTTATCCTCAAAAAAATTCCTGGTCATCTCAGGTCAAGTGTTTGATCCTTTAGATCATTGGAGGCTATAGAGGTCTTCACGTGAACATGAGTCATGGCTAACCACACTGATATTTGAGAGAACCCACATTTATTTAACTACAACTCCTTTCAGAGTAATGAACTTGTGTAGCCAAACTTCCCTAAAGTCTCATTTACAAAACGTTCTCAATTTCTGTGACTCTAATCATTTAATGAACATTCTTTTCACTGTTCCACCTTCTGAATTGCTTATGGAAGGAACATTGGAGTCAAAGTGCCCACTGACAGAAGTCGTGACAGGAAACAGATGTTGACTCAGTTTTGAATGCAGAGACAGAAGAAATCTGTGGTAACAATTCAAATTTAATTGGAAAGTTTGGTGTAATTAATTTTAGCCTAAATAGCTGTGGTGTGGAAAGTTCATTAAAGGGTTTATCATAGCGACACAAATGCTATTCCTTGTGAACATTCTTTGGATATTTCTCTTAAGAATTTGAATTCTTTTTTTAAATTTTTATTTATTATTTATTCAATTATGCATGTATATGTGTGTGCGTGTATGTATGTATGCATGCGTGTGTGTGTATGTGTGTATGTATGTATGTATGCATATGTGTGTGTATGTATGTGTGTGTAGAACCACAGACGAATTTGGGAACCACCATGGACGCCTCCACCTCCTCCTTGTTTACTCTGCCCCGGGATTCACAGGCTCTGCCCTACCAGGACCAGAAACGCAGGCCACCCCCGCTTCTGCCTGGCGTCTATACGTGAGGTCTAAGATCTGAACTCAGGACCCTCTGCCTGCAAGGCAGAGGCTTAACCACTGAGCCACCTCTCCAGCCCCCAAGAATTTGAACTCTTACAATAACCTCTAATATCTTTATGTTAGACTTGAAGCAAAAGAGCAATATGACAGATTAAAGCCAGAGCACTCATCTGGAATAGACATTCGCAAATCTTTATATGTTGCTGTGGTATAATCCCCATCAAAGTTAAACTTTCTTCACGGCGTTGGTATACAATGGCAAAAAATAGCTTGAAAGGGCAAGTATCCACCAAAGTTGCAAAGCTATACCTGCATTTGAGAAGAATAAGTTCATGAAATTTAAATACATTTCATTGATTTAATGACATAAAGCTCTTTTGCTCCTTAGAGGAATTTCCCAGCAGATCCTTCTTAACCCTGAAGAGTCCCTGGGCTGAGTCATGGTATAGCCTCAAATGTAGGTGTGGCAGCATTGGGTTCTCTAGAATAGAGCTTGTTGCCGCGGAGACTGTGACCTGTGTCAGCGCTCATGTGACTGCTCTCCATGTTGAAGGGGGCGGTTCAGCGAGGATGCCTTCTACTCTGACCTCTCCCTCTCCCTCTCTCTCTCTCTCTCTCTCTCTCTCTCTCTCTCTCTCTCTCTCTCGGTACAACATGGTGAAGGGAAAATTTAACTAAAAATTAGCTAAAAGCTGCAAGGCTCCATACTGCTTATATATATATATATATATATAAAAGCACCTTGTGCTTGTGTGTGCATGTGTAGGCACAGGTGCGAAAGTCAGAGGGCAACTGTCTCCCTCTCTACATGCGCACGTGCGCACACACACACACACAGTCACACACATTCTCTCCTACTCTCTCTTTTTATCTTTTTCTCTCTTACACATGCACATGCATATTCTCTCACACACACTGTTTTCTACTCTCTCTCTCTCTGTCCCCCACATGTCGCTGCAGTGTGTACATAGTCATGCCACCCTTGGCCTTCACACATGAGCAACAGTGTCTGAAAGGCCACTTCTGCACACCCTGCATACCTTTCTTCTGAAAAGGAGAACTCCAAATTAACAATCATTGTGGGCGGGGTATTCACAGAATCCGTGTATTCCGCTGTCCTAGTGAAGGACAAGGAAGAGTCTCTGTGCAGTTCCAGATTTCCTGTGGAGATCTGTCATTCGCAGAGGAAGACAGAAGGCAGAGAATTGGAGAAAGAGACAGAGAGCGCGCGCGCGCGCGCGCGAGAGAGAGAGAGAGAGAGAGAGAGAGAGAGAGATGAGAATAATGCAAAAAGAGAATATGGTCCATTGTGACGGCTCAAAAGAGATCGAGAAGGGACTATGAAATGCAGCCCCTGGATAAAGAAGTAAAGTATATGTGTTAGTTACCTTTCTTGTCACTATCACAAAATGCCTGAGATGAACAACTTCAAAAGACTAACGGTTTACTTTGGCCCATGGCCCATGGTTAGCTGTCCACCATGAGGGCAAAGGCCAGATGGTAACAGCAGCTCCATCCCCTAAGTTGTGTGTGAGTGCTGTCTCACCACAACAGAGGGAGTAATGGGGAATCAGGAACTAAATTTGAGATCAGTAGGGACAAAGCAGGTCCGGGGCACATGATAAAAAGAATTCCCATTTGATAACAGGCATCTGAAGACAATTTAAGGTCAAAGTATAAAATTTTCCAGGGACCAACTCACATCTTTCCAGCATCGTTAGTGATCCTGCTGAAGAAGAATATCCAGAATAGTGGTTCATTACTACAGTCCCATTCCGCGGACACTTGTTTATGGAGAGAGAGGCTCCAAGCCTCAAATGATTCCCTCAAAAGCGGCTAAATTTCATTTTAAAACACTTAAGCCATGTAAAGAGTATTTCTCATTTAAAAAAAGTGTTATATTTATTTGTATTTTTATTAATCGGATGTCTTCCTTGGCAATGTCATACATGTGTAGGATGCATTAACTGTTCCTACTCCACCCTCTTTATCTCCTTCCCACCCTTGTTAGCCCTTATCAATTCCCTTTCCTACCAATCCTTTTCCCACACTCTTATCTCTTGGTTTTGCTTCAAGGCCCACTGAGTTTTGCTGGGGCTGTCTGTGTGATCGTGGGTTTGTTTGGAAGCTATCCACTGAAGCCCACCAGTGGGAATACAGCTGAAGGCAATGATTCCTCCTGTCTTAGAATCTATCCATTCAACAGGGCAAGGTAGTGGCACCTGTGTGTGTGTGTGTGTGTGTGTGTGGTGTGTGTGTGTGATAAGCATGTCAGAGCGAGAGTGTTGTGGCCAGAGAACGATTTGCAGGTGTTGGTTCTTGGTCCATGATTCAAATTCAAGTTCTCAGACTTGGAGGTACGTGTCTTTACCTGTTGAGCCATTTTGCCTGCCCAATAATTACTTTTTTTTCTTATGGAAAAATGTTTTCATAGGTATTGTATAAAAATTGTTCAAAGTATGTGATAGCTATTTCATTTTAACTGAAAGCTGACAGACATTAATGAAAAGGTGTGTTAATGAAATGCACACACATTTTGATTTCTAATTGTCCTCCTCATCTGAATCAAAGCTAACATCATTATTTTGCCACAATATGGTGCCAAAAAGAAAATTCAAGATGGTAGCTCTCAATACATGATGAAGATACTTTGAAGCTCATGGCTTTTGAGTATCCAGGACAGGTAGGTAAGCTGGACCTCTGTGGAGAAGCGTTTGTTGACTGGTGACGTTGCTACAAATGATCCTGTGGTTCACAAGATACTACTTACATGTGATCATCGCGCAGGCTAATGGTGGTTAACAGCAAGCCAACAATCTAAGTGACAGGTTGGTGTTCAAGTTCACATTTTTTTTCTTTGCCATCGTTACATTCTGTACCAACAAACTTTAATCAAATAAGATCTGTAGTGACTTCCAGAATTTGACTAATCAATGGCAGAGAATTGGAGGGGGATTGGAATTTATAACCAGGCAGGGGAGAGGTTGGAAGAAGCGGTGAGTGATATGTGTCTGGGACACCAGAGGATGGTGAGGAAGATGGGACCAGCTTTGTGTTTGCAGACAGAAGAGATACAGAACAAGTCTCCTGGTTTGATGGATGAAATTCTCGCAATCCTACTGTGCCGCTCTCTCCTGGAGTTGGGAATACCTTCCTTCCCTTCCACAGCCAGAAAACGCTTTGCGGGACCTTCTCGTCACTGATGCTGTCACCTTTTAAATCAGGGACAGAGACGCTTTCTAAACACCCCCAACTCCTGGCCCATCCCCCAGCTGCTGATGCGAATGCTGGTCTTGAAGGTCATTGTTGTGCACATCCCGTTTCCCCATGCCGGGCTGACTCAGAAATTTATACTTGCAGAAATATTTTGATCAGGCTGAAAGGTGAATCAGCTTTCAAGAAGACAGTGTGGTGAGTATCAGGAAGATACAAGAGGCAAGTCATGAGATACTTTCGGAAACTTCCAGAAAGTCAGGGACCTGGTAATCTGAGCAGGGATGGTGGGTAGCATGATAGAGGCTATAGGGCTTGGAAGATGATTCAGGAGTTAAAGCCTTCATCTTGCAAACAAAAGGATCTGAGTTCAGGTCTCCAACCCCACATAAAGATGCTGGGTGGAGATGGCTGTAGCCTGTAATTCTGGTCCTGGAAGGCGGAGCCTGGGAAGTCCCAGAGCAAAGCAATAAGGAGGTAGAGCAATCTAAAGGTGATTCCCTATGTCACCCTCGGGTCTGTATAGGCATGTACATTCAAGTGCCCTCTTGTATACAAGCCCTCACACACATGTGCACACACAGACACAGACACATACGTACACATGCTATAACAAAGAAAAAGAGAATATAAGTATTCATTCATCAAATCTTCATTATATACTTAGAATAGTCCAAGCACCTGATTATAAGGTCTCACCACTTAACAGCTGCTGATCTGCTTCTACAAGGGCAAAAATCAATTCAGAGCACTAGGAACCCAAAGGCCAAGCCTGAGGCAGGTGCTGTGAGCATGTGCTGTGAGCATACTTGGCCAAGAAAGAAACGTCTGGATTAAACTAGAACAGAGGACAAAGAGGAGCAGAGGTCTGTGGTCTGCACTCAGGAACCAAAAGCAGGGCTGTATGTATTGATCTCAGCATGGGGGAGCCCAGGAGTCTGTACTTTCAAAACATTTTCAAAGTGATTCGAGTGTACAGTCATATGATAGAATTTTGATTAGGCAAACAACATTGATATGTACAACACATATTTGTTAAACATCCGCAACAAGTTTACATGTGAAAGTGAATTGGGACTCCTGTGGTTTATAGTCTAGTCATGGGCACGTCTATTTTACCCAAGCTGAAATTAAACAACATAACATAGATGCAGAGTTTGGATAAACAAAAGAAGACCTTGTTGATGGAGCGTCAGGATCAGCTTTATACAGGGAAGAGCTGAGTTTGAAGGGTGATTGCCACTTAAATTACCTCTGAGGCCAAAGGAAATTCATGTTTACTTTTTCAGATATTGTAAGGGTATGAACACACACAAAATGATTACTTGGTTCATCGATGGTACATATGGATATATATTTTCATATTTTCTATTTAAAATATGAATATAGATATAGAGAGGCATCACATTGTTCGGTATCTATTTTGTAAAAGTAGAATCTTTTTAAAAATGAGAGAGAGAGAGAACATGTTCATGCTGTGCCCAGTATATGGAGATCAGAGAACACCTTCCAGAAGTCAGTTCTCTCTTTGAGCCACACAGGGCCAAGAAGAACAAACTCAGGTTTACATACAGATATTAAATGTTGAGCCATCTCTCTGGCCCCTGAAACATTTTTTTAAATATGCTGGTTTTGTAACTTGATTTCTTTCAGTACAAACCACCACAGGTATCATTCTATGAGCATCAGTATTCATTGACAAAATCATTTTTTTGTCTAACATTGAATCATTATATATAAATGAATTTTTTTTTTAATTCAACTGTGTGTGGTGCATGGTGCGTGTGCGTGTGCGTGAGAGTGTGTGTGTGTGTGTGTGTAGAACCAGGGGCGAATTCAGGAACCACCATGGACGCCTCCACCTCCTCCTTGTTTACTCTGCCCCAGGATTCACAGGCTCCGCCCTACCAGGATCAGAAACGCAGACCGCCCCCCTTCCGCCCGGCATCTATAGGTGGGGTCTAGGATTCGAACTCAGGACCTTACGCCTGCAAGGCAGAGGCTTAACCCCTGAGCCACCTCTCCAGCCCCATATATAAATGAATTTTATTCCATATCACTAGTATGCAATGTTAGAGCATGGGAATATTTTCTTTTTATTGCAGACACACTGAAAAGAAAATCCCAAAGCTTATTCTTTTTCTCAATGATGAAGGTCTAGAAGTAGAACTCCTAGGATAAGATGCATTGCACAGCGGGAATAATGTAAACCGTGGTAGCCCAAGTGCAGGTAGACACAAGCCTTTGTGTGCTGCCAATATCGGATGAGAGGGGAGGAGTAAAAGGTAAAGATATGGCTGGAGAGTCTGGTTCTGAAGTTGTAACATCTTCAGTGATAGACTAGGAATGGAGAGAATATCAACTCCCGCTCCGTGGGGTTCAATTTGGTGCTATGTATAAGTTCCACATCACTGAAGGCCTGGGAGGGTGTCTGGATTTGCCGACACACTTACCAACCGGCTTCAGCTAGTTCTTTACTGCTGCAGTTTGTCTGTATGGTGCCAATAAATTCTCAAACCAAACTGCTTAGGGTTACAAAGGGGCTTCTGTCGTTTCTTAAGATTCTTGGTCACAGTTCTTAGTCTGGCTTGGCAAGAGAGCTCATGTCAACAAAGGGCCGAGGGAACCAGCCACACCATATCCACAGGGATTGCTGAGAGGGAGGGACAAACTTCCTTTGCCAGACGGCAAATCTACCAAAGTGTGCTGAAGAATGTCACACATGACCAGCCCAGCCCCCTCCATCTTATCTACCTGCCCAGGGAATGACCCTTTCCTGTGGGCTGGTGTCTTTGCACATAATTCAGACAATCTCCTGCAGGCCTGCTCAGAGCTTGTCTTACCTACTAATTCTTCACAACTGTGCCCAGAGCTCAGCCTTCAATTGTCTAATTGGTACCTGTAGCTAACTAGCAGAGTTGCATAGGGACTTCACAGAGAAGTTGTTAGAGATCAGGGTTCTCTGATACTCAGGTGTAAGTCTTGTGGCCGCTGTTTGTCCAAATGCCAGAGTGTTCCATACACAGGATGAATTCTCCTGGGGAGGAAGGCTTTTGGCTCAGGGTTTGAGCCCGGGGGAGAGGTGAAGAGGCAAAGCACTGTGGCGTGCACAGCTGTAGCGGCCTCGTTTGAGACTCCTCGTGTCTCAAAGCACAGTAAGGGACAGTTGACAGCAGCTGGCATGCTCCTTTCTTCCTCGTATTAATGTTAAACTGTCCCAGCCCACGAGGCAGTGCCACCCCCATTCAGATATTCCTCCTTGGAACCCCCTCTCAGACACACCCAGGATCCTACGTTGCTGCTTAAGAATTCTGTCAGGTCGGCAGTCAAAATTAACCATCATCAAAGATATACATGCTGGTTCATGGCTCTCATTCGGTCCTGGAATAGAGGAAGTGCCCACTTAGCTTTTCTCCTGGCACCTACAGCAAGGCTTCTAACGTGGTGGCACCAGAGAAGCATCACGGGAGGAAGACAATGGCCCAGGGGACAGTCGACTCGGCCGTTTGCCTTTGGAAAGGAGTCGCAATATCCTCTTTTGAATTTTCTCTCGCCCTGGGAAGTCATTATTATTCTGGGCTGCCTCCTGACATTTTTATGACTTTGTTTATTTTAATATTAGGGCTCATTATTTGTCTTGGAACAACCCTCTGAAATGTTCCTCCAAACAGCCCCTTGGGCTGAGCCAGTGACGCCCCGTCTCTTCCCTGGTCCCGACTCGCAGCTTGGCTACAGGCTGCACGTTCATGGGGTGTGAAGCTCTGTGGCGGCACATTTGAGGAATGACATCAGTTTGCTTCTTCCTTTGCGTGGACTGGAAAGCACTAGAACACAGAAGGTTGGGTGCGGCTCTCCACTCTTCATGAGGACAATCACAACCCCCTCCCCAGCTTGGAGAGCGATGCGCTTACCCCCTCATCCCTGCCCACCCGAGTCTATGCCCTGTAGCAGCAGGAGCCGCCCAGGGAAAGGGGAATGCGCATCTTTGCCTTGGGGGGCTTCTGTGCAGTCAGGGGGACCTTGTGATTGACTTGGCTCCCTGAGCTGATGTTTACACTGCTGTAGTCATCTCCCTGTGATGACTGGGACAGGCCACCCGGATGTGGGGGCGCTGACAGGGAGCGCGAGGGAGACAGTCAATGTCTCTGTTCTTCCCAGGCTGGACGATCTGTCACCTGGTGATCGGCCGCAGCCTGTCATCTATTTACTTACAGCTTTAATGTGGGGAGAATGAGCAGAACAGGCGACAGGGAGACGTGACAACAGACAGGCAGACGTCAGCGGCTGCGGAAAAGAGAGATCTGACAGAGCCCTTCTGGCACTGCAATGGCGACAACAGCTGTTTCCTACATCTCGGTGGACAGGCCAGTCCAGGACCCATGACTGGCACTATTATGGGCAAGAAATCGGTTCCCCAAGCAGAGATCCCAGCAATTCAGCCTCTCTCCAAGGGAGTGAACCCTCTGGTATTTGATTCCAACTGTCTTGCTTATTTTTCTTGCAATACCTTATTCAATTTCTGCAATACCTTATTGTAGCAGTCAGCCTGAACCAGTTGCTGATAAATACCATCAAACGGCTTAAGGGAACAAGGGGTTTATTTTGCTACACAGTCCAGTTACAGTTTGCAGTGCAGCAGAGCTCACACCAGCACCAGGCCGAGGGAACCGGCCACACCATCTCCACATAACGGCTGAGAGAGGGACGATCCTTGCTTGCCAGACCAGCGTGTCTGGCCACGTGTACACAAGGTTGCTGACTCTCTCAACCAGCTCTCTGTATTTTATTCCAGGAGCTAGTCCCACCCACCATGGGCTAAGCCTTCCCCATCAGCTAGACAACCTCCTGCAGGTTTGCTCTAATTCTCCACAAATGTGCCCAGAGCTCAAACCTTCAACTGTCAAGTTGAAAACTGTGCTTAACTATGACATTTATGATTGATCACTTGGGCAAGCATGATTTTCCCCTTCTCTTCTTATACTTTCTGTACATTTATGAAATAACTTTTGTACTAGCAAAGTTGTTCATTATTGGCTCTGGATGTGTGATTAGAAATCACTGATAATTTTGAAGATGAAACTTTCAGAGACCTTTGACTTGCTTGTTCTGTATGACAACAATTTGACCATGAGAAAAAAAATCCTAAAACTCAAGGGAATGATTTTAAAAATAACAGCTGGGTAAGACCTACAGGAAGAAATTTTGACTGTTTCTGACTTAAGGGGTTTGTAAGGAAGAAGACCAACTTGATAAATGATCTTTGCTTGAATCTGAGTGAGTTAAATATTTCCAGTTCAGCAAACTGAATGGCAGAACACAGTAAATATTTTATGAGGAACAATTTGAGTCCATCCATGTTTGAGTGGCATTTGGCATGTGCAGCTTGAATATACTTCCTATATTCCATGACACCAGGTGTAGTTCTGTCACTCAGCATTTGAGGAGACTCAGGATTCCCTTTACCTGAGGGTGTTGCTTTCTAGACTATAACACATCCAGAGCTGTCGGGCATACACCACAGCCTAGCTCCATAAAGCATTTGCATATCATCCCCAGAAATCTGGTTGATGAGATCCAGATGCTGGATCTAGCATCATGTCAATAAAATCAACGTGCAAAACAAAACAAAACAAAGCAAAACACAAGCAACCCACATGGTAAGTGATGAGCATCATCCCTTTAACCCATAGTTGTCTGAAAGCAGCAATTCCAAGACTAACTGTTGTCAGCGAGGGTCTCTGACTCCACATGCTGTTGTTTTTTAAGTCTGGGTCTCACACTGTAGGTCCTCGCAGAGGCCTGGATCTCACTATGTCTCCCAAGCTGGCTTCCAACTCATGGCACTTGGGCCTCGGTCTCCTGAGAGAGCTGCCAGGCCTGGCTGCTGCTTGCACTTTAAAGGAATATGACAACTCATTCTCTGTTTGCGTGGCTTAGATTTGTGTCCTCCGAGCCACATCCCAGGCAATCGGCCGGAATGCACTTGATTTCCCTTTTGGAGAGTGTAAGTGAGAGTTTTAAGGACGTCCGGCACACAGGAGACTGCAGAACACGGCAGCACGCTGAGTCTTAACCGTGTGTGACTGTTCTGAGAGCTGAATGGGCTACACATGGATGCTTTGAGGGTCCCTGGAACACATCCAGCAGTTCTGAGCCCTTTGGTCCCTCACTGTCTCCTGTCTCCTTCACTCCTGGTGATGCATGTACCTTGGTGGCTTCATGCCAGTGTAAGAAGAGGACGCTGTGCTTGCATCCAGGTGGGATCTCCTCGCCCATACCAGACACGCACTGGGCTTGACTCGTTGCTTCTCCTGCAGCCTTGCTGCCTGGATATGGTGACAGAAGGGCCTGTGAAGGACCAATCTCCTGCCCAGCCACCTGCTGTGCCAGAGTCTGGAGTGTCAGCATCCGTGCATGAAACTTGGTACATCCTCTGCATGAGCCCTTTGGGAAGTCGAGTCAGTGGAAGTCTTAGGACTGTTTGATTTCTGACCATGCTTTTAAAGGCTTCTTTTGTTTGCATGCACGCATGTATGTATACATGCGTGCATGCATGTGTGTGTGTGTGTGTGTGTGTGTGTGTGTGTGTGTGTGTATAACGGGGCGCTGTGTGTACCTGTAGAGACTCAAGGGTAATATCAGGAATCATCCTCAATTGCTCTTCCGCCTTATTGCTTTGCTCTGGGGTTTCCCAGGCTCCACCTTCCAGGGGCAGAATTGCAGGCTGCAGGCATTTCATACGTGAGATCTGGGGATCTGAACTCAGGTCCTTTGGCTTATGAGGCAAAGGTTTTAGCCACTAAGCCCCCTACTCAGACTCAAAAAATCCTCACTTGGGGCTGGAGAGGTGGCTCAGGGGTTAAGCCTCTGCCTTGCAGGCGGAAGGTCCTGAGTTCAGATCCTAGACCCCACCTATAGATGCCGGGCAGAAGCAGGGTGGCCTGCGTTTCTGGTCTTGGTAGGTGGAGCCTGTGAATCCTGGGGCAGAGTAAACAAGAAGGAGGTGGAGGCAGTCCATGGTTGTTCCCGAATTCGCCCGTGGTTTTACACACATCTATACACACACACACACACACACACACACACACACACACACACACACTCACAATTGAATAAATAAAAAAAAATCCTCACTTGATTTCGGCTGAAAGTCGTCCTTCTTTCCCAAGGGAATTCAGGAGCAAAAGGACACTTGTTCCCCTGGATGAAGTTGGCTATATGCCCATTAAGCTCCTAAGGTCAAGCCCCACCCCCCCAGGGCTGAGTCCACTATCCTGGTTTGCCTGTGTGACACATCTTGGAACCTTGCTTTGATGGAGCTGGAGTGTGGGTAGGATTTACGTAAATGCTCAGGGTCCAGACTGTTCATGTGCTTCATCTACTCCTTCCTTCCTTTTACTCTCTGACCTATGTGGCCCAGAGAGGAAGGCTATTAAATACTATGATCTCATTATAGCTACACTTTATGGTTAGTTTATATGTCCCTGGGTGAAGCATTGTTAGTATTGGGGACATGGAGAAAAAATTAGAAAGAAAATTATAGAAAGGCAGAGGATTCCTGGAATAAGCCCAGCTGCAGAAATATCCACATCTAGTACCAAGGAGTGGTTTACACTTTGCCAAACCTTCCAGCTTCTGGGAGATACACTCCACTGAGACACGTGGGAGCTTCAGCAAATAGAAGATATGTGACCAATTCATTCAATGATTGTTCTTCCATCAAACATCTATTGAAGATCTCTCGTGGACCCTTTGAACCCTGGTCTTGATGCCTTCATAATGGAAGCAGAGGTGTGTGTGTGTGTGTGTGTGTGTGTGTGTGTGTGTGTGTGTGCATGTGTACCCATTTGTGTGTGAATGAGGGTGTGCATGTACCACAGAACACATGTGGGGGTCTGAGGTATGATCTCCAGTGTTGGATTCCTCTTCTATCTTGTCTGAGACAGGATCTTTTGGCTGTTTTTTTTTTTTTCTCTGTGTTTCTCTGTTCTTCCTCCTCACAACAACACCTGCCACTGGTTTTTAGGGCCCACCCTAAATTCGGTGGTGATTTTCTTCTAGAGATGGTTAATGACATCTGCCCAAGGCATGTCTAATAAGATTGCGTTCTGAGGCCTTAGAGGAGCACGATCTAAGATCGTCGCCCCTCAGCCCCTTATACCTTGCTCACTTTCAATGAGGCTCAGAATGATGCCAACAAGCGCGTTGTTTAAGCAAACCTCCCTCCACAAGCGAGTTACCAGTAACGCAGGACTCCTTTTAACTTACATATTCATCAATTGAAGTTTTCCTGCAATGAATAAAAGAGAAGGCAGAGTTTTGAGATATTCCCCATGGGGCTTAGAATTTGAAATTATAATTTTTTCCCTGCTGAACCTTGCGTGTTGCTCTCTTCTGGATGTTTCTGACTTGGTCTGCCAGCAGCAAGGGAGGGTGCCAGACAGCTGTCTCAGAACCGAGGGGGAGCAGGGTGCTTTGCCCTTTTTAGGGACCATGGGAACCAGAGTGAGGCATAGGTGTCCTCGTGGGTAAGAAACAACTGGATTTTCACAATGCTCTTCACACGGGACTTGGGGCGAGTCTGTCTCTGCTTCTAGGTCCATGTTCTGATCAGGTTTTTAGTTTGGGGGACATCCGTTTA
The DNA here is from genome assembly GCA_023101885.1 of Typhlomys cinereus. Taxonomy (NCBI): domain Eukaryota; kingdom Metazoa; phylum Chordata; class Mammalia; order Rodentia; family Platacanthomyidae; genus Typhlomys; species Typhlomys cinereus. Next base: position 653,754 of record JALPQD010000087.1, on the reverse strand, counting down.
GCCGATGTGATTCTGAATCCTTTCTAAGCTGAGTTCTCCTTCAGTCTATTACCTGTCCGAGTGATATGATCTGTCTGGGTCTCTCCTGTGAGAAGAGAAGGCAGAAAAACATTTCAGAGATTTCCAAGTTCAAGCAAATCAGCCCCATCTGAGTATAGGAATGTGTTTTGTATGAGAAAGAAAGGGAAAGCAGGGGGCTGGAACAGCTACTGTGTGGGTCTGGGGAGCTCATGGTGTATCCTGGACCCATGTCAGACAAGCTAGGCATTGGTCTCACGTGTAGATGATGGGCGTGTCTACAAGTCCATTGAGTTTCATTATTTATGGGCAAAAGGCTAAGAAAGAATTGCAAAGAAAGAACTCTGCTTTGCTCTCATTGAAACTCAGATTCTTTTAAGCTTCGTTTGGAGAAATATTCAGATCCAGCACAAAGAGTGAGGAGCATGCTTGGTGCTTTCTGTGTGTTCTGAGTGCAAGACCAGGAGTAAGCCTTTAAAAATTACCTTGTTTCTTTGTTTGTTTGTTTTTGAAAGGTAGCTGCATGCCATTCAGTCTTCTTACGGATGTAAGGTTTTAGTGTCTCCTGAGGAATTGAGAAGCACAGAATAATGTCAGGTTTCAGAGCAAACAGAAATCACTTTCTAGGTCTCCATTTATTAAAAATACATGTCGTGTGCTCAAGATAGTTTCTCCCATAGCAACTGCACACGGGCAGAACCCAGCTTGAAGCTTTTTAACTAGAGCTTTTTAATTTTTTTTTGACAAACCAAAGCCCCTTCCCTTCTTCATTAAGCACCCATGGGGAAGAAAACAAGCTAAGGGTAAAGAGAGACGCTAGACTTACCCCTGCAACTGAACAATACCTTCATTTGCCAGAAAAGGTGGACATACTTGTAAAGACTTGGAAATCAAGTCCACCTGGGGTGGTGGGAGGGGGGTATGTGCTTCACATAAAAACCATAACACAAAAGTTACCATAAATGTTTCAAATGGTGCTTTTAGTAAGCTTGTGTTTTCCCCTAAATTATGAAATTTTAAAATTATACTGACTATTAATACCCCTTTTATTAGTTGTTTGCATATGTGTATATGCCTTTTGCATGTGAGCACGTGTGTATGTGTGTGTGTGTGTGTGTGTGTGTGTGTGTGTGTGTGTGTGTGTGTACATGAGATCATTTGAGTATATGTGTCTGTGGAGGCCCAAGAGTGACATCTGGAATCATCCTGGGTTGCTCTGCCTCCTTATTGCTTTGCTCTGGGGTTTCCCAGACTCCACCTTCCAGGGTCAGAATTACAGAATGTCATCATATGTGTCTGACATTTCTTACCTGAGATCTGGGATTCAAAGTCAGTTCCTTTGGTTTTTAAGATAAAAGTTTTAACCACTGAGCCACTCCCCCGACTTTTATTCCCTTTAACAGAGAGTAGTTTAGTTTAGAATTCAAACACATTCACCATTTCTTCCCAAATAAACAACAAGCGAGAAATCAACACATAATTTCTATATGATTAACAAAATGGTTAAGACCCCAGTAAAATTAATATCAGACTATCAAACCCCTGTATGTGGTCTTAGGAGGTAATTTATTTGCACGGGTTGTATAATGAAGAAGCAAGTCTTAGGATGCAAAATCAGAATTCTGACATTTCTGAGATCAGTTATAATATCTTTTGAAGACTGTAGCAGAAGAAATCTCCAGAGAAATATGCCCAGAAGCCTTGTGGTTAAGCACCTTGTGCATTTTTTGCTACATCCTTTACTTAAAATCTGATCCGACTCTAGACCCTGCCAGGATTTTTAATTTAGAGAAAAACGGAGTAAGTCATTTGGTCCTCGGAGCAAATATTATGCTTCCTTTGAGAAATAAAGGGTCTACCCTCCTGTCCTGTTGGCCTACCAGCCTGCTAAGAAGTAAGGCTAAGAGGCTAAGAGATGGCACTGGGTATCTGTAGGACAGACTAACGGGCACATCGTTTCTATTTGCTTTGAGAACACGTGTTTCCGAAGTTCAGTCTCCTGGATTGAATGTGCAGGGCGGGTGTGTGAAATGGAGCCCCATGCTGCCTTCTGCCTACTGGAGGCTTGATAAGGAAGCTTGACAGCGTAGATATCCATAACCCGCTTCAGTGTGCCATGGTGCACCACACAGCGAAAGTATTCTTCACACCCCACATTGCACCTTTCTCTGGCTAGGTTTAATAGCAATTACCTACCACCCACAGACTCCTACACCTCCTGGGCTGTTTTGCGCCATCGTGAACTGTTGTGAACCTCACTTTAGCAGGATATTTGCCCACATAATCATGAAGATAGTGCACCCAAGTGTCGTGGTTCTGCAGTGTGGAAGGAATCCCCGTGGCTTGTTGGCAGATTTTATCTGGGGTCATGCATTACACCCAAGGCATACGACATGCTTCTCCTGGCCTTGATGCAGCCGACATCCAATCTTGTACAAAATGCATTCCGCTGCCCTTCCAGTTACACTTTGCCTGCCTCGTTTCACAGGGAGACAACAGTCCCTTGAATGAGAGTAAAAAGGTCCACAGTGCAGGATGATTTGTGCGAAGCCCCCACTTGAATGGCAGCAACTTTGGCTTCTGGCTCCATGGACTATACCCTTTCTAATCCCTCGGAATTGAAAGCTGATGTCTAGAAGGTGGTGGATGTGGTAAATGTCCAGGTCTGGAAATGTCCTGACAGACAGGACATGGCCATCTGGCAGGATGCTTGGATGAAGTACCCACCTGATAGGACATGATGCTTGTTGCAGTCCACCTGCATGGTTGCTGATAAACGACCATCAAACAGCTTAAGGAACAAGGGGTTTATTCTCTTACGATTTCTGGTTACAGTTCTTAGTCCAGCTTGACGGGAAAGCATGCACCAACACCAGGGCTGAGGGAACTGGTCACCATAACGGCTGAGAGATGGACAATCTTTACTTGCCAGACCAGCATGTCTGGCCAAGTGTACAGAAGGATGTCAACTCTCTCAACCAGCTCTCTGTGATTTATCCAGGGCCTAGTCCCACCCACCATGGGCTGGGTCTTCCCCAGCAGCTAGACAATGTCCTTCAGGTTTGCTCTGGGCTTAACTCAACCATCAACTCTCTACAACTGTGCCCAGAGCTCAAACCCTCAAGAGTCAAGTTGACACCTGTGCTTAACTATGACAATGCTCTCTTGTATCTCTTCCCATCCTGCTGCTCCGAGGTCTGGTTACAGTTGGCATGGTTACAGTTCAAACCTCACACGCCCACTATTCCCTTGGAATAGCCCTTCTTGGAGTGGTCCCCCTTCACTTTCCACACTTTTAATATTTGCTCGGATAACAGCATTCTTGGGAGTGTTTTCCCTTTTATCATCAAGGACACTGAAAAGTATGTGGTGGCCAGACCCTGGGGAACAGGAAGGTGTGTGGACACGACTCTGCAGCCACACTTTCCATGTCTATGACATGGGCGGCCTACGTCAATCCTTCCCCTCACGTTGGTCCTCTGCCTCATCCAAAGCACAGAATGACGCTCCTACCTTCCGGAGCTGGCAAGACTGAAAACTAGCCAAGGAGTACATATGTAGCAGCACAAGGCACGTCACGTCTAATGACTGTACCGATAAAGATTCAACACATGCAGGGTGTGGCAGCTTCTATTATCCACCTAGTGTGCATCCTCTCGATTAATCAGCAAATCTGTCATGCATGATGGATTAGATTTCAAGAGCTTCATTAATTATCGGCACCTTTAAAAGATTGGGCACGTTGTAAATAGCATTAATAATAGATCTTTTCATGTTTCTTTCCATTGGGTTATTTTATAGAGTGGATTTAAATATAGTTGGATAATCACTTACTTATGGAGAACAAGCTCAGGTTCTTTAAACAGTTCTTAATACGTTAAACCTCTCTAAACTTCACTCTAGTTTTATTTTGCTTTATTTGATTTTTTTTAATCTTAAAGCAGGTTTTATAGATAGTGCAAGAAAAAAAAAAGCGTCTCAGATGCTTGATCCCAGAGGGGCATGAAGGAGCCGCTGGATGGGGCAGGGGCAGGGTACTCATAGGGTTAGGCAGGCTTGAAAGATGGCTTCTTCTGTTAGCTAGTTTTAGTTTATTTAAAGAGCATTTCTAGTTCTTTTGTGTCTGATTGGTGCCCAGAGCTCGACTTCTGGTGGCTAAATGGTTTCTTTCCTTTTGGGAAGTAAGGGGCTTGTCAACAGGGGTCTTGGTGGTTAGTTCCTGGGACTGAACAGCTCATCTCCTTGAACAAGACAGGAAGACAGGTGTGTGTGTGTGTGTGTGTGTGTGTGTGTGTGTGTGTGTGTGTGTGCAGGGGAGTGAACATAGAGCTCATTCCTAGAATTATGTGGTGGGTGTAGTTCCCACAGGACCTCCCAAGCTACTGTAAGCTGCCTCACAGAAGCAATCTTTATTGCTCCACCTTCTACCTATGAAGATATTAGCTGTTCCAGGGAAGAAGGGGTATAGCAGGTGTAGCACTTCACCTGCATGGTTGCTGATAAATCACCATCAAACGGCATAAGGGAACAAGGGGTTGATTTTCTTACAATAGTCTGTTTACAGTTTGTAATCTAGTATGCACCAACACCAGGCCCGAGGGAACTGGCCACACCATCTCTATGTAATGCTTGAGAGAGGGATGATCCTTACTTGCCAGATCAGCATGTCTGGCCAAGTTGTACACAAGGATGCAGACTCTCTCAACCAGCTCTTTGTATTTTATTCCTGGGCCTCATCCCACCCATCTTGGGCTGGGCCTTCCCCATCAGCTAGACAATCTCCTGCAAGTTTGCTCTGGTCTTAACCCAACTACTAATTCTACACATGTGCCCAGAGCTCAAACCTTCAACTGTCAAGTTGAAACCTGTGCTTAACTATCGGGGGGGGGGGGGGGAGGGTATCAGCTGGCTGATTCATGCTAAATGGAGGAAGGAAGCTGTCAAATATTCTCATTCTAAGCATAGATAAGACCTTGTCACACCATCACAACTTATTCTAGAAGACACGAAGCGAGCACGAAGGTCCAGGGAATAAGGTCCGAACAGAAGGACTTAAGAGTATTATAAGCAAGGGTGTGACAAGTGGCATAAACCAAAGTATCCAGGAAGGTAGGAAGGAAGAGGCTACACTGACCTTATTAATTTTCCGGCTTTGTCTATCTAATGGCATTCTTAGCCTTTTAATTGGTGGAAACCAGGGGTCTGCTTGTACATTCCAAAGAATGCACCTGGTTTTGACCAGAATGTTAGGTCACATATGGAAGAGGCAATAAATGGCAGTTGAGGGGGCCAAAGATGAGCCCAAGATAATCTGGCCTGGACTTGCCACGTCCCGCAGCCCGTCACCTCACTGAAGCTCTGATTGGTCAGCCCTTCTTCCAGAAGCTTACATTCAGAGCCCCCACCCTGCTGACCAGCCATCACATTTTGTGCATGCATCACCCCAGTTTTAAAGGATCCTACTACTTACGGTCTATTACTTTCAACACCAACACACGGGCACTGCATACAAGGGACATGCTTATGTCTCTGACAGAGAACGCTTGGGCTTGAAATATTTCAGTTTGCCCATTTGTGTGCCGAGCGCAGATCCATGGCAAAGCTGTTGCTCCAGCTTAGTGCAGGACCGGTGCTTGCTTGCGCGCTTGCCTTTCTCATTGAAACACAAACGAGTGAAAAGCAGAGATAAGCTAGGAACAGAGGTTCCGTTTCAGTTTGCGAAGGTGTTGTTCTGTGAACATCTGGGTACAGCGCTGGTATTGTTTTCTTTCTGCACACACAGGAAAATTCTTTTTTGTTTTCTTTTAAAGAGCACACATTACCATGCACAGTTCATTGCAAGTCATGACCAAACCCTGTTGGGATCAAAAAGTCTGGTGTTCTTTATATCCTGAGAAGCAGATTGTAACTCAAAGCATGGTAGTTCAGAAAATGTTAACTGCCAATACGCTTTGTGGGTTGTTTATAGACCAGCTCTGTGTGTTCCTGGGACTGACCAGCTCATCTCCTTTCATAAGAGACAGGTGTGTGTGGGGGGAGGTGGGTGGGTATGGAGTTTGTTCTAGAATTGTGTGGTGGGTATGACTCCCATGAAACTTCTCATGCGTGCGTGTGTGTGTATGTGTGTGTGTGTGTGTGTGTGTGTGTGTGTATCAGAGGATACTGTGTGTGCCTGTGGAGGCCCAAGGTAACTTCAGGATCACCCTGGATGGAACTACTTTCTCTTTGCTTTTGTTCTGGATTTTTCCTGGCTCCGCCTCCCAGGGTTGGAGGTACAGGCCGCTGACATTTCTGCCTGGTGTTTTTATGTGATATCCAGGATCCGATCTCAGGACCTTCTGTTTGTGAGGCAGAGGCTTAATCCCTGAGCCATCTCCACTCTATACTTCTTTTTTATTTTAATTTTTGCTGTCTCAATCATGTTCTCAAGTAGCCGGGTTGGTGTCAAAGTTGCTAGTATTTGAGGATGTCTTCTGATCTGCCTGCTTATATCTCCCAAGTGTTGGCATTATAGCTGCAAAAAACATGCTCGGCTTTATACAGTGCTGAGGGATCAAATCCAGGGTTTTATGCATGATAGACACTCTACCAACTGGGCTTCAGCCCTAGACCCTCAAACACGCTTTGTATTGGTTAAAATATATTCTTGCGAGGTTCCACTGGAGTTTTATGTCACCAAATTGCATGCCTCTTTTTCTCCATTTGGAGCTAAAACAAACCACTTCACAAGAAGCTCATCAATTTTTCCCTGTGTGCACTTCAGTTGAAAGAGCCCCTTGCACTGTGCATTTGGCTCCTTGGGGACACCATGTCACAGCCAGCTTGCTGGGAGATCAAAGAGGCGCAGCCCGGCTCGCAGAAAGCCCGACGCGTCGCTGTGATGCATCCAGCAGGCCTCTGAGTGCACTCGGATTCAAAAGGCTGTGGGGACTCGGTGCTTTATCACAATGCATCGTGCGTTCGGATTCTGGGCTGGCGCACGGAATCAAAAATAATCATCCTTTCAACAGACGAACCGACTGTGCGCCGCTTTCCCCAGGACGTCTTCCATGTCACACGGCTGTTTTCTTCCCCTGCCTTTTGGTGAAGATTTTCTTTGCTTTTTCCAAGCAGGGGAGTTTAAACCTTATGCAAAAATTGCAACTATAATTTCCTGATTCTTCAGAATATAACTCTTGAGCTGCTTTGTTGCTGCTGTGATACGTGCTAATAATTAGATCACACAGAGTATGTTCCTCAGGAGACATGAAAACCTTCTCACTTTATTTTCTATGCCTGCTGCCTTTGCTACCCTTCCTCCCCTTTCCTCTCTCTCTCCCTCCTTCCTTCCTCCCTTCCTTTTTTCCTTCCTTCCCTCCTTCTCCCTTCCTTCCTTCTCTTCCTCTTTTCTCTTTATTATATCCTTTCTCCTCTCCCTCCTCTTCTCTCCCTCTCTCTCTCTCCCTCCCTCTCTCCTTCCCTTCGTTCTTTCCTTTTTCCTAATCTAGTAATGTCTTTGACAAACTGCTTCTTTCCAATTAACTTGAATAGCCACTTCGTTCTCTTGCCTGGTTATTTTTTTCAATAGCATTCACAATCTCTTTAACAATGCCCTTTTTTGTTGAAAATCCAGAATAGAGGGTAATGAGTATCCGGAGTGGAAGCAATTGTAAGTCATCCTGGGTAAATGGTGGCCTTCACATTTTATAATTACAGATTTGAGATTGAGCCAGTATTACCTATTTACTGAGAGATACATGCCATTCAATTCGCAATGCTGAAGATGGCAATATGTGCCAAGACAGAACTAGTTAAATCTAGTCTGGTCTAGTTGAATCATGAGTTCCCTCTGAAATTAGACGGATCTCAGTTCCAGAGCTAAGCGTGACATGGCCGTCCGCAAACGCATCTCTCTCATTTGTGAAGCTTGGAGTCTTGGATTCACAAAGGGAGGCTGCTATGAAGAACAAACACGTACAGTCTAGAAAAGAGAGGTTGGGAGGATTGCTTCGATGGACAAAGGAAGCAGGCCAGAGAGGAGAGATGGAAGGCCCGTCCGCTCCGTACCCTCCGGCAAGAGGCCGTCCTTACCACAAGCATGTTTGCTTCGCCTCCAGTTCCCTTTGAGTCTGCCCGCTGCCCTGTTGCTGAGTCGCCTGCAGAACAGTGACCTTCGAAGGTGCTGAGGATCTCGAGGTGCACGCCGGGGCAGGGCTGAGGAGGCTGTGCCTGCCAGACGCTGTTCTGCCAGCTCAAGAATTTGCCCCAGTCTCTGCCAAGCAGAGCCAAGGCCCGCAGACATTATGGCGGAGCCTTCACGGGTACCTGGACTGGAGCAGCAGCTTTTGCAAGTAAAGGAAGGGGAGAAACCCAAACACAGTTAGGTGGCTTTTGTCTGAAAATGTCCACAGTGCATGGCAGAGCATGATGGGGGTGGGACTGGACAGATGGCTCAGGGGTTGAGGCCTTTGCCTCGAAGGCAAAAGGACCTGAGTTCAGCTCTCTAGATCTCGTGTAAAAATGCTGGACAGAACCAGTGGCAGCTTTCACTTCTGGCTCTGAAAAGCAGAACTTGGGAAACGCCAGAGCAAAATAATAAAGAGGTGGAGCAATCTGGAAGGATTCCTGAAGTCATTCTTGGGCCTCCACAGACACAGTGCCCTCTTCCACAGGCCCCAAGATCCACCCCCTCACACCTACACATGTGCATACCCATAGCAAAACACACATACACCCCTACCCCCCACCCCACCCCCACACACGTGCGCGCGCACACACACACACACACAAGTGCACACGTGTACACAGAAAAAAAGTCAGTGGTCAGACAATGTTTGCAGCTTTGCTGTCACTCAGTGCAGTCCAGTGTTCTAGCTCCAGGTTCAGTGTGAAATTAGGTGGAGGAGACTCCCAATAACCCCTCTGGCCTCTACATGTATGTGCACACATGTGTCAACATGCTGCCCACAAGTTCATATGCAAACGTGAACGTGTATACACATGTACAATTGTCCCTGTAAAATAAGGATTTTGTAATAATTTGGACTTACCTTTCCTTCCCCTAAATGTGGATTTTTCTGTTGTGGTCTTTGGGGGCATTTGGAGTCTGTCATTCATTCTGGCTCTGTGTGATTGTTTGCTTGCGTTGGAAATGTTTCTTTTCCTTGCCCTGATGCTGCAATTCTCCACCGTTGCTGTGAGAAATCTGACCCACGCCACTAAAGGAAGAAAGGGTTTATTGCTTTTGTTTATAGTTCCAGAAGCATCTATTGTAGCACAGACATCATAGCAGAAGGTGTGGTGGCCGAAGCAGGGGGGCTGAGTCACGTGATAGCAGCCCATCCCAGGGCAGAGGGAGCAAGTGAGGCTGGGTTAGTCAATCTCAAGTCCCCCTGCTTTCTCCAGCAAGGCTCCCCTCTGCTCGGTCCCATTATAAGGACGTCCCCTGAAGAGTCTCGCAGTCTCCAGGACAAAGGAAAACCAGAGCACGTGTTCCAGCAGAAGTCTTGGGAATCTCCCTGCAATGTTTAGCTTTCCAAACTCGGTCATTTTCATTCTATTCAAAATACCATGAAACGAAGATAATAGCTTCAGGACACTGATTCGGAGACACTAAGCACTTCTTTGCTTATTCCCAGATTTATTGAAATTCATTACTTCTCCCCGGTGTGGTTCACGTTGATGTGGCTGGGAGCTAGTATGGTACATTTTAGTATTTTTGTAAGACAATGGATAGAATTTTATCACCTGGAAGGTCTTCTCTCTCTCTCTCTCTCTCTCTCTCTCTCTTTCTCTCCTTCCTTTCTTCTCTTCTTTCTTTCTTTCTTTCTTTCTTTCTTTCTTTCTTTCTTCTTCTTCTTTCTTCTTTCTTCTTTCTCTTTCTTTCTGCTCTCTCTCTCTCTTACTCTCTCTCCTTCCTTCCTCCCTCCCTTCCTTCTTCTTCTCTTTCTTCTCCTTCCTCCCTCGCTCACTTCCTTCCTTCCCTTCCTTCCTTCCTTCCTTCCTTCCTTCCTTCCTTCCTTCCTTCCTTCCTTCCTCTCTCTCCCTCTTCTCCCTCCTTCTTTCTCTTTCTCTCTCCTCCTCTCCTCCCTTTCTCTCTTTCTTTTCTTCCTTCTTCCTGGAAGTTATTAAGCTATATCCCTAAACCATCTTCTCACGACAGTGGATTTTCACTAACCTTATCCTCAGATGCTGTTTGGCCCTGTCAGACCTTAGGTTTCTTTTTCAATAAATAGCATGCATTGTAGTATTGATCGTATATAACTGAATGCATGCACCATGCAGGTGATTGCTTATTTTCCTAAGCGTTTTCCATTCAAAATACTAGCAAACACGAGCCAGCATTTCCAAGCTAAATGCTCGAATCACAGACAATCATTAGGAAATGCTAGGGTTCCCGTGTTGCTGCACGGCAGACTTCCACCGTGTGTGCGTGTGCAGTTGCACATGCAGATGTGTATATGTGTGCGTGGAGTCCAGGATTGACATTAGCTTCTTCTTAGATTGTTCTCTGCCTTATAGATTGAGGTAGGGTCTCTGAGTGGACCCCGGACCTCATCAATCCAACCAGTCTAACCATCAGCTTGCCCAGGGAATCCCTGTCTCTACCTCCCAAATGTCGGGATGACAAGCAGGTCACCGTGCCTTAGCCAGCTCACATGTGCATGTTGGGGATCAAACCTCCAGTTCCCAGGCTTGTGCAGCAAGCTTGTTATGCACAGTGCATCTCCCCAGCTCCGTGCCAGGTAGCGTCAGTCAGAATATTCCTTCTAGGAGTGGAATTCAGTCTGCAAGAAGACTGCAGCTCTGTCAGCTTGTCAATGCCTTTGTGCTGCTTGGTAACTGTCTGCTGTTTGCTTGCTTATTGGTTGTCAAATCCAACCCCTCCATGTAGCAGCTTTTTTTTGTTTGTTTGTTTGTTTATTCAATTGTGCGCATATATGTGTGTGTGTGTGTGTATGTGTGTATGTGTAGAACCACGGACGAATTCGGGAACTGCCATGGACCGCCTCCTCCTTGTTTACTCTGCCCCGGGATTCACAGGCTCCATCCTACCAGGACCAGAAGCGCAGGCCGCCCCCGCTTCCGCCTGGCGTCTATACGTGGGGTCTAGGATCGGAACTCAGGACCTTCCGCCTGCAAGGCAGAGGCTTAACCCCTGAGCCACCTCTCCAGCCCCTCCATGTAGCATCTTTGTATGCAGGTTGAAATTTGCAAAGTTTGTTTCTTATCAAGTGTCCATACCAAGTGCTTCCTTGTGTCATCCTACAGAGACCCCTGCCCAGGAGTCTGGAGGGTGGGCTTGTTTTTTTTCTTGGTGTTGGCCGTGGGAGCAGAAGTCTCTTTGACAGCATTGGATCCAGCAAGACTAATGTCAAAGCGTGTAGGTTCTAGAATTTTCTCTTTCACCCCATAATACTGCAATAGTGTCATCTTAAGAGTGATTAAACACTTCTTTTTTTACTCTCTCTCTCTTTCTGTGATAGACCAAGGAGGTGACTTCCTTAGAGCCCGCCCACTCCCCAATCCCACTAGCCAATGCATCAGTATTCTCTGGCATTCGATCTAGGCGCAAGCAGAAGTCATCACTATGTAACTCACTGATGACATCCAGACACCACGGGACAGCTCCGTGGTCCAGAACAAAGCGTGGCACAGGCAACGGTGCACAGTACTGAGTACTTGACAGCAAACAGCTGTGATACTGGTTTTATGGATTTACTCTGACCCAGTATCATTATTCTAAGCATTCTCTGTAACAAAAAAATGTTTTCTATGAAATCACCTGCCCCCTTACACAAACAACAGCCTTACATACAACCTGCACCTTTATGTCTCTGGATTGTACCTGTACTTGTGCTGTCTTTTGAATGTACCTGGGTCAGGAATGGTGGCATGGTACTATAAATCTGACATTTGGAAAGTGGAGGCAGGAGGATCAGGAATTTCAAAGTTGTTGTTAGCTACATAATATGCTTGCAGGCAGCCTGGACTACATGACACCTTGACCTCCTACCTCCCCACCACCATAGAAGAGGCCCTGGGGGAATGATCAGTGATGCACAAGCACTCTGCAGGAAGCGGCCGCCACCATGTTTCTCAGAGCTCAGAATATGTCCCATTCATAAAGTGACACGTGGCTTCACATCCAGCATTCTGGGTTTAGTCTGAACTTAGGTTGAACACTATTATATGAGATTTGGGCAAGTTCATTCCTCTGGTTCTAAATGACCCAAGACATTCAAGAAGATCAAAAATGTGAGCAAGGGAGATACATGGATAGCCTGAAGCTTGTCTGCTCTGGACAGCAGCTATCCTTTGGTAAATACTTGTCATGTCTGCACTTTGCACATAAATACCACAAGGATCACCTAGGCATGGAGGCCTTCACTTCTGCCTTCCAGTTCATGTCTTTGTATCTAGTGTCAGAGCTAACCCTAACCCTAACCCTAACCCTAACCCTAACCCTAACCCTAACCCTAACCCTAACCCTAACCCTAACCCTGTGTTCATCGAAGGAAGCCGTGGTTTCTGCATGGCTCACAAGCTTCTGGGTCTTTTAATCTTTCAACCAAGGTTAAAGAGAGTCTCACTGAAAGTCACCTCCAGGAATGTTTAAAAATAAAACACTCTGAGGTTTGTTTTTTTCTTAAAGGTACCTAGTGCTAAATAAAGTTTAACTCCTAAAGGATTAATTATTAAGGGATGAATAGATTTGTTCTGCCCACTGGCTCGGACTTCTGTGCTGAGAATCATTCTTGCTTTTAATGGAAATACACATTCACATGAACACACATGTATGCATACCTGTGAGCCATGCATCGAGCCATTTCTTGCGCCAACCTCTGCGTGTTTGCCAGTAGAGACAGACTTTGGAGAGATCGTATCCCAGGGAAATAAAAGGGAAACTCATTTTCTAACCCTTTATTATTGCTTCTGTGTCTCCAACTTCACCCTCTATGACAGCACGGGGCTTCGGGGCACGGGTCCCCGAAATACCTTTCTCTCTTATTGTAAGTCCTTCTCAGAGTTAATCATTTCCTTCAAGGAGGGGATGCTGTAATAAAGATAATTAAATTGAAATTTAATATAGCCGGGCATGGCCGTGTAACTGTGCTGCACATGACAGCTCCAAGAGAAGCCATTTGCTGTGAGGGTGGAGTGTATGGTATGTAATTAACAATTATGTTTGTCAGCTTTATGAAACAGAAAATTAATAACCTGGAGACGTGGAGCCACAAGTCTGAATTAAGGTGACCAGGCCGTAGCCAGGGCGTCTTCCTTTTTTGGAAACAGAACATTAGATCATGTGACTTTATTGACTTTTTTTAAAATGCTTTTCTCTCTCTTTCTCTCTCTCTTTTTAATCCTTTGTAGAGTGGTGATTCTCAAGCTTGGCCACATAGGAGAATTCCTTGGAGAGTTTTCCTAATCTGGAAGTCCAGGTCTATTGCAGACCAAGCAATGCAGAACTTCTGGGACAGGGACCAGAACAGCAGCATTTTCAACGACCATCCAGGGGGGTGATGGTGGGTAGCCAGGGTTGAGGACCATGCCAGTGAGTGACCCATCTAGTAGAGAGGTAGGTCAAAAACAATGAAGGATAGGGCTGCAGGGACGACTCAGTGCTTGAATTCCTTGCTTTGAGAGCAAAAGGACCTGAGTTCTAATCCCCAGATCTCATGTAAAAATGCCAGGTGGGTGTAGTGGTCCAGCCCTGAAGGACAGAGCCTGGGAATCCCCAGAACAAGCTGACAAGCCAGATTAGCCCTAAAGTCGTGCTCTGGGTTTAAGTAGAGACCCAGGCTCACAGCAGTAAGGTGGAAGAGTGTTGCAGTCGCCTGCATGGTTGCTGATAAATGACCATCAAACAGCTCAAGGGAGCAAGGGGTTTATTTTCTTACTGATAGTCTAGTTACAGTTCTCAGTCCAGCTTGATGGGAGAGACTGCCTAACACCAGGGCTGAGGGAACTGGCCACACCTCTAGAGGGACGATCCTTACTCTCCAGACCAGCATGTCTGACCAAGTGTACAGAATGATGCCAACTCTCTCAACCACCTATCTATATTTTATTCCAGGGCCTAATCCCACCCACCATGGGCTGGGCCTTCCCCACCAGCTAGACAATCTCCTGCAGGTTTGCTCTGGGCCTAACTCAACCACTAATTCTCTACAAATGTGCCCAGAGCTCAACACCTGTGCCTGACTAGGACAAAGAGAGATCAAGGGTGATTTTTGTTGTCACTCCCGGACCTCCGGAGGCACACACACACTCAAGTGCTATTGCAAACATACACTAACCCCCCATACGTGCACACATACCCCATATACACATAAAGAAAAGAAAAAAGCTAAAAAAAAGGTAAGAATATCTATATAAGAAATGTTCAGATTGCATTTGTATGCTTGCTGATAAATGAAAATCTGCAGGACTCTCCAGGAATGAGAGGTATTATTAAGACAGTTTGTCTCTGCCCAGCTGTTGATTCCTCTGGTCCTGGGCAGCAGCTCCGAGAAACCCTGGCTCCTTCCCGCCATTTGTTCCCCAGTGTCTCAGCCCCCAGGAGGGTTTCTGGAATTCTCCATGTGCCCAGCCACAGCATTCTCCAAACAGTCGTGGGTAAACATCGAGCTCTTTCCTGGCTGGCGGGCACCCTGGGAAGGTCCGAGGCAGGAAGAGGATGAGATGTCAGCAGCGATCTCTCATCTGGGAACTCGAAGCCCGTGAGCTTGGCAATCGCCATGCTGACCACACCATCAGAAGTCTGCCGCAACGGAGCACTTCTCACCTCAAATCAGGCAGCTCTTGTCCCATCCACCTGCTCTGTGTGTGTGTGTGTGTGTGTGTGTGCGCTTGTAGGCTTCCATGTGTGCACTGACAGTAATTACCACATGTAAATGTATAGACATACACATAGACGATCAATAAAATCTCAGAACACTTCCAGAAAAATAGCATCTCTGAGTTTGAGGACTCACTGACTACATCATTGACGAGTGTTACAATTACTCCTTGTGCTGCTGATAAAGTCATGAC
Organism: Typhlomys cinereus; assembly: GCA_023101885.1. NCBI lineage: Eukaryota > Metazoa > Chordata > Mammalia > Rodentia > Platacanthomyidae > Typhlomys > Typhlomys cinereus. Next base: position 638,718 of record JALPQD010000087.1, on the reverse strand, counting down.
CAAAGAGCTTAGGGGAGCAAGGAAGTTTTATCCTGTCTTACCATTCTCGGTTTCAGTTCCTAGTCCAGCTTGTCAGGAGAGCTCATGCCAGCACCAGTAGCCCAGGGAACTGGCCACACCATGCCCACAGGGACTGCTGAGGGGCAGTTCTCGTCCCCTGGATAGCGAGCCTGCTAAAGGATGCTAAAATGAGCCAAACTTTACTGAATCCCCTCCCTCTGATCCACCTGCCCAGGGGATGGGCCCAGCTCTTATGGGCGGGCTCTTCTCACATCAATCAGATAATCCCCTGCAGGCTTGCTCAGGGATTACTTTAACTGCCAATTCTTTATAAATGTGCCGCAGAGCTCAGTTCTCAATTGCTAAGTTGACACTGGTGCATCTAACTAACACAATGAGTTTATTATTCTTTCATTTGCATCATATTCCTCAGCAAAGTATGTATTTTGATATATAATCATCTCCTGGTGATTCTCATAGGATTTTGTTAAAAATCTTTGCATTTGCCAATGGCAAGCTGATTCAATATGCTTCCAAAAGCATCATGTGAACTAGTTGAATTCTGCCTGTTCCCTGGAATTCACATATAATTTAGCTTAAGACAATGAGGAAAATAGTTCTGCTTGGGAGTCAGCTTGCTTGCCCAGATTCATGTGCTGAAAATTCCTCTTTGTAACTTTTTTCCTGTTTTAACTTTGACATAAATGATTAGAGTTGAAATCTAACTAGATAAACATTTTCTTACCCTGTCAGAGTTGGAGAATTCAGTGCTCGCCTCTAACCGCAAACAGTGAGATTCTAGCGTCTTTTTTCACACTTTGGCCACCGATGATGCCACCCAGATTACATCTATTGACACTCAGGTTTTCCCGCTATATATTTTTTTTTCTGCAAAGATTATTCGGAATTTCCTGAGAGTAAATGAAAGGAATAAGGAAGTGCAATTATGCATACGGCTGAGAACAAAACACCAAGCCTATTAAAATATGAACACTTTGAAATTTAAATTGGGCTAATCACATTTATCAATACATCTCATTTTTAATTCGCTTTCTCTCTTATTAAATAACTGCTGCCTAAATTGGTAGACTGTGGCTGTAACCAAATAGTTTTGGCTCTCTAACTAGCTCTACTTGTATCCGTGGCTGTATCTAGACACAAGTAGTTGTTTAGTTTGGGGGGCTGGGGGGGCAGACGAATAGATCCAGTGCTTGTAGTACATGAGGAGCAGTACATGAAGATCCAAGTTGTACCCACAGAGCCCACGTTGAAAAGCAAAAAGATGGCAGTTTTGGTGGATGCATTGTAACCCCAGCGTCGAGGTACAGGTAGATCCATAGAAAAAAAGAGAAAGAAAAAGAAAGAAAGAAAGAAAGAAAGAAAGAAAGAAAGAAAGAAAGAAAGAAAGAAAGAAAGAAAGAAAGAAAAGGAGAGAAAGAGAAAGAAAAAGAAAGAGAGAGAAAGAAAGTTTACTCTGTGAGCTATAAGCTAATGAGAGACTCTGAATAAAGAAAACCAATGTGGATGATTCCTGAGGAGTTATACCTGAGAGTAACTTCTAGTCACTGCACACATGTATACACACACACACACACACACACACACACACACACACACAGATATCAACATTGTAGTACTAGATTGGATATCTGCAGTTCTGCTAGTGCTTAGAATCATGCCTAAAATCTCATGCTTCCCATGATATTTACGTTTTCTGCCATCAGAATATTTAGACTTTCAGAGAATGTCAAGCATACAATTTGCATATCTTAATGACTATTTTGAAGACACAAGCGGTAAATTCTCCAAACTGGAGTGTCTAGAGCTTTGTTTTTGGTCTGATGCAAACATCCATCTTGAATGGTCTCTGCCAACCCTGGCGTGTTAACCAGGGGAAAGTACATGGAATAAAAGACATGTAACACACTTGGGAAATTTATATCAGTTTTATTCTTTGCCTCAAATCGTGTAGCTGAGGCCAACCTCTTGCTCCTGGTCCTACCTCCACCTCCCTAGGGCTGGGATCAAAAGCCTTCGCCACTACACTTGGCTTATTTTTAAAGTACTTCGTTATTCAATGACTACGAAGATTGCCATTTTTGTTATATAAGTGGATTTCTGAAATTCTTGACTTTACCGATGGGTCCCTTTTAACTAACTTATGTATAATCCACCAATGACATTTAATCTGCATTCCTTTGTTAGTCTCTGTCTGACTCTGTCTGTTTCTGACTCTCCTTAGTCACATCCTCACAGAGGTGAGTGAGAAAATTCAAGGATAAGAAACTATGAGTTCGTGCTTGACAATCCAGCCGACGGGTGTCAATCTGAGATGTAATGGCTGGTAAGGAGATGGAGGAAGGGGGTGCCAGTCTGCATAGAGACCCTCTTCTCTCTTGTCATGACACTTGGTGACATGGTTCACTTATAGAGACCCTTCCGGATGTGCCTAGACCCCCAGAGATCTCAATGTAGCCCAAGGATGGAAGGGCATGGTGAAAGGTTGGGAAATGCTTTTCATGGTTGGAAGGCTGGGAAATCAGGAAGTGTGTGTGTTTGGGGGGGGGTATACATGGTTCTTGGCCCAGGATAGCTAAGCACATGAAGCCTCTTTCTGGTCTCCTTGAGTCTATTTTTCGTGGGGAGGTGTTGACACATGCCAGAGTGCCCCAACTTCCCTCCCTGCTACTCACCAGGATGGGACGAACACAGCCAAGTCACTTAAGCACCACAACATTCCCATCTGTGCCAGGCAGAATCTGTGGCTGCTCCTAGGACAAGGGTCTTCCAGAATGAGGCACCAAATGCTCCGAGTATGAAGCACTCAGACCCAAGTGTCTCTTCTAGATGGAGAGTGAAGGTCTGAGGTGGGAGGAGGGGGAGCTACCTGGAGCCCTGAGTCCTTACCTCACAATGCTTAAGGGGCTAGGATGCGCCCTTTGGTGGCTACGGACTAGTTGTCCATTCAGTGCCCTGGCAAATGGGCACATATTTTGGAAACTAGAACATCAGCATTATTAATGAACCACTGAAATTAAAAATATTTGTTTGATCAGTTTGGAGAGATGGCTCAGGGGTTAAGATTCTGCCTTGCAAACAGAAGGTCCTGAGCTCAGATCCCAGGTCCCACCTGAAAACACCAGGAAGAAATGGAAGCTGCCTGCACTTCTGGCTCTGGTAGGTAGAGACTGGGAAATCCCAGAGTGAAGCAAGAAAGAGGTAAAAGCAATCCAGGATGATTCCCAAAGTCACCCTTAGTCCTCTACAGGGACACACAGTGCCCTCGGATACACACACACACACACACACACACACGCACGCACGTACGCACGCACACATGCATGCACAAGAAATAAATAAAGTTTAAAAGTATTTTTAAAAAGGTTTTGCTTGGATTTTAAAACCAAACACACTACAAAAGAGAAGTCATATAATTTAACGAAAGGAAGAATTGTTGGGCCAAAGAAAGCAGCTCTTCCAAATGATGGAAAGATTTTAAATGTGTTTAAAATATACACTGCTTACTTTTATGGAAGTATTTTATAACAGTGAATACCAATAATTTGATGCGATCATCAATGTAAAGCTGTAGATATACAGTAGATATGCAGTTGACCACCAGGTTATGAAGGAAGTTTGAATTTCCTTAAGATGTTTTAAATACTCAGGGATTCAATAAAATACAAAATTTATATCTTCTAATTTTCCTAATATTTGAATTATCAGAATCTTATAAATAAAAGAATGTTTGAAATTGAATTCCAGATGGATGTGATACCAGGCGAGTTTGACAGTCTGAGCTCAATCCTTGGAGACTCACACAAAGGTGGAAAGAGGGAACTAACTCCAGAAAATGTTCTCTGTGACTGCTGCATGCCATGGCTTGTAAATATTCACTAGTAACACTTCCCACACACATCACACACACACACACACACACACACTTTTAATTTAAAAATTATTTTTAGTATGCTTGATGAAAATAGGAATAAGAACAAAATATTTGTCTACATACTTAAATTATGTACTTTTCAGTGGTCTACAACCTATCTCCTGTCTTTTGTAGTTTATCTTTCTACTTTCTATCAACTATTATCTAAATTTATAAATTGTCTATTTTCATCATCATTTATGCATTATTTATCATCTCTACTTTTCAGTTATGGATTATCTATTAATCTCATCTATTACCTTTCTATTGATCTTTCTATTCTTTTCATCTAAAAGTTATCTGTTGATTATCTATATATAATCTGGCATCTGTCAATCACTTAGCTATCAATCAGACTATCTTCTATGATTTATCATCTTTCTAACATCTACCCATCTGTCTTTGATTATCTATCTATGTATCTATCTATGTATCTGTGTATGTATGTATGTATCTATCTATCTATGTATCTATCTAATCTATCTATCTACCTATCATCTTTATTTCTATCATCAACAGTCTATCTAACCTCTATCATTTATCATCTCTCTATTGATTATCCATCTATTTACTATGATTTATCATCTTTCTAAAATCTATCCTTCATCTATTGATTACCTATTATCTGTTTCTATCATATACCAATCAGTCTATTTATCCTGTATCATCCATCACTTGCCTATTGATTATCTATCTATCTATCTATCTATCTATCTATCTATCTATCTATCTATCTATCTAAAATTTATTTATCTGTCATCCATCACCTATCTAAATTGCAGGAGTTAACTCAGTTCTTTTCTTCATGCAATCTTCTTTCTTACTCCTCCGTCCACTCACAATTGTACATGAATATACATTTTATTTCCAAAGGATCTTGTAGGGAAGAATACTCACAAACAGCCGAGAATGTTAATGGTACTGTGACAAAAGGTGGCTTTTCAGGTTCCTCTAAGTGCATCTGTAACTGCCACAAATGATGAAATTCTTCATAGCTCTGAGATAAGCAGCAAACAAAGCATAAATAAGGGACTATTTTCACATTAATTTCATGATTGTATAGACTGAATCAAACAAAAGACAGCAAGGGTTTTAACAGATGACTAACCTTTTGCATCCAAATCCTAACAACCATGTACAATATTAAAAGTTCATGTACATATGAGGCCAGTCCCTATGTCACAGATACACACAGAACTCTTGTTCTTCCTTGCATGTATGCATGAGGTAGCTACTCATGGTCTTCTTTGCATGTATACATGAGTCTAACCACGGGTGCCCTTTCTTGCATGAGTACAGAGGTAGCTATTCATTCTTTTCCGTGTATGTATACAATGGCTAATCATTTGTGACCTTCCTTGCATGCATACATGCCTTTTGCCTTTCCCTCCCTCCCTCCCTCCCTCCCTCTCTCCCTCCACTTTCCCTCCCTCTTTCCCTCCCTTCCTCCCTCCTTTTTATCTTTCTTTTTTCTTTCTTTCCTTCTTCCTTTCTTTCTCTTTGATGCTTTCCTTCTGTGGGTTATTGAATATTGAATTTAGGCAAGCACTTTACTACTGAACTACAATCCCAGCCCTCTTTTATTTCTCTTAAATTTTAATTTTCAGACAGGGCCCCACAAGTTGCTCAGGCTGACCTTGAATTCACTCTGCAGCTCAGACAGCCAACTAATTTGCAATCCTCCTGCCTCGGCCTTCTGAGTATCTAGGATTAAAGTCCTATGCCACCTGGCCTGAGTAATCCTCATTTTTAAATGGTTGTGGAAAAAAGCCAAAAGACTAGTGATAGCATTTCATGGTGTGAAAACAACGTGAAATTTAAATTTCTGTTGTCCATTAATGAAGGCTTTTCTTCTTTTTGGAATCAGCCACGTTTGCTTATGTGAGGATTACACGTTTCCTGAGCCATAGTGTGGAGTAGTGGCAGGTGTGACCCACGAACCCTAAAATGCTTGACTCTCTCATGCTGCGCAGATAGATGCTTGCAGCCTCATTCAAACATGTGATCAGTCCTGGAAAGTCAGTTCATTCTCAGAGCCTGAGTCCTTCATCCATAGAAAGGATCAGCATCACGTGTGTCGCAGCTGCTATGAGGAAGGAATGATGGCGCTAATCTTGAAGCACTTAGAAGTCTCACTTGTGCATGTGCTTGCATGTGTGTGTGCACACCTGCATGCAGGTCTGCAAACCAGCATTGACCCGTGTGATACGCACAGAATCAGAAGTGGGATCAGCAGGAATTGGATCAGGCTGGGGTCAGAGGGAACAAGGGCGTCTTTTCCAAATCATCCAGGCCGACTTTATTAGCAGCAAGCACAAGTATTTAAACCAGGAAAAAACCAGGGAACAACATGGCCAAATTCTTGACAGGGTCATGATAAACATCTACATTATAAAGCTTATCTAGACTAGCAAGAAAAAGCATATGTGACACCTAGTCGCTCTGTGGGGACAGACATGGTGTCCCAGGTAGAGTTAAAAGCAGATGTGATACACAGTTGCTGTGACTTAAGTACATAATCTCATGATCCGTAGATTAATATATTCCCATAAACTTTCGAGAGAATCTTGGCATCACGGGTCTACAAAAGGTAGATCTGACCTCAAGGGACGTCTGTCCTTCACTAATGGGAGGAGTCCCCCCTGCAACTGTCTGTCAAGGGAAGAGGCTTAGGCCTTGGCACCTCCCGTGTCTGTGTGCGTGTGTGTGTGTGTGTGTGCATGCGTGCACGTATGTGCACGTGCACATGTCTGTGGGGATATGCATGCCAGAGGGCACTTGAGTGTGTGTGTCTGTGGAAGTCCAAGGGTGACATCGGGAATCACCCTAGATACTCTACCTCAATTTTGTTCTGCTCTCGGGTTTTTTGGGCTCTGCTTTCCAGGGCCGGCAGTGCAGGCTGCCTCCATTTCTACCCATCATTTTCAGGTGGGATCTGGGGATCCTGTGCTGCTCGGAGGATTGTCCGACTTCTTTCACCAACCTAAACTGAATTTACTTTCACGTGGTCTGTGAGGGGTCTGCTTAGCTAGCCTCTTTGTGCTAGCTAGGATTTTGGAACGAGCATTTGAAAGAATGTCTCAGATTCCAGTATTCAGTGAGTGTTGCAAATCATATTCTCACCCCCTGAATATAGAGGATAAGAAAACGAAAGTCCTATTCTCTCAAAATATCTGGGAAAGTAAGAGCTTTCTCCGAGACATAGTTACATGCATCATTTTTCTTTGTAATCCCATTAGAATATCTATGTGTTCATTTTAACAGTTCTCAGGTCACAAAGGAGAGAGAAGGGAAATTAACCTTCACCAAACCTACTGGGCTCTATCAACAAATTTGCATAAAATAAAAGGAAAAAAATCAAGGTATGTATTGCCTCCACCAAGCATACATTATCTTTATCTTTATTGCAATGCTTAATAGTTTCAGACAGAGTTTCGGCCTGCAAACTCGTTTGTGGCTAAAAACCCAACCAAGATTTCTCTTCTGACAGGCCAAAGGCATTCACCGTGCTGCTAATGAAGGGGAAAAAATAGAGGAAATCCATGTAGCTGTTTTTCTGATTCTTGTCCCAAAGCAATTGCCTCCCGCTGGGGTTTGTTCTTTGCGTTCACACAGAGCTGGTCCGGGTCCAAACCGTCCGTCTAGTTTGATCTCGGAGAGCCAGCACCTTTGATGTGTATCACAGGTTCCTGAAGGGCTGCGCCAGGCTTAATCAAAGGGACACAGAGAAGGGATGCGAAATGATCACAGTATCACGCACAGGGGTGTTCAGCCACCTGCGGACTTGGCCGGGCCGGGCCCCTCCTCAGTGACACATGCAGCAACCCCGGCAGGTCTCCCTTGGGTTAAATAATCGCAAAGAAGCAGAACAAAGGAAGATGGGCTGTATATCTCCAGCCTTCCTTCCCTTTCTCTGCGGAACATTCGCTCTCTCCTGACTGAGAGAGTTCTGTTCTGCAGGCAACCCTGCTAGGTGTGAGCTGTGGGGTGCTGGGCGTCAAACCCTGCACCCGGGTCTTTGGGGCCTCCAAAGGGTACACAGTGGACCAGTGAATGTTCTATGTTTAGAAGGCCTATGCCAGATAAAAGCAAGCAGGCGGTCAGTTTTGCCGTTTGCCTGCATGTTGCTTATAAATTCATGACCAAGCGCCTTCTGGGAAGAAGGGATTTTATCCTATGACTTACAATTGTCTGGTTACAGTTCTAAATCCAGCTTGGCAAGAGAGCCCATCACACCAACACCAGGAGCCAAGGGAACCAGTTCCATTATATCGACGAGACTGCTGAGAACGTCAAGCCTTATGCACAACCAGCATGTCTGTCCAGTATGCCGAAGAATGCCAAACTAAGCTACTTCCATCTTATCTACCCACCTGCCCAAGGACTACATCCACCCACCTTAGGGTGGGTCTTCCTCAGCAGTTACACAATCTCCTGCAGACTTGCTCGAGGGCTTAGCTCAACTACTAATTCTTCACAAATACATTTAGAATTTAAGTGGTCAGCTGTCAAGTTGACAACTGTATCTATTATCACATGTTAGTAGTTTTACCCCTCCCAATTAGGAAACAGAGAGTGCCATCAGCTTTCTTCCAACTCTGTCACTGAATATTCCTGGGCCTTTGAGCTCCCACGCCTCTCATGTTTTAGATACATACATACATATTGTAAGTCTATGATATAGGACAGTGGTGTGTTCAATTTCATTTTATGGTTATTAGTCCTGTTGGTATGTGTGCATGCCGAGGATCAGCCTTTCTTGTTATAGCAACTTCAGAATGGCAGCATTCCCATCCCCAGGGAGGACAGAGAGAGAGAGAGAGAAAGAGAAGTCAGACCAGGAAGTTCCTGAAACTTACAGAGTCAAGAAGCTCTGAAAATGGGTCACAAGGCCTCTCCCCAAGGCTAGGGAGAGGAACCTCTTTGATGGGCTACTGGAATTCAAGGGGTGCACCTTTCATGAGTAATCACCCATGCCTAAGTGGGCCTCTCGTAGATGCAAGGGTCTTGGGTCACCCATGTTCCTGATGCTGACTCCTTACCCACGTGTAGAAGCTGGGGAGACGGCTCAGAAAATGGAGGGGAATGTGCTCCCCATGGAAACTGAGGATTCCCAGACCCCAGGCAAACACCAGACACACCGGCATGATCTTCCATCACCCTTGTGCACTTGTGGGAACTGGGACATGTGGATACCCAAGAATATCCGAGAAGCTTGCTGACCATGCAGCCTGGGTTACACAGCACTGGTGAAGTCAGGCCTCAAGCAAGCCTGGTAGCAGCGTGTGCTGGCTGCCCTCTCCTCTACACATGTGCATGGCTGTGCTCACACACATGTTCACACATCACATACATGCATACACACATAAACACATAGGTATACATATGGAGAGGAATGAATCGTGTATGCATACATATGTAGGGGAATCTAAATCACAAACACGTACAAAAATACACACATAAATAAAACTGAAAGACTGAACACTTCTGTCTGGTTCGATGGGAGTCATTGAGATTGTGAGATTCTCCCCAGAGTACGCGCTGTCTTTCAAACCCAAGCCCCGAGCAAGGAATGTCATGCCCGAGTCAAAAGGACATGGCTCAGGACTGGGCTCAACTCAACAGCTGACAGAGGAACCATGACCTCTGGTTGTGGGGTTCAGTGGGAGCCTCCCTGAGCTCTGGAGCCTCCATCTGAGACAAGAAGGAGGACTTCCTTGTTTAGTCTCAGCTTCTCTGCGATACATGTACAAAAAGTCTTTCACCAACTTCCGTGTCCTCCTGAGGTAAGTGTAATGTCACCCAAACCGAGTAGCACATG